>CM048750.1:70735796-71936629 GCA_026315105.1 Locusta migratoria | reverse complement strand
TGAGAGGTCTACTTAACAATCACTATTGCTTTACTACCTCACTGATGGCCGGTTTCTGAAACAGTAGTTACCTGTCCCGTTATAGTTATCAGTGGGTTACCTGAACGTTAAGTACAAAATGGGTTTCCGAGGCAACAGTTACCGTCATAGCCGTAGTTACCTGTCCATTAAAGATAAAAGTGCGTTCCCCCGGGGTTACCTACAGGTTAACTTTAGTTTTAACTATATCTGGTACGTAGCGTTAGTGGGCTTCCAAACGCAAGTCCAGAAGTTATTTAACAGTAGTAATTTGTTTTTGTATTTATGACTGGGTTCCGTATAATTTTTATACAATTTTAAAATTTTTGAAGCTGAAGAATGGAAATTCCTTCTACTTCATCATCATCATCATCATCACCGCTGTCTTCTTCTTTTTCTTCTGATGGTTCGAACAGTTGTTCAGAAGAAGAAAACTTAGCTGTACTCGGCACTTTTGAGTGTTTTTCATGTTAGATGACAACCATTTGATCTGTGTAATGAGAGCGAATTTCATATGCGTTTCAGAATAATAATAATACAAAAAATACTGACCAATGACATTGCCGGTGTCAAATGGGGAAAAATGCGTAAAACAACATTCGGGGTTAAATTTTACATCGCACTCGGCGGTCGAGATATAACGTTGACAATGAGTGACGTTTGTATTAGCTGCATCTCCCTCGCGAGTGGTCAAGCAACATCTCGCCTTGAGCAACAATGGCCAACATTATCTCTCGCAATCGCAGATCTGGGTGTAAAATTTACCACATCTAAATCATAAGGCCATGCTCTCATAATAAAACTTTCAATTAAGCATAAAGATACTTTCCTTTGCAATAGTGTTCTTCCATGCAATTGCCATTACGATCAATGTTTCAAGTGATTAGTGTTTTTTTACTATTATTACAACGTGGGGCTCGGGTAGGTGGATGGGTGGACGTAAATTGACCAGTCTGTGTTGTGAAAAGTAATTTCAGAGTCACAGAACAATGGGAATAGGAAAACTTAAATTCTTAAAAATATATGTTGGCAACAGAAACAATACGTATGATTTTATTGTTAACCCTTTATTCGTTGTTGTTTGTCCTGTTTTTGTTTTTAAAAAAGAATACAGCTCTCTGAGTTGCATTACCGGTTTCTCTCCTGCCTGTTTAACGAATTGTACAGCTTTGTGAGAACTTCCAAGGCGTTTTGTTTTTCCAAATTTTCCAAATTTCATTTACTATAACTACTTTCCTTTCTAACATCAAGTAGCGCAAAAGATTTTTCTCAAATACAGTCAAATTTTTTCCTCGCTTGTCACTCATTGTCATTGAAAACAGAAATAGACAACTCCTGATAGCTATACAAACTAATACGCGTCTTCGATTGCACTTAATAATCGATAAAATTCGAGTAATTGCAATTTTCGTTAGTAGTGCCATCTGTTATCTGTTGAGACGTACTATTTGCTTCGACAGAAGGCGTAGTTACCTGACAGTTAACTAACGGTCGTTGAAATCAGCTACGGCAAACCCAAGGAAGTTATCTGGCATGTTAAATTATAACGTGACAGTAGCTAACGACACGGTAGCTATAGTTTTCCAGAAACTGGGCATGAATCTCTTAGCTTTGGCAACTGAGTTTATAATTTAATTTGATGTCAAACAGATCTCATTTTTTAACTGAAATTACTTTGTTTCTGTTCACACGGTCAAGTGTTCAGTGATGACTTTGAATTGACAGAATAATTGTTCACATAAATCAAAACTAGCTGAAGTGGGTTTAGGAGAACTTGAAACAATTTGAATGAATGATTGTGTTATTTTACTGTACAAACTTTGCGTAGCATTTATGTCATCTTTACTTAATTCCAAATTTGAACCCTTATAATAAGGATAAACTGTTGATCCATAAACATGTGAATGTTGTAAACCTAATGAATGACCAGTTTCATGAATCAAAACTTCTATGAGATTTGGCGTATAATGTGGTGTATTTCCATCTGTTTTTAAATGCCCTTTTCATCTTTATCTGTATGTGTTTTTACAGGTTCACTGTTCAATGTTAAAAAAACACCTTCTTTTCCATCTAGATCTCTGGAACATTGTTAACCACACAGTTCATTTGAATGTGTTTATCATTTACTTATGATTAAAATAAATGAATTATTGATATTGTGAGTAAAATGAATATTGATATATTTTGCCATGAACTGAATGCGAAGAAGTTCCCTGTCGGGGGTTCGAATCTTCCCTCGGGCATGAATGTTTGTGTTATCTTTAGAATAAGGTAGTTTATAAATAGTTTGTAAGTTTAGGGACTGATGACCCCACAGTTAAGTCCCATAAGTTTAGCAAACAACATTTGAAAGATATTTCTGTTAGTTTTTATACTTTCAGATTTTCTCCTATTTAATTCCATTTTATATTATTTTTATTCCATTTATATGCACTAATCCCGTAACTGCCAAATAATTCTTTTACACCACATATATGTTTGTTCATAAAATTTCAAGTATCTTCATTTAACTCACCAAGTAATTTCAAGGTCATGTTTTAACTGAAAAAACATTAAAGATTATCTAAAAACTTCAGCACTAACATGAACATTTTCTGTTGCTGATGGAATATGTCTGACATCTTTGATGTAACAAAATATTTTAGAACTAGGCACTTACACTTAGCAAAGAGCAACAGCTAAAGCATATTCTTTTACATAGATTAAGATAACAATAGTAGAATTTTCAGAGAGCTAAAGATTTTTCTTTAAAAAATAACTACAAATTCTATGTGAAAAATATGATTGCACTCTGTCGTGACAAATTGATGGTTTTCGTACTGAAGCATACAGAACATTCAATATCTTGCTTTTGTTGTTTGATTAGTTAATAAGATTTAAATATTTTGTGTGAGAGTGATTCAGATACATTTTGATATTTTTAAATATACTCCCAGTCAAATTTATCTTTCAGTTCTCTAATAAAATCTTCAATTCATTTTTGTCTTATGTGATATAATATCTTAATTAACCTTGCTGTTATGAATTGCTGCGGCGGAACAGCCATGCACACTAAGGTGATTTCCTGTGTTGTGCTCAGATGTTCACCATTGGAGTTTCAAGTGCTCCCTTGGACATGGGTATGTGTGTTGTTCTTACAATAAGTTAGTTTAAATACTTTGTAAGTTTAGAGACCGATGACCACTGCAGCTAGGTCCCATAACTTTACAAACATTTATTTGAATTTCTTATGAAATCTTCTGATAGTTTTTCATACCTTCATATATCTAGCCAACTTACTATAACTTGAAATTCACTCATAAAATCTTCTGCGAATATTTGAGAAGATATATACCCTCCCAGTCTAATTTAGCTTGAGCTTTCCCAATAGTTTAGCAAATAATAAAATTCTTAAAGAGAGTCAGTGATCAAATACATCGATCATTCTGTTTGACATGGGATTTCAGAGAGGTGGAGCAGCACCACTAAAATTTTTAAAAATATGTAATGAGTTTTTAACATTTCTGTATAGTATTCCAAGGTCTCAGTATTTAACCCCAGAAATTTTATGAAAGATATTTCATGCTTAGTTCGTTATGGAAATCTAGAGGATCTGAAAGTATTCTTTGAAAATTTAAAGAATATTAGGGGAAATTTGATTAATTTATTATATACTTTCAGCCAGTGTGATGCCATCAGGTGAAAATTCTAACTTTTTTGTATGGAATTCTAGGTGGGATGGTTATCCTGCCTGAAAATCCTAAGCATTTCAAAACGACTTTTCTTCATTATGGAATTTCAGAGATGTGGAACATCACCTCTGCAGATCTTAAATAAAAAAGTGGTTTTGTTCACTATGCAATTTCAGCTCCAGCTTCCCATATAATGCAAAGTTGGAAAAATAATTTCCATAAAAAAATAAAGTGGCAACATTTTCCACTAAGTATCAAAAATTAATATTTATAGTTTCTGTAATCATGTCCAGTTCAAAAAGAAGTTTCTTCATTATGAAATTTCAGCTCTAGACTTTCTGGATTCTGTAAAGCTGAAAACATAATTTACGTAGAAAGTCAGTGTAGCAATCTATGCCACTCTGAAATAAGGATACGGTAAAAAAAGGAAATTTACAGAGTTTTTATGATCATTAGTACTTTCATGTTGGTTCATGAATTGCTTCTGGAAGTCCATTGTCTTCGCAAGGGGTCAAACTTAACGAAAGTCAATGGCCAAAACTACAACAGACAATTTTTTAAAAACACAGGATCTAAATTATTAGACCCTAAACTTATATATAGAAAAGTTATAATATCATTTATCATTAACACTTTTTACATTTATACGAATCTAATAATCTTATAAACAAAGTCTTTAATAGATCTGATAAACAAGAAGCTTACAAGTAATAATAGGCAAGATTTCATGATTATTGATGAAAAATAAATTGCTGATCTTTTAGGATATATTCGACCTAGGAAAGCAGTTAAAGACAAAAACGTTGTAAAATGTACGAATATTATGGTAGTTCTAATTTAGTGCTACCTAAATACATACAAAATTCATCCAAATTTTTAATTGAACCGGATTTATGTCCTTTAGTTGTGAAATCCAAAGTTGCCTTTTGCAGTAGATTCTCAAGAATGGGTTGTTAAGAAGTTATACCATATATTCGAAAACATGGAGAATATAAAATAAAGATACAAGTAAAACAAATTTATGCATTAAAATAAATCACTTACAAGAACTGAATAAAATTAACGATCACTGTAGAAAAAAATCAGACAAAATACATTATAGAACAGTAGAAATTTTATGTGAAAGAAATGAACACCTTTTTCATCAAACAGTTAATGTAAATTTATGAGCAACTTTTATTCCTTTGAAATTCGTTGACAATGAATGTGAATATGATACTTATGTGATTATAACTCAGAGGAAAAATTTACGAAAACAGTTGTATTAAGACGATGATACACACAAAAACTGTGAAGAAATGATGAGACTAAATTATAGTCTAAACATTATAAATTTTTTACAAAGAATGAATGAAAATCTAGGGATTATTTGTTTGGATAGTTGTTACTATTTTCGGAATAACTATACACTATAACAGATGATTTATACGCTCCATAATGCAGAAATAAGTTATGAAAATTTCACAAAATCCTCCTCTCTTTTTTACCCAACTATGAATTATCAAATCCCAACAATTTTATCTTCTTTTTTCTCAAAACTTTTTCAATAGGGAAAAGATCAGGAAAATTTGTATCCTGTAATTCGCACTCATAAAAATACACAACAACATCTTTCAATTTGCCTGTGATTGGATTGGAATCCTTAATTTCGAAAATTTCTGTGGATCAATTGGCAGTATATATATATATATTCCCCATAATTCACTAATTCTACCTATATCTCCTACTTTAGACTTAATCTTATCATTAGGTACAATTGTGGCTACATTTATAATTGTTTTCATTAACTTCTATTGGTTTCATTTTTAAGGTCGAGTGTTTATATTATTGTATTAACTGATTTCGGAAGTAATTTCTTGGGAGTGGGATTTTCTTCAACATCTTTCATTTAACCTTCTGTTGAATTTTGGTCACAGTAGATGCTTATAATTATGTAAATTATATGCTTATTATGCTTATAATTATGTAAAAGTCGAATAATGATTAATGTTGTTATTTTTTAATCAGTTCTTTAAATTCTTTGTTATAGAATTCTTTACTATTGAATGTGTGCATATATTTTGGCTTTCTGACAGTGAAAACTTTTTCAAAATCTTCAATTACATTCTTACCTGTTTTATCGTTAAATGGAATGGCCGATGCAAATTTATTTCAATAGTTCTTCCATATTACCTGAATCCAATTCATCAAAGTCAGCTTGCCATAAATCATCAACAACAACAGAAATTACATTTTTCCTTTGAAAGTTTTTCTCATTGATTTATGAAAATAATTATGCCTTGAGGATGGGGGTTCCAATTTGCTACTCCCATAACCTACATTTTTTTTAAACTGATTTACTCTTATTTGTTTTACATACTGTACGATGAACTTCAATTCCTTGTCTTCCAATTTTTGTTCTTACTCTCTGCTGATTATGTGCTTCAGTAAACTAGTTACATCAGAAACAATAGATATGGTCTTCCATTGATATTGATTAAATTTCACCAAAGACAATTAACTTCACATAAACTGGAACAGAACTCTATCTTTTAATCTTACAATTAGAAAATCTGATTTGTGTATCATTGATGACTGCTATTACCCATTTCATATAGTTCATCAGATTCACTTACTGTAATGTCAAAGGCATCAAATCTCAAATCTTTGTTTAAGCTGTGTTTACACTAGCAGGTCACTTGCAGAAGTTATTGCTACAAGTTATTGTGATTCACTTGCAGCTGTCTTTACAAACAATTTGCATGAAGTTAAGCAGGATACTTCCGCAAGTACTTTGATAAGTAACTTGCAGAAATTTCACATGTGATTATAGTGAGAGCAAGTAAAATGACGAGTATGTGGGTCATTTATACTGTAACTGTTTTCATTAATACGAAGAACAAAAAAAAAAAAAAAAAAAAAAAAAAGATGAATATTTCTACAATAATTTGTTACTAGAATTGCGTTTCGAGAACATTAGCTTTGAAAACTCTTCTTGAACATTTCTATAAAAATCTGCATTTTTATTAACATCAATTGGACCCATCATCAAAACAGGACACATATTATATAGTTATTTCAGCCAAGGAACGGTTTTTATACTACATTCTTAAGAGCCACTTCTAAATATTTACCGTTGTTCTCTGTTTGTGCTAAAAGTTTGTTGTGGGATTTATTGCAATTAAGTAAATTTGCTAAACATGTACACATGTTTCCTTTAACTATATTTAGAACACTGAACACTTCCGTATTTCAGGGACGTGCTACACAGCTTCATTAAATGTTTGGTATCTTGCTTTTTTCATACTTCTTTATTCTCCATTTCTGTTATTTCGTAACATACAGTATGTGGTGTGGTTACATGAAATTAATCGTGACATGCAATAAAAGCTTTAGTAGGCTCTGTGTTGTTGATGTAGACGACATACTTAGAAAAACTTGCAAGTTCAACTTGCAGAAAATGGAAATTAATCCTAAAACCAGAAAGTAACTTGCAGAAGGTTCTTGCACAGTGTTCACACTGACAGTCGGATTCTTGCAGCAAGTTACTTGTACAACTTATTGCAACAGCTGCACGTCCACTTTGTGCTGTATTTACACTTACAAGTAGTTCGGCAAGTTTTTACCAACAAGTAAATTGCATTAACTTGCTAGTATAAACTCAGCTTTAGATTCATATGAACAACAACATTTTCTGAAGCCTGGTTTACTTCTAGTTCATTCTTAGTCAGAAAAATAAAATCAATTATTTGTCCACTATGTACTATATTTTCTAGTCTATTCATCCTTTCCAAACCAAAACTAAGATACATATTTATGTTTTTCATATGTTGATCTACACCTGTTTTTGTGCTAAAAATATTTTGATGAATCTGCATAATTTTTTTAATATTAAAATCTGGTTCAATGACATAATTCCTGAATTGTGTTACAATACTCACATATTCGGTTTTGTAACAAGATTAGATATTTAATTTAACAAATATTGTTTATTAACAGAGGTATAACCGTATATTGGATCTTTTATGCCTACTATTATGCTACCTTTAAAATCAATATAAGTATTTGTTGCTTTAATACTGTTTTGTAATTCCTTTTGAATTCGTTTATTTATATTTTCTACGTTAATTGGACTGAGTTGCTAATTCTTTTTAATTAAAGTTTTGAACTTTCCATGGTTTTCATATTTCACTTTAATACATTTATATCATCATTATGTTTATAATTGTTGAATTACAATTTTAATACAAATCTATGTAAATGACCGCATATTAAATTATCGAAATTTTGTATCCTGTCAGCATTGTAGTACAGAATATTTTTTCCAAATAATTAACATGGTGTTTTAGTAAATGTCCTCCAAAAGAAACAAATACGATTTTTATATATTTATTTTTACAATAACAAATCCATTGAGTATTTAAATTTACTCTTACACCAGTTCATTTGGTAATACATCAATCATGAAGACACAATGAAAGTTTTTAATTCTTTAACTAAAGCTTCTATGTCATAATTATTTAAAGGCGTACTATCTTATTAGATTGTGTTTTCAAAATTTTGTTTCGACATCCAGAACCAGCTTTCTTTTCAATTTCCGAATTATGTCTTTTCTGTTCTTTCAATATATATCACCTTTCTTTTATTTATAACTTCATTTGCAACTGCTGCACTTTCAACACCAAGTCATTTTTTGCAAGATATGATAAAGCTACTAAAAGTAAAGAAAGGTATCTATCTTCGTCTTTTGTTGATAATTGCCACCTCTCATTTTTTTAAGGTATTCAATAATCTTTTTCACATCTGGAATACCTACCTAATAAGGAAATTCCCTCCAGATTTTTTTCTTTTCTTTTTGTCTTTTTTTGTGTATCAGTTAAAATGGTTCAATCCAATTTAATTCTTCATTATTCAGTATTAATGTAATTAATTTGGTTTAGTTTTGCCACTAGTCAGCCATGTATAATCCATTGAAAAATAGATCAATAATAAAGATAAAAAATTTGTAAAGAGTAAAATTAATTTACAAACCCAAACCATTAGCATCAAGCTCAATGCCAGGAACTGCTGAAGCAATCTCTGCACTGTTTGCCATTCCTAATTTTCGTTTTACATACATTATTCTGGTAAATGCAATTACTGCTACTTTTTCTCCTACTGAAGTCTGACTTGAGGGCACATTTTTTTCTATTGAAATTCTTTTTCTACTTCCTGTCTTTTCTAAATCTTTATTATCTATGTAAGCAAACTTTCTTTTTCATTAGCATACTTCGTCAAATGGATTAATTCTTTGATCTCGTCTCATCTCCAAGACCAAAATAATTATAACCTGGAATATGCTTTTCGAATGGCAATTTGTTAATAAAAATATTTACTAAAACTCTACCATGTTTATCACTTTCGAAAGCGTGTGATGAAGATTATTAAAAAATCTTTTAAGTATGGAATTCCTTAGGGATTACCAATTACAAAATCACCAAATTTACTTGTTAACACCTGCTCTATGCTAATTTTTTCGTTGTGATAATTTTTAATTCTGGCTGTTTCTTCTCCATTAATTACTGCTAATATATCGATTATATCTTTAACATCATTCACCCAAGCCTAACTGGTTTTTCTGAATACTTTTTGATTAAACATTGCCCAGTTTTTTCTTCATCTTATGATGAATTTGATGATTCATTATTTACTGTTGGATATAAGCACTAACAATTTCTTTAATCAGTTTACTGTGCTTTTTATCTCTACTTTTTTTTAATTTTATTTGGCTTAGTTTTAGAATATAGTGCTCTTGAATGATATAAATACCTGCATAATATTGTAAATCAACATAATTAATTTTTGCCCCAGAACATACATAGCAATTAGTTTTTTATTTAAAAGATTTATTGATCCATTCATTAATTCATTTTCCACCAATTTTTAAATTATCACCACCTAAATCTACAGGAAAATGTGCAACAAATGTAAATGTACCGACAGGCTTTGAACCAAAAGTTCGGTCTTATCTATGATAAATATACTTCTAAATTCTTTCTCTAACATTTAATTTTTTTTAAAGGCATCCTCTTTTATTTCTTTAATGGAACCTATTTCTCTTAATATTTTAACATGTTCGTCTCTGGGCTTTTTCCCTTTTTTGTCATTTTTCTAAGCATTGTTAATTTCTGATTCACTTAATTTATAGTCAAATTTTCCAGGAACATCATCAGACGAATCATGTAATTGCTTAATTTGTGATAAATCTGCAAAATCTTCTATATGATGTTAATATGCAATCATTTCATTTTCAACTTCCCTTTTTTCTGCATTAAATTTCAAAAACGTACAGATTATACATTGATTCCTTGTTTATCTTGTTGAATCTTCTCTTTTTATATTTTCATATTCTGCTCTGGGATGTTGAGACATTACTGTCATACTGCCTCATTGCCCCACCTAATCGATTTTGCCAATTTATCTTACCTTGCTCATATATTTCTCACTTGGATTAATAATGTTTGCTATTTTCAATATAAATTGATTTAACTTGAGCATTATCATGTGGTTTCATGGCCAACTGACGAGGACAAAGAAGTAGAAGCAGAGATGGCGAGTTTGTGTGTTTTTTTTATATATTTTATTTTCTTTTTATTCATGTCACACTCCCATGCTTCCCATCACAGTGTGAGCGAAGGAGTGGTTGAGCATAGTTGAACCAGTAGGGGTACTTTAGCATGATGGTGGTGGTAGTTTGTGAGTTTTTCGCTTTTTATGTAGGCAGCTAGTGGTGCAAAGAGGTTAGCAAGCTTTGCTGCTGGTCGATGGTAGGAGGTGGATTCGCGAACAAGTAAAAGGAAGGTGCCCAGTCGGCTGCACCTGCCTCCGCCAATCAGGGCGAGTCTTCTTGGCGTGGTTCGAATTGGCGGACGGTTGAGGTAGAGGGAAGCCATCTTTACGGGAGTTGGAAGGAGACCATCGAGATGTACGGACGCTGGTGCTGCTTGCTGCGCAAAATTCTCCAGAATGTGGTAAGAAACGCGGCACAAAAGATAATTAAAGTCATAAGTGGGGAAGTGGAATTTGATTTAATAAAATGTCTTTAGGTAAATTTAAAGAAATCATAAATTTTGTTCTGTATATTGCGTCCACAAGCCCACTTACTGTTCGACCAGCAGGATTAGTTTGAGCAGTAAATGTAGAGAGCTTTGCGCTAATCATGCAGTGAGTGATTTGAATGTTTTATGTCCGTATGTGTGCAGATTTCCTACCCCCCTCCTCACCCACCATGTGTGACATTGAATAGTGTACAGACAGAGTAGTTAAAAGCAATAGGAGGCCAGTTGAGCAACATTTATAACAAATTGTCTAAAAACAAAATAAACCCTTTATGATTAAATTTTGTGTTAGAATAATTGATTTACCCCTCAGCTTCTCCTTCAATGCTCCCCATTTTGGACAGGAAACAGAGGGCTCTCACAATCATTATGAGAATTGAAATTGGTATTTGTTCGAACTTACCCTGGGGGTTTAAAACTAGACGTATCCTTACTGGTTCCATTAATTCTAAACAAAAAAATGCGTTATCCGTTGCGCGCCATTTTCATTTGTCAAGTTTAATCAAGCCGGTATGTTCATGTGAACATAGACCGAAATAAGTGTGAACCAGTATAGATCCATGCTCAGGATAAAGCTTACGCGAAACTACCAAGCACTTTTCGTACTGTGTATGGAAGCCGTTGCTGTCAGTTGAACAGCGCTTGGGTAGGCCCACCCAGTGGTAAGAGAAAAAAAAGGGATAAACTGTAAAGTACAAACAAGAACGAAAGAATTAAGGTAAGAGGGTACGTCACATCTGACTTTACCCTGCCAGGATTTTTGCTAACCTGGATAGTTCTTATAGTTTGAAATATGAGTAACCGTTAGGTAGGCACATATTACTAATCATTTGTGTACTTTCTTTTCAGGATTGTTTATTTTTGTGTTTTGTATGTGTTCGTGATTTGTGTAACGATTGTCTAATTTGTGCAAGTGGAGTAGGAAAGGTAATAGGGATTGCCAGTACAGGTTATGAGCGGTGTAGTTATGCGTTCTCGATCGCGGTGTAACAAGCGGCTAGAATCCACGAACGTGGCTGACAGCGGTAACATGGAGAATTTGGACGGCGAACTGGCGGCCACTGGGCCCACGTTACCGTTAGGCGAGGGTGCTCGGAATGCGGGTCCGCTGGCTACGGACAATAGCGTGTCGCCGAGCCTGTGTCCTCAACCGGCGGCGGTAAGCTGTGATGCCGTTTCGACTCTCGAAGAAGGGCAGCAACAGCCCCAGACTTCAGAGCAGGCACAGAATAGCGCTGCGTTGTCTGGTACGATATCAGGCGACGAAATCGTGATGGAAATACTATGGCAAATGATGGAACAGTCCAAGGTTCTGAATAGTAAATTAGATTAACAGTCAAAGGTCTGAATAGTAAACAGATCAACAGTCAAAGGTTCTGAATAGTAAATTAGATCAACAGTCAACGCTTCTAAATAGGAAATTAGATCAACAGTCAAAGAAATTAGATGATCTCAATGCCCGGTTTGAGGAACAGACAGCTGTCGTTAATGTGCGGCTTGATCATCACGGTAAGGTCATTGCCCAACAAGGGGAACGTTTGGCAAATTTAGAAAACAAACTAGAAGCAGTCGCGAGCAATAGTTGCAAGCGTCTGGATGTCGTGCAGAGTGAGGTAAAATGTGTACAGGACAGCTTGGCCAATATAAACAATAGGTTTGAGGAAAGAATAATCGCAGTTGAGCAGGAAGTAGCTCAAACTGTGTTAGGCGCGACCGAAATTGAATTGGAAGATGCAATCAAAAAAGTCACAGAGGTGCAAAAGGATACGCCAACTAAAGTAGCGAAAGATGTTGCAGAACTTGCATCAGCAGTGGAACAGCTGTCGGTACAAGTTGAAGCTAGATCGGATAGAACGGACCCTGCACCGGTTCGAGAACCTGAACAGGTTCAGTCTACGCTACATTTTAAACAGGCGCAGGTAGGAGTAGACGCACAACAAAAAGAACTTGAGCAGCGGCTCCATGCTCTAAGGAGCGATTCAATTTCGAGCGACTATTGTAGGAGGGTCCCAGTTGTATCAGCTGACGAGGAAGACAGTAGAAAGCACTTCGTATCCGTACAATCTTATATTACGTTTCCAGGAGAGTGCAACTAGATCCATCCGAAAGTGTGGATCAATCAATTCGAACATTCGTTACCTGATTCGTCGGGTCCCCTCCTAAAGATGAAATTCGCAATAAGTCATTTGCGGGGTGAGGAAGCTACTATCATGCAGAACCGCATGAAAGAATGTAGCACGTATGAAGAATTTAGGAACGCTTTTCTGGACGAATTTTGAGCAAAAGGAGTCCAGGAAAGGGTGAAGTTCAACATCTTAATGAAGGAAAATTATACGGATCAGCTACATGACACGCCGTTAGCCTTCTTTAGAGGAATGGCTCGCGCCAACCAGCACCTAGACGAACCGTATCCGGCGCCTGAATTGGTGCGAATTTGTATAACGAAACTGCCTGGCAAACTAAAAAGGGACATTGCTATCGCAGGTCGTTATATGAACGATATAAAACTTTTCCAGCAGTTGCTGCAAGAGTTGGGGGCAGACCGTCGTCAATTTGAACCGCGTAATGCAGGGCACGACGGCAGCCACCCACATAATCAGGGAAACGCCCCCCGTAATCAAAACCACCATAATGGTAACGGCAAAACTGACCGAAACCGTGGGTGGAAAGATAAGCAACGAAATGCTGCTCGGCATAATGGAAGTTACGAGCGTCAAAATGTACAAGGGTACCATAGCAAACATGCAAAACGGAACAGGAACAGGAGTAGGAGTCGTTCACCCCCACCGCGTAATGTAAATAACGGAGGTGGGCGTGCCAGGAGCCTGGATCGTGCAGTATGACATTCCTCCCCCAGCGCATTGCCCGATCAGTGCGCGGAAGTAGCGTCACGTCAAATGCGCTTTACTTTGTACGAGGACATAAGAGACAACCTATTAGAAGAGGACGTAGTAATTAGTTCCATTCAATGTCCGTATGTTCATGTAAATATTCGTGGCATTGAAGTAAAGTGTTTAGTGGATTCGGGTAGTGAGGCCTCCATAATAAGAGATGACATTTTCCAAAATTGCAACGCTACAGGGTAGTGGCCAGTCCTCCCACTTCATAAAACGAGAGTGAGAGGGGCGGTCCATGGGAAAAGCGCCACTGTTACGCAGCAAACAATGCTGCAATTTCAGTGCCAGGCGCACCGTTTCACTGTGAATCTCATTATAATTGAGGGACTCACTATCGGAATGGTTCTGGGCCTAGACTTCTTAAGAGAATACAAAGCCCTCATTGATTTTGAAAATGAACAAGTGACGATGTCGTGTAGCGGCAGGAGCGTCGCACTCAAATTTGAGAATGACCGTAGCCAAGAAGGCGATTTATGCGAACCCCAATCCTTGTTGGTGGAAGTAGGTGAAGAAGTGCAACTTGACTGGGTGTGTCTCAGTGCATCGTTAGACGAGACAGAGCCTATTGAGCTAGGTGAAGTAATACATAATAAAACAATGCATGTACTTAATGACGAGAACAGAAAAGCCCTATCTGACATGTTGTGGCAGTACCAGAAGGTCTTTTGTGAGGCGCCAGGACCCATTAAGGACTTTCAGTACCGTTTTAAAGTAAAACCCCACAAGCCTTTCGCGGCATCATCATATCCGATACCAATGGCGTATCGACGCGAAGTAGAGCAGGAAATACAAAAGATGCTGGACCTAGGAGTGATTGAATATGCGGCTAGCCCGTATAATTCACCGCTGCACGTAGAAAAGAAAAAGGAAGGTGCAATTCGGTTAGTACTGTATTCAAGAAGAATCAACGAAATAATTCTGGCGGAAACTGACCGACCAGAAACCCTTGACACCCTATTGCAAAAGTTTCATGGGGTTAGGGTTCTCAGTTCGATTGATCTTAGATCCAGTTATTGGCAGGTGGAACTGGAACCATCCTGCCGAAAATACACGGCGTTCTTGTGCTATAGGCGCTGTTTCCAATTCCGACGCCTACCCTTTGGACGTAACGTGTCGAGCGCTGCGTTTATTCGTGCATTAGATGCGTTACTACCGGCTAAATTACGAACACGAATTACCTGCTACGTTGATGATGTGTTAGTCGCGGAACGGACATGGGAGGAACACCTAAACATCCTAGACGAGCTCCTGTATTTGTTTAAAAAACACAACGTAAATGTCAACTTAAGTAAATCCGAGTTTGGAAAAGGAGAGATCCTGTTTCTCGGACACATTGTGTCCGCTGAGGGGATCCGACCGGATCCTGCAAAGTTGCAGGCAATACGGTAGTACCCACTGCCAAACACCAAACGTAGATTGAGGGCCTACCTCGGTTTAATAAATTTCTACAAGAGATACATAAAGTTGAAAAACATTACTACTCCCCGCCTATGTCAGCTGACGGGGAAGAATACGGTTTGGAGGTGGGATGCGGCGGCACAGGAGGAGTTTGTTGCTCTGAAGCACGCCCTTCTGTCTGCCCCTCTACTTGTGCACCCTGATCTTCAAAGACAGTTTTGTATGTCCACGGATAGTTCTAGGAACGGTCTTGGTTGTGTCATATTCCAAGAATTCGAGGAGAATGGCAAAACTGTGCCAAAGCCAATAGCTTTTGCTAGCCGAGTACTAAACAAGGCAGAGCGTAATTATACAGTAACGGAACTGGAAGCACTCGCGATAGTGTGGGGCTTCCTAAAATTCCGCTATTATTTGTATGGCCGCCGTACACGTGTGTACACTGACCACCGATCGTTGCAATTCCTGTTGTCAGCAAAGCTGACGCACAGCCGCCTCACGAGATGGACCCTAGTTTTACAGGAGTATATATTCCCGGCGTATATATTCCCGGCCCACAAAACCTAGTAGCCGACGCATTCTCACGTGGACCTGTGGGGTTACGTGATGAGGGGGAGGTGGAATTGTCGGAACGGAGATATTGTCGCGTTGCAATGGAAGCAGGCTTGACTTCGAAGGCAACTAAACACAGCACTTATACTGAAAGCACGTTTATTACGAACTCAACATACACGCAGCACTGACTGCCTCTTAGGCAGAGTGCTCTGCTATTTATACACAGACAGAATTTACCAAAAACTAGAAGAACAGTTAACATAAGAAACAAGTAGAATTTACAAGTGAACATAAGAAAGATGTAGAACCTTCTGGAATTGTAAATCACAAAGAAATAAATTTTTGCCGGTGGGCGGGATTGAACCGGCGACCTCCTACTCCGCAGTCCGTGAGGCTATCCCCTGCGCCACGCTGGCAGTTGGTGTTCGTGCTCTCTCGCAGCATTGCTCCCTCTCCTGGAGAAACAGCGACCCGCTGTTATGATCCCTGTGGAGCCAGCTGCAATGTCCTGGATCTTGACCGTGTCATGGGTCCTCTGTATGACATTTCAAGAGAATCCTTCCTTTCTCCGCGATTATCGTCGACAGACGTTCCTGTCGTGGCTTCATCGGGAACATTAACGTCCTTAAAGTCGTTGAACAAGAAGCCATTGTCGTCTACCTGCTCTTCAGAATCGTAGTAAGGCTTCATGAGCAAGACGTGAACAATGTCTCTTCGTTTTTGACGTTTCGACAACGGCTCATAATCCTCAACTTCGTAAGTGACGTCTGACAGGCGGCGTATGACACGATACGGACCAAAGTATCGCTTCAATAACTTTTCTGACAGTCCAACCTTCCGTACAGGGGTAAAAATCCATACCAGATATCCTGGGCTGTACACAACAGGTCGGTGCTTGTCGTTATACCGCTGACGGTCCTTCTCCTGGGCGTCCAGTGTCCGTATGCGAGCCATCTGTCTTGCTTCTTCGACCCTGGTGATGAGCTGTTTAACATAGTCATCCTGAATGTCGTCTGGTTGGAACGGGAACAGTGTATCCATTGTCGTCTCAGCTTCACGGCCATGGAGCAGGAAAAACGGAGTGAAGCCTGTGGTGTCTTGTCTTGCGGTATTGTAAGCAAATGTCACGACTGGCAGAATTGTATCCCAATCCTTTTGCTCAACATCGACGTACATCGACAGCATGTTTTGTTAAAACGTTCCGTAAGACCATTTGTCTGAGGATGGTATGCAGTTGTCATTCTGTGGACAATGTTGCACCGTGACATTACCTCTGATACTAGTTTTGACTGGAATACTTTTCCACGATCAGATATCATGACACGTGGTGCTCCATGCTTCAAAATAATGTCTTCTACAAGGAATTTTTCGATCTCTGGAGCTTCTGCAGTCGGCACAGGTGTGGTGACAGCGTAGCGTGTGAGGTAGTCAGTGCAGACTATTATCCAAAGGTTACCGGTTATCGACTTCGGGAACCTCCCTAAAAGATCGATCCCAACTCGGTGGAATGGAGCTGCTGACGGCGGAATCGGTACGAGATGTCCTGGAGGTAATTGCGGCACATGCTTCCGTCGCTGGCACTCTTTACAGTGACTCACATAGTGCTTGACAGCTCGGTAGAGACCTTTCCAGTAATACCTGCGTCTGATTCTCTCTAGGGTCTTTACGAATCCCAGATGACCGGATATTGGAGCATCATGGAAATATTTGAGAATAGCTGGCTGGAGATGAGCTGGAACAACAAGTAGCCATTTGGGGCCCAGTGGATCGTAGTTGCTCTTGTACAATGTTCCGTTTATAAGTTGGAACTCTCCATTGGTCGGTTCTCCTTTCTCCAAGGCCTCTATCATTTTTAATAGTGTTGGATCTTCTCTCTGTTCAGCTGTAACGTCATCTAATTCAGTGAGAGCCGAAATTTCATTAATGCTGTTGTGTTCCACTAATGGATTCCTCGAAAGGCAGTCGGCATCCTTGTGTTTGCGCCCGTTCTTGAATACCACAGTGACATCGTACTCTTGGAGTCTTAGTGCCCATCTTGCTAGTCGACCTGATGGATCCTTCAAGCTAGTCAGCCAACACAAAGAATGATGGTCTGTCACGACGGTGAATGCTTTGCCGAATAAATACGGCCGGAACTTGTTGATAGCCCAGATAACCGCGAGACATTCTTTTTCAGTTGTAGAGTAGTTTATCTCGGACTTTGAGAGTACTCTTGACGCATAGGCTATCACTTTTTCGGCACCTTCCTGAACTCGTACAAGCACTGCACCAATCCCATAGCCACTGGCGTCTCTGTGAAGTTCCGTTTCTGCATTCTCGTCGTACAAGGCTAGCACTGGCGCGGAAGTTAGAGCCTCCTTAAGTGCCCGGAAAGCTCTTTCTTTTGTCTCATCCCAGTAAAATTTGGCGTCTCCCTGCAGAAGTTCTTGTAATGGACGTGCCTTATTACAAAATCCTTTTATGAAACGTCGGTAGTATGAGCACAGCCCGAGAAAACTTCTCACATCACGAATGTGCTGAGGAGTTGGAAATTCTGTGACTGCCCTTACTTTATCTGGATCAGGACGGACACCATCTCCGTTGACTAGGTGCCCCAGGAGTTTTATCTCTTTGGCGACGAAGAGGCACTTCTTTGGATTGAGGCGGAGACCTGCAGCCTGAACACACTTCAACACAGTTGACAGGCGACTCAGATGTTCTTCAAATGTTTTCGAGAAAACGACAATGTCATTTAAATAGCAGAGACACGTCGCCCACTTAAGGTGTCGAAGCAAGTTGTCCATCATGCGTTCGAATGTGGCTGGAGCATTAGATAATCCAAATGGCATTACTTTAAATTCATAGAGGCCGTCAGGTGTAATAAAAGCCGTCTTCTCCCTGTCAGCTTCGTCAACCTCGATTTGCCAGTAACCTGTCTGCATGTCCATAGTTGAGAAGTATGTAGCTCCTTTCAAGCAGTCTAAGGTGTCGTCAATACGCGGCAGTGGGTAGACATCTTTCTTTGTGATTCTGTTCAGCCGCCGATAGTTGACACAGAATCGCCAAGTGCCATCCTTCTTCTTTACGAGGACCACCGGAGACGACCAAGGACTCTCCGAGGGTTGAATAATGTCATCTCGCAACATCTTCTCCACTTCCTCCCGAATTATCCGTCTTTCAGCTGGCGACACTCTATACGAACGCTGGCTAATTGGCGGATGATCCCCAGTATTGATACGGTGCTTTATCGTGGGCCGTTTCGTCTGACTTTTCCCCTGCTGAGTTGTGAATGCACCCGAAAATTGGCGTAGTATACCTAACACCCGCTGGCGTTGCTCCTTGGTCAGTCCAGGCCCTATTGGCAGTTCCACGTTTGTTTCCTCCAGCGTGTTGTCTGTACTAACAACAGGGCATGGGTCTTCATTGATGACATTGAGCTCACCGTCCTGGATTGGTTCAGCTGTCCCGATACACATTCCCTTGGGGATAAGTTGTGACTGCTCGTGACAATTTGCGATCCAAATCTCTCCTTGACCACCGGTAATGCTTATGATAACCGCTGGTATGTAAATTTCTTTTGTGAGCCTCATAAACATTTTTCTATCAACAAGAACTTCACAGTTTAACCAGTCATCTGTGTTTGTGACTGCAACTCTTCTCATTGTCAACAATGGTATCGACACATTGTCAACGATGAACAACTTTCCAGAAAATTCTGTATTACGTGTATCTGGCGGAACAACTTCTTCAATTTGCAGCTCAGATCTTCCACAATCAATGATAGCTTGGGATGCCTGAAGGAAGTCCCTTCCGAGGATGACATTGTGACTACATTCTGTTAAGACGACAAATTCAAACGGTTGCGTCCTGTTGCGACACAAGTCCCTGCTGGAGGGACGTACTTTCCATTCGCGACCTTCAGCACAGTTGCTCCCGTATCACAGAACATTGTCTACTTTAGTGTGCGGCGGTAATTATCCGATAATACAGAAAAAGAGGCTCCTGAATCAACAAGTGCTCGGACAGGTTGGCCGTCGATTATGACGTCGATGAGATTTCCCGACATCTTGGCGACTGTCGTCCATGGAGGATTTTCATCTGCGGCGGCCTCACCTCCGTAGATGGTCGCCTCGCTTAGTTTTCCTGGGCGCGGCGGCTAGGGGAGCGGCTGGTACTTCTGTACGGCGACGGTGAACGGCTGCGGCGCGTCGGGGAGCGACCTCGTCTAGGGTACGGCGATGGGCTTCTTCCCATAGGTCGACTGAACTTATCAGCGTGTGACTGCCTTGGATAGAACTGTTCCGACGGCTGACGTCTTGCGGCAAAATAATCATCGAATACTCGCCTCCTCTCTCTGCAGTAGCGTAGGACATGTCCAGGGCGTCCACAGTGGAAACACAGTGGTGTGTTGTCTTCTGTCCTCCAGACGTCTGTTCTTCTGCAGGGCGGCATAGTTACCGGGGGAGTTGGCTGTGGTCGCGTCGGTCGGTTCATGGGCTGCTGTTTGGCGGCTGCAGCGTAAGTCATAGCAGGGCGACGCCATTCTTCACGTCGGGTGCGATTGACGGGGCAGACAGGAGCTAATGTTTGAAATACCTCGTCCTCAGCGGCGTCGGCTACCTCGCGACTTACAGGGCTCACATCCATGGCCATAATCTGATGCTCGCTCGGTCTAATAGTCCCGGCTGCCATGCACTGTTGTAATTCTTCTCTCACGATTTGTCGTAGCGACGTCTTTTATCAGAAGAGCTTGGTACATATCTTCTGCAATTCCATTCATCAGGTGCGTGATTTTGTCCGCCTCAGTCATGTTCGGATTCACTATGTTACACAGGGCCAAAACATTCTGTACGTACGATTGTGTCGGCTCACCATGTCGTTGGGTCCGGTTCTTCAAATGCTCTTCCGCCGAGCGGATTTGAGCTGGCGGTCTCCAAACGTCTTCTTCAGTTCCTCCTGGAACGTCTCCCAGTCATTCAACTTGTCTTCGTTGTTTTCGAACCATTGCTGGGCTGTTCCATCCAGATAGAAGTAAACGTTGGCCAAGCACATCTTATGATCCCACCTGTTGTACTTGGCGACTCGGTCGAACCCTTTTAGCCATTTGTTTGGGTCCTGTCCAGCGTCTCCAGAGAACACCGACAGGTGCCTGATGTGTAGCTGGCTTACTGCTGGTTTCGTTTCCATAGTTCGTCTGATGATACGGACTCTTGGAAGGACGTACTCGGTGTATCCCTTGTATTCCGGTTCCAGTCCGTGTAAGCGACGGCTTTTACGTTGCCTAATCGGAGCCACGGTGATGCAGCTGTTGCACAGTGTACCCAGCACCTCCACCAAACAATGTCGCGTTGCAATGGAAGCAGGCTTGACTTCGAAGGCAACTAAACACAGCACTTGTACTGAAAGCACGTTTATTACGAACTCAACATACACGCAGCACTGACTGCCTCTTAGGCAGAGTGCTCTGCTATTTATACACAGTCAGAATTTACCAGAAACTAGAAGAACAGTTAATATAAGAAACAAGTAGAATTTACAAGTGAACATAATAAAGATGTAGAACCTTCTGGAATTGTAAATCACAAAGAAATAAATTTTTGCCTGTGGGCGGGATTGAACCGTCGACCTTCTACTCCGCGGTCCGTGACGCTATCCCCTGCGCCACGCCGGCAGTTGGTGTTCGTGCTCTCTCGCGGCAATATGACGCACTGTTTATGCGTTCGGTTCCGTTCGAGAACTTTCTAAGTGATGCACTTAGTAATATCGATAGGGAACAAGAGAGGGACAGTGTCTGGAAGGACATACGAACGAAATTAGAACAAGGAAACTGTGTCGAGTTACAGAGGCATTACACCTCGAGCGATAATGTACTGTTTCATCGGCGCCACCCATTCAGTGCCATATGGCTGTTATGTGTGGTGGATGAACTGATCAATAAATTAGTATGGTACACCCATCTAAAATGTGGTCATTTAGGTACAACGAAGTGATGCAACAAGTTAAAGGAGTCGGTCTATTTTAACAGCATGGAGCGCACAGTGAGGAAGGTACTTGACAAGTTTAAGCCTTGTCAGCTGACGAAGCACTCGAATGTCTGTACTGTGGCTCCACTGTTTCCTATTGTACCTACGAAACTGAGAGAGCTGGGAGCTGTGGATCTTTTCGGACCGCTGCCCACTTCGACTAAAGGGTACCGATATGTTCTGATAGGAGTAGAACTAAAATCAAAGTTCGTAACGTTCTGCCCGCTCCGCAACGCGAACGCAAGGACTGTTGCGCGAGCATTTGTTCGGGACTTTTGGGGCCAAGTCGGTCGCGTTGATAAAGTAATCTCGGACTATGGGACACAGTTCCGTTCTGTTCTTTGGCAACGGATGCTCCTAAGGAGAAGAATGAAGCCTGTCTTCATTTCTAAATATAGACCTGCATCGAACCCTGCAGAACGGGTTATAAAGGAACTTGTAAAGTTCTGTCGAGTTTACTGCCACAAACAGCACAGGCAGTGGGATGTTCATTTGCGTGAGTTTCAGGACATATTAAATGATACACCTCACGGTTCCACAGGACTTTGTTCTTTGCTAGTGCTACAGAATAGGTGGCCAGCGGATAAGGTATGAGACATCGTAACCTTTCCTCCCAGTAGGAGAGTTAGCCACCGTGCACTCATTGATAGAGCGCTGCGCAGAATTGAGACAGAAGCAGCAAAATGTAAGCACAAGCAAAAACGGGTAGCCAGAGATCTAGACTTCCGTGTGGGGGAACTGATACTGGTAAAGTCCCACAGGCTATCATGTAAAAGCAAGCACAAGACCCATAAGTTTTACCGGAATTACGAAGGCCCATTCCGCATCAGGCGACGGGTTCACCATAACGTCGTAGAAATTGAAACGCTCAGGTCAAAACTGCCTAAAGGGCTGCAGCACATAAGCAACATTAAAAGGTGGAAGTACTAAAAAAAGAGGCAATGAAGAGCGCGTGTTAGAGGTCAGCGTTGCACCAATTCTAAGGCTTCATTCAAATTGGTAGACTGGTAAAGTAATGTCAAGTTTCTAACTGACTATTGTGTAGTAAGGGTTAGCTGATTAACCGCGTGTTTAGTAAAGTGTCGTGTCACGACTTTCGTGACGTGGTTCCGGAAAGGAATGCACAATAAAACTTCATCGACCTTTTTTTTTTTTTTTTTTTTTTTTTTGTTTTTTTTTTTTTTTTTTTTTTTTTGTGCCGCAAGGGCGTCACTAATTTGCTTCTTTGTTTGGCCAAATGGGCCGGAGCTATTTCTCTTAGTGTTTCAGGGCGGTCTGTAGCAGGGGAGCTGGACCGTTCTCAAGGAGCCGTGAGCGGTCCTTGATAAGGATGGAGTGTTTACGTGTTTTTTAGACGACGGATCTTTCACGCTGGAGAAAGGTGTCCTGATACTATGCAATTATCAAGATGGACTGTGGCGCAATTTGTAAAGTAACCAGAAGGTAACCAGGGAGTATTTAAGGTATTGTGTTCTTCCATAAGTTGTTATGAAGTTGCTTATTTAAATACCTATTATTCAAAAGAGGTGACTTACTGACTCTGATAATTTTGTTTGGAAGGTGTCTAATGAAATCTGTCTTATGTTTACATAGCTCTTGATGACTAACTGTCTAACGTAACACCAATATGTTGTTGTCTGAGTCTCGCTCTTGAAGTTATGAAATATTTCAAGGGAGCAATAGGCAAAGGTATTGTGGTTGGTAAAACTTGAGGTAAAAGTAAGGGAACCGCCTACCAGGGTAATAATTTAGTGCTATGTGCTGCTGCGCTGCTAATTTGCAATTGCTTTTCTGCATAGTCTGGAATGAACGGAGATTTTGCCTTATGTGTGAGCGAGTAAATGTTTGAGAAACGTCTGGTATCTATCGCCGGTGCTCTGACTGATGTAGTTTGTGTTTGGTGTCGGGAGGAAGTAGAAAGAACATTTCCAAAGTCACCAACCTGTGACTACCTAAATCTTATGTGGTACCTGTATCCTGTGTTTATACCGGAAACCTTATGTCAGTAAGTCTTATTTTGAGCACTTTGTGGTGCATTGTGAGTAGTCGGTAGTGACATTGTTTTAGGTTTGCCTTGCTTTGAGATTTATTGATAAACAGCTCATTCTTTTGTAAAGACAAAGGGCATGGAGTGGTCTTAGAGTAATTAGTAACAGGCCCTCTTCTGTAAAGTTCTGAGGGCGAGTACGTTAAGATATTCACAAGCAGCCATGCTGTACACATTTGTTCGATTATTAATTTCTCTTTGTGTCTTTCATGACTAATTATTTGCCAGCTCCATTTTTTTGGTGTGAAATATAGGGAGCTTTGATTGGTTTAAGATGCAATTCATAGAATAGCCTGGGTGAGAATTGGATCGGTATTGTGTTAGCCATGTGCAAATGTTTGTAAATCTATCGGACCAAACTGCGTGGTCATCAGTCCGTAGCTTACGAACTACTTAAACCTAGGTAAACTAACCTAAGGACAACACACACACCCATGCCCCACGGAGGACTCGAACCTCCACGGCGAGCAACCGCGCGCTCCGCAGCGAGACGCTTTAGACCGCTCGGCTACTCCACCGCGGCTGTTAGCCATGATGCTGGTCTCATGACTGATGTATTCATGTTACATGGAGTGGCCGTGTAACTGGCGTTCGCAACAAGGGCGCAGAACGAGCGTGAGGAACGAGAGCGACTGCCGCCAAGGTCGCCCAGTGCGGAAAGCTGGGACAAGCAGGGGTGCCGGCTCTTCCGGACGTGAGCGACTACAAGGGCGAGACTGCGGCAACAGCGGCTAGAGGGTGGCCGCGGCAGCGTAAATTGAATCGTACTACAGTTCTGCCACATCCCCTCCACAAGGGCAGAAGGAGGCGGGGCGTGTTGTGCACGTGACTAGTCTGCAGTAGCGCTTTCCAGCGGCAGAAAGCAAAAGCTTAACGCTGTCAGCTGTTGCTGTCTTATATTCTAAATTCATTTTTATATTTTTGACGTCTGTAGTTCATGAATGTTCCTATTTTAATGAAATTTCTTAGTAGGTACTACCAAGGTTACGTTTCTTCATACTATCCCTACAATATGCTACATAAATTGCAAGCCTGAAGGAGTGGGACAGTTCTGAGTTACAAACAAAAATGATAGAATTGGAAAAGTGTAAACATTAACTCAGGCCTACCGGTACTGTAAATTTTATCTCATATATTATTTGTTTTATGTTCTAGTTACCATAGTCTCCACTACAGGAATAAAAAATTATGGTCTTTATCTGTCTGTGCTGACTGACTGCACTGGTGTTTTTACGAATAAACAGTAAACTTAAATTCACACCTACTCTACTGGCAACGAGTTTAAAGAGAATAAAAGCATGTGACAACACGCAAGTCGCCGAAGTGCCGTCCAATTTAAAGACTTGCACCTGGCCAACGAGCCACACGAAATTATTATTATAGGGAGATGACTGTAGCCCACATCTTTGATACGTATAATTATAAATGTTTCATAAATGATGTATTTAAAACGCACTTACAGCAAATGAGACATTCTATATCAGATGGTGAGAAATATATATTTTTTATTTCAGAAACTTGGTATAAATTACACACGTCGACTCTAATATTCGGATATCGGTATAAGAATGTTGTCAGCATCATTCTTTACATTTTCTTCTCCATTGACATTCATTACAAAACTAATGATTTTTTTTTTCACGGGTAGTTACATCACGAATAGAAGAATAAAGCATTGAAGCTTCCCGTTTCGTTTGAGGCTACTAAAATCACATAAGGAAGGCAGCAATTCACTCTTGTGTTCAGATTGCTGTACAATATTTTCATGTTACTTTGCAGAGTCTGCCCTGGGAATGGAATTCACACAACCTAACCTACACGTAAAATCACGCAATAACGCACGTAAACTGTAAACAAAAGTGACCGAAGCTTTTGCTGTCTGCCGCTTGGAAGCGCTACTGAAGACCAGTCACGTGCTCAAGAGATTCCGCCTCCTTCTACCCGTCTGGAGGGGGTTTGGCAGAACTGTAGTACGATTCAATTTACGCGGCCGCGGCAGCTCGCCCGCCTGAGGCAGCGCACTGTCAGGTGGTGCGTCTCTCCCCACCACGCCCTGTCGCTCCACCGAACTCTGGGGCTGAATGGGCGGCCAGCCGAGCCACTACGGGGCGCTGACCCCTGGCGGCTACGTCACCGACTGACAGGCCGCCGCCACCCCGTAAACAGAGCTGGCCCAGCCTGGGACGTTGCGTCTTGCCGCCACACCCACCGCCCAGTTGTTGTTTGTGTCAAGAGACGTTCTACACGCGCAAACGTGTTGAACAATGAATTTACCAGCAAAAGAATTGGTGTTATTGACGGCCACAGCAGACTGAAGGACACACAGGGTGCGAACAGTACTGACTTAGCCAGGCCCATGTGGACAATGTAATAGAACTTTAGGGATGGTAACTTAACTGTCAATTACTAGAATGAGGACAATGTGGTTGTTATCTCCTCCGGATGAAAGGACAACTTAGACGCAATTAGTGGAATCTCAGCCAATTCATTAGGTTCTGCCCTCATTAAAGTGCAGTGATTGATTAGTTACAATTATTGGACAAGCATGAAACTGTGTTGCTATCACTGGCAGGCAATTACACTCGTTTTCAGTGAACTTTAGTGTGAACTGTAGAGAGAGACATGTGGAGGCTTGCCTTGGGTTGTCTACTGTGCATTTTCTAGACGGTTTAAATGGTGTTGACAGTTGGACGTTGAGAACTAACAATTGACAATTCTTCCGTCGTGCACAGACAACTAATGTGGGAGTTATGTGTCACAAGGATACGGTAGCTAATGCCAGTTTCTCTGTGAATGGACGTGTTCCGGACAGAACCTCTTAGTGTGAGCTAGGGCACTGTTAACATGGAGGAGGTATTGACTCTGAGAGGAAAGGTTAGGGGAGAGACGGTCTTTGCACTATGAACACTCATGTATGGGTGCCATTGACATGTTGGTTTATTGCCAGTAGTATCAGGTGGGTTCAGCAATGGTTGAACCAAGGAAATGTATGGGAGTTGGAGCTCTTGGGGGAAGAGGATTGCAGTGGATAGATGACAGAAAGAGCGTGTGAAACTCGAATTCCCCCAAGTCGCCTCAGCAAGAATGTCTACCCCAATCCCCAGTTAGTTGTAGGATGTCCTGGTGTAATCAATGAAGTGTCACGTATTGTGTTTGCCTTTGAGTGGCATTGTCAAAATGATGGCCTGTTTACTGATGGGTTGGTAGTGGCAGTCCGTCTGCAAGAAGTTGTGTTATGTCATGTTTTCTGTTTAATTGTGATCTAAGAATCTTATTTTATTTGAGTGTTGCTTTGTGTTATGAATGTTTACTTTTGACAATGTTTGTCTTCTTGTTGCTCGAGTACTAATGCATTTTCTGTGGTGCCTGTGGCTAATAAGACCCCACAGATTTATTGTGTTGACACGTAGTATGATAGTGCTCGCCGGCCGCGGTGGCTGTGGGGACTGAGGCGCTTCAATCACGGTCTGCATGGCCACTACGGTCGGGGGTTTGAATCCCCCCTCAGGCATGGATATTTGTGCCGTCCTAGTTCGTAAGTAGTTCATTAGTAGTTTGTAAGTTTAGGGACTGATGACCCCGTAGTTAAGTCCCATAGACTATACAAACATTTGAACATTTTTTGATAGTGCTCATTGATTTTTCTTATATGTACGTATAGGGATCTGTGTTTTTCGTGTGTTTTGTGCCATAATAATGAGTTTTCAATGTCTTGTCAGGCTGACAGATCAAATGATCATTAGCTATAATAAGGGTTTCATCAATCTGTGTTTTAGTTTTGACAGTTTGACATTTCCTGTCCTAATGAACTTGTCAGCAATAACAATGTCTAGTAGTCATGAAAGTAGTCTTACGATTTTCTGATAGTGTTGCATACTTAAGTGGTTTATCTAGGATGTACTTATAATTTGATTGTTCTATCTCTATGATTCAGTAAAAAAAATTATTAATACTATTGCTGAAATAGGAATTAATTTTTCGGCCACCGAGCATTTAGTGTTGGTCATTGCAGGTTGCAACATTTTTTGTGTGTTTCATTATGTTAAGTCTTGTGTGCACTACAACTTGATTACTAATGGGCGTTTTATGTTTTTGTGATTGTGTTATTTCTTATGTGTGGGGTCACTCCACCGCCCATGGGCATTTCATAAGTTCAATGATTTCTTGTTTAACGTTTAAGGTGTACATTGTTTCGCTCAGTAGTGAATGTGATCGAAGGCTCACATGATTTCTAGTTTATGTTCTATCTTACGAGTAATGACGGCCACATTTAATGTAAATCATGTATTGTTTTCTGCTGGTCGAAAGAATTTAAAAAAAATTCAAACTTTAGTAGGTATTAGTAGCAATAGTAGGGGAATAGAGGCCTCCCCCTCTGTCACCATAATTTAGTCAGAAATGCCTTGAACTGTCATCCTTCCCGAATGACAGCCCAGTAGTCATTTCTGCTTCTACGAGGGGAGGCTGATGAGACGTTACTGTCATACCGCCTCATTGCCCCACCTAATCGATTTTGCCAATTTCTCTTACCTTGCTCATGTTTTTCTCACTTGGATTAGTAATGTTTGCTATTTTCAATATAAATTGATTTAACTTGAGCATTACCATGTAGTTTCATGGCCGACTGGCGAGGGCAAAGAAGTAGAAGCAGAGATGGCGAGTTTGTGTGGTTTTTTTTATATATTTTCTTTTCTTTTTATTCATGTCACACTCCCATGCTTCCCATCACAGTGTGAGCGAATAAGTGGTTGAGCATAGTTGAACCAGTAGGGGTACTTTAGCATGATGGTGGTGGTAGTTTGTGGTGCAAAGAGGTTAGCAAACTTTGCTGCTGGTCGATGGTAGGAGGTGGATTCGCGAACAAGTAAAAGAAAGGTGTCCAGTCGGCTGCACCTGCCTCCGCCAATCAGGTCGCGTCTTCTTGGTGTGGTTCGAATTGGCGGACGGTTGAGGTAGAGGGAAGCCATCTTTAAGGGATTTGGAAGGAGACCATCGAGATGTACGGATGCTGGTGCTGCTTGCTGCGCAAAATTCTCCAGAACGTGATAAGAAACGCGGCACAAGAGATAATTAAAGTCATAAGTGGGGAAGTGGAATTTGATTTAATAAAATGTCTTTAGGTAAATTTAAAGAAATCATAAATTTTGTTCTGTATATTGCGTCCACAAGCCCACTTACTGTTCGACCAGCAGGATTAGTTTGAGCAGTAAATGTAGAGAGCTTTGCGCTAATCATGCAGTGAGTGATTTGCATGTTTTATGTCGGTATGTGTGCAGATTTCCTACCCCCCTCCTCACCCACCATGTGTGACATTGAATAGTGTACAGACAGAGTAGTTAAAAGCAGTAGGAGGCCAGTTAAGCAATATTTATAGCAAATTGTCTAAAAACAAAATAAACCCTTTATGATTAAATTTTGTGTTAGAATAATTTATTTACCCCTCAGCTTCTCCTATTTTGAGATGGTGTGCATGTATAGCCAAGTTAAATAACATCTGAACTGGACTGCGAGCTAACATGCTAATGGCGACGCACGCCTACGTTTCATGAACGCACTCCACTGAAGGTGAAGTGGTTGAAATTCGGATTCATTATACAAAATCACGTTGGATTCTGAAGTTGCAGTGTGTTAGAAATCGATCTAGGTACTGGTTTTATATGAGAAGTGGCGTGAATTCAGGCGACTAGCTGCAAACCTCGGAAGTCCGAACTCGGACCCACGTGATTCCGAAAACCGATAAAATTGAATAAATTCAGTTTCCGAAAAATAACTACAGCATGCAACCCATAGAAATGCTTAGAATTATATGATGAAGCTAATCAAATACAGCATACGCGATAGGGGACGATTAACACATAAGAAGATACTTTTAATTTTGTGTCTCTTCCTCAGCTATTCAACTGCATCCGACGTGAGTATGAGGGTGTGGTTAGTGCACCTGTCTGCAAGGCCTGGTGTCCCTTGTACCCATGACAGGCGGCCTGACAGGAGCGGGGCGTCGGCGAGAGGTTCGCCACCGGAAGAGATTAACAGACCAGCGACCAGGATCAGGATGGCTGCGCACCAGCGGTGGCCATGCAGCTTGTGTGTTGCTGCTAACCACCCAACTCTTTTGCGCGCGCTGAGGGTTGGTAGCATTGTGTACTCAGCTGAAACCACTCGACCATTCCCAGTTAGCAGTTTTAGCAGGGCAGCCACTCGTCTTGCATCTCCCCGTAGACCCTACCAACTCCCAGGTCGGTCTCGCACTGCTGCCTGGCGCAAAGTTGGCGAGAAGTCCACAGACGCATGCCTCTGTCTTGGCCTCAGACACACTCAGACATCTGCCAACACTTTGGTGCACCATGTTATCACATGACGTATTACACTTATGAGGAACTCCATCGTGTCACAAACGTGGAGTGCCTTCTTATTTAAACAAAACATTTAACAAAAATACAAATAACCTTGATAGAGTTTCATACAAAAACAAAATGTTCAAATGTTTGTATAGTTTATGGGACTTAACTACGGGGTCATCAGTCCCTAAACTTACAAACTACTTATGAACTACCTACGAACTAGGACGGCACAAATATCCATGCCCGAGAGGGGATTCGAACCCCCGACCGTAGTGGCCGTGCAGACTGTGACTGGAGCGCCTCAGTCCCCTCGGCCACCGCGGCCGGCATACAAAAACATTTTAAATTTAAACCACTCATACGTATATAACAAAAAATTAGCCATATGGCGAACAGAACGCCTAGGCCTTTAGTCCATAATAAATATTTTAATATTAAGGTTACAATGTTCATAAATATATACATAAAAAAATTCTACTTCCTATCAATTGAAAGGCAAAACACAAAAATTGAAGTAACACATAATAATAGAGAAGTAATAGTTTATCCTCTAACTTAATATCACATTGGACATAAGATATTTATAATAAATAACTTAAACCTTAAGTCAGGACTCTTAGTGTTAGTGAAGCAAAGCTACTTTTACTCAAGCAGCATGCAGCGATATGGAAAAAAAAAAAAAAATTACGAACTACCAAGCTCTATACAATGCTACGCAAACTAACTACTGCATAACTACCTACTGCCCGGGCGCAACCTAACTAACTAACTATAGTGCGAAGGGAGCAGGAAGTTTTCTTGAGCCTGTTGGTCTGGTTCCAACATCGCAAATTCGTGGTTAGGGCCTGGAAAAGGTCTTACGCAAATCGCTCACGCAGATATGAGATAAAACCATGACATATTAACATAAAAAAAAAGAAAACGTGTTGGAAATAAAAGAAAAAAAAACCATGATGAAATGTACAAACACATAAGATAAACATTAGAGTTCCACACAAGTGAAACAATCCTAAGTTAATAAAATAATCTAAGGTAAAATTCACTAACAATGTAACCTATTCTTCCCACAATTCTGATGCAAAACAAAAAATGGAGATTAGAGTTTTACCGTCCTGTCGATGTTAGAAATTCAGGTGTCCTCATGGTACATGTAGGGCGGACAGTTCCTTGACATGGAGCTTGCCTTTGTTCAGCTCCTTTAGTTTTGTTTGTATTTCCTCACATCTCTGATTCTGACCTTTTCTGAATGCGAGTCTGGCCTCTTCTACAGATCACGCTCTGTCCTTTAATTTACAAAATTGCCCTACAACACTTATCTGAAAAATATAAGTTGGTTCTTTTAATAAGCCTGAGTGTATATTGTCAATAAAATTTTGATGAACCCCTTCATTAGTGCTCTGCCGCGACTGTCTTTCGGTCGAATCGCACACCTCCTGTTATTCAAACAGACAATCCCTGGACAAAATTATCTAGACCCCTGAGCATCAACACCACAGTGCATCTATGTGCAACTAAAAACCTATTCGGCGTGACGTCACGAGGGCTGGACTGCTGTGCACATCGCTCTCGATTTTTTATATAATTTTAGGATTAATATAATTATTTTAATTGTTATTTCGTGATAATATTCAATATAGAGGTGTTCTAGTAAAGGATCGTCAGTTATTTTAGCGTATTTGCTTTATGTGGTGTTATTTGTGTTCACGTGTGTGCCGGCATCCACGTCTTACTGCTTTGTTTACATCTGGTGGCGAGTGGTTCCAGCCGTAGCGGTCTCCGAAAGCTAAGTTCCAATAAGTGTTTGTGTTATTGTAGTTAAATTATTAAAGTGAGTAGATTCAGGAGGTGTTATCACGTTAGTTATTTATTAAATTTAGTACTTTTCAACAGGTGACTTGCTGTTTTTAAAGTAGTTGAGGTTGGGAAACTTTAAGTTACGGTATTTGATAACTCTTGTACTCTCACTGTGTTTAGTTAGCTTATTAGTGACGTTTGAATTTGAACTTGTTTATACAAGCAATAGTGTAAAGTTTCAGTGGTAGTGTTATTTGTTCTTTTCTGATACTATTAGTTGTTGTTGTTACTTGATTTTGTAGAGACTGAGGTTTGTTGATTGCTGTAGTTAAGAGGTACTTCCTAGTTCTTTTGTAGAAACGTAACTTAATAACGTAGACGTCTAGTTTTTCTTAACAAATAATTGTGAAATTTTACCATGAGTGAAAAGTGTGGGCTCTGTCATAGGATCGTGTGTAGTGGGCTGCAGTGTGGGATTTGTAGTAAGTATTTTCATGAGGGGGGAGTACAGTGAGGAAGCCATTGGGCATTGTGGTGAGGTTCTCTCCTGAAACTGTAGGATTTGCAGCAGGAATAAGAGGATAGAGGAGCAGGATCGTTTGATCTGCGCCCTTCAGGTACAGTTGAAAAACGCTGAAGAGGAATTAGGTAGGCTGAGGAGGGGAAGGGGGGCTAGGGAATGGGAACTGGCAGTTGGCAAGAAGGTAGCTAGGAGAAGGTATTCAGATAGCTTTACATTGCAAGTTGCAAATAGGTTTGACCAACTGTCAGAGTTGAGTCGAGATGAACTTCCTGTAGCTGTCGGTGTAGGAAGTACGCAGCAGACCTCAGCTGTTAGGAAGCCAAAATTTGTAGAGAGGGCTCTTAGGAAGAAGAAGGTTCTGCTGCTAGGCAGTTCTCATGGCGGAGGTGTTGGCCAACAGCTGCAGGAAGTACTTGGGAGTGAGTACCAGGTCACCAGCATAGTGAAGCCTAGTGCAGGGTTATCTCAGGTCACTTGTAACTTAGGGGACTTATGTAGGAATTTCTCAAAAGAGGATCAGGTAGTTATAGTGGGTGGGGCCGGGAATAGTCTTGATAGGGACGGGGAATATGATATAGGTGGTGATCTGGAAAGGATAGCAACTCAAACTGGTGGCACGAATGTGCATTTTGTGCAGCTGTTTCAACGTCATGATAGGCCTTGTCTTAATACGGCTGTCAGCCGTGTTAACATGGGGCTTGAGAAGGCGCTGATGACGGAGGGCATGGATCACATTGCAGTTGTGCCAGTTGAGACTATCCAAAGGTCGGATTTTACTAGGCATGGCCTGCACCTCAATAGGCATGGGAAGGGGAGATTGGCAAAGCTCATAGGTGACAGTGTAGTAGGAGGGGGGGGTGTCACTCATGGAAAAATTCCTGTAATAGTTGGTGTTAGGGCTGCACCTTTTTTAGACTGAAGACAGCTGATAGGTATTCCTGCTTAAAGGAAGTCCCTCTAAGAAAGGAACCACCTTTGACAAAGTCTAAGAATATAATTAATAAGGGAATTACTGTTTTTCATCAAAATATACAGGGTATCAGAGATAAATGAACTGCTTATTGATACTGATTCTGACATTATTGGTATTTCAGAGCACTTTTTAAGTGGTGTGACAATTCAGAGACTTCCTTTGCCAGGATACAGGTTAGCTGCCTTCTACTCTAGGAGTTCCTTGCAGTGTGGGGGAGTGGCCGTGTATGAAAAAAACGATTTTTATCGGAGTCAATCGATTTGTCTAAACACTGCACAGAACAGATATTTGAATGTTGTGCAGGAGTTGTTAATGTAAATGGAACTAAACTAGTAATAGTTGTTATTTATAGATCCCCTGACTCAGATTTTAAAATGTTTCTGCCCAAGCTGGAATTGGTTCTGGTTTCACTGTATAGGAAGTATAAAAATTTAATTGTGTTTGGAGATTTCAACATTAATCGTGTAGGTGATAGCTCAAGGAAAAGTCAGCTGTTAGATCTATTTAATTCCTATAACATGATGCAAACAGTATTTTTTCCAACGAGAGTGCAAGAAAATAGCAGTTCTACCATTGACAATATTTTTGTCCATTCTTCATTATTAGAGGGACACTCTGTCAGCAGAATAGTAAATGGCCTATCAGACCATGATGCCCAACTTTTAATTCTAAAAAGTATTTGTTCTCAAACAAATGTTAAACATAAATATCAACTACTCAGAAAAGTTAATCCAGTTGCAATTGAGACCTTTTTAAGCTTAATTAAGGAACAAGAATGGCAGGATGTTTATAGTGCCAATAATGTAGATGATAAATATAATGCTTTTCTGAACACATTTCTTTTGCTGTTTGAAAGTTGCTTTCCGCTGGAACAATCAAAACATGGTACTTCCAGTAACAGACAGCCAGGGTGGCTGACAAAGGGGATAAGAGTATCATGTAGAACTAAGCGGGAGTTGTATCAAAATGTTAGAAGCAGTCAGAATGAAGATGCAGTAGCTCATTACAAACAGTACTGTAAGGTTCTGAAAAATGTCATTAAGAATGCAAAAAGTATGTGGTATGCAAAAAGAAGTGAAGGAAGTGTCAGGTCAGCAGCAGCAGGTAGAAGATATAACGTCAGTGCGTAGTAGGAATTTTTTGTTACTGACAAGTTAGATATATGTGCAATATTTAATAATCACTTTCTGAATATAGTAGGGGAACTAAACAAAACTCTAGTTTCTACATGTAACCATATAACGTTTTTTAGAAAATCCCTTTCCGAGGCTGTTACCTGAAATGGTCCTTCATGATACTTCCATAGGTGAGATTGAGTCACTAATTAAATCACTAAAGACTAAGGACTCTTGTGGATATGATGGGGTATCTAGCAGAATTCTAAAGTACTGTTCTCCATATCTTAGCCCCGTACTAAGCCATATTTGTAATTTTTCCTTTCAGAATTGTCAGTTTCCTAACAGATTAAAGTACTCAGTGGTGAAACCACTTTATAAAAAAGGAGAAAGGGATAATGTAGACAACTATAGACCTATTTCTATGCCATCGGTTTTTTCTAAAGTTATTGAAAAGGCTGTATTTTCAAGATTAATTGATCATTGCAGTTCACTAAATTTATTGTCAAACGTGCAGTTTGGTTTTAGAAGTGGTTTAACGACTGAAAATGCTATATTTTCGTTTCTCTGTGAGGCACTTGATGGGTTAAATAAGAGGGTACGGACATTAGGCGTCTTCTTTGATTTAACAAAAGCGTTTGATTGTGTTGATCATAAAATATTGTTGCAGAAGTTGGAACATTATGGAATACGGGGAGTAGCCCACAACTGGTTCACCTCTTACTTTAATAATAGACAACAGAAGGTAATTCTCCGCAGTGTAGAAAACAGCTATGACGTGCAATCCCAATGAGGCACAATTAAGTATGGGGTGCCCCAGGGGTCTGTTTTGGGACCGTTGCTGTTTCTTATTTATATAAATGATATGCCTTCGAGTATAACAGGTGACTGTAAAATATTTTTGTTTGCTGATGATACGAGCTTGGTAGTGAAGGATGTTGCTCGTAATATTGTCAGAATATCAAAAAATGCAGTTCAAGAGATAAGTTCATGGCTTGTAGAAAACAAGTTGATGTTAAATCACAGTAAAACTCAGTTTTTACAATTCCTAACACATAATTTGACGAAAGCTGACATTCTGATTACACATAATTGGCATGTGATAAGTGAGACTGAACAGTTCAAATTTCTAGGTGTTCATATAGACAGTAAGCTGTCATGGAAAGCCCATGTTCAGAATCTTATTCCAAAACTAAATTCTGCTATATTTATCATTAGAACAATATCTGAGATAAGTGATTTTTCAACACGAAAAGTAGTCTATTACGCTTACTTTCACTCACTTATGAGGTACAGCATTGTTTTTTGGGGTAACTCGCCTGATGCAAAAAGGATATTTCTGGCTCAAAATGGGCGGTTCGAGCAATATGTGGTGTAAGTTCGCGAACGTCATGCCGACTCCTTTTCAGTAGTCTGGGAATTTTGACTCTGGCGTCACAATACGTTTTTTCTTTAATGTCGTTTGTTGTTAATAATATCAGCTTATTCCCACGACTTAGTGGCTTTCACTCGGTGAATACTAGACAGAAGTCGAATCTGCATTTGCATCACACCACCTTAACACTTGTGCAGAATGGGGTACAATATTCTGTGGCATCCATTTTCAATAAGCTGCCACAAGAACTAAAGAATCTTAGCACTAATCCACACGCTTTCAAATCTAAATTGAAGAGTTACCTCATGGCTGACTCCTTTTATTCTGTCGAGGAACTCCTAGAAAAGTTAAGCAATTAAGCTAATTCATTTTTTTCTTTATTGATTCTTTTCACTTTGTCTTAAGATTGTCATGTGCAAAGGGCTACTTAAAAATTTTCTATTACCATTCTTGTGTAATAATGTATTGACTTGTTCCATGACCATGGAGTCTCACTCCACAATTGGGTCCTATGGAACAGAAAAACCAATAAATAATAAATAAAAATAAATAAATCACAGCGTTGGCGACTAACACAGCGTCTTATAAACATGTTACCTAACGGGGAGATTTCTGATATAAAATTTACAGTAAAGGTGGCAACTAAAGCACTTGCTAAACAGTGAAGAAGAGCACACACACTTAAAACGATGTACAGGGACACAAATTAACATAAACAAGATATACACAAAATATACACAATAAAATACTTAACATAGCCTAAAGAACTTAGATTATGCACCATCTATCCTAACGATGGAAACAAAAATAAAAAAGCATGGACAAAAAAAAAGGACCATGTGAGACAGGCAGTCTTATAGCTAACACAGACACTTGAACATGTCACACTAATATTTTTTTGTACAAAACGGAGCGTCAAGGTAACGTACATCGAACATCCGACCAGATGGAACTGACAACTTGCTGTTATCCACCATAATAGCGGCGTGTACTTTATAGTACACAAAATACGCATACACCATGAAGATGCGTTATGGCGAAATGAAATTGCACAACAAACACATACATATACAAAGTACACTTATAACAAACTACACTATTAAAACAAACCATTTAAAGAAAACACTACAAAAGACATACAAAATATAGCATAAATCTACAAACACAAATGACATGGGTGGTAAGAATATCACTTAAATTTACCTTAGCAAACAGAAAATTACACAAAACGTATGACAGAAATAGGCACCTGGCTACACGCGGTAGAACCTCTGGCTCGAGACATGGTGGAGTGCTCTGGATTTCCTAGTGTGAAGAGTTTCTCGTAGGCTATACGTCTGAGACGGTAAGGTCCGACAATAAGGGGGAAAAACTTCTTGGTAAGCGAATGACGCTTGCTAGAGAGTCGTCGCGAACGTACTAGGACCTTCTAATATTTGCCAGGGCGCGTTCGATGAAGTCACGGTGTCTCAGACGAACCGGTGGATCGAGAGGCACAGTTTCACGGACCTTGTCCTCCGGGTGCTGGTTTTTAAGTACCAGCACTAGGGGCATAGAGGTGGAGCTGTTTGGAAGGTCGTGCAGGACGTGCTGAAACCCTTATATATACCGATCCCAAGCCCTATGAGGACGGTAGTAGTACAGGCGGCACAGCTTCTCCAGTTCTTTCATCACCCACTCACAAGGATTTGGCACAGGGTAATAAACATATATGAAAACCGGCCTCTTGTGTCTCCTACACAGCATTTCTTTCCAGACAGGGGAACGGAACTGAGAACCGTTGTCCGCAATGCCTTTCTCTACAGGCCCGATTTGTTGTAAGAAGTCTTTGACAAAGGCCTGAGCAATGGAACACCCTGTCGCTCTCCTTAAAGGAGTCAAGGTAACAAATTTTGACGTTAGCTCCACTGCCACAAAGATGTAGCAATAGCCATTCACTGTGCGTGGTAGCGGTCCGAAGAGTTCGACTGCAGCTAACTCACGAAGCTGAGAAGGGATTATAGGAAAGAGGGGAGCTTGGTGTGTAACTGTGGGAGGTTTAGAATTTTGACAAAGCTTTTTCCATATTTAGGAAGTAACAGGTATCACGGAGTTTCTGGTAGCACTTGCGGGATCCATAGTGTGCGTAGCTTAGGTGAGTAAACCAGATGAATTTGTTGACCCACTCATCTGGAATGCACACAACCCAGTTCGATTGCCCAGGGTCGCTACGTCGGAACAAGATATTTCGCTTAATTAGGTAGTAATGTTGGATCGACGGATGAGTCTGACCACGCCATTTGGCCTTCACATCTCTCAAAATCTCATCCTTATCTTGTTCCCGCGCTATGTCCTGAAGCGAGGCGGTAATAAAGTTCTTGAAAGCAACGCCACGGAGATATAAGACACTGAAGTTATTTTCATTCAGTTCATCATTGGTCCCTTGCATCAAACCAACTGGAGAGCGAGAAAGTGCGTCAGACACCACATTCTCGCTTCCGAGTATGTGAACCACGGTAAAACGAAATTCCCGGAGAAACAACGCCCACATACTGTGCGTCAACTTAGCTGGCTTTAGAAAATCTAATGCTTGGTGATCGGTACATACTTTGGTCGTCCTCCCAATCAAATACCCTCTGAACTTAAGGAAACCTGAACAGAAGCATTTTGCGCTTCCTTTATGGAACCTATCTCTGCTTTAATTTCTGCTATTAATTACTGTACAGAATCATTCTGCGCTTCCATCCCTGTTTTTATTTCTCTCATGAAGGCCATGAGGTTGCTTAGTGCAGTATCAGAAATGCACACAGGCTTAGTAACACTGGTTGAACTAGTTTGGGCAGTAGCAGAAACCGGCATATTGGTATGCGGTTCGCTTTGTTCGCCCCTGCCCTCACTTCCAGTCGCGTCCACTTTTAAACACGTCGCGTTTTCAGTGGAACGCGGCCGTCTGTACTCGGAACTTTTTCCCTTTCGGTCGAAAGATCTGACTTGGACGATCTTTACCTTGGTTTAATCGCCTAGAGCGAGTGGAAACGGACAAGGCAGAACTATTCTCCATCATCACAAGTAATTTAGAACAACAAAAGTAACAAACACAAGATTAGTCTAACAAAAAAAAGGGCGTAACGAAACATGAACTAAAACCTTCACACGCAATGCACTGTGGCTGTGCTCCTTTTAAAAAACAAATAAAATTACTCTTCCACAATGACAAATAAAAAAAAATCAAACAAAAAATCACTGAGACACACAAGTGCTGAAAACATAGAATGAAATAAATTAATACTCGCTGCTAATATCACACATTCACCCACTGAGGGGGGGGGGGGGGGATTTTTTAAAGAATATTCCCGCACACATTTAAAGCAAAAAACTATTTCATTTAACAGATGATCCGCTAGAAGAGCGAATCCTGTCAGTGGAAAACCAGATAAAGATCGACCACTGTACGAAACAAGAGCTTTGTTTTATCACTAAAATTAGCAAATGAGGTTCGTGTGAACTCCCTGCTACAAAGCCTTGTTCCCTGGCCCAAACTGAGAACTGACTCGTTTCAAATTACTTCAATAACAGGAAGTTAATACTACAGTGGTCAATATACATAGCAGCTCACAAATTATTACACACAGACATAAATAAGCAACGAATTTTCAAATTGTAGAGGGCGACCAGGGTCGCTACAGGTGAAGGGCCTCTTAGCAGGTGAATCGTACTTTGCTCTCTCAGAACTTTCACTGTTTCTACTACTCACGCCACTTTTCAACCTGACGCTGTCCTTCACTGGTTTTCAAGTCAATAAACACTGTTCTCATAAGTTCGAACTGTCGACTAGGGTCTATGAAGAGGGAGGGAGACAATCTTCTAGATGGTACTGGGAGGAAGCTAAAACCCGCACACATAAGAAGATACTTTTACTTTTGTGTCTCTTCCACAGCTATTCAACTGCATATGAAGTGAGTAGGAGGGTGTGGTTTGTGCACCTGTCTGCAAGGCCTGGTGTCCCTTGTACCCATGACAGGCGACCTGACAAGTGCGGGGCATCAGCGAGAGGCTCGCTACTGGGAGAGATTAACGGACCAGCGACCGGGATCAGGACGGCTGCACACCAGCGGCTGCCGTGCAGCTTCTGTGTTGCTGCTAATCAGCCAACTCTTTTGCGCGCGCCGAGGGTCGGTAGCATTGTGTACCCTGCTGGAACTGATCGATCGGAACCATTTAGCAGTTCTGGGAGGGCGGCCGCTCATCTTCCATCTCCCCGTGGACCCTCCCAACTCCCAGGTCGGTCTTGCACCGCTGCCTTGCGCGAAGCTGGCGTGAAGTCCACGGACGCATGCCTCCGTCTTGGCCTCAGATACCCTCAGATATCGGCCAACACTTTGGTGCACCTTGTTACCACAGGACTTATTAAACTTATGAGGAACTCCATCATGTCACAAACGTGGAATGCCTTCTTATTTAAACAAAACATTTAACAAAAATACAAATAACTTTGATAGAGGTTCATAGAAAAACATTTTAAAATTAAAACACTCATTAGTATATAACAAAAAAAACTTAAATTAGCCTCATGGCGAACAGAACGCCTAGGTCTTTAGTCTTAATAAATATTTTAACATTAAGGATACAATATATATATATATATATAAATTCTACTTTCCATCAATTAAAGGGCAAAACACAAAAATTGACATATTACATTGAAATCACACATAATAATAGAAGAATAATAGTTTATTCTCTAACTTAATATCACATTTAAAGGCGACCGCTGTACGAAACAAGAGCCTTGTTTTATCACTAAAATTAGCAAATGAGGTCTGTGTTAACTACTGATTACTCCCTGATACAAAGCCTTGCTCCCTGACCCAAACCAAGAACTGACTCGTTTCAAATTACTTCAATAACAGGAAGTTAATACTACAGTGCTCAATATACATAGCAGCTCACACGTTATTACACACAGACATTAATAAGCAAGCCACCACAATTAAAGTTATCTTAGAAAGGTGGCTAAGAGGACATTTATGGCGCAACGGAATTTAGACATAAGAAAAATTGCATCTGAGGTCCTTCTCAGCACTTGTGAAGGACAATATTAAATAAAAGAGGGTAGGTGCACTAAAACTACAATTTATAGGCAACTTACGGATTATGCTGAACTTACACTTGTTTATTCAGATAGAAAACATGCAAATTTGAGAACCCATTTTTTTAATACAATAAAAATGCATCTCTTACATGGATTAATGCAGACGGTGCCCAGCCTAAATTATACATGATTTAAGGCTAATAGGGGGAAGAATTTACAAACAACACTCATTCTCTCTCACACACGCAATGCCACAGTGAAAGTCACCAAAATCGGCGTGCTGAGACGAGGCGGAAGCAGGCACCGTTAGCGTAGGCGAAATTCCGCAAGTCGGAGGTAGCACAAAACACAATATACAAAAACAGTTTGATGCTGGCTCTGGTCTGTCATGCCTGTTTTGAGATGGTGTGCATGTATAGCCAAGTTAAATTACATCTGAACTGGACCGCGAGCAATCATGTTAACGGCGACGCACGGCTACGTTACGTGAACGCACTCCACCGAAGATGAAGTTGTTCAAATTCGAATTCATTATACAAAATCACGGTGGATTCTGAAGTTGCAGTCTGTTAGAAATCGATCTAAGTACTGGTTTTATATGAGAAGTGGCGTGAATTCAGGCGCTTAGCTGCAAACCCCGTTATACCACATAGTTCCGAAAACCGATAAAATTGAATCAATTCAGTTTCCGAAAAATAAAGAAAATTAACTACAGCATGCAACCCATAGAAATGCTTAGAATTATGTGAGGAAGCGAATCAAATACAGCAACACAGGATAGGGGGCGATTATCACATAAGAAGATGCTTTTAATTTTGTGTCTCTTCCTCTGCTATTCAACTACATCCGACGTGAGTAGGAGGGTGTGGTTAGAGCACCTGTCTGCAAGGCCTGGTGTCCCTTGTACCCGTGACTGGCAGCCTGACAGGTGTGGGGCATCGGCGAGATGCTCGCCACCAGAAGAGATTAACAGACTAGCGACCGTGATCAGGACGGCTGCGCACCAGTGGTGGCCATGCAGCTTGTGTGTTGCTGCTAATCACCCAACTCTCTTGTGCGCGCCGAGGGTTGGTAGCATTGTGTACCCGGCTGGAACCACTCGACTGTACGTACCCAGTTAGCAGTTTTGGCAGGGCAGCCGCTCGTCTTCTGTCTCCCCGTAGACCCTCCCAACTCCCAGGTCGGTCTCGCACCGCTGCCTGGCGCAAAGTTGGTGTGAAGTCCACGGACGCATGCCTCTGTCTTGGCCTCAGACACAGTCAGATATCTGCCAACACTTTGGTGCACCATGTTACCACAGGACATATTAAACATATGAAGAACTCCAAGTAATAGTTTATCCTCTAACTTAATATCAGATTGGACATAACATATTTATATAAATAACTTACACCTTAAGTCAGAACTCTCAGGGTTAGCGTTAGTTAGTGAAGGAAAGCTTCTTTCACTGAAGCAGAATGCAGTGCTATGAAAAAAAAATGAACTACCAAGCTCTATACAATGCTACGCAAACTAACTACTGCATAACTACTTACTGCTCGGGAGCATCCTAACTAACTACAACACGAGGGGGGGGGGAGGAAGTTTTCTTGAGCCCATCAGTCTGGTTCCAACGCTACAAATTCGTGGTTAGGGCCTGGAAACAGTCTTACACTAATCGCTCACGCAGAGTCGATATAAAACCATGATATATTTTAACAAAAAAAAAAATTAATAAATAAAAAATAAAAATAAAAAAATGAGCCATCTTGGAAATAAAAAAAACAAAAATGATCAAGTTTACAAACACATAAGATAAACATTAGAATTCCATACAAGTTAACCTTGGCTAACTGTTACACTGTGAATTGGAACTGCAATACTGACAGATTCGTGATATTTCATTGCCGCATTTTTAGGAAATTTACTACTAGGATCGAAAATCACAGCTTCGGAAAAGTCTGTCGAAACTTGAAGCACATCCGTATTCAATAGTCAATTTTTATTTATTACGTGGAACTGTAAATAGGTGAAATTTCCGAGTGGGTGTGGCATACCAGCTGTCAGCCGATACCCCAAATAATATGGCAGATGTCAGTTCAATTTTGCTCAACATTGTTGATTAAACCAGTACAGAAGGTACCATCTATTGAAATCTGTTTCACTAACATGAACGACAGCTCTTGCAGTTGTTTAGATCCTTTATACTCTTTATTCAAGCCAAAGACCTTCTATGATGCAAGCATAGCTTAATGCACGATTTCGGTTGTAAGGCCAATTCACACTGTCCATCACCTATGTACCTTGGTTCGTCACGTCAACGTCATATCACGGCACCGTCACATCAAGTTGTATTCACACTGTCTGTCAGTGTCCATCACGTCAATTCATTCATCTCAGTACACGATGTTGAAAGTGAGGTTATGAGCGGCGATCTGTTATGTAGAAAGTCATAGTTTAATACTAGAATTGAGGGAACAACAACGCTAAATATTACTGACGGCCAAAGAAAACTTTACAGTGTATATTTTTGCCCAACTAACTGGGAACTGAAACAATATTTCAAAACATCGACATCTATTTTCAAGCGAAAAAATAAACACATGAAAACATCAAACAGTACTTATAAGAGCATAAATAGCGTCTGTTTACTTTATCCATTACGATTTGCCCACTGACATTGTTAATATTGTTGTAAACAACTGAATTTTTGTCTTTCATTAGAATTGACTTTTTCATTTAAAATGTTGAAATGGAACCGTCGTTCCGCTTCACGACTTTTATTAATTTTAAAAGGAGTCTAAAATTAAAATCAGATCACTTGCCGTTCAAATGGCGACTATTCAGGTGATCAATCTGTTGCTCAATCATCCTAGGATACAGAATTGGGTTTTGTTTATTTATTTCTCCTAAAATTTCTCCTTTTTTTACTTGCTTACTTCCTTTCCCTTCCCTTCCCATCCTTTCTTAGGGTGAGAGGAGAGCATGCTGTATACTGAGATGGTGGTAAGTTGCAAAGAACTGGAGTAGAGCTTGTAGAGATAGGTTGTCTGAGGATACGGGCAGCTAAAGTCGGTGACCGACTATAGCTGGTTCGGCAGGTGCATCTTGGGAGCCGACATTGGCAGGGAGGCCCTCAGCCAATGGCGTCGCTTGGCGCGAAATCTGGTTCGGTTTGACGTGAGGACAAGGGAGATGACGAAAAGGGGAGGTAAGTTGCAGGATGTCAGTAGAAGGGAACGTGTAAGGCGATCGCCAGGAGAGCGTGGGAGCAGTGGAAAGGCAGTTGAGTTGCATGTAGGAGTCTTAGTTAGTAAAGTATGGAATTTTAAGAATTATTAACCTCGACAGTCTAGCTTCACTTGTTGCTGCCCGCAAATTCTCGGTGCCTCAACATTAACTGTAATTTTCTTGAGGTAATTACTTAGCTGACTGTTTGCCTCTAGACAAGGCCCTTACAAACTTGTTCTTGTCTTCTCTAGTCTATGCTTTTCAGGGAAATAGTGCTCAAATTAATTATTTTATATCTATGGAGTAATGCAATGGATCTTCGGTCGGAATTTATTTATCTGTGATTTAACTGTGCCTCTTTGTGTCATGCAATTTATTATTATTTCTGTAAGTGGGTTTGTACTTTGAAAATTTCATCCACGTGTTGAGCAGCGTAGATGACGTTCCATAAATTGGCTACCTTGCTCATATATTTTGGAGAGAATACTGATATTTATTCATTTAAGCAGGACCAGAAAGACCGGTGTTTTAATCAATATCTTAAATTGGTTCACACTTAGAAACTTTCATCCAAGTGTTAAGCAGTGCATTACCTTGCTTATTTATTTCATAACAAATAACAATCTTTTTCTAATAACTAAAGAACGTTCCTAAAGAACGAGAATTTGACACAAACAACCAGTCACTCAATAAGCATATTTAGTTATGGTGTCCTCGGCGCAAAATATAATTTGATTATGGTGTTGAAACTATTGGATACGAACCTGTACCTCAGACAACTTGCCTCTGCTCCTATTTTGAAGTAACAACGATGGTAGGTTGTGAATGCCAGTAGCTTCAAGGTGGTAAACCATTTAAGCGTCCTTTCTGTCCTTTTAGTATGGTTGCAAGTCTTTCACGTGTAAGAGATCAGATAGAGTTATAATTTGATACTGTTTCCGTCAGTAATTCTTACCTTTGGATTCCAATGTTAAACTATGGCAGCCAAGCGAAGTTTCTATTAAATCTATGTATATTTAATATGTTGTTATTCTGCTTCGTGTTTTAGTTAGCAATAAATAATGTCAAAAGGAAGCCTTCTATTTAAATCTATTTCTGCTCTACCCCACTCAAAATTATGAAAAATTTTAATTGACCAGTTATTCCCTGGAAATACATTTAGCTCTAATTTTGCTGTTGTCTATCGGATCATCCGATACCTGCCCCTTATTTTGTGGTTGCTCCTTTCATATCTATGTTATCCTTGCTTAAAATCATCTAGTCATAATACAGGGCCAAAGCTTACATTAATTTGGTAATTTGCAGTGCTGCAAGGAGCAGCTACACAAGATAAGGTGCCTGTTCTATTCAGGCTAGTCTGTTTTATTCTATTTGATACAATAAATTCTCAGACAGAATCGATAGACGTAGGAGTTGGGACGTAATTTGCACACAGTCATCCGTTATTAAACTATTTCCCAGCTCCGACAGCGCAGGTTCGGTTCAATGTTATTTACTGATAAATGCGTAATCAAATTACAATCTTATTCAAATAAATGGTTTGCTTCAGTCTTTTCTGTTACAATGTTACGTAACATAAACCATTTTTTGGTTTCAGACATCGGACCTCGATTTTAGGGGGACACGAGACATTTGAGATTTACCCCTAAAATGAAGTATAACAACAAAATAAATGTGAATAATACATATTTACATATAAACAGTGCAATCGTCGACTGCAACATGTACTTCGCGTGACAAAAATAGGTTAACTTCTGATGTTAGCAGACGGTCGTTCCATCAAAACATTCCTCTTGAGAAAGCTTGATGTGACGTTGACGTGATGTGACGGTCGGGTGACACACCAACACCACGTAGAGACAAGGCCTTACAACAGGCTGTGCCTACATCTCACACTTAGAGGCCATGGCCGCCACCTCACTGGCAGGCCGCTGGGGCACGCCCACCACCACGCAGCTGCCAGCCAGGCAGATGGCGGCCGCGGCCTCTAAGTGTAACGTAGGCCTTGTCTTCTAGGTGGTGTTGTACAGACAGTGTGAATGCCGCCATTAGAAATATATTGCGGAATGTTCTGACGGATGGTGATATGACGTGACGGACAGTGTGAATTGGCCTTTACACATTGATGTAACCCATAGTTTATCACACGATTTCGGTTAAAGACGAAGAATACACAAATAATTTAATTTTACTAACTGGCGCGACAGCACTTCAGTTGTTGCGATTTTTTATGCAAGCTTAGTTTATCACAGGATTTCTGTTTCACTCGTCAATGTACAATAGCTGTTGGAATAGTTCACTTTGTTGAGGCAAGCATTGTCTATTGCGCGAATGAAATGAATTTTGTAAAATAAACAAGTTTTCAAAAAGCGAAATAAACATGAAAAAAGTCCACATCTGATTTTCTATATGTTTCGCAATTAATCATATTGTATTTAATTATATAAATGTTCTTACAATGACCCTAATATTAGTTACCGGAACTACTATTCAAAATTTATTACACATTTGTATTTATATTATACATATATTTTTATTCATTTGTATTTACATCTGCCTCTTATTCATTACTGTCTTAAGTATCTATGACTGATCAGGATAGAGTGCGAATTATTCACACAGGTCAACTAGTGAGCTTTAAATTCGATATTATGAGTAAACTTCCGATTGAAATTATTTCAACCACTGTAATTCGTCACATCAAGGATTAGGACATTGTGAAGCTCCTTCCCATGTTTTCGCCACATCCACGAGACCGTCCGTTGTCCTTGTCCCTGCACTCCAGGTGAAGTGAGACGCACTCTGCTTCGTTGCGTAAAGTAATCTTCGCTACGTCACTACCGGTAAACGAACCGTTAAATCAGTTTTCATTGGTGGCTCTATAAATACTTTAGGGTTAGGCCTAATTCTATAGACTAGGATATTTCGTCACAACTACTTCGCCTCTTTGTCCTAGCTACAGACAAATCTGTTTCGCTCAGTGAAAAGCCTTCTAGACCATTAGCTCTACTAACTAACACATAGATACCTGCAAAAGATCTACTGTTAACCCAAATAAAAGAGCTATTTGGCCAATGGGTGTATTTTAGAACTTGCAACTTGTTTAGTTGTTTTGAAAATGGACTAAAACTTCTGAAACTGGGAAGCCTACAAAATAGTGGGTCTGTCCACATACAGACTCATTTAATGGGCTGAAGTCCTACTGCCAAGAAATCATTATCCGCCTAATACATGTCAAAGTATTCCCACAACTTTATTCAGAATACCATAACTTATTGCCAAGAAACCTTTGCAGGCTCATAAATTTTATGTTACAATGTGTTTACTTCTCAGTGGAAGACTTCGTTTTAGTTGAAACTATCTTAAATGTATGAAGCTTTTGTTTGCTTTTAGAGAAATCTCAGATATCTTATTCTTCTAATTTATAAAGCAGAGAGTCCATATGTTTGTTTTTGTGTACATGTTGCAGACAAATCAACAGTTTTGTTCCAATCTTTTTGTTCATGTAAGCTTCAATTTATGCGGACGGTCGCCTTAAGTGTGAGAATCATGTGTGATACATAGTTCACGGGATATGACGTCATTAACAATGAGATGCGCGGAAAACTTCTGCATTTAGAGAAAATGCTGCTCATTTCCTCCTAAACCACTGGACCGATTTCAACCAAATTTTGTACACATATTCCTTACGTGAGATAACAATTGCTGTAGGAGTACGAATCACATACGACACATAGTCCAGAAATTATGACGTCATAAACAATAGGACTCGCAAAAACTGCCACATAATGGAGTGAGATTTAATAAATACGCTGTGTTAGAATGAGAGTACTTATCGACTTACAACAAACTTTAAACATAATTTCAAACCTTTATTAAACTTTTTCTCGCGTACAACCATAGCAAAATGAAAGAGGTTTCTCGCTGACTACTTTTCCGTTGTTTATGGAGTACAACTATGGCATTCGGTATGACATCACAATTTATAATTTCTACAATTACAAATTGTGGCCGCAGGAAATCATACAAACAGTATACATGCATATAGTTGAATGTACATTGTAAATTGTATCACAGTACGACACGTAGTTTATGAGATATGAGCACTGAAACAGTAACATTCGTGGAAAACCGCCTCACCACACACCAAGTTTTAATGTATTACTTCTTTACTACTAACTGTATTCCCAAGGGATTTTACAGATATACAGCCCATATACAAATGATTATATACTTGAAAATTGGCAGGAATAAATAAATAAATACCCGAAGGTTTTAAACTTACCTAATTTAAACGGAAATCCGTGTTTTAAAATCACGCTGCTAACACAAAGCCTCATGTTGATTCATAGTACTCCGTGTGCATTCACAGATGCCCAGTGTCGGATCCAGAACGGGCTACTGGGGGAAGGGGCATTGAAAGAATTCTCATCATCAGCTAAACTCTGAACTCTGGCTCAGTTGAAAGACTCTAGCACAGGCCACCCCTTTTAACCGCATGCCCAATCAAACAAAAGTCTCACAGTTTTGAATACTCAATTCAGTGATAGTGCACTAGTATATATAATTGAATATTCTATTGTGGTTCCGCCTATGCAGATCCCCCTTCACTGTGTATTCACGGGACTGAGGCGCTTCAGTCATGGTCTGCATGGCCACTACGGTTGGGGGTTCGAATCCCCCCTCGGGCATGGATATATGTGCCGTCCTTAGTGTTAAGTAGTTCATAAGTAGTTTGTAAGTTTAGGGACTGATGACCCCGTAATTAAGTCCCATAAGCTATACAAACATTTGAACATTTGATTTGTGCATTCACAGGTGTATCCTGTTGACTCCCACCATAGCGGTAAAATTATTCTTACCTCCATGACTGCCACACATTTTTACTTTCAGTTCTTTATTTAGACTATATAGGCCAATTCACACTGTCCGTCACGTCAACGTCACGTCACAGCACCGTCACGTCAAATTGTATTCACACTGTCCATCACGTCAATTCGCCCATCTCAATACGCGATGTTGAAAGTTTAGATTAGATTAGATTAGATTATTTATTTGTTCCATAGATCCATATTGAGGGGATCCTCGTGGATGTGGAACATGTCAAGAAACAAAATTTACAAGTTGAATAACAAGTAATACTAATAATATAAATACATACACTTATAATATAAATACAGCTACATAATTTTTTAAGGTTTTTTTTTTTTTTTTTTTTTTTTTTTTTTTTTTTTTTTTTTTTTTTTTTTTGCTGATAATATAATAATACTAATATAGTATGAGTGCATGCATCATTTGGTACAATTTAGAAATTCACTAATGGAGTAGGAGTTGGCCACTAGAAAGTCTTTTAGGTTCCTCTTAAACTGATCTTTATTTGTAGCTAAATTTTTTATACTTGATGGTAAATTATTGAAAATGTGTGTTCCTGAGTAGTGGACCCCTTTTTGAACTAAAGTAAGTGCTTTTAAATCCTTGTGTAGATCATTTTTATTTCTAGTATTGTATGTATGAACTGAGCTGTTTGTTGTGAAAAGGGATATATTATTTATGACAAATTTCATTAAGGAATAAATATACTGAGAGGCAGTAGTTAATATACCCAGTTCTTTGAAGAGGCTTCTACAAGACGTCCGTGAATTTACTCTACAAATAATACGTATTACACGTTTTTGGACTCTGAAGACTTTTGACTGACTTGAAGAGTTACCCCAAAATATTATACCATATGACATTAAGGAATGAAAGTAAGCAAAGTATGCAAGCTTTGTTATTTTTATGTCTCCTATGTCTGATAACACTCGTATTGAAAATACAGATTTGTTGAGTCGTTTCTGCAGTTCTGTGGTGTGCTCCTCCCAACTAAGTTTATTATCAAGCTGTAATCCCAGGAATTTAATTCTGTCAACCTCTTCTATCTGCTCTTCTTCATATTTAATGCATATGCTGTCAGGAAATCTCTTACATGTTCTGAACTGCATGTAGTGCGTCTTTTCAAAGTTTAATGACAATGAGTTGGCTTTAAACCATTTATTAATGTTCATGAAAATATCATTAGCAGACTTTTCTATCAATATACTTGACTTACTATTTATTGCAATACTTGTATCATCTGCAAACAAAACGAACTCTGCTTCTGGTAGTGTAACTGATGAGAGATCATTAATGTACACAAGAAAAAGCAATGGCCCTAAGATGGATCCTTGTGGGACACCACATGTAATTTCTTCCCAACCCGATGATGACTGTTGGCCTAATTCACTAGTCACTTGCACTGACACCCTTTGTTTCCTGTTAGTGAGGTACGACTTGAACCATTTTGCAGCATTTCCCGTGACCCCATAGAATTCTAATTTACTTAAAAGGATGTTATGGTTCACACAATCAAATGCCTTTGACAAATCACAGAAAATACCTGCTGCTTGCAATTTATTATCTAATGAATTAAGTACATTCTCACTGAAAGTGTAAATAGCCTTCTCAATATCGGAACCTTTCAGAAATCCAAACTGTGTTCTAGACAATATACCATTTGTGGTTAAGTGGTTGAGAAGCTGCTTGTACATTACCTTTTCTATAATTTTTGAGAATGCTGGCAAAAGTGAAATGGGTCTGTAGTTTGATGGTATCTCTTTATCCCCCTTCTTGAAGAGAGGTTTAATATCTGCATATTTTAGCCAATCAGGAAATGTTCCCGTTATAACAGACTGGTTACACAAATAACTTAAGATTGTGCTAAGTTCACAGGAACACGCTTTAATTAACTTTGTTGATATTTCATCATATCCACTGGAATTCTTTGTTTTTAAAGATTTTATTATGGAAGATATTTCTTGTGGTGAAGTGACTGACATATTCATGTGTGTGAAGTTATTTGTAAATGCTAGTTTCAAATATTCAAGCGCATTATTTACTGACCCAGACAATCCCATACTATCAGTAACGGATATAAAGTACTTGTTAAATAGATTTGCCACACTATGCCCATCAGTTACTAATGTCTCAGCTACTCTTAACCGTACCTGCTCTTGTTCCTTTCTGGTTCTACCAGTCTCTTCTTTCACTATATCCCATATTGTATTTATTTGGTTTCCTGATGTTGCTATCTTCTTTTCATAGTGCATTTGTTTAGATACCTGAATAACTTTTTTTAATATTTTACAGTATTCCTTATATTTAGTTAAATCATCATCATTGCAACTACTCTTGGCTGATAGATACATACTCCTTTTTGTCTTACATGAAATCTTTATTCCTTGTGTAATCCAAGGTTTTATTATAGACTTCTGTTTAATTCGCGTTACTTTTAGAGGAAAACAGTTTTCAAACATGATACTAATATTATTAATGAATACATTATATTTTTCATTCATGCCATTAGCACTATATACATCTTTCCAGTTCATGTCTTTGAGGAGTTTTCTAAAATTTTCAATTTTTGGTGGGTTGACTACTCTCCTGTATGTACATTTTGCAGTCTTCATAATCTGTTTAGAATCTATACCTAAAACAAGGAGCTGCATATCATGATCTGACAGGCCATTTATTATTGGTTTTATGATATGATTTTGTTCCTTTGATTTGTCTATAAAAATATTATCAATTGCTGTCCTAGAGGTTTTAGTTACCCTAGTTGGAAAGTTTACGGTGTGTGTTAGATTGAAAGACAAAGTTACTGACTGCAATAATTTTTTACTGGAGGACTGCATAAGAAAATCTGTATTAAAGTCACCAGCAACCAGGATTTCTTTATTTCTTCCTGTTAAATAACCCAATAGAGCTTCTAGATGATTTAGGAATAGATTATAATTTCCTGCAGGTGCTCGGTAAATAGTTACTATTATATAGCATCTGTTATGGAATTCTACTTCTGTTGCACAAGCTTCTAAATGCTGCTCTAGACAGAATTTATTTATATCAATATTCTTGAATTTATAGCAGTTTTTAATGAATGTGGCAACTCCTCCTCCCTCCATATCTACTCTACAGAAGTGTGAAGCTAAATTAAATCCTGGAATGTTTAACATATCTATACCAGTGGCCACATGATGTTCAGAGAGGCAAATTATGTCAATTGGGTTAGAGGAATCTATTTCATCAATACAAATGAGTAGTTCATCAAGTTTATTTCTGAGTCCTGGAATATTTTGATGTAATAAAGATAACTGATATTGCATACTAATGGCTTGAGTAAGATTTACTGGAAGTTTCTGACTACTTTCTGTTAAACATTGTTTGCTAAAATCTATCTCCTGTTTATCTGCTTTTCCAAACTGAGGGTGTCTTACAAGCTCTCTCAAAACTGGTTTTCTTTCCCCCCTCCCTATCCTAAAAAAGGCATCCCTCTGACACCTGTAACCACTGGTATTTTACCATTTGTGACAGTGCCCCCCCGTAAGTTACTTGCAATCAACCCAGACAATTTTCCCTTCCCTTTCCTGTTGAGGTGAAGTCCATGCCTAGTATAGTCCCACCTACAGATATCATCCACAGGAATCAAACCAATATGGGACCCCATATCTGACATGAGTAGCCGTTCCAACTCCAAGTTTACTCTCCTGACAGAAGAGTTCAAATGAGGCCGATCATGGCGACTCAAGACAGATACAAATCCCACACTAGTATGCTTCGTTGCCGATGATATCTTCACCAGGTCACACTCTATAGAATATTCACAGTTTCTGTCAATGCTGTTTCCCGGACCACCCACTATAACCACGGTATCCTCCATTGTGAAATCCTTACATAAAGAACCTATATCCTCTGTTACCTGACCCAGGCCCGCATTTGGTTTGAAAACGTTTGTGACCTGGTACCCTGGTCCTAGCTCTTCCTGCAGTAGTTGGCCAACACCTCTACCATGTGAACTACCTAACAACAAGACTTTCTTTCTTTTCTCAGTTTTCCCTACCTTTTTCAAGTCCTTTTTGAAAGTCTGTTGTGTCCTTTCTACAGTTACAGCTACATGAGGCTCATCCGATCCTGACTGAGGCAACAGGTCAAATCTATTTTTCACATTAAGGACAAAGCTGTCTGAAACTGTCCTAAGTCTGTTCCCCCTCTTACCTGTTGCCACTTCCCACCGCTGTTCACCCTTCTCCCTCCTTAACCTGCTCAGAGTCTCCCTTGCCTTGAGGTTATGAGTGGCAATCTGTTATGTAGAAAGTCACAGTTTAATACTAGAATTGAGGGAACAACAACGCTAAATGTTATTGAGGGCTAAAGAAAACTTTACAGTGTATATTTGTGGCCAACTTACTGGGAAGTGAAACAACATTTGAAAACATCGACATCTATTTTCAAGCGAAAAAAATAAAAAAAAATAAAAATAAAAAATAAAATAAAATAAAATAATAAATAAATAAAAAAATAAACATATGAAAACATCAAACAGTACTTATAAGAGCATAAATAGAGCCTGTTTACTTTATCCATTACGATTTGCCCGCTGACATTGTTAATACCTTCGTAAACAACTGAATTTTTGTTTTTCATTAGAACTGAATTTTTCATTTAAAATGTTATTAATGACAAATGCGTTATCAAATTACAATCTTACTGAAATAAACAGTTTGCTTCAGTATTTTCTGTTACAACGTTATGTAACATAAACCATTGTTTATTTCAGATATCCGACCTCGATTTTAGAGGGACACTCAATTGAGAAAAATTTAAGTCGTCATGAAACATTTGAGATTTACCACTATGGCGATTATAATAACAAAATAAAGATGAATGAGACACATTTGCATATAAACAGTGCAATCGTCGACTGCAACATGTAATTCTCGTGACGAAAATAGGTGAACTGACGATGTTAGCAGACGGCCGTTCCGTCAAAACATTCTTCTCGAGAAAGCTTGACGGACGTTGTCGTGACGTGATGATCCGATGGCGGACAGTGTGAATGTCGCCATTACAAATATATCGCGGAATGTTCTGACGGACGGTGACGTGACGTGACTTGACGGACAGTGTGAATTGGCCTTATATCGTCAGTAATATGTGTGTTTATTATATTCTATTCTGTCCGGAATATGAGTATATTCATGACGGAATTGTCCTATTTTTGTGTCGCGGCGGAGCGGCCGAGCGCATTGAGGCGCTTTGCTGCGATGCACGAGGCCGTTCCCCGTCGGGGGTTCGAATCCCCCCCTCGGGCATGGATGTTTGTTCCGTCTTTAGTATAAGGTAGTTCATAAGTAGTTTGTAAGTTTAGGGAGTGATGACCCCGCAAATAAATCCCTTAAGCTTCGCAAACATTTGAACATTGAACATCCTATTTTTGTGTTGGCGGTACTAATCCATCGACAACTGGAACATTTTGTCGATAGTAAGCTATCGACTATTGTGAACCATCCATGTATCGATCAATCGATAATTACCTTGTGGTTTGATTTGATAGCGTTGTATCGATGTTATATCGATGTAAGATGTTTTTGTTTTGTTTGCTCAATACGATTTTCCTGCCAACGCCATAACGTTTTTTTTTTGTTGTTGTTCAGTATTGACAGCTTACGGTAAAGAAATATGTCTCTGGAAATGGTACGCATGTATTATACTTGCATGAAAGTAGTAATTAAGGTGGTATATCTATAGGTAACGTGCTTTAAAAGGTACAATACGATTGAACAATCGTATGTTTGTAATGCTATCGTCTAGGGACACGCAAGTTGCCGAAGTGGCATCCAATTGAAAGACATGCAGTAGGCCAAAGAGCCACACCAAATTATTATTAGTCTTGTTATTATCATCATCTTCGATGGAGAAGCGAATCCCATAAGGCTTTGGCATTACTGAGAATTAAAGTTGAAGTGGAATATTAAGTAGGTACCGCACTAGTCATTAAAATAAAACAGGTTGTGGTGTTCGACTTATGTGTAGCCTTTCCCAAGATGTATGTTAGGTTGGAAGGTGACAGTCGAAAATTGTAAGTTCCAGGAAAGACATTTTTCTATATATTGCACCAAAGCTACTTTTATTTTTTTGAAATGCTGACTAGTTTCGGGCTTTGCCCATTTTAGTGAGACACATTTGTTTATTTTTGGACACTATGTGGGTCAAGTTGTATATTTCAAATACTTTGATTTAATTTTACAAGCTTGTAATGCTGACAACATTCATGTAGCAAACAGAGCTTTGTTTACGTGCTTCAGCGATTCTGTGGTACTGGTATGCTCCTACCAGTTAATTTTATAATCGAACTGTGATCCCAATGATTTAACACTGTCAACTTCTATTTGCTTGTGTTCATATTTTGGTATATACTGGCCGAAAACTGTTTACACGGTCTGAACTATATATAGTAGGCTATGTTCTTCGCAGTTTAATGACATTTAGGAACAATTTATTAATGTCTACTAAAACTATAGCTTTTGGTTAATACTTCCTATCTCGGTGACCTCACATGATAATGTTGGCAAAGGGTGCAGAATGCTGGCCATCACATTATGTTGGTATTATCCAGTCGTGTGACAATGCATGTGTTTTGCCATGAAATCTTCGTTGCATTTGGGCAATTATTTTTACTCTGTGGGTAAGGGTACAGATAAGCACCTGTCAACCATAAAGCAGGAACAGTATTCCTCTTGAGTTATGACTAGCTCTCCAATGTCCGTGTTTCCTTACAAATAAATTTGCTCTTTAGGTATGATCTGCCTTGAGCAAACACAATTGTTTTTAGTTTCTCCCAAACATGTTTCACCGGCATTGCAGCATCATCAGTGGGATATTTATTTTATACTGTCTGTCAAATGAACAATAAAATGATTATTACTTTTTGTACATTAAGTGTAGAAACTATAGATAAATGTGAAACCGATATAAATTGCTTCTTATTATTGTAGGTACACTAGGCCTACCTTAATACCACATGTAGTTGTATTTGTGGTTCTGTATCTCACAAAGGATCTCTGTGTAGTTTTGACAGTTTGTCATCTGCAAACCAAAACGTGTAGTTAATGGGGTAAATGGTTAACTTGTAAATATCGGGATTTTTTACGAATATATAGGACGTCATTTTTCTGTTTTGGTTTATTGTACTGTTGCGATTGTTTTTATAACAAGATATGTCTATGTGTTGTGACACATACTTGTCATAAACACAGACATTTTGTAAAGATCTATAACTTTTACATTGGAGCTGCTTCTGACTGATTGATACAGTTTCCTTTTTGTCTTACAGATTTTTCAGGCTGATACACGTACGTGGCTAAACAGTGTAGTTTCCTCTATGTATTCTTTAGAGCTCTCTTTCTGTGATAAAGTGACTATCATCAAGTTCTGGCCAACTCAGATATTTTGATTAAATTGTAGTTAAAGTGCACGCGACTAGTGCTTGACACATACATGTTGTAATGGCATGCTGAATGACGGGAATTGAAGACATTCCATGCGCCGTGGCTTGGCGCTCCCGGTCAGATGGCTCAACGCCCTCTGTAATAGAAAGTCTGAGCCAAATACTTGACAAACATAAAGAAATGACCAAAAAGTAGTGATCTACCTAAGGAGCAAAAATGAAAAAGGAGTCTCATTCTTAATGGCCAATAAGTAATTGCTTTAAGCTTTATATTTTGTAAACAAATTGGGGCACAATTGAAGAGCAAATTCCACTTGTTGGCTTTGACCCAGGACGTCATTAACATAGCGACAATGCTATATATATACACTTGCAGCCTCTATGGTGACCAAAACAATAGTGTGAAACACTGACAAGTGCACATATAAACATCCAAAAATTAATGTAAATCCAATAAAATTACACTAAAGGAACTAGTGTGGAAATGTGGGGGGTCTTCTACGTGGGATAAAATGACAAAAAGCAAACTGACAACACTCAAAAATATTATTTAAAAAATTCATGAAAAAAAAAAAAAAAACTTTTTATGGAATCGAATAGTTCATTTGCTTACAAGACACCGATACCAGTCAAAACCTTGTATTAAACCAGCAGCATAAAAACAATATTGAATACTATTACTAAAATCAAGGAAACAATACCAATCAAACCCCGCCCAAATGCCACCAACATTAAAATGGTCATGAATACTTAAATTTACTTAAAACACACCTCAAATGAAGACAGTGATGCTTCTATCTGTTCTTCATTCTTTATGCATATACTGGATGGAAAACTCTTACATGTTCTGAACTTCATGTACCATAGTGAGTCTTTACAAGTTTAACGTCAATGAGTGGGCCTTAAACCATTTATTAACATCAATGAAAATATCAGCATACCTTTCTAGAACTATGCTTGATGTAGGCAATACTTGTATCACCTGCAAACAAAATGAAATATGCTTCTGACTGTGTAACTGATGATAGGTCATTAATGTACACATGTGGTACACCACATGTATTTTCTAGTCCCTTGCACTGACACCCTTTGTTTCCTGTTAGCGAATTATGATTTGAACCATTTTGCAGCATTACTCATGACACCATAGAATTCTAATCTACTTAAAAGGATGTTGTAATTCACACGGTTAAATGCCTTTGAGAAACCACAGAATATACTTACAGCTTGTAATGTATTATCTGATGAATTCAGTACATTATCAGTTTAGGTACTTCTCAGTACTGAACTCTATAGTAATGTCTATACAAATTACAAAAGTGTTATGATTATCAACCAGCTGTCAATCGGAATGAATATCCCTCCCAAATTGTGACCTAGAGTAAGCTAGATCGCAGTGTGGCACAAAATGAAGTTGAGTCTAATAACTTGTTTGATTTCAATGGCTGCTTTACAACCTGGGAGCTGTGAAGTATTCCAGCAGATAGTCAACTTGCTGAACTTCTGTTATGCATAATGAAAGTATTGACCTTATTGTCTTGATTATTACCTCTACTGCTGTGTCATTGTCTCAATATAGTAAATGGTGATTCGATGAAATTATGTTACTATTTCTTTTTCTGATGAAGGCTAGGTCCAAAAATTTTGTTGTGTGAATGTGGTAGTCTATTTTACGTGCCTGTCAACAGATTAGCAAACGTCTTTATAGTGAATTATTATCTAGCCTCTATTATAGTCATTCCAATCAAATTTAATGTTGGTTCACACTTGGATAAAGCAAAAAAGGCATGGAAAATTGGACTCATTTATAGCACGCAATTCCACCTATTGGCTTTGACCTGATGACATCGGCATATCATGTTGTATGGCGTCGTCACATGCATGGTAGTTTTGAGATTTATTTATTTATATGTGTCGTGTGTAAGTATTGAGTGGTGCTCTCTTCTGTTGGACATTACATAGAATGGGCATTTTGTCGTATGGCCATTCTTCTTTGTGTTGTAATATGTGTGGTTGCAATTCATGGTATTTGAGCTACTGAGAAGTGAGTGCAATAATTTTATTTTGTCATTTCTGTGATTTATTGTTTTAGTGGTGGAGTGCTTGTGTTTGAGGATCAATGAGTAAATGTGGTGTCAGTTTAGAAGTTTATTCGAGGATTTCGGTGTGGCATTTTTGTGATTGTAATTGATTTTTCAGCTGTGAGAGGTTTGCTACTTTGCTAACTGGACAACCTGTTAACTATAGAGCAGGAACAGCATTAATTATATACTCAATGGTTGGCACGAAAAAGAAATCCCAAAGGCTTTCGATTTGTTTACATAATACAATTGTAACACTCTTTCTTATTGACCACGGCAACGCGACTTCTGATTGGCTGCTCTGCCATTCCTAACAGTACGAGCGCTAGCTGCTGATGCATAAAATTCAGTTTTTCCCTGAAATCTTGGTTGCAGTGTCAGACTCATTTGTAATGGAGTCGTCGTTTAAATTATGTTAGAATACAACAGTTAAGTTTTGAGCTGGCAAAGCCAGTGAATGTGAAGCCCAAATGAAAGTTGTACTTACAAAACTGACCCCTGAAATCTAGGTTGTGGTGACAGACTGATCTATAGTGCATCCCGAGGTTTAGGTTAGGTTGGGATGCAACAGTTTGGTTGCAGGCTGACAAAGTCGGTGAATGTGGACTCCAAATGTCGTTTGTGGTAAAAAAAAGTGACTGTTTTCAAAATTTAATGTTTATGTCACCGACATATTGAAAAATGTTATTCCAGGGGAGGGGGGGGGGTACATAATTCTTTTTTATTTCCGCAAGTGAGCCCGGAGGTGTGAATTTTGGGGCTGAGACCTGTGATTGACAGTAAATTATGTTGTAATCTGTAATTTATGAGGATAAACACATTATTTATTATCCACAATGTATACATATTACAATTAGTCTTGTGTAGTTCACGAACAAACTAGTTTGGAAGAGCGCTCCCACAGGCAAACTACGCGAACTAGTTCGCAGATCCCTCGCCTCTTAGTTCGTCCGCTCCTTTTCCGAAGACTGACAGGTAACAGCGAGAGCACGCAGAATTGCGTGATTCCCTTCTGCCAGTTGCCGTCATTTCGAGCTGAGATGCAGTTCAGCTATTGTTTTAGTAGCGGTCCGAGCTGCAGACTAAAAGGAGAGCTACCGGTCGCGAACTAAAATATGCGTGATAGGTTGTGAACTAAAATATGCGCGACAGGTCGCGAACTAAAATGTGCGTGATAGCTCGCGGACAGAATTAAAAATCATGTGTTTGCCTTCTGCTGATGAGAGCCATTTTGAGGTTAGCGTCTGCCTGCTAGATTACATAGTTCAGTGCTACAAAATTTCTGTTTTAAAGTATTCTGCTCTCTGCAATATCTGACTAATAAATTCCACAATGCCAAGATATAGAGATAACTCTAAAATTAAATGCGAGAAATTATCCACAAACTGTTTCTTTTGGTTTGTGTGACATCATTAGTGGCTCAAGCAGCAAGCACATGAAATAGCTAGGTGGGGGAACTTCTCCCTCTACCTGCATGCGCAGACCATGCTGCTCAGCCGTCACTGGGAGCAGACAAACTAGAACACGGCAGAGCCGTGAACTAAAGTGAGTGCTTCCGATCGTGAACTATTATGCGCAAGTCTAATTACAATATTATCCCTTATACGGGTTTTCGGACATGTTGATTTCATGGGTCAAAGCAAATGAGTGGAATCGTGCCGTAAAATAATGCCATTGAATTGGTATCACCTTTTTCCTTTTTGGTGTATTATAGGCCAATTTTAATATTCGATACCATTTTAATGTTGATGAGAATTGGGAGAGCCTTGATTGGTATTGTTTTCTTGATTTTACATATAATATAGATTATTAAGGCATAACTGTAGACCGGGGATACCACCCATCTGCTTGGACCCATGATGTTGAAGGGTTTACCAGGGTTTGAATCCTAAGAAAACACCTTTCTCACGCACATACAATTTATTAAAACGCACACTACAGAACTGAGAGCCAGACTGTTTACAAAACAACATGGATGCCGGGAAGCAGCTTGTACCAAAGAGCATAAGTCCAAAGATGTTCTTGTTTGTTGACAACTGTCGATGTACTGTCGCCCCACAGCCCCCCCCCCCACTCTTGGTACGGAGTACCCTCTTTTTTTGTTATAACAGCTATTTTAAGAGTGGGGTTATGGTGGGGTTGCTGGGCGACAGCCGGAAAAAGTGCGTGCGACAGCCGTGTTACCGGTAACTCCACTGAGTTAGGTGGCAGTGGGGAAGGGTGTGCGGGCCGGAGTGTGTGTGGGCCAGCCAGATGGAAGTCTCTCAAGTGGCGTGGCTGATGGACCGGGCATGACAGTTGCCTAGAGGGGGGAGGGAAGGACGTGGAGAAGGGGACGAGGATGGGGACGGAGCCGGAAGGTAGGAAGAAGGCTCGTGTGGCCTCGGTGTCTGCAGGTGCGGGCGGTCTGATGCACCTTAACAGCTCGTTGTGGGGCTGCTGGGGGGAAGATAAGGAGGAGATGGCAGTGCAAAGTACATATACGGAGGAGTGGTTTACTAAAATGCAGAGAGAGGAGGAGGAACAGGAACCTCATACTCGAAGACTGGAGTTTGAGGCTGGGAAGGGGGTGAGAAACTGAGGAGGGGGGAAGTGGGATAGAGAGGGGTGCTCTCAGCCAGAAGGGCGGAAGCAGGCAAGAGGGGAAGCGGAGAGGCAGGCAGAACACTATTGGAAGTGTTCAGAGGAGTGGGGGCAGAAGGGGGGCGGGTGGGTGTAGAGTTAGGAGAAGTTGCAGGGGAGGAAGGAGAGTCGAAGGTGGTGAGGGGAGGGAGAGGAACTTGAGGTTGAGACTCTGAGGACGGCTCAATGTACGTGGGTTTTGATGGATGGAAACGGTGGTGGGTTTGCTGTGGATGAGGAGGGCGTTAGGGGAACGATGGTACACAGGGTGGGGGCCAGAGTAGGGGGGGGGAGGAGAGGAGGATAAACCGTGTCGTCCCGGAGTATGACGTGGGTGCAGGACGAAAGGTGTTTTGGAAGGATGACTGAAGGAGGGGTGTGACTGGAAGGAGGGGGAGGGGTGATAGAGGCGCAGTACCGGTGGACGCGGTCCACCAGTGTGGGCAACTCCTCGGAAGAAGGAAGAGGGGAGGGGGCGACTAGTTCGCTGGGAAAGAGGAGGGTTTGTCCATAGACAAACTTGGCTACAGTGACGTGTAAGTCTTCCTTGTGGGTGCACCGCAGCCCGAGTAGGACCAGCGGGAGGGCTTCCACCCACAAGGAATCGTGGCACTGGAGAGAGGTTCTTAAAGTCTGATGCCACTGCTCTACCAGACCGTTGCCCTGTGGGTGGTAGATGGTGGTATGAATCCGTTTGATGCCACAAAGATGGCAGATGGAAGTGAAGAGTGCCGATTCGAATTGCCTCCCCTAGTCAGTGGTTATGACCAGTGGGCAACCGAACCGGAACACCTAGGAGAAGAGGAAGGCCTTAGCCACCGCCTCTGCTGTGATGTCATGCAGAGGGGTGGCTTTGGCACAGCGGGTTGCTCGGTCGATGGCCGACAGCACGTATCGGAAACCATTGGCCAGGGGGAGGGGACCGACGAGGTCGATGTGGACGTGCTGAAAGCAGCCCACAGGAGTGGGAAAGGGAGTAAGGGGAGTGGTAGGTGTGGACTGTGATCTTGCTTCACTGACAGGGAAGGCAGGCCTGGCAATCGCGCCTGACATGGTAGACACTCTGATTCCCGGGTGTGACAAGTTGTGCAGCACCCAATAGACTTCACGTTGAAGAATGTGGGGAAGGATTGGTCGGAGTCGGCCAGTGGACTCATCTCACCATACCTCGCCTACAACATCCGGGAAGATGAAGCGGACAGGAGGAGCGGACAGGGAGGAGGAGTGCTCAGAGACGGGCTGTAGGAGCTCGGCATCAGTGGATTGGAGAAGGGCAAGGTTGGATAGGTCAAGGAGAGACTGACACGGCGTTGACTCTGGAATGGAAGTCCATGACCACATTGTCCGCACCCTTGATGTATCTTGTGTCAGTGGTGAACTGGGCCGGGGAGAGTTTCTTGGAGAAAAATTGGAGAGGAGTGACATTACCATCAACCGACTGGCTCAGGACTGCTCCGATAGAAGAGTCGCTGGTGTCAGTGGTGATGGAGATGTCAGCGTTGAGAAGGGGGTGGGAGATGGTGACAGCGTGCGAGAGGAGCTGCTTTAGAGAGGAGAATGCCTTTGACATTTCGAGGGTCCAGGGAACAGGTCAGGAGGAACCAGAGGTGTTCTTACCAGCAATAGCATCAGTGAGGTGGGGGGGGGGGGGGCTGCACCTCGGCGGCAGCGGGCAGATGCCGTCAATAGTAATTGATGGTTCCTAGGAACCTGCGGAGCTCCTTGAAGATGCAGGGGTGAGGGAGCTGGAGGATGGAATCGACTTTGTTGGGGGGGGGGGGGGGGGGAACGCCCGATGCGGACACGGTGTAGCCTAGGAACTTGACGGAGGGCAGGTGTAGCTGATCTTTTGAATGATTGAGCTTGATACCTGCCTTCGCCAACGTGTCACAGAGGATGTTCAGATGATACTTGTTTTCTTCAACGGAGGAATTGAATATGAGGATATCATCAAGGTATGCAAGGCATAATTTGAGTGGAAAAAGGATGTCAGTAATAAATCTCTGCCACATTTGGGTTGCGTTCTTCAACCCAAACGGCATGAATTTGTACTCGTATAGGACAATGGGAGTGGTGATAGCGGTCTTCTCAACATCCTCTGGGCCCATCGGAATCTGATGGTAGGCCCTCTTACAGTCGACGACCGAGAAGATCCTACCAGGGAATGGGTGAAGTCGGATAATGAGGGTTAGGAGAGCGATCCATGATCGTTTTTGCATTGAGATGATGGTAGTCTCCGCACATTCTCCAGGAACCATCAGGCTTTTTAACAAGGTTGATGGGAGAGGACCATCAGCTAGCCGACGGCAGAACAATCCCCGCACCAAGAAGCTCAGCAATCTGAGTTTCGACCGCTGCAAACTTCTCAGCGCACAGGCATGAGCCGCATCCTGTGAACTGTTTTGTTGGTGACCACCGAGACACGGAGGGTGGGGTGAAGGAGAGGGAGAAGGCAACAGACGGGCCTGGGCCCTCAGACGACACCATGGCTGGGGGTGAGGCGGATGGCATATGTCTGTTGTCGACCACCTTGGTGGTTGCGGTGTCTGCACGGTGTGCTGCTGTGGGTTGTGGTACAACATGGCTCATGCGCCACAACTGAGCGGCTCGTAGTAGGAGATGTTGCTATGCGAGGCACCTGTGGCTCGTGAGGTGGGCAGGAGGTGTGCTCCACGGCCGCACTGCTACTGCATGTAGGCTCCGCTGTGGTGTCGGAAGGCGCCACCGGTGGTCTCTCGCAAGATGGCTGCTGAGCTGAGGCAGGGTGTGTGTTGGCTGGCGGTGTACTTGCGGGAGCTGCCGCCGGTCGCAAGGGCGCCACAGGGCATGGTTGCAAACATGGCGGCCAAGCCGAGTGTGTGTGCAGATCGGGGTGGTGATTGTTGTCAGTGGTGGCCGTTGAGGACTGAGGGAGCCACAGGCTGGGAGACACATGAACAGTGAAGTGCGCTGGAGTCGGGTGGCAGAAATCGTACCCTCTTCATGGGTTAATTTTGTCCTTGGATGTGAGCAGGGGCGGAGGGTTTGGGTGAAAACCTTGACAAATCAGGGAGTTTGAGTGACAGGAGAAAGGGAAGAGATCTGTGTGAGACGGGGGAAGCACTACAGGCAGACACACGGGCGGCAGCACAGCTCGACATGAGCACAGATCTTTGAGGCGCGTGAGCCGATCTAACTATTGCTGGTACTTTGCACACATCTGCATAAGTTCGATGGACGGGCGAAGATGAAATGTCAGTAGCCTGTTCAACACAGTTTGTGGACGAAGGTACACCAGAAGTAGTATTGCAGTGACTCACCTTGTGCTTTGATCGGAGTGAGGAGAAAGGGCATTGAGCAACTGACAGCTGTGGCTCTGCGTCTCTATGCCGTCGCTTGGTGTCAGCTTGTTCAATTTGAAGGTTGAGCGTCTGTTGACGCTCGACAACCCACGAATGTAGCACAGAGTCAGCATTATTTATTACGTCTGTACACTCTTTAATTGCACTATTTTTAACTACACTGTCACTGGCAGAGTCAACATTATTTATTATGTCTGTACACTCTTTAATTGCACTATTTTTAACTACACTATCACTGGGAGAAGAGTGCGTGGCACTTGGCGAGTCACAAGGGAAGTGAGATTTTGAATTATGGTGGAACACAAAACGAGATACAATGTCAACTGAAAGTGTATGATGTGTTAAACCGAGGATGGGTCCAGAGATTTCGGCCACAAGGAAATTCCATTTCAAGCTACACTTTGGAGAGAGATGTACCATGTGGGTGGTTGAACCGGAGCAATTGAGGTGAGTGTCATTGACCACTCGAAGGAGCGGATGGTGCACTCTAACAGGTTCAGACACAAAAGCAGTAGGGAGGATTGACACATCTGCACCAGTGTTGACAAGTTAATGGGTACCTGAAACACTGTCTCGAATGTAAAGACGAGCACCTTGTGGGCAAGCGTGTCGAATTGAGTGCAGCGTGGCTGGGCACTTGACGTCAGCAGGGCGGGTGGAGGTGCCTACTTCCCCCTGCGCAATGCGTTTGGGTGCGAGCATGGTGCTCGACACTTCTTAGCAGCCGAACCAAAGCGGCTGTGAAAATAGCAGAATGGCTGGCCAGGCGGTCCATTGTCGGAAGGAGGCGACGAAGTAGGATGTGGCATGTAGGTCGGAAGGTCGGATTGTGGTGAGATATGCCCGGCGGAACGGCTAAGTCCAACGGGATACTTGAGCGGCCTCTGGCGACAGTGTGGGGGGAGGCACAGACTCAGCAACTTGTACTTGGCGGAGGTAGGCGGAGTGCACTCTGTCCGCGATGCGTATTCTCCCACTCGGCGACTCCAGGATGTTGTAAGCAAGTGCTGTCTGTACAGGAAGGGGCAGTTTATGCGTCCAAACAGCCATGAGCGTCCCCCCCAGAGGGCCCACAGCTCTTTTGTGGCTATGTGTGTGACACGCACGGAGCCCCGAGCCAAAGCAGTCTTCCTTCCCGTCCCAGGCTGCTTCAGTGCCGCCCCCCCCCCCCTCCCTGGCCTCCCCTCCCGGTCCAAGCCTTAGCCCAGAGATGGGTGTCCCATATGAGTTTGAAGCGATCTCTTTTGCCAGCTTTTTCCTCTCTAGGTTTCTCTTATCCTAAACTTTGTTTCTGTCTTCCCTCCTTACTGTATTCTTTTAGCCTTCCTCTCCTCCTCTAGTCCCCACCTCGGCATTTGAGACTCAACCTTTCCCACTTCTTTATTCTTTCCTCTTTCCTTTCTTCCTCCCTGTGCGTTCCTGAAGGCCGCCCATGCACTCGTTGCGTAACAGGTGACTGGGTAATGCGTAAGTCCCAGCCCCGGGTTCGCATGTAGGGCTTGCCCGTACTCTCTGGTGAAGGCCAGGCCCAGGGAGGGGTGATTACCCGAGCTGTAACCTTCCGACCGTGCCGATTGGTCCCTCCGTCCGTTTCTGAGGTGTGGACAATCACCTAAGGCGGGTGAGCCCTCAGTGGGGGTTTCCCATTAGGAAGGAGCGCGCCATCGGAGACGCTGGTAATCATGGGGGACAACTTTGCAATGACTTCTTCTTCAACTTCGGCATTTACCCAGAAAAGGACACACGATGAATCCAAGTCAAAGAAAATTTTGCGTAACTTGCCAAAGTTCTTAGTCGTGTCACGCACTGATGGCAAAGATTTCACATCAGCAAATCCCTTTGTCATATAACGGGGTGTTGACGCGATAGCAGGTCCTGTTAAAACTTGTTCCTGCCAAAAAAAATGGGACACTGTTGCTGAAAACGGAAGGTACCTTTCAAGTTCAAAAGCTGCTTCGCACCACACTGTTACACACCTTTCCTGTTAAGGTCGAACCTCATGGTACCCAAAAACTCGTCACGGGCTGTCCGATGAGGAACTACAGAAGTATCTTTCTGACCAGGGTGTAACAGCAGTACATAGAGTGATGAAGAGAGCTAAGAACGACTTAGCACCGACCTGAACAGTTTTCTTGACCTTCGACAAAGTTGACCTTCCTTCGAAGATAAAAAAAGGTTATGAAATAATCTCCGTTCGGCCATATGTCCCCAATCCTACCAGATGTTACCAATGTCACCGGTATAATCATACACGTCAGTCATGCTCCAATGCAGTGAAATGCATCACCTGTGGTAGGGACACCCATGAGGGTGACTGCCCGCCTCTGTCCCCTCGCTGCATCAACTGCTCGGGTGACCATGCTGCTAATTCGCGTGAATGCCCTGTATATAAAGATGAACAAACCATCCAGGAAATCCAAGTCAAGGAAAAAGTTTCCACGTCTGCTGCCCGGAAGTTATTGGCGAGTAGAAAGCCTGCTGTGTTCCCAGCAGGTACCTACAGCAATGTCCTTTCCTCTCCTTGACCAACAAAGGAGATGGGTATGCAGTCATGTGACTTTACCTTCAGCGCCTCAGTTGTTAGATCAGCCAACTCAAAGATTGCCCGCTTGACATCTCCAATGACTTCTGCTCAATCTAAATCCCAGTCCACTTCCGTCTCACAGAAACCACGGGCCCCTAAGTTCGAAGCCCAGATTTTGAAAAAAGATCCTGTTCACGGAGATTTTCTGAAAGCTTCATCTTCTCAACCGTCAGCCGCTCATTCTTAGAACAGAACTGTCTCCAAAAAGAGAAGATCCTCTTCTTCCCCACCACAGCGTGACTCTTCGGTCACGCCATTCAGCAGTAGACGGTCCCGGCCATCCTCTGTCTCGCCAGGACGCTCTACTGCTTGCCGATCTGCCGGCATTTCACTGGCGGAGGAAGCTGCCCCTTCCAATCCATCCAGGAAGGAGGCAGAAACGATGTCTGAACCCATGGAACACGATTGTCCATCTGTCAATGGCAGTAGCAGTGCTCTCTCGCAGCCAGGCCCTCAGCGGCCGTCGAGGTGATCCTCTCTTGCTTTCTCCCTTTTTCTTCTTCCTTCGCTTTCTTTATGACACTCCTGCAGTGGAACATTAGAGGCATACGTTCCAACTGCAATGAATTAAGACTACTCCTTCGATTGCACTGCCCGCTTATAGTCGCTCTTCAAGAATTGAAGCTCCGTCCAACCGATCGCATCGATTTCCCGTACTATACTGCAGTGCATTTTGATTTACCTCCTGTGGAAGGTATTCCTGCCCATGGAGGAGCTATGCTGCTCATTCGGGAAGATGTTTATCATCACCCCATCGCCCTGCAAACTTTCCTACAGGCGGTTGTCGTCCATATCACCATCCCCGCATTCACCTTCTCTATTTGTAATGACTACACCCCAACATACTGGAACTAGTTGCTCAGCTTCCTACACCATTTTTGTTGATCGGCGACTTCAATGCCCACCACCCTCTATGGGACTCTCCAGCTCCTTGCCAGAGGGGCTCTCTATTGGCTGACATCTTCAACCATCTTAACCTTGTCTGCCTAAATACCGGCGAACCGACTTTCCTATCCGACAAGACGCATACCTATTCCCATCTGGACCTCGCAATTTGCACTACTCCACTTGCACAACGTTTCGAATTGTATGTTTTGTCTGATAGGTACTCGAGCGACCATTTCCCCTGCATAATTTCTTTACTACATCATACTATTTCTCCATGTTCCACCCGCTGGAACATCTCCAAAGCCAACTGGGGGCTCTATTCTTCCATGGCCGTTTTCCGTGACCAGAACTTCCCCAGCTGTGACAGTTAGGTCAACTATCTCACGGACGTCATCCTCACCGCTGCCGAAACATTCCATACCCCTAACCTCAACATCTCCACGTAGAGTCCCAGTTCCCTGGTGGAATGCAGTATGTAGCGACGCTATTCGAGCCTGGCGATGTGCTCTACGAATGTTTCAACGCCGGCCTACCTTGGAAAATTGTAATTAAAAAAGGCTACAAGCGAAATGTCCTCGTGTCATTAAAGAAAGCAAAAAAGCTAGCTGGATTTCTTTCACAAGTTCTTTCAACTGATCTACTCCTTCGTCGGTTGTCTGGGGTAACCTACGCTGGTTATCTGGCACTAAGGTCCATTCCCCAATCCCCGGCCTGAACATACCAAAGCAAGTTCTTGTGGAACCTGTCGATATCTGCAATGCTTTGGGCCACTCTTTCACTGCGGTCTCAAGCTCAGCTAATTATGACCCTACCTTCCTCCCCCGAAAGCAGGCCGAGGAGGCACGAACGCCTTCTTTTACATCTCACAATCGTGAAAATTACAATGTCACTTTCACCATGCAAGAGCTAGAACATGCCCTTGCCGTCTCCGATCCTCTGCTCCGGGGCCCGATGCCATTCATATTCAGATGCTGAGGAACCTTTCCCCTGCAGGTAAATGCTTCCTTCTTCGCACTTACAATCGCGTCTGGACTGAAGGTGAAGTTCCCACTCATTGGCGTGAAGCAATCGTTGTCCCCATACCCAAACAAGGGAAGGACAAACATCTTCCTTCCCGTTATCGCCCCATTTCCCTGACCAGCTGTGTCTGTAAGGTAATGGAGTGCATGGTCAATGCTCGGCTGGTTTGGATACTCGAATCTCACTAATCTCCAATGCGGGTTTCGAAGGTATCGCTCTTCTATTGATCACCATGTTACCTTGTCGACCTTCGTTATGGATAACTTTTTGCGGAAGCGTCAGACAGTGGCCGTTTTCTTCGATTTGGAGAAAGCTTACGACACTTGTTGGCTGGTGGACATTCTCCGCACCATGCATACATGGGGTTTTTGCGGCCATCTCCCCCTCCTTATTCATGCTTTTTTTTGAAAGATCGCATGTTCAGGGTACGAGTGGGCTCTGTTTTGTCGGACACTTTCACCAGGAAAATGGGGTGCCACAGGGCTCTGTTTTGAGTGTGGCTCTTTTCGCCATTGCGATCCACCCAATTATGAATTTCCTGTCAGTTGATGTTTCAGACTCCCTGTTTGTGGATGACTTTACGATCTATTGCAGTGTTCAGAGAATGTGTCTCTTGGAGCGTCGTCTTCAGCATTGCCTTGACAGTCTCTATTCCTGGAGTGTCACAAACGGCTTCCGTTTCTCCCATGAGAAAACGGTCTGTATCAACTTCTGGAGGTACAGAGAGTTTCTTCCACCATCTCTCCATCTTGGCCCCGTCGCTCTGGAGATGACGACATTTCTGGGGCTAACGTTGGATAGGACACTCAGCTGGTCTCCACATGTGTCTTCTCTGGCTTCCTGCTGCACTCATTCCCTCAACGTTCTCAGTGTTCTTAGTGGTACTTCATGGGGAGCGGATCGTACCATCCTGCTTCACCTCTATCGGTCTACTGTCAGATCCAAGCTGGATTACAGGAGTTCCGTGTAATATTCCGCACGGCTGTCCATTTTATGCCGCCTGATCTCGATTCACTGTCAGGGGCTATGCCTGGCGATAGGAGCTTTTTACACTAGCCCTATTGACAGCGTCTATGCAGAAGCTGCTGAATTACCTTTACCCTATCAATGCGACATATTGCTATGTCGGTACGCATGCCGTCTGCTATCGATGCTCCACCACCCTTCCTATCCATCATTTTTTAATGACTCCCTCGATTGCCATTACAGGCTGTCCGGGATTGCCCTGCTCCCTTCTGGAGTCCATTTTCGTCGCTTGCTTCGGCAGCTCGATTTTACCCTCCCTTCCACATTTCAAATGGGTGAGAGCCCAGTGCCATCTTGGCTTCAGGCTCAATTTCACATTCACCTCAAACTCACCTCACTCCTGAAGGAGGGTACTTCAGATGCTGTTTACCGCTTGAGATTTTTTGAACTTTGTGCACGGCTCAAAGATTCCGTCTTCGTATATACGGATGGCTCAAAGACCAATGAAGGTCTCGGATGTGCGTTTGTTGTCGGGGATGACGGTTTTCAGTACAGGCTTAATGACCACTGCTCGAATTTCATGGCTGAGCTTTTTGCCCTCTATCAGGCTGTACTCTACATCCGCCGACACTGTTATCATTCCTATGGCATCTGCTCTGACTCCCTCAGTGCCATCCAGTGTCTGAGCGATTCCTTTTCGGCCCAAATCAACCGCTCCCTTCAGTTATTAGCTGCTGACGGCCCTCGCGTTCACCTCCTGTGGGTACCTGGCCACGCAGGCGTACCTGGTAACGAGGCTGCCGATGCTGCAGCCAAGGCTGCAACTCTCTTACCTCGGACAGTTACGTACTGTGTCCCATCGCTTGATATTCAAGGGGCTCTTTCCCGTCGCCTTATATCGTCGTGGCATGATGTGTGGTCTTCGCTTACAAATAGTAAGCTTCGGACCATTAAAATGCTCCCAGTGGCTTGGATGCGCACCTCACGCTGCTCGCGACGAGAAGAGATCATCTTGGCCCAGTTGCGGATCGGACATTGCCGGTTCAGCCACCACCACTTGCTCACTGGTGACCCCGCATCGTTATGTTCCTGTGGCCACCCGCTGTTGGTGCGCCATGTTTTATTGTCGTGTTCCAATTTTACTCCCGTTCGGATTGCACTATATCTGCCTGACACACTGGAAGAAATTTTAGCTGATGACGCGTGGGCTGTTGCTCGAGTATTGAATTTTGTCAACTTTACCAATTAGTAAAAGGACATCTAGCTCTTCCCTTTGTTGTTTTGTATTCTATGTTTTTAGCAGTTTTTCTATTGTCTTATTATCCTTGGGTACATCCCAGTTTTGATTCGGGTGCTAATGACCTCAGCAGTTGTGCACCCTAAAACCTCAAAAAAGAAGAAGAAGAAGCCATGAGCGTCTCGTCAGGCATGGCATGCTCGCTGACCGTTAGACGCAGGCAACGCCAGAGCTGCGATGGTTTTCTGTCTCCAAGGTCTTCCTCTTGTAAAATGTGTCTTATGGTTTCTTCTGGCGTACATGATACTCGATCAAGTATGGTCTGTTTAGCCATGATGTAACTGTTCTTCGTTGGTGGAGCTGTCAAGAGGTCGCAGATCAAATCCACATGCTCGTGCAAATGTGTAAGTAGGCAGAGATGTCGAGCGGAGTCATCAAGTCCGTGATGGTCAAAGATCTGTTCGATTAACGCAAACCAAGTTGTTGGTGCATCAAGTGCGAAAGGTGGCAGCTTCAGTAGACATCCCTGTGGCAGAGAGGGCTGCGAACCAGATGGGTGAACTCTGACATCTGTGGAGGCAACGGCTGTGGGCAGCGGTTGTGCAGCACGGAAGGACGTGGTTGAGGCATTAAAGAAATCTGGTGCGGTATGTAGGTTGGCACACTGTGGCGACATGAAACTGTTAGCCACATTAACAGGAACGTGAAACCGACGCAGTGCGGCAGCGGCGTGTCCGGACGCTGGAGGTGGCTGTGTGTTGAACATAAAGTCACTATTAACATGATAAAATGGGTTCGACGAAGCGTTCTGTTGCATCACACTGACACTGGCACTCGACGGAGTGTTCTGTTCGACAAAACGTGGGCTGGTTGTAAATAGTTCCGACTGTCGAACATGCGGAATGATAAAAGGATTGTTCAAAGGTTGCATAGAGTTTGTAGCATGTGGTCCCGAATTGTTCACAGCACATGACGGTGAGTTGCACACAAGTTCGTGAAAGCAAACACTTGCGGCGGAAGCAAAATAGGTCAGCACTTGCGCGCCACTATTCAAATCACAAGCCGGCGCAGGCATTGCAGATGGATACAGGTGCAAATATGGCGGCGCTGTGGCGAGCCCGGAGTTCAAATTTGAAGAACCTGCACAGTTCACATCATGCACTTATTGCGAAAAAACACAGTGCGAATTGTTTGCAGCACTAAAAATGTTGGTGCAAAGCACATTTTGTGAAACACTTGGAGAAATAAATTCTGAGTCCATTGTTTGTGAGCTCGTGCGGTTGTCTGGCGACGAGCAAAATACGTCTGGCGAGAACTGGTGAGTGGCAATATGAGGCATTGACTTTTGAACACTCGATGCAGAAACGACGACTGGAGAACAATGTGGTGATGATTGTGAATCAGCTGTCCTCATTGGCAGGCGGAGTGGAGATGACATGGTCGTTGTAAAGGTTGCACTGAAGCCGTTTTTAACTCGAAAAATACTGTCGCGGTTGCCCGGATTTCGTGAATATCACTTTGTGGTACTCTAACTTCATACGGGGTCACCACTGAAGGGTTTACCATGGTTTGAGTCCTACGAAAACACCTTTCTCACACACATACAATTTATTAAAACACACACTACAGAACTCAGAGCCAGACTGCTTACAAAACAACATGGATGCCAGGAAATGGCTTGTACCAAAGAGCATAAGTCCAAAGATGTTCTTGTTTGTTGGTGACTGTCGATATGCTGTCAATGTACTGTCGCTACATCATCATCAAGATGTTGGAAAACCAGTATACTGGATATCTTAATTCTTCTGTATTGTAGATACAAATAGTCTGTAGTTATTATAGATAACAGAATGTACCATCGATCAAAGGTCTTAGCCTAAAAATTCACGTTTTCGGTGCTCACATATGGAAAAAAAAAAAAAAAAAAAAAATCTCTTGGTTAACCTACACCTAACCATCAGAGAGAAGCTACAGATCACTTTTTAAACACAAACCCAAACTCTCGTCTTTAACTCAACCACCACATAAACATGCACACACCTCAAAACTACCGCGCTGTGATGACGTCATGGATCAAACCTGATGGGCAGTATCCCCATCTACAGGTGAGTCGATTAATAATTCATAAAATGCAGCAACGAGTTGCTTGTAATAATTTATTTGTGATGACCGGCTTCAGGTGCTTGATTGCCCTTCTTGTCTATTTTACTATTGTAGCTTAATGTATGTACATGCTGCATGCTATCAGGAGACTGAATGCTAAGTTTGCACTTAGAGTTCAGTCTTCTGTTAGCACGTACATATATTAAGCTACAATACTAAAATAGACCAGAAGAAGGGCACTAAACCGCACGAAGCCGGTCATCACAAGTAAATTACTACAAGCAACCGGTTGCTGCATTTTAAGAATTAATAACCTGAAAAATTGCTGCCATGGATAAAATACTTTTAGTATAAATATTGTTGAAACGAGATAGAATGGCTGACCAGTACTTACCTTTGTGCTGTATCGTCGATAGTAACACAAATGAAGAAACAGAAAAAAGGGAACAAAAAGGATAAGCTTTCGGAACACAGTTCCTTCATCAGATGGGAGAGAAGGGAAGAAGAAAGGATGGGAACAGAAGGGAAAGGTAGTTCACGATCTAGGTCATGAAGGTGGTGTTTCAACCTTCCTTTGTTCTTCCCTTCTCTCCTACCTGATGAAGGAACTGTGTTCCGAAAGCTTGTCCTTTTTGTTCCCTTTTTTCTGTTTCTTCATTTGTGTTACTATCGGCGGTACAGCACAAAGGTAAGTACTGGCCAGCCATTCTATCTCGTTTCAACAATATTTATCATCTCTGAGGAGAATTTTCATCATTAATTGAATACTTTTAGTATAGGTTAATTGAAGTATTCGATACTATTCTTAAATGCTATTGGCAACAATGTTGATTGGTATTGCTTTCTTCATTTACTTTTTAGATCAAGTGAACTATTTGAATCCATGTGTACATTTTAGGTCATTTTCGTTTTTTATTTTTTGTGTTTTTTAAATTACATGATTCTGTGATTTCAGTTGGCTTTTTGCCGTATGTTCCCTCATAGAATGTCCCTGCCTAAAACCCCACATTTCCATGCTTGTCCCATAAGTGTCATTTTACATTAATTTTCGTGTGTTTATATGTATGTGTTTCGCAAGTGTTTTGCTCACCATATTGGCTATGAGTACGTATGTCATTGCTACCATTTTGATGACGTCATGGGTCAAAGCAGATGGGTGGAATCCCGTTTTAAAGTATTGCCGAAAATTGGTGCATGGAAATCTGTTTAATATGGTAATGCACTGGCAGGCAAAGCCCTCAAAACACTGGGAACCCTACATGACAGTGGGTTCAAATTGTTACTTTATCTGCTATATTCTCCAGATTTGGCTCCATGACACTTTTTTTCTTTTCCCAAACCTAAAATGACGGTGATTTGACAATGGCGATGCAATGATTGATGCTGTGAACTCTTGGTTGGAATCAGAATTAAGACATTTTATTTGAATGGTTTACAGAAGTTATCTGAGCATGCTTGCAAATGTATTGATATGTACAGATTTCATATTAAAAAATAAATTGCTATTATCCCCTTATAGGTCAAGTGAAATTTTCTTTGTCAAGTTTTTGAGTTGCTCATGGATTCCAGATTTTGTGGACTTTATGATATCTGGTTTTACAATTGACTGCATGGGTGGAGGGTGTTGGTATTGTTATCTGGATTTGTTTTATGTAGGTCAGGGGGAATTTGTAATATGGATAATGTGTTGTTTGTGTGTGTGTTTTTTGTAGGATGGTAAAGGGGAATCTGGTGTTTTTGTTTGGGCAATATAGGCCAAAAGAAAAAAATCACTTCCAATCATGTGTCTGTTTTTAAATATTATATTTATTTATTCATATTTTTTGTTTAATATTTTGTGTGTGTTATTTTTCGGTCTTGTTTGTTTTTGGAAGGTGACATTATTATGTGTATTTAGTATGTCTTCACCATAAACCCCCTACTTTCAGTGGTTGTTGTGTTAGTTTTATTTTTGCTGGAGTAAATATTGCATGTACATAGTTTATATACTTTTTTGTGTGTGTATCTTATGTATGTAGTTTCGTATGGTCCCCATGTTGAATAAGCTGGAAAAAGTTATGTCTGCTATCTTGATGACATCACTTATCAAAGCAGGTAGCTGGAATTGGACACTTCGGTATTTGCAAGAAAACTGGTGAACTGGCTGTCAAATCTGGATGCACAGTGATTGATTGTTTTGCTGTCACCGTGTGTATTACATACTTGGTTTTGCTCAGTCTCCCAGTAGATACTTTACTTTGCTTTGCTTTGTGTTTTTTTTTTTTTTTGTTAGTTAAATTATCTATTGTGTGGGTTTTGGCAATACTGTTGCATATGGAGGAAGTAATAACAGAGACCATAGTGGTTTTGGTCTCCATCTGATGCCCCACATTCAGACAGTGCTGAGAAAATACAGATCTCAAACTGTATATACAATAGCTAATAATTGAAACTTCAGGTTTGAATTCAACAATGTAATAAGGACAGTTTATAACTCATTGCAAAGACGTAACGAAGAGTTGCGATAGTAGTTCTTTTTTAATCTGTTCACTGTTCAGTAGGGTCGCAGAGAGATTTATTCTATTGGGGTCATTCCATAAGAAAATTATCAGACTGAATTTGCATTGTGGTTCCAGATTTTAATGTAATTTGATACATCTACATACATACTCCCAATCCGTCCAAAGGTGCATGGTGGAGGGTATTCAGTACCACTAATGGTTACTTGCTTTCCACTTCACACCCATATAGAATTAGGGCAAAATGAATGCTTGTATGCATCTGTAGGAACCCTAATCTCTCTGATCTAATCTTTGTGGCCTGTACGTGAAATGTAGGTTGATTGCAGTAGAATCTTCTACAGTCTGCCTCAAATTCCGGACCTGTAAATTTCTTCAACATTGCTTCTCAAAAAGAACTTTTCCTTCCCTCCTGTGACTCCCAATTGAATTCTCAAAGCATTTCAGTAATACTTGCACATTAATTGAATATACCAATTACAAAGCTAGCAGCCCGCCACTGAACTACTATGAACTGATCTGGTGGGGATCCCAAACACTTGAGCAATACTCAATACCAAGTTGTACAAGTGTTTTATATGCGGTCTCCTATACAGATGAGTCACACCTTCCCAAAATTCTCCCATTAAATCAAAGTTGACAATTTGTCTTCCCCATGACTGTCCTTATAAGCGCGTTCCATTTCATATTGCTGTGTAGTGTTATGCCTAGGCATTTAAATGACGCCACTCTGTCAAGCAGCATACTACTAATGCTGTATTTGAACATTGTGGGATTGTTTCTCCTACTCATCTGCATCACCTTACATTGTTCTACATTTACTGTTAGTTGCTGTTCCCCACACCACCTAGAAATTTGGTCCAAGTCATCCTGCGTCCTACCACTGTCATTCAGTGTTGACACCCTATTGTACACCGTAGCATCATCAGCAGACAGTCAAAGATTGCAACTCACTCTCTTCATCAGATCATGTAGATAGAAAATAATAGTAGTCCTATCACACTTCCCTGGGGCACCCCTGAGGATACCGTAGTCTCTGATGAACACTTCCCATCGGGGATAACATACTGGCTTCTATTACTTAAGTAAGGATCTTGGGCAGGATGTGTCTCATTTCTGGGCATGAGGACAAAAAATCAAAACCTTTGTGAAGGATTCAAGTTAGTTGTTTTAGTGCAGGATAGTACTGGGTGACAAGGGGAGTACTCTTTTTTTGTGGATGGTTACAGGCGGTAGAGGAAGGATTTGGGATGTGTGGGGATATTGCACAGGAGATCTGATTGCAGACTAGGTCTGTGGAGTAGTTTCTGTCTGTGAAGGCCTTTGTGAGACCCTCAGCATATTGAGAAAGGGAGTTCTTGTCACTGCAGATACGCCTTCCAAGGTGGCCAAGCTGTAAGGAAAGGATTTTTTGATGCGGAAGGGATGGCCACTGTCAAAGTCTGGCTACTATTGGGAGTTGGTAGGTTTAGTATGGACGGAAGTGTGGATGGAGCAATCAGTGAGGTAGAGGTTGACATCCAGAAATGTGGCATGGTGGCTGGAGGAAGGCCAGGTAATGCGGATGAGGGAGAAGGAGTTGAGGTTTTGGAGGAAGGGAGGATAGGGTGTCCCGGCCCTAAGTCCATAAAATGAAAATATCATCAATAAACTTCAACCAGGCCATAGGTTTGGGGTTTTGGGATGCTAGGAAGGATTCCTCCAGGCAGCCCAATAACAAGTTGGCATAGGAGGGTGCCATGCAGGTGCCCATTGCTGTGCCATCAATTTGATGGTACACTTTCTCCTCAAAGGAAAAGTAGTTGTTAGGGTAAAGTTGGTGAGGATTATGAGGACTCCTTGATGCCCAATTGTGGCTGGTTACTTGCTCCTACCAAAATAATTCCAGCCCTCCTTGAACACCACCTTCAACCAGTTGTCCAAAATCTCTCCTCCCATTTAAAGAATACCAACCACATTCACTCTCCATCATCCCCACCCTTTTACTTCCTGTATACCTAGTTGTCTCAGTGATGCCACCTCCCTATACACCAACATCCCACATGGCCATGGTCTTTCCACTCTCCCAACATCCCTCTGAATTCAAGCCAGACATCTCATTCCTCATAAACCTCACCAACTTTATCCTAACCAACAACTACTTTTTCCCTGAGGGGAAAGTTTACTGTCAAATCTGGCACAGCCATGGGCACCCGCATTGCACCCTCCTATGCCAACCTGTTTATGGGCCGTCTGGAGGTATCCTTCCTACCATCCCAAAACCCCCAACCTCTATCCTGTTTCAGTTTTATTGATGATATTTTCATGATCTGGACTCTGGTCCAGGACACCCTATTCTCCTTCCTTCAAAACTTCAACTCCTTCCCCCCATCCATTTCACCAGGTCTTCAACCTACCATGCCACATTCCTGGTTGTCAGCCTCCACCTCACTGATGGCTCCATCCACACTTCTGTCCATATTAAACCTACCAACCATCATCAGTATCTACACTTCAACAGTTGCTATCCCTTCCACATCAAAAATCCCTCCCTCACAGCCTGGTCAACCGTGGATGGCATATCTGCAGTGCAGGCCTAGTCTGCAAACAGATCTCCCATGCCATATCCCCACACATACCAAATCCTCCCTCTAACACCACTAACCAGCCACAATAGAGCACTCACCTTATCACCCAGTACTACACTGGACTCTAAGAACAACACTGCATCCTTCACCAAGGTTTTCATTTTTTTTTGTCCTTGTGCCCAGAAATGAGACATCCTGCCCAAGATCCTTGCCACCCTTCCTAAAGTGGTGTTTCATTGTCCTCACAACCTCCATAACATCTTAGTCCATCCCTATGCCACCCCGAAACCCAGCCCACTGCCACAGGGATCATGTCCCTTCTCCTACCCTATCTGAGGCTGAGCCAACTGTGAAAACAGCCATGTAATTTCCCAACTGTGCTGCTTTTTATATTGACATGACCACTAACCAGCTGTCCATTAGAATGAATGGCCACTGCTAAACTGTAGCCAAAAACAATGTGCACCATCCTGTGGCACAGCATGCAGCAGAGCATATGCTTGATTTCAATGGCTGCTTCACAACCCGGGCCATCTGGATCCTCCCACACACCACAAGCTTTTCTGAACTGCACAGTTGGGAGTTATTGCGACAGTGCATTCTCTGATCTCGATATTATCCACACCCAACAGTTCCTACCTTTCTATCCTAGATCTCTCCTATTTTGAGTGATGTGTGTGTGTGTGTGTGTGTGTGTGTGTGTGTGTTTGATTTCATTTTATTTTTCTCCTCTCACCTGCCTCCCCACTCTATTCCTAAACTGAATCTCGTTTCTCCCATCTGATACATACGTGCTCTGCAAGCCAGTGCGGTATCCATCGTCACCACCATGGCGCAACCTTCCTATCCCCTTTCACCTACTGTATTTGCACACCACAGATTGTGATTCAAAGTGCAGCAGCCAGAGATGACAGTTGTGTGATGTGTGCCTGTGTGATTGCGTGAATATTCTTTATTCTGAAGACGGCCATGGTCGATAGCTGAAAGTGTTGTGTGTGTGTGTTTTATGTGCCTATGGCAACTCATCGTCACTTCTTTGCGGTGTCCTTATTACTATATTGCTACTTTCAGCCTGGTCTATCCATTATTAAAATTTAAGGAAAAGTATTTTTTTCAAAAAAGTAGGTAAAAATTTGATTATCACTTTCCTGAGTGAGAATTTCCAGTCTTTCGAAACTAACAATGTGAGTGTAGATCATATTGTGGATTACATTCAGAGAATTAATATCGATGGCTATTGACAGATTTATATGAATAAAAAAAATGGGGGGGGGGTGCTCACCTGCCATGGTACACAAAACAGATTAGATCACTTTTGCAAAGGGAAATTTTAAACAGACACAAAATCCCCAAGACAAGCAATCTTTTACAGAAACTCTAAATTCTCTCTAGCTCGAACATCAGTGCAAGAGCTTATAATAGGTTCCACACAGAATTCCTGTCACATAATTTGTTAGACTCCTAAGAAATTCTAGTCATATGTAAAGTGCAGTACACTAGTGACAAATCACAGTCTATACCTTCACTATGTGATATTAATGGTGATGCTACTGATGACAGTTCTGCTAAAGCAGAATTGCTAAACACGGCTCGCCGAAGTTCCTTCATGAAAGAAGACAAAACAAATAGAATTCAAATCAAGAACAGCTGCCAGCATGGATAATTTTGAAGTAGATATCCCGGAAGTATTAAATCAACTGTAAATCACTTAACAAAAATAAGTCTCCAGGTCCCGATTGAATACAACTTAGATTCCTTTCAGAGTTTGCTCATGCAATAGCATTTGGGATTTACTAGAGTTGTATGCCCTAAATAAACACCACATTCATATGAAGACTCTACTTTATTGTTCACAACACAACTGCAAAGAACAGACCTTTCCACCATAACCTGGAGAGTTTAACCAGATGGCCATTCTCACAGTGTGTGTCTAAGAACAGTCTTAGGTTCTTCTAAAGTCTTTAGTTATAATAAATTTTACTATTTCACTATTACAATACTTTAAAAAAAAACTGTGAGGTGTGGATTTTGCCTTCAGTCAGACGTTATAGGTGTGCAATACGTGACGCGGAACCAGGTACATTGTCCTCAGTTTGGGCCAATTTGTCATCAGAGTCCAAATAGCCTAGGAGCCAGTGCTTTCACCAGTGCAAACATGCATGTTACTTGTGACATTTCCACTTGCCCTTCACTGCTGAATGAGCGCCTGTAGGAACGTATGAGGTTCAGAAAAGTCTGAACCTCAGCAATGCTGTGCACATGTACTGTCTGCACAACTTAAAAGGTTTTTTTGCGATAAAAATACTTTGAGAATCCTCAAATAAAATTACCTGATACAAGAATGAAACAATGAACAATACTTTAAATACACAGTATTTTTGTTGCAAGCTCAGTTATTTTCCAGGGAGTTCACTGAACCAGTGAACACGCAGACATGCCGCCACTGGATGTTGCTCTTTGTCAATGAATTAAATGGTTCTATTGTGCTGAATAATTCCCAATGATCTATGTACTGTTTGGATGTTGAACCACAGCTGCCTGAGTGTGCCAACCATAGATATTCATATTCTGTTTCCTTCCTAATTACAACATGGTTGCTATGAAGTAAAAGAAAATACATTTAGATTTTGCTTCCATACCAGCCTATTATCCCTTTCACTACAGAGCTGTTTCCGGCAATTTGTCAGCTGTGTGCACAGCTCTGAGTGTCTATACCACCTAGCACTGTGGGAAGACTTGCCTTTTCTTTTCACTGTGGGCGACTACTCCGTTTGCTATAATCATCAGTTTCACCTTGTGGAAAGCGAACATTTGGAACACAGAAAGATTTTCTTGGCCCTGAGTTGTTGAAGAGTAAAAATACTCATCAGAAGATGAAATAAAATTAAATTCTTCCTCACTGTCACTGTTCATAAGCAACCTTTCTACTTCGGCATTTGACAACCCGCGCTTGCTTATCTTCTGAGTGGTTTGTGCACACTCTGACACTGTGATACCACCAAACCCACGAAAGGTATACTGAAGTAGTGTCTCATGCAATCTATGATCTGTCTTGTGAAACTATTAGAAAAATTAGCAAACATATGAGCTGCTACAGTTCAGGTTGTGCATGTACGTTGTGACAAAACAGCAAAACATATATCTCTGACAGTCACACTAATGGCATCGTTAACTGCTGCTGCATGTACACATTGTTAGCAGTTAAAGGGATAAATCACACAAGCCTATTGATGTAAATTTGAAAACTAGATGTAAGTAAGTAATTCTTTGTCACATATAAACTTATTGAAAATTGTTCGCCAAATCACAGTGTGGTGGGCAATGCAAAATTTTCTGTAAAACATATGAATATGCGGGCACACTGCAATACTATGTGTAGATACCAGAGTTATACATTCAGGTTCTATGGAGCTCACTGGTATTTTTCCTTGAGGATAAATCTGTGTGTAGTCCTTGACAAAGAGACCTAATCAAAACTGTAGGTAATGTTTTGTGTGCTTCAAGAAAGTGAAATAAAAAGATTATTGAAGATTATTAATATTTCTTTGATCTGTTTCTTTGTTATTGTTAAAATATAGATATATTACTAAAATGTATTGTTTATCTAATTTCAGTTCATCATGAAATGTTTAAAATATGACAACTCAACCGACATGTGCACAATAATGGACAGAAAAGTGAAGAAACATTATCAAGCGTGTAATGCTGCTTATACGTCATCTGCAACCTTCAAGAAGCTTCTGCAAACAAGAATGGATCTCATAGACAAGGATCCTAAGAATATTTATGTGTATGTCAAAGAAATTGTAGATGAACTGAAACTGAGACATAAGAAAGGGCCACCACATAAAAAAATAAAACTTGATACTGATTCATCTGAGAGCAGCAACTTAGAAAAGCCCACTGAAGAAGATAAGACACCTACAGAAGAATCACATTTTCAGGAGAGAGCCGCAAGGAAATTGAGCAAAATGCTGCATGTAAGTAATATTTCAACATTAAAATTCTATTTCTTTGCATTTTCAGTGCCTCATTTTTCTGATTGGTGAGTCACTTACATCTGCTTTAGTGCTCTGATCTCCTTAATATTTGTGTCTCCAACTCAAGTAGTCCTTTCGTGTGTGTGTGTGTGTGTGTGTGTGTGTGTGTGTGTGTGTGTACAAGGGGTTTGTATTAATAAAAGTTATATTTTTATTTTAGTAAAAAGCTTTTACATTTTACCATTTCTAATCATATGCCTCATGAGGTTTTTTGAGTAATATAAAGCTTGGCATTTTGTGCACAAAATTTTTATCATTGTAACCTTCAATAAAGCGATTTCAGCACAGTTAAAAAAATAGCATTCTTATCAACTGAACTGCTGACCATGAGCTTTTTTACCTAATAAACTAGTTGCTGATGCCAACTATGAATTAATAATATAATAATAGGGACAGTTCACTGCAAAGACTTGGTGATGAGCTACGACCAGAACATACAAAAGACACACACATATAACACTTTGAGCTATCGGCCATGGCCTTCTTCAGAAAATAAAACATTCATGCAATCACTCAGGCACACAACACGGTCATACAACCATCACCTCCGGCTGCTGCACCTCGAATTATAAAAGTATGGAAAGTAGGAGGCGAGATACTGGCAGAATTGAAGTTTTGAGGATGGACCGTGAGTTTGCAAAAGGCAAAAGTCCCAGGTTCGAGTCCCGGTTCCGGCACACAATTTTAATCTTCCAGGAAGTTTCATTATGTATTTTAACTGAAATACATCTCTGTGATGCATAACAATACACCTTAAATATTGCCGCGAGAGACTACGAACACCAACTGCCGGCGTGGTGCAGGGGATAGCGTCACGGACTGCGGAGCAGAAGGTCGCCGGTTCAATCCCGCCCACAGGCAAAAATTTATTTCTTTGTAATTTACAATTCCAGAAGGTTCTACATCTTTCTTATGTTCACTTGTAAATTCTACTTGTTTCTTATGTTAACTGTTCTTCTAATTTCTGGCAAATTCTGTCTGTGTATAAATAGCAGAGCACTCTGCCTGAGAGGCAGTCAGTGCTGCTTGTATGTTGAGTTCGTAATAAACGTGCTTTCAGTATAAGTGCTGTGTTTAGTTGCCTTCGAAGTCAAGCCTGTTTCCATTGCAACGTGACATTGTTTGGTGGAGGCGCCGGGTACACTGTGCAACAGCTGCATCACCGTGACTCCGATTAGGCAACGTAAAAGCCATCGCTTACACGGACTGGAACCGGAATACAAGGGATACCCCGAGTACGTCCTTCCAAGAGTTCGTATCATCAGACGAACTATGGAAACGAAACCAGCAGTAAGCCAGCTACACATCAGGCACCCGTCGGTGTTCTCTGGAGACGCTGGACAGGACCCAAACAAATGGCTAAAAGGGTTCGACCGAGTCGCCAAGTACAACAGGTGGGATCATACGATGTGCTTGGCCAACGTTTACTTCTATCTGGATGGAACAGCCCAGCAATGATTCGAGAACAACGAAGACAAGTTGAATGACTGGGAGACGTTCCAGGAGGAACTGAAGAAGACGTTTGGAGACCGCCAGCGTCAAATCCGCTCGGCGGAAGAACAATTGAAGAACCGGGCCCAACAACATGGTGAGCCGACACAGTCGTACATACAGAGTGTTTTGGCCCTGTGTAACATAGTGAATCCGAACATGACTGAGGTGGACAAAATCACGCACCTGATGAAGGGAATTGCAGAAGATATGTACCAAGCTCTTCTGATAAAAGACGTCGCTACGACAGAAGAGTTCATCAAGTGGTGCCAGCGTATTGAAGAGATGCAACAAAGGAGGGTTGGATGCAAGAAGTATGACAGACTCCCAAATGTAGTCCCTATGGCCGTTGTGGAAGACCAGCAGGACTTGGCTTCTCTCATACGACAAATCGTGAGAGAAGAATTACAACAGTGCATGGCAGCCGGGACTATTAGACCGAGTGAGCATCAGATTATGGCCATGGATGTGAGCCCTGTAAGTCGCGACCACAGCCAACTACCCCGGTAACTATGCCGCCCCGCAGAAGAACAGACGTCTGGAGGACAGAAGACAACACACCACTGTGTTTCCACTGTGTACGCCCTGGACATGTCGTACACTACTACAGAGAGAGGAGGCGAGTATTCGATGATTATTTTGCCGCAAGACGTCAGCCGTTGGAGCAGTTCTATCCAAGGCCGTCACCTACTGATGAGTTCAGTCGACCTATGGGAAGAAGCCCATCGCCGTACCCTAGACGAGGTCGCTCCCCGACGCGCCACAGCCGTTCACCGTCGCCGTACAGAGGTACCAGCCGCTCCCCTAGCCGCCGCGCCCAGGAAAACTAAGCGAGGCGACCATCTACGGAGGTGAGGCCGCCGCAGATGAAAATCCTCCATGGTTGACAGTCGCCAAGATGTCGGGAAATCTCATCGATGTCATAATCGACGGCCAACCTGTCCGGGCACTTGTTGATTCAGGAGCCTCTTTTTCTGTATTATCGGATAATTACCGCCGCACACTAAAGAAGACAATGTTCTGTGATACGGGAGCAACTGTGCTGAAGGTCGCGAATGGAAAGTATGTCCATCCAGCAGGAACTTGTGTCGCAAGAATAACCATCAACAACAGGATGCAGCCATTTGAATTTGTCGTGTTAACAGAATGTAGTCACAATGTCATCCTCGGATGGGACTTCCTTCAGGCATCCCAAGCTATCATTGACTGTGGAAGATCTGAGCTGCAAATTGAAGAAGTTGTTCCGCCGGAAACACGTAATACAGAATTTTCTGGGAAGCTATTTGTCGTTGACAATGTGACGATACCGCCGTTGACAATGAGAAGAGTTGCAGTCACAAACACAGATGACTGTTTAAACTGTGAAGTTCTTGTTGATAGTAAAACGTTTATGAGGCTCACAAAAGAAATTTACATACCAGTGGCTATCATAAGCATTATCGGTGGTCAAGGAGAGATTTGGATCACAAATTGTCACGAGCAGTCACAACTTATCCCCAAGGGAATGTGTATCGGGACAGCTGAACCAATACAGGACGGTGAGCTCAATGTCATCAATGAAGACCCATGCCCTGCTGTTAGTACAGACAACACGCTGGAGGAAACAAACGTGGAACTGCCAGTAGGACCTGGACTGACCAAGGAACAACGCCAGCGGGTGTTAGGTATACTACGCCAATTTTCGGGTGCATTCACACCTCAGCAGGGGAAAAGTCAGGCGAAACGGCCCACGATAAAGCACCGTATCAATACTGGGGATCGTCCGCCAATTAACCAGCGTTCGTATAGAGTGTCGCCAGCTGAACGACGGATAATTCGGCAGGCAGTGGAGATGATGTTGCGAGATGACATTATTCAACCTTCGGAGAGTCCTTGGTCGTCTCCGGTGGTCCTCGTAAAGAAGAAGGATGGCACGTGGCGATTCTGTGTCAACTATCGGCGGCTGAACAGAATCACAAAGAAAGATGTCTACCCACTGCCGCGTATTGACGACACCTTAGACTGCTTGAAAGGAGCTACATACTTCTCAACTATGGACATGCAGACAGGTTACTGGCAAATCGAGGTTGACGAAGCTGACAGGGAGAAGACGGCTTTTATTACACCTGACGGCCTCTATGAATTTAAAGTAATGCCATTTGGATTATGTAATGCTCCAGCCACATTCGAATGCATGATGGACAATTTGCTTCGACACCTTAAGTGGACGACGTGTCTCTGCTATTTAGATGACATTGTCGTTTTCTCGAAGACATTTGAAGAACATCTGAGTCGACTGTCAACTGTGTTGAAGTGTGTTCAGGCTGCAGGTCTCCGCCTCAATCCAAAGACGTGCCTCTTCGTCGCCAAAGAGATTAAAATCCTGGGGCACCTAGTCAACGGAGATGGTGTCCGTCCTGATCCAGATAAAGTAAGGGCAGTCACAGAATTTCCAACCCCTCAGCACATTAGTGATGTGAGAAGTTTTCTCGGGCTGTGCTCATACTACCGACGTTTCATAAAAGGATTTTCTAACAAGGCACATCCATTATAAGAACTTCTGCAGGGAGACGCCAAATTTTACTGGGACGAGACAAAAGAAAGAGCTTTCCGGGCACTTAAGGAGGCTCTAACTTCCGCACCAGTGCTAGCCTTGTACGACGAGAATACAGAAACGGAACTTCACACAGACGCCAGTGGCTATGGGATTGGTGCAGTGCTTGTACAAGTTCTGGAAGGTGCCGAAAAAGTGATAGCCTATGCGTCAAGAGTACTCTCAAAGTGCGAGATAAACTACTCTACAACTGAAAAAGAATGTCTCGCGGTTATCTGGGCTATCAAGAAGTTCCGGCCGTATTTATTCAGCAAACCATTCACCGTCGTGACAGATCACCATTCTTTGTGTTGGCTGACTAGCTTGAAGGATCCATCGGGGCGACTAGCAAGATGGGCACTAAGACTCCAAGAGTACGATGTCACTGTGGTATTCAAGAACGGGCGCAAACACAAGGATGCCGACTGCCTTTCGAGGAATCCATTAGTGGAACACAACAGCATTAATGAAATTTCGGCTCTCACTGAATTAGATGACGTTACAGCTGAACAGAGAGAAGATCCAACACTATTAAAAATGATAGAGGCCTTGGAGAAAGGAGAACCGACCAATGGAGAGTTCCAACTTATAAACGGAACATTGTACAAGAGCAACTACGATCCACTGGGCCCCAAATGGCTACTTGTTGTTCCAGCTCATCTCCAGCCAGCTATTCTCAAATATTTCCATGATGCTCCAATATCCGGTCATCTGGGATTCGTGAAGACCCTAGACAGAATCAGATGCAGGTATTACTGGAAAGGTCTCTACCGATCTGTGAAGCACTATGTGAGTCACTGTAAAGAGTGCCAGCGACGGAAGCATGTGCCGCAATTACCTCCAGGACATCTCGTACCGATTCTGCTGGCAGCAGCTCCATTCCACCGAGTTGGGATCGATCTTTTAGGGAGGTTCCCGAAGTCGACAACCGGTAACCGTTGGATAATAGTCTGCACTGACTACCTCACACGCTACGCTGTCACCAAACCTGTGCCGAATTCAGAAGCTCCAGAGATTGCAAAATTCCTTGTAGAAGACATAATTTTGAAGCATGGAGCACCACGTGTCATGATATCTGATCGTGGAAAAGTATTCCAGTCAAAACTAGTATCAGAGGTAATGTCACGGTGCAACATTGTCCACAGAATGACAACTGCATACCATCCTCAGACAAATGGTCTTATGGAACGTTTTAACAAAACGTTAGCCGACATGCTGTTGATGTACGTCGATGTTGAGCAGAAGGATTGGCATACAATTCTGCCAGTCATGACATTTGCTTACAATACCGCAAGACAAGACAGCACAGGATTCACTCCGTTTTTCCTGCTCCATGGCCGTGAAGCTGAGACGACAATGGATACACTGTTTCCATTCCAACCGGACGACACTCAGGATGACTATGTTAAACAGCTTATCACCAGGGTCGAAGAAGCAAGACAGCTGGCTCGCATACGGACACTGGACGCCCAGGAAAAGGACCGTCAGCGGTATAACAACAAGCACCGACGTGTTGTGTACAGCCCAGGAGATCTGGTATGGATTTTTACCCCTGTACGGAAGGTTGGACTGTCAGAAAAGTTATTGAAGCGATACTTTGATCCGTATCATGTCATACGCCGCCTGTCAGACGTCACTTACGAAGTTGAGGATTATGAGCCGTCGTCGAAACGTCAAAAACGAAGAGACATTGTTCACGTCTTGCTCATGAAGCCTTACTACGATCCTGAAGAGCAGGTAGACGACAATGGCTTCTTGTTCAAGGACTTTAAGGATGGTAATGTTCCTGATGAAGCCACGACAGGAACGTCTGTTGTCGATAATCGCGGAGAAGGGAAGGATTCTCTTGAACTGTCATACAGAGGACCCATGACACGGTTAAGATCCAGGACATTGCAGCTGACTCCACAGGGATCATAACAGCGGGTCGCTGTTTCTCCAGGAGAGGGAGCAATGCCGCGAGAGACCACGAACACCAACTGCCGGCGTGGCGCAGGGGATAGCGTCACGGACTGCTGAGCAGAAGGTCGCCGGTTCAATCCCGCCCACAGGCAAAAATTTATTTCTTTGTAGTTTACAATTCCAGAAGGTTCTACATCTTTGTAAATTCTACTTGTTTCTTATGTTAACTGTTCTTCTAATTTCTGGTAAATTCTGTCTGTGTATAAATAGCAGAGCACTCTGCCTGAGAGGCAGTCAGTGCTGCGTGTATGTTGAGTTCGTAATAAACGTGCTTTCAGTATAAGTGCTGTGTTTAGTTGCCTTCGAAGTCAAGCCTGCTTCCATTGCAACGCTACAATATTGTCTTGTTTCTCAGAAACCACTTTGTGTTTTTATGAATGTCGCAGTTTTCGAGGACATTGTTAGGGAGGAGTGTGACAGCATAGCTTTATTTGCTGTGACTGAAATGATCAGCCATCAGTTTTTTGTGTTATTGCTTCTGACAATACAGAGTGATTCACATACTATTTGGCCACAATAACTTGGCCACAAGCAGCGAAAGTTGACACTAGTTGAAAGATATTCATTTATATACAAGTGCTGCCAACATTACAATGCTCCTTGATGCGAAAGTAATACTGTACACATTGTTAGGGTAACAGATCTAGCACGCAGCAAGCAGCCGATGCTGCCTCCTCTCACCACTCCGCTCTCCGTGGCAGCTGTAATGTGCATGCAAGTCATGCATCCTGCAGCTCCCAGAAGCCACTGCGTGAATCGTCAAGTTATCGTGGCCAAATAGTGCATTCACCATGGTGGAATGGCTGAACACTCTAAGGCATCTTGCTGCAGATCTATCTAAATAATACATTAAAAATTACGTAAAATTAACATTGGAAATTGTAGTCCTGAATTTTTATATAAAGTATACATAAAAAATAGACGTGGTTTACTTACCACGCGAAAGAGCACAGGTACGTAGATAGAAACACAAATAAACACACACACACACACACACACACACACACACACACACACACACACACACACAAATGCTGAGCTTTCGCAACCCCAGGTTGCTTCTTCAGAAAAAGAGCAGGGAAGGAACTCCTCACCCTCTCCCTTAAAACCCGCATCCTTTCCTTTTCGCTCTCTTTCCCTGGTCTTTTTCTGAAGAAGCAACCCAGGGTTGCGAAAGCTCAGCATTTGTGTGTGTGTGTTTTTATTTTTTATTTTATTTGTGTTTCTATCTACATACTTGTGGGATAAACAAATATAAAAAATAGAAAACGGATGACTTACCCAAAAGGACCGGCTCGTTGATAGCCAGTCCTTTTGGGTAAGTCATCCGTTTTCTATTTTTTATATTCGTTTATCCCACCAGGATAGTTTCCTTCTATACTTTTCGTTTCATAAATTTGTATCTACATACTTGTGTTCTTTTGCCTGGTAAGTAAACCACATCTATTTTTATATATATTTTTACTACCAGGAATTTTTTCCTCTATAATATTTATATAAAGTCTCATTGATATAAATGAACTTATCTTTGTTGAAGACTCCTCAAGGTCGTAAGGTTCCATTTCTGGGCCTGAGTACATATGGTGCAATTTTTAAGGAAAATTTGAATGTGTTTTACTTTGTAGTTCACTCTATTCTGATATAAAATGCACATACATTAGTGGCACATGAGAATAAAACTTTGTGTAGCTAACAGTGAGGTTTTTACATATATTATCATCAACAGTTGAGACAAGACTAATACCTTTACTGTCCTTTGAAACAAGAGAAGAGTCTGTAGTTTATTGTTGTTGTTTTTCTTTATTTTTTTTTCTTTCATAGAAGACATTAATTTTCTCACAGAACTATTTTATATAATTATTCTGCTGAAATATCAACATCATTTTCACATGTACTATATTATCAAAAATAATTAATTCACAAAAACTAAACAATAGTAAGACTTATAAATGAAAAGATGAATAATTTTTTGTTGCCCTATTTTGTCATCTCACCAAATATATCATCACAGTCATCACTGTGTGTGTGTGTGTGTGTGTGTGTGTGTGTGTTTTGTGTTTTGTGTTTTGTGTGTGTGTGTGTGTGTGTGTGTGTGTGTGTGTGTGTGTGTGTGTGTGTGTGTGTGTCTGATTGGTGTATGCCCTACTAAACCTGGTAACAACACTAATACTATCTGGTGTTGTTATACCTATCACTGACCGAGCGAGAGGTAACACACTGATTCACATCTGGGAGGACATCGGTCCAACACTGCTCTGGCCATTCTAATTTATGTTTTTGTGAATTCCCTACATAACTCTGGGCAAATGCCAGAAAGGTTCCTTTCAAAGGCCACTGCTGATTCCCTTCCCCATCCGTGACAAAAACTGTCTAAGCCTGTGCTCCTTCTCTAATGGCCATTTTCGTATATACTTGTCACCGAGAAATGCAATGCAATATGTATCATTTATGTGTTGCCAATAGGTGTATGTGTATGAAGTTGACACTGGCACACCTGACCTTGTCTTTTGGGTGTTTAATTTTTGTCGTAAGGCAGTGTATTTTTCTTCAAATAATGTGTCTGTGTAAATTTAAACTACCAACCACTAATTCACTGGACAAATGTCTGCCCTCAACTTATGTATCTGTGGTAGCACTCACTCAGTGGCATAAATGGTGGAATTTTTTTTGCTGCACATACAGCTTCTGTATCTTTCATCTTACTGTTGACTCCTTACCTTTTCTGTTCTGAACTTACCAATGTTGAACGAGTGTGCTTTGTTGTTACTGAACCTCACTTAAGTGTCTTTCGTCCAATAATTTTATTTAGAAAGAAAACATCACAAAACAACGGGATAAAAGGTGAAGCAGTCATTAGTCCATAGATTGGTTTGAACATCACAGTGATTTATTATTAAGCATGGCCTTGTTGGAAATAGTACACCATTGCCTTCCTCCGACTTACCCAGTCTGTTAGCTATAGACACACAAACAGTTTAATGTGGATTTGGAACCATTGTGCATTTTCCTGCAACAACAAAAACAAAACAAACCGAAACAACAACAACAACAACAACAACAACAACAATGTTCCCCAATGTGTATGCAGTGATAAGCGACATATATAAGAATCCCAGGATTGACTGGGGATGAAACCTGTAACCTTTGGAGGAATAGCATTAGAAGACAATTGCCATTTGATTTAACAAACTAGAGAAAACTGTATGCATTTGTCAGAAATGCTTCTGGCACTCCCTGCTATTACAAGTTTGACAGGTTCTTTATCCAAGAGGTTCTTCACTATGGATCAGTTGGACAAAATGTACATCTAATCTAATCTAATTTAATCTCTCTCTCTCTCTCTCTCTCTCTCTCTCTCTCTCTCTCTCACTCACACACACACACACACACAATTTTCTTATTTCATTTCTTAGATGTTCTATTCCCTGTTGCTTTTGTGATTTTCTCAATTTCTGGTTTTAGTTAGCAGCATTGTTGTGTAATTTGTAGGAAATTCACCCACACACTGAAAATCAGGGGTGTTCAGAGGAAAAGAAATTCATCTGGCTTTGAAACATACTTAAATTGCACATCTATGTGCACACTCTGCAAGCCACCTCACAGCATGTGGCGGAGGATACTTTGTGTACCATTGTCACTTCATCCTCGTATTTCAGCTGTGTTTGGTTCACGGAAAAACCTTTTGCAGGTATGCCTCTGTTGGGGCTCTATTTTTATCCTTGTGGTCTTTCCAGGAGGTAATCATAGGGGGGGGGGGGGGGGGGGGAATAATATGTTGGCTTACTCTTTAAGCTTCATTTAGCTGCAGTTTATTTACTTTATATTTGTGTCAGATGGAAAACTGATGATTTAGTTATATTTTTGTGTGAATTTGTATATTGTGGACAATTTTGACTTAATTTCTTTTTTCCTCATACTTCGCAGTGCCTTCAGAGAAAAATAAAGAAACTGGAAGAAAAAGAAGTGGACTGGGATGAAGATAATGACTCCACATACATACAATTGCAAAGGTGAGTTTTATTACTACAACCATTTTATAATGACATATTAAAATTGAATTAGGTTTTATCATACATTTGATTTTGTCTCGTAAATCAAAATGACACATGTAATTCTAGCATAATATGTAATTAATGACTGTTATGTGTACAATTTGATTGTGTACCGTAAGTGAAAACAACTGTTATTTGGCCAATACTTACTTTAGTTCTGTACCACCAATACTAACACAGAAAAGACAGAAATTTGTAGCTTTCCTTCCAAAGTTTAAAAATAATAATAATAATAATGAGAGAGAGAGAGAGAGAGAGAGAGAGAGAGAGAGAGAGAGAGAGAGAGGGGGGGGGGAGAGAGAATTATGTATGAACACTGACGGATGGTAATACTATTCTACAGATTGTGTCTGAAAATTGGGCCTGTTGGTTTGACACTTTGCTAGTCCACGGACTGATTTCTGCGCCGATCTCATGTGCTAGGCTTTCAGCCTTATTGAAAATTACTTTAAATACATTAGTGTTATTTCCATGTTGTTTTTGGAGGCTTTTTGTGATTTTGTTGACCAGCTTCATTGCAAAAAGTATATCGATGTCGATGGCCTGCATCAATTGAGATAAAGGAAGAGTTATTCACAAAATGTCAGCAAGAATGACGATGCTCACAATGAATTCTGGCGAGATTATAGCTTGGAGTAGCAAAAGTGCAAGTGTAGCACACTTGTCTTCTTCATCAGTCATTTTCTGCAAAATTAGAGAGAGACATGAGAAGAATTCAAAAATGTCAAAATTACTTCATTTCTCTCCACCCATGTTGACCCACACATTTCTTTTAGTGTAGTTTGTTTTTCCATTGAATTTCTTATTTGAAGAGATGCATTCTTGCAGCTGATCAGGAAAAAATGTTGCCATAGATGAAATAACTCTCACTGCATTTCTTATGCTAGGTGCAGTACAGGAAGTACTGACAGCTAAGTTAATTGATCAATGCGTATAAAACACTAAAGGTTGAATGTTGAATGAGAATGCCTGGGCACGCTTTATTTTGCAACTCATATTGGCCCCTCATTGTATGTTTTTCTCTGGCACAGAAAAATGTCTACAGGCAGAGGAGAGACTGGAAGCGATGGAAATGTGGATATGGAGAAGAATGATGAAAACAAGCTGGATAGAAAGGAAAAGTAATGAACAGATCTTAAGAGAAGTGAATCAGAACAGAAAGAGAAGTGAATGAGAACAGAACGCTGCTAAATTATATAGGAAGAAGAAAATCAAAAATGACAGGGCACAAAATGAGACACAACCAGTTCCTAAGGAATGTATTTGAAGGAAAACTTTTAGGGAAAAAACCAAGAGGCAGGCCAAGAGCAACGTATTTTAATAACATCAAAGAAGATATGGGGATAAAATCATATGAAGAATTGAAAAGGATGACAATGGAGAGAGGGATGTGGCTAAATCGACAAGGAGTAGCCTTTAGTTTAGGACGATGTTTCAACCAGTAAGAACAACAATCTGGACAAACTTTATGAAATCTTCTTTGATTTCATTCATATCCACAACAGATAGTGAATACAAATGGATATCTGCTCACTAATAGAAACATCTGTAGCTTCATCAGATTTAATAGAATGGTTTTAAATTTTGAGAATTACTTTGTTATTAATTGTCTACAGCTCTCAATTAATTCAATGTACAGTATATATTTTTGACGATGTTACAGCATGCATTTTTCATGAAATAAATCGCAATTTGCAATCACTTATGGTTTCACTGTACTAGGTTTAGATGTAATACCAATGTGCGGCGAATGAAAATTTGAGGGAGAACAGACCATGAGGTATCGAGACACTATTAATTGTCGTCAGGAGCCCAGCCTCAGCTTGTATACAATTACATTTAAACCTAGTACAGTGAAGCCATAAGTGATCACAAATTGCAATTTACTTCATTAATTCAATGTGTGTCATTTGCTTATGTAGGAAAAAATGTTAGTACGTGTTTCACTTGACTGAGTAGTATCTAATATTTAACACATATTCAGAACTTCAACAAAGCTCTGAAGTTTACTTTTCCAGGAGAACTTTCTGATCCTAATTCATCATTATCCACGTGTCTCCTCAATTGAATGTTTGCATTACATATAATATAGTAGATTTTACAATAGGCGTAAGATTATCTTCTATGACCATTTTTCTCCTGGGATCTCATTTGCGCAAAAATATCGTATGCCTTCCCCTTGATCACTATCAGAAAATAGTGAAAGACTACTGTCTTAACTTGGTGGTATTTAATGTTCTCTTGCCAGTTTCACATGATTTGTTTCTGCCACATGCCATCAAAAAATAAAGCACACTTGCATAATCCACCACTGGCAGTTTTACTGTATACAAGCCACTCATATTTCTTCAGCCAACATAACTGAAAAGAACAGTTTTTATTGCCTTCAGGAACTAGGCAGTAGTAGACTGCAAAGTATTTTTCAACCACTGGCACTTTTCTTCACCTGTAGGAAACTATGTTACCTGTAGTTTTAATAATAAAAGGAAACTAATTGTACTAGTCTACTCAACAAAATATTATATACACATTTTTGGTTATTATAAAAAAAAAAATTTAAACATGCTGTAAAAACTTGATGAATTCACACACACAGTAAACGATAGCTATAATAGAGAATTAATTTCATTCATTTGTAACAAGTAGCTACACTTCAGTCACTGTCTAAGATAGTTATGTTGCTTTCGTAGCACAATTAAATAATATAAACTTGTGCACATAGATACAGTTCTCATGATGTTTTGGTTGGCGTACCATACTGGAACATGATATTACATTTATTTTCATATGTTAATTATCAAAGTGGCTTTCATGACAGACTGTAACTGGGTTTTGGCTATTTTTGGAGAATCATCATAAATGAATAATTATATTATTTTATAGCCTGATGTGCTTCTATTAATCATGACTTTTAGGTTTGACAATAAAAATAACTTTAGAATCACGTATGTTCGAGGATTGCAATAGAAAGTGTTACGATGAGCCACTGGAGAAATGTTTTCCATGAACTTGCAGACTGACATTTTTTTTCCCTGGAACCGTGCAAGGCACCCAGACTGCTTCCTTGGGTGAAATGTAATATCACAGTTCTTGCTTGCTCTCAGTTTTACATTTGCATTATAAAATTGCTACACACCCTTACGCAGCATAAACTTTGATAATTACTAGTGTTGTCTTAAATTTAAAACCATGCCAATTAGCCACTGAATTGCATCTATATATGTAATAAGTGTTGGAGCGTGCCACTGCAAGCCGTGTCCTGTCTGTCCACGGCACATGAAAGTCACACCACAGCTGAGTCTGTCGCATGTTGGTGACGCCTCCGAGGGCTTGCAGCACTCTCATGACCGGGCGAGCATGCGGTATGCGAGGCCTCACCCTCAGTTATGATGTAGCTCTCGCCTGACCCTCTTGTGTATACGTTAAGTGTTCTGTGACTTGCAATTATATTGTACTGTTCCCTTGATCTATGCTTTAGTGCCGTCCTCTTGAAGGAAATAAATTATACTGTTGTTGGCGACAAGTTTCGTGCTTATGTGTGTTTTATTTTTGGTTGTTATGGATTCAGTGTTGCTTCAGTTACTGCAAAAGCAGCAGCAGCAGTTAGATCAACATCAACAACAGCAACAGCTAGCTTTGCTTACGGAGTTGATGACATCTTCTCGTACCTCTGCGGCCCTTTGCCGCCACCCCAGGCCTACCCTCCGCCCCTCCAGCTTTTCCGGCTTTCCAAGAGTCTAAGGAATACTGGGACTTCTACGTGCTGCATCTACAGCAGCATTTTGTGGCTTTTAAGGTAATGAATCATGACTTACAAAAGTCTTTCTTCTTGTCATGGATCGAGCCCGATACTTTTCGTTTACCACGAAAACTAGCTCCACTGTTGGAGCCTGCCGAGTTGTCTTTTTCCCTTATGTTGAAATTGCATAGTTCTTATTATCGGCAACAAATGCATGTGGTGCTTTCCCGACTGGATTTTCATCAGAGCAAAAAGAAACCTAGTCAGTTGTATCAGTCATGAGTGACAGACCTCCACGGTTTGAGTCGTAAGTGTGGTTTTGTGTGTGCAAATTGTCAGTAGTCGAATGCCGATTCCTTAATTCGTGACATCATTGTCCGTTCGGCTCCTGATAGGGCTGTGCATTGCAAGGCTCTGCGGTTACAGGGTACCATCCTTGATGAGGTTCTGTCCATTGCACAGGCTTTTGAGCTGTCTTAGGTGGCATCAGATCAGTTTGAGGAAATGGTAGAGGTGGCAGTGGTACAGTCCACATACCCCCACAGATGTCGTTCTTTGCCCTCCTCTTCGTCGTCTTCTTGTTCTTCACGGTTACCTTCAGCCGTTCCATTCTGACGACACAACTTTCCCTCTTGTCTGGATTGTTGTTGTGCGCACGATTGCCCAAAGTGCCCCTTCCGCTGTGTGCGGTGTGTGTCCTGCCATAAACAAGGCCAAGTGGCAACTGTTTGTCGGACATTTGTGCACGGTCAGCCGCCGTATTCTGACGTGTGCCACATGGAAGTAAACTGTCTTTCTACTGCACCTGGACAGGAACAGACCACTTCTTCAAAGATTTTTGTCACACTTCTTATTCAAAATCAGCCATTCCATTTTCAAACTGACACCAGTGCCTCTGTGTCTCTTGTAAATTTGGATATGTATTTGGCACTTGTGAAGCCGCCTCTTGTTAAAACTTCACTTCGTTTGGTCGGCTATGGTGAACAGCCGATTCCAGTGCTCCGTCAGTTTACGCTTGAGGTGGAGTACCAGCATGCAGTGCGCGCTGTCACATTTTTGGGTGTCACAAGTGCGGCTTCAGAGAATATTTTTGGCGTGGATGCGTTCACGACATTTGATTTTAGCATACACGACGCTCTTCGTCTTGTGTCTGACTCTATCCCATTTAATGAATTGGATTCGCTTTGCCACGAGTTTGGAGCACTTTTCTTGGTGGGTTTTGGAACTGCCATTGGTTACGAGGCACACATCACTCTCAAACCCACAGCGATTCCAAAATTTTTTCACGCCCGGCCTATTCCTTTTGCTTTCCACCCAGTGGTTAAGGACGAGTTGGATCTGTTGCACGGCTTGGGTATCATCAAACCAGTTTCCTCCAGCCTGTAGGCGACGCCTCTGGTGATAATAAAGAAACCCGCAGGAGCCCTTCGGATGTGCGTGATGATTTAAAGTCCACGATTAACTCGCAGTCAGTGATAGATTGTTTTTCCATTCCCCGCCCGTGTTGCGACAGACCCGGAATTTGAGGAAAACGGTCCAGAAATTGTGCAAGTGTTCCTTCGTGTTGCGACCTGTGACTATTATGTCAACAAGGTAATTGATGCAGTGGGGGATTGCTGATGTGACCTGCTCGAGATACTGTTGAAATATGGTCAGTGCCCCAGCCATCCCGAAGGCCACACACTGGTATTGAAAAAGTCCAAATTGGGTGTTGATTGCTGCCAGATGTTTGGAGTTCTCATCAAGAGGTACCTGGTGGTACACCTCTGAAAGATCATGCTTAGAAAAAAAATTGGCCTCCTGTTAACTGGGCGAACACTTCTTCTGAACGAGGCAGTGGGTAGGTGTCCATCACTGATTGGGAATTGACAGTGGCCTTAAAGTCGCCACAAGGGCACAAGTTGCTGGAAGGTTTCCTCAGAATAACTAAAGGTGTGGCTCATTCACTGGAAGACGTGGGTAGAACCACCCCGAGGGCCGTCATCCAGTCCAGTTCTGCCTTTACCTGAGGGCACAGAGCCAAGGGGATCTGCCTAGCCCAGAGAAACCGCAGGTGCACTGCCGACTTCAATGTTAAGTAGGCCTGAAAATCGGAAACACACCCTATGCCTTCCTCAAAGACGTCTCGAAATTTGGATGTCAAAGATTACAATGAGTGATATGGAACTTCTTCCGAGACCAACTGAATATGGTTCGAAATTGCAAATCAAAAGCCTGAAAGGCATCCAATCCAAAAAGGTTGGTGGAACTTGCATTACAGATGACAGTAAAGGTAAGAGGGCGCGTAACTGATTTTTAAGTGACGTCAGTTGTGAATTGCCTTATCCGTCCAGCTGACGCCATGAGCCTTGTATACTAGCTGACTCTGCTGGTGCAGCTGCCCGCCGGCCGCTACACCTCCGTGTTGCGTAAGGCGAGGTATCGTTCTTGCGCTGTCCCGCACCACTGCCACCGCTGCGATGGCCGTACTGTACTGGATATGGCCTGGTAGTTGAACCCAGGTCCTCCTTCACCCGCTGCTGCTACTTCGCCCTCCAGACGGTCACAGGAGCACTTCAAGTGTCACTATGTCCTTTCGTCCACATCACGCCCCTGGGTGAGTAACTGGCTGCAGTCTTACCACACCAAGCATTGGTTCGACACCCAGTTGCGTTGCTGTCGAGGCCGGGATCCCGCTGCCCATTGTGTCAGGGTGTGTCGCCGCTATTCTGCAGGCTGCATCTCCCGTAGGGGATACCGTGTTGTTCGTAATGATTGGCTGCTGGCCGCGTTGCATCAAAGTGCTTCCAGCCTGTGACAGACTCAGTTTTGCGATATTGATAATAACAATTGTTGTCAACGAGTAGCACAGTCCGGGTGGCAGGTAACTGCCCAGCCTGATGAACCTGTCTTATTCGCCAGTATTTATATGACGAGGTTGACTCCGTCGGCCTGTGTTCCACAAATGTGGCATAGCTGATCTTTGCTACACGTGACCAGTCTCCTACTTCTGATCACATATGTCCCAGCAACCTTTAAGCAGTACAGCTGTCAGTGTGTTACGCAGTACGGCGCCCTTGCCGACCTACTTGTCACCAGAAGCTTTGCCGAGCCTCTCCACTTTATTTGCTGAAATCATAAACGTGCTTGTCCTGCTTTACTTTGTCACATGCCTGATTTCAACAGAGCACCGCTCCCATGTTCAACTTCTGCGTTAAAGTTCACTCACCACTTGTTAACTTTTTCCATATTATATGTCTATATTCTCCCTATCTCCTACATTCCTCTACCCCCGGGGAAAATTCGTCCCGAATTTTAAATAGATACCACTCAACTCGTAAGCACTACATAGATATTATTACAGTCAATTGCAAAAGTTGCTCATCAATTGCAACAGCTGCTGCCAATAAAACGTCAAAAAATGCCATGACATCTTCCCCAGGCTTGCCAGAAAAAGGAGTTACCAAAGTGACTGTAGAAGAATCGAGGAAGGCCAGAATTGTGCTTTCTTGCCGAGCATTACCTATCAGTCTATTATCATCATTTTTCAACTGTGCCACCTGCTTAACTAAACTTTGAATTGCCTCTAATGTTGTCGCATCCTGTACTGTTGGACCCTCCTTTGCAACAGTTTGCTTATCCATACTCATGCTTATGAGAAAAACACAAAAAAAAACAAAAATGAAGGTGTATTAATATAAGAAACTTATCGAACTGGCTATACCACTGATCAAATCCAAACAAATTACCAAAGCTTCCCTTTCCAATTATTTTAACCAACTACTCCATTCCCACCTTTTCACCAAGTTGAGCTCTTTGTGACACCAAATGCATCGTGTCTGGGCAATTGTAGTGTCCCTGATCAGAGACTAGTACCGGGTAGCAGGTGGTTAAAGTTTACTATCAGTGGCCCTTGGTTCCCGTTATCAAAAGTATACTTTATGTAGCCCACAAGGCCAAGGAGACATTGGGATTTCTCTACCGTCATCAACAATAAATATTATTTAATACTAGTAGCAACGTTGACAAATAGATAGTGTGTCATCGTAAGACCCTGCTGGTTTCTAATATCCTCAGTGGTACTAATCTCTGAACTACTACAAACATCTCTGTTCCAATGAAAGAATCGAGAGAAAATTTTACTGCTCTCAAATGCCAAATGATCCATGCTATTCATACCCCATGTTAGACTGGGTGAAATTTTACTTAAGGTAATTGAAGGTCTAATTGAAGAAGTTGTCAGCCCTGTGTCGCCACTCCCCATGCTGTATCTCGTCAATGATCACAGAGATGTAAATTACTACCACACACACACACACACACACACACACACACACACACACACAAAACCACGAATGTGACCTTAAAGAGAATCAATGATTCAGAAGAACTCCGTTCAAAGAATTGCAGTCGGCAGTGTGTGTGTGTGTGGGGGGGGGGGGGAGGGGGGGGGGAAAGGCAAACATCATGAATAATGTCTCGAACATAGTTCATTTAGTTGTTATTTTCAAAGAGTAATATAACACACTTTTTTTTTTGCTGCAATTGGCCAGTAATACTGCTCGGTCGCAGTAACAAGTAGTAAGATTTTAATCATCATCATCATGCCTTTCAGCATTCAGTCTGGAGCATAGTACCTCTAATAAAATTCCTCCATGATCCCCTATTCAATGCTAACATTGATGCCTTGTCTGGTGTTATACCTTTTACTTCAAAATCATTCTGCACCGAATCTAAGTACTTTCTTCTTGGTCTACCTCAACTCCTCTTACCCTCAACTGCCAAGTTCATGAGTCTCTTGCTTCTCCCATGTGTGTAACATGACCCCCACCATCTCAGTATGTTCGCTCTGATTCATCTATGGTGTTCTTTCCCAGTTTTTCTTTGATTTCCTCATTATGGACACCCTCCTGCCATTGTTCCCATCTATTAGGACCTGCAGTCATTCTTGCTACTTTCTTATCTGTAACGTCTGTTGCCATCCTGCGAGAAAATACATCCCAGGTACTTGAAAGTGTCTACCTGTTCTAACTTTGTTACTCCTATTTGGCACTCAATTTGTTTAAATTTTTTCCCAGGCATTACTTTCGTTTTGGAGATGCTGATCTTCATATCATAATCCTTGCACCTCTGATCGAGCTCTGAAATATTAGTTTGCAACCTTTCAATCGAATCTGCCATTACAACTAAGTCATCCGCATATGCGAGACTGCTTATTTTGTTTTCACCTATTTTAATCCCGCCCTGCCAGTCTACTGTTTTCAACATATGATCCATGAATAGTATGAACAACAGTGGTGACAGGTTACAGCCTTGTCTTACCCCTGAAGCTACCATGAACCATGAGCTTAATTTGCCATCTACTCTAACTGCTGCCTGGCAGTCTACGTAAAGCCCTTTAATTGGCTGCAGAAGTTTGCCTCCTATACCATAATCTTGTATAACGGATTTTAATATAGACAAGAATTATTTCTATTACTATTATGCTTGCTAATGATACTCCCAGGTAACATGAGCTATTGTAGGTCAACTGTTTGCAAATACTACAATAAGTTACACCACAAGTTTAATTTAAATTCGACCATAGGTATCAATTTATTGAAAAGAAAATGTCTTGTTTTGATACAAATCCTGGCCAGACTTTAAATTTGCTAATACTTATCCTCACTGATAACGCTTTATTTTTTAACCACTGGAAAATAACCTACTATGCCACCTGTACGAATAAATCATAGTTTTTCATCTGGCTAAGAGAGGTTATTAATTACTCTGTGGGCCATCAAACAAACAGTGACAACAGCCGCGAAAGCCTACACTTGCATTTAATCAACCTGTATAGGCAGGAAATACATCAAAACATCAGGCAGCTAGAATCGCTGTGTCAGAGAGGTAAACTGCTGAATGATCTTGTTTACTTGAAGATACGTAGGGACACCAATGTAGTGTCAAAATTTCTATGCCTGAGGTCTGATATAAAATCGAACAAAGTGAAGAACATCTGTCCATGAGCCAGCGAAGCTCTGCTGAGGGCTGAGGGAAAGGAGACAGGACATCCAGACCAGCCTCGACATGAACAAGAAGCAGCTCTGTGAACTGCACCTCTTCCTGGCAAAAAAAAAAAAAAAAAAAAAAAAAAAAAACACCGTTGTGGAAGACTAGGAGAAGGTTGATAGGTTGACTTACCAACAAGCTATGAGGTCCAGCGTGAGCATCACCAGTCGTCAGATGGAAAAGTTTGCCAGGCTGCAGCCAATGACAGATGAAGAACAGTCCCTGAATACACAAAGGACATTGATGAATCTCTCCAACCACACCTTTAGTGAACCAGCCACTCAAATCCTGGCTAAGGGGATCAATTTTGCGATCACACAAAAGTATGTTCCGTTGGAAGACATAATTGAATCAGTTCAGACTTTGGTGCAACACCTGTTACAAGGAGAGACAGAGAAGATATGACAGGAAACAGTACAGATTCTGTCTCGTGCGAAGCCACCAAAACAAAACATCAACAAGGAGGAACATCATGCCATAGTGGAGCTAAAGAAGAATCCTGACTTCGCAGTGATACAGGCAGACAAAGGCAACACCACTGTCATCTTGGACACACCAGATTACAACAAACAGATGGAAAAACATCTTGGTGACCCCATCTAAAAGACACTTAAGGTTGATCCAACGGCAAAGATAACCAGATTGACACAGGCGCTACTGAAGCAAACCAGGATGAACTTCGACACAGCCAGAAGACTCATACCGCAAGTTACACAGGCACCGAGGATGTATGACCTACCGATGGTCCATAAAGAGGATTTTCCTTTGGGGCTTATTGAAGGCCAGTATTAATTCATCCACGTACAAATTGGCAAAAGAGCTGGTACCAAAGCTCTGACGTCTAGTGAGCCACAGGGATTCATATGTGAAGGATTCAAACCATTTCATGACACTTTTAAGAGAAGTGTGTATCAGCTACAGATCTGATTATTAGCTTTGATGTAACATCATTATTCACTAACATACCAGTGTCAGACACAAGGAACATCTTAGAAGAATGCTTGGCACCTGACATCTATGACCTAGTGCACCACTGCCTAAACAACCGCTTACTTCAAGTGGAAAGGAGAATTCTATGAACAGAGACAGTGTAGCTATGGGCTCCCTACTTTCACCGATTGCAGCAGATATCTTCATGCAAGCATTTGAAGAAACTGCTCTCCACTCAGCACCATTAGCCCAGTATGCTAGCTGCGATACGTTGATGACACCTTCATCATCTGGCCACATGGGGAAGAGAAGCTACAGAACTTGCACAAACATCTCAATCGCCAGCACAGCAAAATACAGTTCACAATAGAGGTAGAAAAGAATGGGGTGCTGCCTTTTCTCAACATCGAAGTCTACGGTAAGTCTGACGGTAAACTTGGCCAAACCAATACCAAATAATAGAAAATGACTTCAGCTAGTTGCGTTACAACAAAGAATAACAGAAGTTTTGGAAAAGAAAATGATAATAGACTAATTACATTCATATCTATTATTATGAAATAGTAGTATCGGGAGGTTCAGTAATGCAAGCAGACAAGAATAAATCATAAAATTTTTCGTTACACACAGTGTGTAGAGGAAACCCAGGAGCATTGGTGGGTACCTCCACACCACTTCCTACCATCCCCCATGCAGAAGAAATCCGCCCTTCATACTATAACAAAGAGGGCCCCCAGGATCAGCAGTGCTGATCACCCACAGGTGGAACTACAATACCTCAGAGCCACCTTTGCGGCCAATGGCTGTGGGATGCATGAGATGAACAAAACAATGGCCAAAAGAATGAAAGTATTAGAGAGGAGCAGGAGGAAGCACAAAACATCGCCCTATCACCTTAATTACAAGGTGTCACTGAACGTGTGGGCCAAATTCATCTGCAGCACCAACAAGATCAAGGATGTCCTAGGTTAAAGGATGCAGTTGAAAAAATGAATAAAGCATCTATGAAATCAGCTGGTGTGGACTGGTGTATATGGGGGAGACCGGATGAGCAATCAGTACGAGGCTTTCTGAACATCAAAGGTACATACGGCTTGGAGAGCACAGAATGTTAGCAGTTTCAGAGCACCACAATCAGTGTGTGATACAGTTATCTTTCGGTGAGGCTCACATGCTGTCAAAACAACCACTCTCAATGAGGAGGAAGATTAGAGAGGCTATAGAAATAGCCAAGTGCCCTGTCAATATGAACAGGGAAGATGTATACAGACTTCCGGTGTCTTGGTTGCCAGTAGTTGCAACACTATGAGATGGTACCATATACAGAGCTACATACGCAGGTGCCCTGGTGACCACAGTGGCTGTGCACAAGCAGAGCACCGGCCCGCCGCCATCTGCACCAGGCGACTAGTAAACAGCGGCACACTACAACTGCTGCCAGTTCCCTCACGTCTATCCTGCCAGTAGCAAGTTCCAATGCAAAAGCCAATCGAAGATGCACATTTTCACCAATAAGATGGAAGAATGCAACCTCCAATCACATGAATAACTTGTCATGAAAACGCCAATCGTTGACATCCTTTTCCACCAATGGCGTGTAATAATATAAACACCAGTAAAGAAAGACCAACCTCCCTCTTCATCACACTGCTGTTTGCACAATTATATAAAGCACAAGCTATCTTACATTCAGCAGTCAGACACAGACCCTGATGAAGGCCGCCTGCAACAGTGGCCGAAATGTCAGTAGATTTTATAAAAATGACAACGCAGTCTCATACCTGGAAGAATTTTATTGACAAAGTGTTCGTTGTTCAAGTTCACAGAACTTATGTATGGTCTCCATTTATCTCTCTTTTTCATCCCACTGTAACAAGCTCCTTCCATTTATCTTTCTTACTGCTACTATCCTTCTACCACCATGACTCTGTCTTCTCTTTCTGTCTCTCATTGGCACCTCCTCTACTCCCTTCTAATGTCACTTTATGTTTGTGCTAGTGTATGTTTGGGGGAGCAGGGGGGTTGTTAGTACTGGAAAATTGTTACACCTCTGGAAATATTGCCAGTATTTTGTTTTGTTTCAGGTATAAAGAGCGTGCAGTAGCTGTGTATAAAAAACTGCAACAGTATGAATGTGGTGTAATACCAAAGCTTCAGGAGAGAAGAGCAGTAACATATTCAGGTAGGCTACTCCTTTTCCTTGTTTCTGTCTCCTGGCTTTACAGTTTGGAAGAGTGCATTTACTAATGTGCAGATTTGGAATTACCATCCTTTCTGATTTGACTTTATTTTGAGGCATCTGTAAAATGTATAAAATATGGACACATCTATTTACAGTATGTACAGATTGATACTATCAAATACTTTTCTTTGGTAATACTATGAATCTGACTGGAGCTGCTAAGATTAGTGCTGTTGTTCTGCACTGATGTAATCTCACTGCAACTATTCTGAGGCCTGGGCCTTCTTAAAAAGATTTTTTGACAGAACAAGGAGCACACAAATGGTCGAAGATGTCCTCAGTTGGCATCTATGGTGCTCTCCATAGGAAACGATAAGTGCTGGAGAGACTGAGGTTCACTGTCTTGTTGTGGATTGAGTAGTGTGCTGTGTACCAAAGATCTCTAGAGGGACAAAGTGCTCCTAACGGTAGGAAAAAAGTGAAGCTCATTCACTTTTACAAGAACAGTCATATGCCAGTATCTCTGAGATTGGTCAGTTGCAGAATTTTTATGTTACAATATTATCTCACTTTTGGTGACCAGAAATCTCCCTTTTAGTATTCAATATGGTTTACGAAAGCAATGATCATGTGAAACACGACTCATGCTATCCATACATGATATCCAGAGGGCATTTGGTAGATGATGTGTTCCCCTCAAGGGCTCGACATTAATTTGCTGACTACGGGCTTGGTGAACCCGGGGTCCTGAGCCATGGGCTGTGTTGCACCAACGGTCCGCTACACCATAAGCTCTGTGCGTGCTTCAACAACCATTGTTCGGCACGACGGTGGAACGTTGTACGTTTCAGAGCTCGGGGATCTTGGCTTAATCGCCCGGGTCATGAGGATGGTACAAACCTCTATAAAAAAAAACACCTCAATCTCAAGGTGTGCTACGTGCCGAGGAGATGCATGGCTGTTGAGATTGAACAGTCGCTAGCGAGCAACCTCTGAGGAACCTGTCACACCTCAGTTGTATAAGGCTTACCCAGGCAAGTGGGGCTCTGCCTGGATGGACCTTTAGATCCCTAGCTGCTCGTGGGAACACCATGAAAAGATCCCATAACATTGCCGGACATGTAATCGGCGTCTCTAAGAGAGGATGAGGCAAATACAATGCTGCAGAATACGATCCCCCCAAACGTTTCCTTCCCTTGCCGCACCATGGGAGGAACGTCGGGCCAGACTTCAGGATGATGCTTATGCCCCATAATACCTTGTATGTAGCCTTAATTATGGGGATTCTTTTAAGACTACGAAGACTTTGTTCTTCGTAGAGAACTTGGAGGACAAGTTCAGTGAGGTTGAAGGAAAGTTGAAAATGCACTCTGGGTCAGTCAGTCGTGGGCCTTGCTGCCTGTGACAAGCTGGGTGATGTTTCCGTAACAATAACACCACACAAGACCTTGAACATGGTCCATGGGATAATATTCCATAAAGAGCTGCTGCTGCAATCTGATGAAGAACTACGTGCCAACTTGGAACCCTGGGGAGTACATTTTATTTGGCGAGTCCATAGGGGTCCGAAGGACAACACGGTTGCCACCGGTGCCTTTATCTTGGCTTCTGAGGGTGATTCATTGCCTGATGATCTACCGGTGTGACATAAAGCCCTACGTTCCTCCCCCTATGTGTTGTTTCAAGTGCTGGATGTGATGCCAATCCTACATGTTGGGAGTGCGAACATGCAGTCCATCTGAACGAAACTGCGACCAGAATCACTCCCCTTGCTCACCTACGTGCTCAGTATTACAGCAAGAGCGGGATCAACTGGCCTACTCAGAGGCAAAACGCAAGTATCAAAAGCTCCAACCTGTACATCTAACCAATTCCTATGCCATAGCAGCCTCCCCATCATCTACAGCGTCTCGTTTACCGTGTACTGAACCACTGCCAGTGGGCTCCCACGCCCAATCAACTACCCCTGCCCCCTTGACAGCTGGGGGTACTTCCTCTTTGGTGGCTCCCACTCTTTTCATTGTGGGAGCAACAACCGCTCAAACATCGGGGACACCAGTCCCCCACCTCTAAGCCAGAGAAGGAGAAGCCTTCTCCGGCTCTTCTCACTCGGAAGGGGTCCCTTGGGACGCTCCCTTCTGAGGCTTCTCCACCCGGCAAAGAGGATCCCAGCAAATTGCTGAAGGATCCCCTTGCTGCTGATTGAAGGGCCTCCTGCTCTTCGTCAGCCCCTGAGGGTGTCTGAGAAGCCCTCCTGGCCCTTAAAACCTAAGGGCCAGCAAGAGGCTAAGAAACAGACCACGAAGAAAAAAGAAACCTTGGTGGCTCTAAAGCCACAGATACCTACATCCTTTGCTTCAGAGTATGAAGTCAAGATCCTCGCATCCCCCAAGGATCTTGCACTTACTGATCCATTAGATGCTATGGATCTTGACTCTATAGATTTAGCGCTCAAGGCAGACGACGACGCAATGGAATAATCTGCTCCTCAGCTATTATTTATGGATTCTCAGCTAGGAGACAGTTATTCTACAATGGAATTGCGGCAATATCTTCAACCGCGTAGCTGAGTTGCAGCAGTTGTGCCGCATCCCTGTGTTTTGTCTGGCGCTGCAGGAAACGTGATTTCCTGTTCAGAGGACCTCAGCCCTTCGAGGCTATCGGGGCTATTACCGTAACCGGGCTACATGCAATAGAGCTTCAGTTGGTGTCACTGTTTACATCCTCGCAACTGTCCCTAGTGCTGCTGTGCCTCTCCAAACGACCCTAAAGGCAGTCACTGTTCAAATCCGGGCGGGGCAGGAATTCACCATCTGTTCCATTTACCTTCCCCCGGATACGGCTGTCTCCATCACTGACGTTGCTGCAGTGATTGCACAACTACCCCTGCCATTTCTCCTTTTGGGGAATTTTAATGCCCATATGGTTAGTCAAGGTAGGGCTTGCTTCCACATAAAGTTGGTTAGAGTGTTTGCTGTATGACTGAACAATAATGTACCTGCCCTTTACTGTGACATCTGTCATCTAAATTTCTAGTTAAGTAATTTATCCAAATAATTCATTTATTGAATTGATTAAAAGTTCACACCTCCCAGTCTGTTTGAGATCGGGTGGGAATCATATATTAAAGTGGGAGATAGAAGTTGCTTTTTAATATGATAAGAATGACTTGATACTTATCTAGGATTTAGAAATTCTCCTGACATCCAGTGATAGAGAAACTGTGAGAAATATGACTGCTGTGTGTACTTACTTTTTAATGAAGGTGAGAATTATTAAACATTTTATTGGGGTGTTGTGATAAACAATTTGATATCTCGTGTCTGAGGGGGGGGGGGGGGGGGTTATGTAGTGTAACATCCTAATTCTGGGAGGAGATATTTAAATAGTATATTTTGTGGGATTATTTAGATTACAGAGGCCAGATATTGTCCTGGAACTCTTTTGAACAGGTTCCTGATGTCAGTGCAGACACCGTGCATTTGATGATGCCTCAGAATAAGCCACGGGGTCTATGGAAGAGAAAACAGTGATATATAATACCTATATGTTATAATATAGTAATAGGGCAGTTTACAACTCACTGCAAAGATATGACAATGAGCTGTGACAAGCACATGAAAAAAAAAAAGACACACACATACAACAGTTCCAACTATTGGCCATGGCCTTCTTCAGAAATAGGAACATTCACGCAATCACACAGGCACACAACCATCATCTTTGGCTGCCACACTTTGAATCACACAAACACATATTCACAAAATAACAAGTAATTCAAAGTTCGGCAGCCTGAGATGACGGTTGTGTCACTGTGTTGTGTGATTGTGTGTATGTTCCTGTTTCTGAAGAATGGCATGGCTGATAGCTGAAAGTGTTGTATGTGTATGTCTTTTTTATGTGCCTGTTGCAGCTTGTCATCACATCTTTGTTGTGAGTTGTAAACTGTCCTGTTACTATATTGTTAATTCCAAACAGGGCTTTCCTATATATTATTAGAGTATCAGGTTAATACATCACCAAACATGTAAAATGGACTTTGATTTAGAATTTGTCGTGGTTACGAAATCTGCACAGTCACATGATAAAATGTGATATAAAACATGTCTTCTTGGTTTCAGGAACTGCATTTCCAAGTGTTAATCGTGCTATTGAAAAGTTTGTGAACAAAACAGGACAGTTTCCTGATTATCAAGAGGTTTTGAAACTTCTTAAGTCTGCGTATGAGCAGCAGAACATGACTATTACTCCTGAGAGGCTAAGGAATCAAGGTTAGTAACATTTATAGTCAGTAATTTGAAGATAGCTACTAGTTATTACTCTGTCATTTGTGCAAAGATGAAGCTGTGTGCTGTTCCTTAACTCATGCCAAGACACTTGTGTTGAACTGTTACAGGGCTCGAGGGTTCCGATGCTCTTAATGTAAATTTTTATGTATTATTCATCGGAACCTTCGCTTCTTCCAGAGTTTCTTTTTACATCAATCTAATTTGAATGAGAGAGAAATATTAACAACATTAAAGATTGATTTCCAGCCCATGGTGTACAGCAATCAGTGAGAATAAATATTCCTTCAGTAAAAAACCATCTTGATTTACAATAAAGACGGTTTTTTACTGAAGGAATATTTGTTGTCACTGATTGCTGTACACCATGGACTGGAAATCAATATTGAATGTTGTTAATATGTCTCTCTCATTCAAATTAGATTGGTGTAAGAAGAAACTCTGGAAGAAGCGAAGGTTCCGATGAAAAATTTGCAATCAAGACTGTTTTTTACTGAAGGAACATTAAAGATAAGGTACGATGTTGGTTAATACTTTGAAGTGCTTGAGTCAAATCAAACAGACTATCCTTTTTACACTGAGTATCCTTTTTATTCTTGGATTACTACATTATTATATAGCATTGTTAAGCTCCTTCATGGAACACCAACATTGGTTCAACTCCTTAGTGCTCCTAGGACTGTACATTTTGGAAAAATGCTTGCCTTAACATCAGGAAGCTGATGCCACACAGCCCCAAAAAGACTTCAGATATAGCAATATTAAAGCACACAGAATCATTTCAACAATCTTAGCATACTCATTTATGCTTAATGTGGAGAGCACCCCGTACCTTCAGGCCCATAAATGAGTAAGTGTGAAAATTATGTAGCTATTTAACAATCCCGTGAGCTACGTTGAGATCACAGTTTGTCAGTCACCTAATTTATACCAAGTGCACATAACTTACTGACAACTAAATTCACACAAAAATTATTGTCAATAAACGACAATAAAAATTTGGAACACACAGTTAAAATAACTCAGATTTCCACTTTGGAGCAGTATATGTGAATACCCATTGCATAACTGGAATATATTAATAAAGGACAATATCTCATTCTTAATAATATCTAATATTATGCATAGGCCTACTTCCTTCTTATTTTTGGTACTAGTGATGTAATACAATCATCTTTTTATGGCATTTGTTCAGGCTTACTGAAACTGCAGCTAATGGAATAAGTTGACAATGATTCAGCTGCCACAATAGTTGTAAAGGAGCAAACATTACCTTTATCTGACAGCATGAAAACATATTGACTCTGCTGAATAATTTGTCTGTTAGAGACTCAACTAATTTTTTATGCAGCATCCCATGCTAACAACAGTTGACTATTACATTCTCTCCAAAATGACAGTTGTAATATCAGCTATCACCATCACTTTAACCACTGACACTATCTTAATATAATTTGGAAGGTATGTAATATATAACATTCCTTGATCATATTATATGTTCTGCTTTATATATTACATGTTATTAAATAAATCAGTTCTTATTACATGGTTTTAGAAGTTAAAAAGAAATTTATAAAGTGTCCGTAAATAGTACAGTTGTGTATATGGAAAATATAACTCTGAAATATATTAGTCCTATAGTGGGATTACATCCACCAAGTACAGAAAACATGGCAAATGTGTAGAAACTGTGGAAGCAACAGTTCAAGTTCTACACCATGGTAGCACAAATCTGAAACCAGAAACTATGCAACTTGCAATATTTATGTCTATGATTGGTTGTGATGCCTTGGTAGTATTTGAATTTGGAGCCATAGAAGATCAAAACCTTAAAACAGTAATGAAAAAAATTTGATGATTAATTCATCTACAAGATAAACATCACATTTGAAAGGTACATATTCAATTCCTTACAACAAAAACCTAGTTTGACGAGTTTTACACGAATGTTGTTAATAAAATCAACATTGTGTGTGCCCGTATTGTGCTCTGTGGCTAGTGCTGGCCCGGCCGAGGTAGTTCCCAGCCTAGCCACGGGAGGGCGCAGTCGTCTAGACATCTGACAGGAGCTGCGCGCTATCTGCTGGCGGTGCGCTGTCAAACGGCCGGAGCGACGGCCAGGTCATTCGATGAGTGAATGCAGAACGAGCGACATTATGTTTACGACAAACAGTGTTTTCTTCAGTGGCGATTAGGTTTATGGTAGCGTGGTCTTCCTGCCGCAGTCATGGCAAGGCAACTTAGTGCGTTCCTGGCAAATCTTCAGTCGTTACCGGACGTTTTGGCTTAATAGAATGCTTCCTTCATGGTGTCTATTGACACTTTGACTAGGGCAGTGACACAACAGGTCAGGTTGCGGACTTCTGTGCCCGTTCCTCCATTTCCTCCCTTTGACAACAATGCCGAGGATTGGTCCAACTATGAACAGAGTTTATGCCAACACTTCATAGCACTTCCAGGTGAGTGATGAAGGTAAGCAAAAGCTTATTTCCTTTCGTGGCTCTTGCCTCTTCTTTCTCGATTGCTGGGCAATTTGGTGCCGCTTCAGATGCAGGCATATTTTCACTGCCACTCTCACGTGGTGTCGGCTCGCATATCTTTCTATTGTTCGCAGAAACAGCCGGGTCAGTCGTACCACGCTGGGGCCACGGAACTGCAGGGGCTGGCCCTTCATTGTCTGTTTTGGTCCCAGCCGGACGGTGATTCGTATGCGGACTCTGGACGTTCGCAAGCAGGCTCTTCGATTGGATGATCCCTCATTAGCGGAGGTTTTGCGTATTCCGTGCTCCTTGGTAGTTTCTGAGGCCGTGGGGAGTCAACTTTCCGCTTGGGGGGAGGTATCCTCAGTTGCCGTTTCGGCCCAGTTATCCACGGCGCCAGTTTCTTCAGTGGCTGTTGTTGCGTCGCCCTCCCCTCCCTCCCTCCCTTCTGCTGCCGCAGCGCTCGCCTATGTCGTATGGGCGGGGGGAAAGACGACGCGCGTCTTCAAAGAGCGAGCCGATTTCATGTCTTTCTTGGGAATCTTGCCCGCATAGGCGGGCCACGTGTAATCGTTGTGGAAAATTCGGACACATCGCCCGAGTGTGTCGCTCCTCTGCTCGGGGCCACAAAAGGACCTCTCACCCTCACGATTTTGGCGCGTCGCCCATGGATATTAATAAGGTTGTTCCCGTCAGCGTGCAGCCGCCGAAATTGTTCATAGACCTCCGCATTCTGTGGAAAGCGGTCACGCTTCAAGTGGACACTGGCATGACGACATCACTTCTAAGTGTGGCTACTCATCAAGCATTAGGTTCCCCCACTTTATGTCCGGTGCCTTGCGCGTTGGTTAGCTACGGCCTTCCCAGTCTCTTTATGTCCAACTAGTATCCTACCCGCCACCACGATCAGCTCAGGGTCCCCCATCCACCTCCCACACCTACAGCGGCCACCCTATTCTACTATTGGGGTCGTTTGTCGCCAATGCTACATATCAGAATTTTAGCCGCGTGGTACCGTTTGTGGTAGTAAACAGTGCGACAGCTACGAATATTTCAGTCCTCTCACTGGCTTATCCTACCATATCAGAGGCCGGGCCATCTGTAAAAGAAGCCATGTAATTTACCAACTGTGCTGCAATCACTGTGCAGCTTTCTATATTGGCATGGCCACCAACCAGCTATCCATTAGGATGAATGGCCACCCCCAAAATGTTACTAAAAGCAAGGTGGACCAACCTGTGGCACAGCATGCAGTGGAGCACATGCTTGATTTCAATGGCTGCTTCACAACCCAGACCAGCTGGATCCTCACATCGACCACCAACTTTTCTGAACTGCACAGATGGAAGTTATCCCTACAATACATTCTCCAATTCCAAAATCATTCAGGCCTCAAGCTACAATTACTTCCCTTTTTTCCCCCTTACAGTTCCTACCTCTCTATACCAAACCTCACCTATTTTGAGTGGTGCATGACTGTGTGATCGTGTGTGTATATGTGTGCATGTGCACAGGCATATGTTTGTGTGTGTGTGTGTGTGTGCGTGTGTGTGTGTGTGTGTGTGTACACGGTCTTGTGTATGTTCAGTGTGCATACATTTTTTTCCCTTAAATTATATATTTTTTTGTCTTAAATTATTTTTATTTTGTTTATTTTATTTTTCTCCCCTCACCAGCCTCCCCACTCCATTCCTAAGCTGCATCTCATTATTCCCATCTAACCCATCCCCACCACTGTGACGTAACCTTCCTATCCCCTCTCCCCTCCCCTCCCCTCTCCTCCCATCCCTGATTTACTCGCTGCAGAGCGTGGTTCGAAGTGCGGCAGCCGGAGGTGATGGTTGTATGACTGTGTTGTGTGCCTGTCTGATTGCGTGAGTGTTCTATTTTCTGAAGACAGCCATGGCCGATAGCTGAAAGTGTTGTTTGTGTGTGTCTTTTGTATGTGCCTTTCGCAGCTCATCGCCACGTCTTTGCGGTGAGTTCTAAACTGTCCTTACTATATTATTAATTCCAACATGGACTTTCCATTATTATATAAAGGTGGATTTAGAAATTCAGAATTCAAATTCTCATACAATGTACAATAATCCTCATTGATATTATTTAGTTATTTCTAGGATATCTGTTAAAGATATAAATATGATTATCGAGCTTTATTTTCCAGCTAAAGCAGCATTCCAGACAATTGGAGAGCAACTGCAGCGACAGCGACAATTCTCGACGTGGAATGCCCACTCGTATTACTTGGGTGAGAACAGGGACCCAGCAGAGGAGGACCCAGAGCTGGACACGAAACTTAAAAAGAACAAGGAGGAGTTTGGGAATCGTATAAGTGAGGTTGATATAATTTCTACCATATTTTATCTTTATATTTTCTAATAATATGTGTAGCTCAGTGCCTATATACTTCTAATTGGCTGTTGTGAATTACAATAAATCTTTTGGTGGTGTCATGTTCAAAAAACCAAATATGTTTGAAATAGTAGGAATTTTTTAAACTAAGTTCATAATATATTTATATGGCCAACATTGCACCACTTCAGGCAATATTATGTATTAGGCTCTTCTGTTTTTCCTTCTCTCCTCATATGAAATCTCCCTTCCCTGTCTCCTGTTTGTTAATTTTTATTGGTAGTATTCTCTCAAGGGGTCTCAGCATTTGTTTGCTGGGTACAGGCTTGGTGAACGTGAGAGCTCTGAGCAGGGGACAGCATCACGCCGACACTCCTCTATACCGGTGGTCCACATTCTTTTCTCTCTCTCTCTTTTGGCCAAATTATCAAGACCAACTAAAGTGACTACTACATGCCAAATAATAGTAGTATAGTGATATATAAAAATATACCTCCATATATAAAAGAAAAATATAGATAAACAGATATATCTAAATAAAGTACATCGATTATTGGCCATAGAAATATTGGAATCACATTGTAAATATACTACTACTTTTAAAGCTGTACATTTAAGTACTCATTTATTTTAAGCGCCTTTTCCTCTTACATTAAAAATTTAAAGAAAAAAGTTTAATGTGAGTTTTTGTAAGTAAATAATGGGATTTTTTGCAGACAAATAGCTTGTATCTTCTTGATCCATAATCTGAAACTGTGCCGCATTAAGTGTGTTAGTGCATTAATATTTGCTAATTGTAAACTTGAAAGCTAAGTAAAGTGGAAGTTTGCAATTATTACCTCATCAGTTGAATTTTTACGTTCACTGCCATATTTTGTGTTTATGGTATTTGGAGTGAATAAACTCTTTGAGCTCTTCTCCAGAACAGTTGTGCCAGTGCCACTACTGTTAGCTTTTGGATCAGCTTTATTGATCTTTGTAGCTGCAGGTACCCACAGTGATGTTTGCTCTTAAAATTTGCCGCTATATTTGTTGCGTTTCCACTACTTTTATATTGCTTTCTACATAAATTGCAAGAAACACTTCTCAAGTCCAGCTTCTTGATAAACTTCCACACAATGTACAATACACTGCAGATGACCGAATACCCTCTTTGTTAACAATGGCACGATAAAGACGGCTGATGCATTGGTCATTCAGTTTCGCAACACTTCATGTCTACTGCCCCCATTTTTTAAATTTTTGTTTCTGCCAATGCCAGCAGCATTGCAGTTGCTGTTGGTAGTGTCCAGCGCTGAGTACGTCAGCATTATTCACCATACCTTTTTCGCAAGAAACCTTAACATGACATGATGTGATGGTCTGGTGATCAACAGTGTCAATTGGTCTTAAAACTCTTTCACACTGCAAAAGTAAAATTATGTTCTACTACAATTTCAAAGGAAATTTTCCAAAAAAATTGTGCTATAATATAAAATTTTTGATAGTGATTTATCAATGTGTCATTAAAAATACTATTGCTGACATATATCCATATTTATTTATTTATTTATTTTAGAAAAATAACCATAGATTGATGTATTGTTATTTTATCAACAGTCATAGTGGAAATGATTCACTGAGCAGGAATTTGAAAATGATAGAAGGAGCAGTATTTAAGAAAAGAAACCATATTTTGATAAGTAATAAGTTTATTAAAAAAATAAAAGGTAAACTCAATGAGATTTGTGGCATTGTTTAGTCTTGGTATTGGTGATACTTTCTGTATCTGGACTCAAATTTATTAGTTTCAGGTATAAATCATTTCCTATATTGTCAGCAAGTAAATCAAAATTGGCATTCTATGGATCAGAGTGTGGAATGTTCTGTTCCTTAATCAGGTTGGTAAGTTAGAAGTTTTGAAAAAAAAATGGACAGGTTGAAATTAAATATGTTGGGGATTAGCGAAGTTCGGTGACAGGATGTGCAGGATTTCTAGTCAGGGAATTACAGGGTTATTAATACAAAATCAATTGGTGGGGAACACAAATGGAAGGTCTAATAATGAATAAGAAAATGGTAATGTGGGTAAGTGTTTGGGAACAGCATAGTGAACACATTATCGTTGCAAAGATAGAGATGAAGCCAACACCAACAACAGTAGTTCAAGTTTATGTTCACACTAACTCTGCGAATGATGAGGAGATTGATAAAAGTGTACGATGAGATAAAAGAAGTTATTCAGACAGTTAAGGGAGAGGAAAACTTGGTTGAGATGAGGGACTGGAACCCATTATTAGGAAAAGGAAGTTAAGGAAAAATAGTAGGTGAATATGGACTGGGGAGAAGGAATAAGAGTTATTTGTGTGGTAGAATTTGCAAATAGCACAATTTAATCATCACAAACACTTGGTTTAAGAACCTTTCAAGAAGGTTGTATACATGAAAGAGACCAGGAGACACCGGAAGATACCAAATTGACTTTATAGTGGTAAGACAGTTTTGAAACCAGGTTTTAAACTGTAAGATGTATCCAGGGGCAGATATAAACTGACCATAACTTATTGAGTATGAATTGCAAAACTGAAGAGACTGGAAAACGATTGAAAAGTAAGGAGATGGAACTTGAATAAATAGAAGAAAACTGAGTTTGTTGTGAATTTCAGAGGGAGTATTAGGCAAGGATTGACTGAAACAGGGAAAAGTAGTTCAGTAGAAGAAGAGAGGGCCAAAGCAGATCAAATAGCTATAAGGCTAAGGTCGAATAGAAATTCTTTGATAACATAGGAGATACTAATCTTAATTGATGAAAGGAGAAATTATAAAAATACAGCAAGTGAAGCAATCAAAAGTACAGCTGGCTGAAAAATGAGGTTGACAGAAACTGCAGATCGGCTAAGCAGGAGGTGGCCAGAGAACAAATGCCAGACCATAGAAAATGTATAATTAGGGGAAAGAGACACTGCCTATAGGAAAATAACAAAGAATTTTGGAGACAAGAAAAGCAGTCGTACAACTACCAAGAACTCAGATCGGAAACAAGTACTAAGCAAAGAAGGGAAAGCTTAAAGGTGGAATGAATATATAGCGGGCCTATACAAGGTGCCTGATTAAAGTATCCCCACCAACTTTAAAAGATTTCTGTGGGTATGTTGTCTGGACCACTTGATTGGTGTGTTTGTAACTTCCAGATGGCATTCTGGATTTCTGCGATAGTTGGAGGTAAGGCAATTTGTTCTTTAGTTGGTGCTGGGCTGAAAATGTAAAATAGATGCTCATCAGTTTGTGAGTCTACATTTAGTAGATCATGGAAATGTTCTGTCCAGCATCTTCTAACTAATTCATCATCTTTAAGGAGCTATGTACCATCCTTTGATCTCACAGGAGTCATTCCCCATGTACGTGGTCCATATGTAGATCTAGTTGCCTTGAAAAATGTGTGCGTATTATTGGACTCAGCAAGGACCTGCAGTTCCCTTGCTTTAGACTTCCACAAGTCATATTTTTAATATGTGTGTTTTTCTTTGAACTTCTGCCATGATTTCTATAAAAAAACTTAGCGGTTTACACAATTTTTTTTTTTTTTTTTTGCCAAGATCCTGATGTTTCTTCATCTTATTTCTAATTTTTTTTGTCGTATGTTGTATTAATAGCATCCTTCATTTATTGTCAGTGTTCAATGGGGCTCTCTGGGTATTCACGCGGAAGATACTCTAGCAAAGTCTGTTGGAATGGTTTATTTGTTTTGGGATTTTCAGCTTATCAACACCAAAGGATGTTCTGCTTGTTTTCTGCTGGCTTCTTTTCTTAGCCCTGTATTGAAGTTCATTTTGGCTCGTATAAGGTGGTGGTCTGTCAAACAATCATCGGCCCCAGTCATTGCCCTAATTATACAGAAGTCTTTCTGATCGCATTTTCTGACAATGATAATCAGATGCTAATGTTTCGATCTGGGGTGCTGCCATGAGGTTTTATAGTGATCCTTTTGAGAAAATAAGGTGTTGGTTGTTACCAGATCGTGCTCAGCACACTTGATTAGCAGCAGAGTGCCATTAGCATTTGATGAGCCAATGCCGTGTCTCCCAATTGTGTCCTCCCAGAGCTGATCATCTTGTCATACTCTGACGTTAGTCTCCTAGGAGTAATATTTTGTCTTGCTTATGAATGTGTGATAGTATGGAATTCAGATCAGCATACAACTGCTCCTTGACACCGTCTTCTGCTTTTAGAGTGGGAGTGTATGCACTGATAACTGATGTGTGTTATCTGTTGTTGATCTTAAGCCTCGGATCATGAGATGTTCATTAATGCCTAGGGGAAATTGAGAAAGGAAAGTTAGTAAGCTGTTGTCATTTTTATAGATAGGAAGAGTACAGATGAACTGAGAGAGGCGAAAAAGAAGATGAACAAAGACAGGTGAGAGGAAGTGATGGACAGACAGACAGACAGACAGGAAAGAAGAGGAAGCAGATTAATAGAAGATTCAAATAAACACCCGGGCAATGTCTGGTTTTCAGCTGGACTTTTATGAATGTCTGTAGTCTCTGTAATCGTCACATGTTCATAGGAGTTTTTCAGTTTATTTTCACATGTAAAATCGTCTCACTAATTGCAGTATGTGACAGTCATCTTGACTCATCTTGTAGAATCAGAAGGCTTCTGACTTAAAAAAAGTCAGTACAGTACTATATTCTGTTAACAACAGTTCGAACAAATATTTAATCCATACAATAAGTGTACAGGAGACTTGTTTTCTAATTCAAGCGTCTAAAAAATTTGATATGATGACAGTACAGGTGGTTTTAATTTGTTGAACACCTTTTACTTTCTAAACACTCCCAACATAAACCTGAAGATTTAGGGGTTCTACATAAAGAAAGTAAAGGTTATACATTATATTTATTTGAAAAACTTGAAATCTATATACTTTTTCCTATAAAGAGGGCTTCATTCTGAATGAACAAATAATGCTCAAAACAAGGCTTTCTCTGATTGTTACAAGCTTTTATTTGATGTGGCAAGACAATACTTTTAAAACATTGTGCCTGCCATTTTGGTGAAATATCACTTTTCTCTTACATAGTATTGCATTGCTGTTTTATATTTTATTCTCAGTTGTATATTTGTATTAAAATTAGTTATTTCATGAAAGGAATAGCAATTATGTGCCATTACTGCTTGTGTACTAAGTTTCACATGGGCACTATATTTAAATTGTCTAAAGGAAATTTTCCCCCAATTATTGGCTGGTTTCTGTGATTTATCAAAGTTGGCACACTCAAAATAAAATGTGCTTTCTCATAAATATTACCATGTGTGATGTCTCCTTTTCAACTAAAATGTAATGTTGGTATACCAAATGAAAGTAGACCCTTCCCAATTCTGCCAAAGTGACTTAATTAGAAAATAAGCTCAAATTTTGGGATTAGTCATTATGAATTTGATGTCTTTTCCCCCTTCTGTGCTCCTCTCCTTTATGCTTCTCCTCCACCCCCAGACCTTTCAGCTCTGCATCTATGACTCCTATCTTGTTCCCATCATGTCCCTGATTCCACAAACACAAACCTTCCCCTCCCTCCTCTCCTTACTCGGACCACCCACCTCTGATGCTGTGATGCTGCTTCTGTCAGAGACTGCATCTCATTTATAATTCAGACAAAGGTCTCTTGGCTGAAAGAATAAATGCTGAACAGTCTTTGCACATTGGTACAGTAGAGAGAACTGCTCCATTGCATATTTAAAAGGAAGGAGACATCAGGGCATAAAATCGTGAGGTGATTCATTGTAATTCTTCATTTAAAATATATGGATGAGTAATTTGAGCAGTGCATATGTACAGTTGTATTCTTTTAAATACATTTACTTGTATCGCTATTCATATAATACAGAAAGTCCAAGCCACCTGCTACTTAGCCTCTTTTCACTAAGAAGGCCAAATCAAAAGTAAGTTGAACAAATGCTTAATTTCTGATTACTTTGAAAAACAGTAGATGGAGTGATCATTCATTTATCTTTTCAAGGGATGCACATTTTATCGTACTTCAGACATTATCTTATGCCTATATTAAAATATGCATATATAAATATGTATACATTAAAATATTATTTAGCACCATTGTGGAATAAAGAGTTTACTTTGAAAAATAAAAAAATGTAAATAACTATTAATATTTATGTATCATCATGTTCATTTCCACCTGTAACACTGTAATACCAATTTTCAAAGCATTAGATTGGGACTGGCAAAGCAAAAATGTTTAAGAATTTCACATCTCAAAGTAATGGCTTTTCATAGAGGTTGAAGCTAGGGAGCTGACAAGAACAGAATAGTGAGATGAAAAATGCTTCTAAAAAGGTAATCAAATATAAATAACAAGAAACTTCAGAATAACCAGGAAGTGTTAGAATTTGACCAAATTATTCATGGTGTCAAGATTTTCTACAAGTTGTACCAAGGTTTGTTTCTTGACAGTAAGCATTCCTGATGTAAGAGTTTCCTTATTGAATTAAATATTATGGGCAAAAACATTAAGCTGATGAACACTACATCAGAAATACTCCTTTTGTTTTATGCTCTTCTAGGTATTTAATTTGTGTGAAACAAACATTGATTCTTGTTAATCTGATCATAATAGGGAGTGCTAAGCACAGCAGAAGATGACTTTCTTATGAGAGTCCACTATCCAAAACTAAACATGTGTATCATTTTTGGAATTTGCTTCTATATTTGGTAATAAATTGACAGTTTATTCTGCATTTTTTTGCTCTTTACATGTATATTGGTGTAATATATTTGCTTGTGTTTACAGATTATTAACAAGTTTGCAGAGGAATCAAAGGATATAGTACCAGAAGAGGTTCCCGATAATGAAAGTGCGAGTAAATCGGAGGATGAAGAAGATGATGGTAGTGAAGAGGAGAGTGTTGAAAGTGAAAAAGAAGATAACTTTGTTGACGAGTTATTGGCAGGTAATTGTGCACCAGACTGTGTTACAAAGTGTCATCATACAAATTATAAATGAAAGCAGTGTATTGAAATTGTGTTTGGAAACCAGTAATTATTATGATGTAAGAAACACATCCAAAAATTCTGCAAAATTATGTTCAAACAGTATGTGCAAAAATGTTAGACTGATAAGGGTTAGTACTTGTTCTATATGCTGGAGCATCAGCAACATTCTGCAGCAATGTTCTGTGTTTCAGCCATCTCTGAGTGCACTTGTAACTCACTACATGATTACAAGGAACTTCTAATAATCTTTGTTGCCATTGAAGAATCCACTGTAGGCAGTGTAGAAAAATTAGTGAGTCTGGGAAAAATTTGTTTAGAGAAACAGAGTATCACTGTTTGTTGACTCTAATGATAAGTCACAAAATCATGGAGCATATAATTAATTGGCTGAAGGCTTTAATTGAAAAAAGCAAATTAACTAAGAAGATGAAAAGTACCAAGCCAACTAGGACTACCTTGAAGCATATCCACATATTAAATGTTCATTCCAATTATAATACATCCATTTTTTTCTCAGGACTGGCTACTGATAGAAACATGCAGCTTTGTTTTAAAATTTGCACACACTCGTGAATGCATTGTAGAGATGGCAGTTTGGTGTTTATTAATACTTAAAATTATGATGTTCTCTGTACAATACCAGTGTGAAATAATTGGTTTTCTCCATTTGCATGATGAACCACTGATGGAAATTCATTGCCATTTTTGAGAGATACATGTGGTGATGGTGTCACAGATGTGTTCAATCTGTGTTTGTGGCTGTGGTAGTACAGAGAAGGCAGAATGTCATGTGTGAACACACCGAGACAACTTCGGCCTCGCACCAACCACTCTGACAACACGATTGAGCTAGTGGAGAAAATTGTTTTGGAGGCTTACTAAAGGACCATGGAAAACATTGCCGCCAGCGTTGGCATTTTTATGACAGCTGTACACACAATCCAGCATGGGGACCTGAAAATGTGGGAGCAATATGTTGTTAGGCAATGTTGTACAAATGGGACTTTCATCTACGGTCATCTACACGGACAGTTTGATGGCAGAAGGTCTTGTTGGCTTTGCCTATGTACATGCAGGACACAACGAACAGAGCTCCTTACCGAAGGGCTGCAGTGTGTACACAGCAGAGCTGGTGGCCATACTTTGTGCACTCGAGCATATTTCTACCTGCCCTGGGATGTCGTTCCTCATTTGCAGTGACTCCATGAGCGGCTTACCGGCACTCGATCAGTGCTTCCCTCACCATACTTTGCTTCAGGCCATCCAAGAGTCCCTGCATGCCATTGACCGACATGGGCGGTCAGTGGTCTTTATCTGGACTCCAGGACATGTTGGGATCGACGGGAATGAGCAAGCTGACAAGTTAGCCAAGGAGGCTCTCCACAAACCTACCTTGGCTATAGGTATCACAGGTCATGACCTCCGTTCGCAGTTGCACAGCTGAGTTCTTGGACTGTGGAACGCAGAATGGCGCTCCCTCCAAACACCCAACAAGTTGTGGGCAATTATGGAGACCACGCACGTGTGGAGGTCCTCTATACAGACTTCCCACAGTGACTCTGTTGTTCTCTGCCGGCTGCGTTTCGGCCATACTTGGTTTACGCACGGCCACCTTCTCAGTCGAGAGGATCCTCCCGAGTGTCGATGTGGTGTGCGTCTGACAGTCGTCCACATCGTCTTGGAATGCCAGGATTTAGCTGCTCATAGAAGGAATTTTAATGTCCCTGATGATTTAAAACTTGTTTTAGCTGACAATGCCTCTATGGCTGACGCTGTTTTAAATTTTGTCCGTGTGAGTGGGTTGTACGGATCTATTTGATTTTTAGCACTGTGTTCATTATGTATTTGTTCTTCGCTCACCTATCGCTTTTAGGCAGGTGGTTTTAGTGTGTAAAAGTGGGCAGATGGCCTACTATCTTGTCTGTGGTCACTTGGCCAGGACACTCTGGTATCATCTTTCCACCTTTCTCTTCTTTTATCAGTTTTTACTTTGATTCTTTTACATCTTGATGTGTTACACCCTTTGTTTGGTGCATTTTAACACATCGTTCTCTACTACATTGTAATGCTTTTTATTCTACTCTCTACGGTTGGAACAAGGGACTGATAACCGTAGCCATTTAGTTCCTTTAATAATCAAACGAACCAACCTTTTCACTAATTGTGACAATGGCTGATTGATGGGTGCCGTTTTTCACTCCAGAAATGAAGCACCAACTGTTCTGAAATTGCATCAGAAATTTTCTAGTGGTTGAAGTAGACTCCTAAAGAAGTGTTCACAGTTGTTATGGAATCATGGTATTATCACAGTGAAAAATGTTTGTAGCCACAGAGAGATTATGTTGAGAAGTGACAGAAGTTTCACAGTTTGTTTGTGAGAAAAAGAATTAGGTGTGTCCAATGCTGTGAGGACACATGAGGCAGGAGATATATGGGTAAGAAGGAGAGTAGGGGAGATGGATTTTTTCTTTAATTTAAGAAGGAAAATCATAATTAATTGACGATATATGTATTGTCAATTAATAAACCACAGATAACTCGTGAAACAATTTAACTTATCTTTTATACTTAGACAAGCAAAGAAGAGTGCTTCTTTCTTGTGTTCTAAAACATAAAAGTATAGTTAGTCTTCTTTAGTTATCTGAAGTGGTGGCAGCATGCCAACCTTGTAAAGGTTCATTTTGTAAAAGTTTCATTTATTAATGTAAAATAAAGGATCTTGGTTACTATGAAATTCTAAATCGAGTCAGAAGTCTTTTAATTATTAGTGAAGAATTTATTCTGGATTGGCCAACCTACATGCTCTGAGTGTCACCAAAAATAGAAATACCATAATTAATTAATTAATTATTAATAATACCATAAAATTAATTATTTATTTTCAATTACTAATTTTTGGACAAAATATTATTCTCACCAACAGAATATTATGAAATATATAAAAAATCATTTCATTTTCATTAGGTATCAATATAATGCATCTCGTATGTACTTTAGTTTTGGCTTGGAGTTAATGTCCATACTAAAAACAAGGCTCTTTATAATTACTGCAGAGTCAAACTTCAGTTAAAGATGTCAAATGAAACGTGCATGTCCGTATACACAAAGATGAGACCTTCAGTGGCTTCTGTGGTGACCCAGGGTTTCTTGGAAGCAATGGCTGGTAGTCAACCGCGAAGGTGGCATCATTTGACGTGGCGTTACTGTTCCACAGGGAGTCCAGGTTGGGAGCATATTGTCGATGGCTGGTTGTGTGCTGTCCTAAATACTGTCCAGCTGCAGAATATCTTGTGGATCAATTTTGCTTATGACAGGTAGCTCATGTATCAGTCAGGGAATAAGCTGCCTCTGTTCCAAATTTCACTTATACCCGTCCAGCCATTTCATTGTGAGGACGTGAGAACAAATCAACTAATTGTAAAGGACCCTCCACCATGCACCATATGAAGTTAATTTTAGTTTGCCTATAACCTTTGCGGGAATACAAGCAATGATTCTCATAGTTTTATAGCAATCGGATGTACGGTATGGCCCTGCATAAAATGTGAACAAAAAAGAAACAAACATTTATTTATTTATTTATTTATTTATTTTTATATTTTAGGATACAGTTATTCTTTGAGATGATTAACTCCTTCAAGTAGCAGCAACAGAGCATAAAAGGATTGACCAAAATTATTTTGCAAATACTGACGGTCATCTTCCCTAGGTTACAATGAGAGAAGAATGCAGTGTCATTTACTGTCAAACAGCATGTAACATTAGAATGCCTCATGTTCATTACAGTAGTATTACAAAAATGACTTTAAAAAGTCTATTGGGCTGCTGTAGTGAAGAAGATCCAGCTGGTGGTGAATTCTTTATCCCTCTTATGCTTTTTGGGTGATGCCCAACATCAGAGAATATAAAATAAAATATAAATTTAAACAAAATTACAATGTTGAACACAGTTTTCTTAAAATATAAAAGTGAAACAGGTAACAAAGCTTATGCCATACCTCTGATTATAAATGAAATACACAAAAAGGGTGTTATACCTCATGTGTAGCAGTTTACAACTGAACATCAAGTAGAGCTCAAAGTACGTCGAGTGTAACAGACTGTTCACATATGCAACAACTTCATAAGCAGGAAAGCATGAAAGAAATTGTACCATGGGACAGGACCACATGTTATGATCCAGTAAATAATATTATAAAGGAAATATACAAAAATGTACAATGTCTAGTGTGGTAATGTGCAGCGCGTGTGTTTGAACGGTGCGCCGCCTGTTACCAGGACTGGCCACTGTGCGGCGCTGGCTGTACTACCGCGCTGCACCCTGCTGTCCGCGCAGCGTTTTGAGAGAGGCACTGGGCCAGCCATCAACTTCGCCTCATTTGTATGCTTACTGTGCTCGTGAACGTGGTTGTGTCTCCGGACGAAACCAATAGCTGGGACGGGAGTGGTTATGTGTTTGGATGTGGATTGCGTTGGACTCTGATGGGATGGTTCAGGATCCTAGTGACAATTGTATGTCGTTAATGTGCATAGGTGTGTTATTAGTCATAACGTCTAGTTAATAAAGTTTTGCAAGAATACGAAATCTGTATAACTTGTGAAATGGTTATTTATCAAGATGAACAAATCAGAGCTTACAATTAATTTAACTAAGTTTATTTACTAGAATGTCATTAAAAATTCGAAAAACCATTTCCAGCTCCCTGTGAGATTTTCATTAATTACCAGATCCAGCTTCTTTTGAAAATTTACATATACTTCAACCTCTTTTAAAATTTCCAAAACAGTACCCTTGTTAGTAAAATGTAGAACAGACAATACTATCATCAGTAGTTTTAAATGGTGTTGGTCAGGTGCGGCTCGTGGTTTTCATACTAGGGAAGGCTCCGACATTTACCGATCGGAAAAAACCTAGACCTCGAGCTACGTGCACAAAGTCTGTCCTCATTCATGGTGTTTCTCATAAATGTTTTCACACGCTTTAATGTAGAGAAGCAGCGCTCTGCTTCTCCAAACGTCATTGGAAACATTACTATGATTTGGAGGAGTTTAACACTCTCAGGAAAAGTTCAGCGAGGTCAAAGCACTGACACTTTCATGAAGTCCTTTTGGCTGTACAGAACATTCAGTTCCTGGCGTAATTCAGCAGACTGCAACTTAAACAAATTAACAGCTATTTTCCGTTTTTCCTTTTTGTCCCCCCCCCCCCCCCAACCCAAAAAAAAAAAAAATCTGATAATTGGGAAACAATGATGGTTAAAAAAGCTGTGCTATTGACAAGTGATCACTAAAACTAAATCGGTCACTGATCTGTACTATGATGTGGTCGCAGACGTCTCGTGCACATGCTATTCTTGAGTCCGTGAAGCGTCCCCGTTTCACAGTTGGTTCTTCTTGTACCTCGACAGTGACGTGTCAAGTGAGGCCTGAATTTGACCAATACAAGTTCCAAAGTTACTTACATATTCAATAGTTTTCACTGCGTCAATGGTCCTTTGTTGTAACTGGTTGAACAGGATATCACAATGAGGCATGACTTTATTAAAAAAAACGTAATCAGAAGAGGAAGTCTTCATCTTGGAGAAAACCCTTCAGTTCCATAGCTTTGTTTACTGTCTTGTAATCATTGCTATCATCATCAGTAATTTTTTCCATACACTCAACAATTTTGTTCAGGTATTTATGTACTGTTGTCACACTCCTCGATTTAAAATTCCATCTGATGGATTGAGGACATGTAAGAATGCATTTTTTCACTATATCGTCAAGAACTACTGTCCGTTTAGGTGACTGAGAGAAAAATGAAGAAGTTCCTTCCAAATTGCTGAAAAAAAAAAAAAAAAAAAAAATGTGCACTTGCTTGTCACACAACGTTCAACAATCAAATTTAACTGATGTGCAAAACAGTGAATGAAGTGCGCATTTTGATACACTTCTTTCATTCTTATCTGAACTCCATTATTGCGGCCATTCATAACAGGAGCACCGTCGTAACACTGAGCTATCAGTTTTTCCGGTTTTTGGTGTATATTCATTTTCTCCAGCTCGCAGAGAATAGCTGCAGTTACATTCTCTGCAGTGCGGCTTTTTGCTCGTACAAAGGAAATAAATCTTTCATTTATTTTCCCCAGTAATTCATACCGAATTATGAGGACCAATTGAGACAAATTTGCACAGTCTGTCATTTTGTCAACTTCTATTGCGAGGTAATTTGTCTGCGACAGTTCACTCCTTATGAGATTGAGGCATATTTCATAAATTTATTCTAGCAGATCATTTTAAATTGTTTTTGACAAGCCTAAGAAAACCCAGTTTTCTGATTTTTCAATGTGCTGCTTCAAGACGCTGTCCAGCTCTGACATAAGACCAAGTAGCCCTCAAAAAATACCTGGCTTACTTGAATTCTAGGTTTCATCATGCCTCCTTAAGGCAAGCTCAATTTTCCCACAAACTTTAATGCAGTCTATCAGTTTGCCCAATATATATCGGTTTTGTGACACATTTTCATTATATGCCTTGATACTGGAGTGGTAAGCACTATCTAGCTGACACATAATGTCCACTTTCCCTAGCATTGAAAATTCAATGAAACCATTTAAATGTTTTTCACTGGAATTATGTTTTTAACCTTTGCGTGAAAATTTTTAAGTCTGTAATACAAACCTCAGTCCAGGCGCTATCTCTACTAATTGTGACAGGACAGGTGAAACAAAAAAATGCATTTTTCACTTCACAACCACTCAGCTGCATTGCACATCACTCTGTTAAAATTGCGTGTATACCCTTGTCTGGATTTACGCTTTTTCTATTCCTGATTAATGTCAAGATTTGGCCTGGGCGCACCAAGTTCTTTCACTTTCATCCTAATATCATGATCCAAGATTTTACCTAATAAATTACACACTGAATTCATGTTGTGCTGTTTTCTAGCTTGCATAATGCTCAAATTACTCGAAAGAATGTAAAAGTCACTAAAACTTAGCCACAATACACGCCCAAAAGACGAAACTAATGACACACGTAACCTCAAACTCAAATCAGTGCAAACAGAAACGAAAGTAACGGGACATATTTCACATGCTTTTTCTTAAATCATTCGCGACTCTCTCGCTAGGTGGTGACACTTTAAGGTACCACATTGTAGTGCACTCTAGTGAGAAATTTGTGAACTTATTCTAACACCGGATACAACAGCCAGTATCAGAATCAAAAAGTTATCTAAAACTCTATTAAGACAGTAAAGCTAATGAGTGATTAACCGCACACCAAAACATAATAGACATATACAGAGACAAGAGATTAGATAGTGGAGTTTCAGCCACTCTTTATTCCGTTTTGAAGTAAGCAGAAGAACGTGTAAGTAGTGTGGAGGTTGGTAGGACACTCTTAGGCTACAAGCTCGGAGCTTTCGAGACGCCCATAAAAGCAATACACCAAGGAATCCCCGCCTCCCAACCCTCCACTACATGGAGATAAACGACATCTCAAGGTGCAGCCTTAAGGCTACTACCCGATTGGAAAACATTGTTCAATATCAACAGTTCCAAAAACATTTATCTTCATTATTGACATCCATGTGATGGAAAAATGCTAAATGAATTCTGATGATTATAATTCTGTAATAAGTTGTTGATACATATATTTCAAATATTTTTTTTGGAGCGGCTGTGCCTCAGAGCCTTTAATTACGAGCCGCGCCTGGTGTTGGTATTCTCAATGTTTACGCAAAGCACTGCTATTACTGGTGTATCCATGTTCACTGAATCTAACACGGAATTCTCTTCTGGTTTGTCCAATATAGCATTCTTCACATAAACACATATAATTATGTATACTCCAGTTCTACAAAATTTATCAGGGATTGGCTTCATGCTGTGTCGTAGTAACATTACCAACTTCTTGTTAGTACGGAAGCTGTAATTGCCTGTTCTACATTTGTTACCTAGGGTACTGTTTTGATCATTTTAGAAGATGTTGAAATATATGTAACTTTTCACAAGGAGCTGGATCTGGTAATTAATAAACAGCTCACAGGGAGCCGTGACTTTTTTTTTTTAAATGACATTCTAGTAAATTAACTTAGTTAAATTAATTGTGGCTCTGTTTTGTTCATCTTGATAATTATGCATTTCAGATGTCATACAGATTTTGTAATCTTGCAGGACTTTATTAACTAGACATTGCACATTTTTGTAGATTTCCTTTATAATATTATTTACTGGACTCGCGTAACCAGGACGTATGGTGCTGCCCTCTGGCACAATTTCTATCTAGCTTACATATTTGTTGCATACATGAACAGTCTGTTACTCTTAGGGACTGATGACCCTGCAGCTAAGTCCCATAAGCTTCACAAACATTTGAACATTTTTTGTTACTCTTAAGACACTACATTGTACTTGATGTTCAGTCGTAAACTGTTACACATGGGCTATAATGCCCTGTTTTTTTATTTCATTTATGGCTAGAGGGATGTCATAAGCTTGGGTTAAACTGTTTCACTTTAATATTTTAAGAAAACCATGTCAACACTGTAATTTTATTTAAATTTGTGTTTTATTTAGAGTCTCAGATGATGGGCATTGCCCGAAAAGCTTAAGAGGAATACAGAATTCACCACCATCTAGATCTTTATCATTACTGCAGTCCAACAGCTTTTTTAATAATTGGGACTTCGTTTTATATTGCAGTAGTGTGAAAAAGGTGTTTAACAACTCGCTTGTGGCTGATGTCAGTAGGTACAGAAGAAAGAGATTGCTGGAAATGTTGGCTTAATGCAGCAAGTGAGAACAGGTGGGTCATAGTAGTCATTAAATTGGCTGCAGGTGTTTTGCCACGTGACCTGGCACCTTTGGGGGACCTACCTAGCAACCTGGCTGGACATGTGCACGATTGTACCAACTGATAAATCACTGTGTCCTCTGTGATTTCTGTAATGTCTTACCAAATAAGTAATCTGAAAATTTCAAGCCTTTTTGCCAGTTTAGGCTCATTAGTTTACATTTACCGTATATTTCCGCAGATAAGACGATGGCTAAATCATAAAAATCTGAGGTCGTCTTATACGATGGTACAAGAAAAATTTGATCAAAATTTATTCTGAAATTGGTAATTTTGCAGATGTGATGCATAGTGCGGCTTTGACCACCAAACGATACCATATATTACCAGGTCTGTGTCGTTTACCAACCATGGCTGGACAGACAGCGTCAGGATTACAATATAAATACATTAATTTACAGAATTACATCTCATTTACAATATATACAGTATAATGCAATTATTACTCACTCTATTCACTTCTTTCATTTAAACAATATATATATAGGATAATGTAAACACATGTCACTGATTCCATTCACTTTCCTCACTCTCAAAGAACTCTTGGATTGAATATAGTGGATGTTGTTTAAGAGTGTTTGTTATTTGCTTCCTGAACTTCTCCAGTGGAAGAGTCTGCAGTTCTGTGGGTAATGTGTTGAACATTCTTACAACAATTACTTGGAAACTGTCTCTTGATTTGATAGTCGACAGGTTGGTAAATTTATGTCATCTTTGTTTCGGGTGTTATGTTCATGGATGTCACTCCTCTTGCTGTAAGTATCAAGGTTTTCCCTCTTATGGATGAGGCACTGTAATACGTAATGACTATATCAAAGCAGTTAAATATGAAACAATATGTATCGAACAGGAGAATGATACGATTTTTATGAATATATCATGATTTTAAAGGATGTGGTTAGGCTGGAACCTAAGAGTACAGCTTTCTGGGTAATTTACAATAAAGCTTACACTCGAAGTAGCTCTGCCTGAAATGATATATGTCAAACGTACAATTGTAAATCGATTTAGTGTTTCTGAACCATAGATTTGGACACTATGCACCCTAAGTTTTTGCTTATATGCAGCACATCTGCGATATTACCCTGATGAAATTTACATTGTGGAGGAAAGATTAATGAAAACAGAGTTTTGTGCAATTAAAAAAAAAAGAAATACTCGCTTTTCGAGCTTTATTAATTTACTTAGTTCACAAGGGTACATACAATAACCTATACGTCATAGAGCAGCAGAAATAGAATTAATTATTTACAATGCAGCTTTATTTTACAATGTCGCTTGTCAAAAATAATTTCTCAATATATCTAGAGTCTTACTGAAACAATTAGGGTATATTTACGTACGGAACAGTGGAAGGATTAAAAAATATTTCGGAGTTATAGGTAACAATTGTGGTTTCTTTTGAAATCCATTATCTTCTGTTATTTGGCAAATTCATATGTTTTCACCCGCATAATTGTGTGTGATTAAATGTCGTCTAGGTGAAAGAAATTACTTTTTTTTTTTTAACTTTGCGGTCTAAAAAAACCATGCTTCTTAACGATCAGATACATCATAGCACTACACGCACGAGAGTTTTAAAAGCAGTCTGCAAACACTGCAACTAAAGGTGAAATCTTGTTGAACCAATCATGAATTCTACTTATGGTGGTTTCTAACGGCATTTTTCGGAACTTCCTGAAGCTGTATCTCCAAATCTAAGTTTCAGGTGTATTTTTAGATCCAAAAATTGGGAGAATAAAGTGTGTCATGCATTTGGGTAGATACGATAACTTGAGGGTCATCTTATAGGCCAGATATATGCTTAAACTACAAAATTTTGATGAAAATTTGTATCTTGTCTTATGTGCGGAAATATACAGTAGTTATATAGGGATTGTTTTAGGTTTATCACCTTCTGAGAGAACTGGTGCTATTTTCATTCTCCAGAATTAATTGATTTTATGCCAGAGTAATCTTACATCTTGTAAAATAGGCTGTATACATTGTGTGTGTGTGTGTGTGTGTGTGTGTGTGTGTGTGTGTGTGTGTGTGTGTTTATTATAGAGGAAAATAAAACATGTTCCTTCTTTGGGCAGAAGGGAAGGAGAGGGAAAAGGAAAGGATGAGTGTTTCAAGGGAGTGGGTAAGGAGCCATTCCAATCCCGGGAGAGAAAATACTTTTATTTATTTTATTTATTTATTGTTTTTTCTTTTCCATAGGACCAATTGAGGAGTGAGACTCCATGGTCATGGAACAAGTCAATACATTAATTGTTACACAAGAATGGTAATAGAAAATTTTTAAGTAGTCCTTTGCACACAACAATCTTAAGACAAAGTGAAAAGAATCAATAAAGAAAAAAATGAATTAGCTTAATTGTTTAACTTTTCTAGGAGTTCCTCGACAGAATAAAAGGAGTGAGCCATGAGGTAACTCTTCAATTTAGATTTGAAAGCGTGTGGATTAGTGCTAAGATTCTTTAGTTCTTGTGTCAGCTTATTGAAAATGGATGCCGCAGAATATTGTACCCCATTCTGCACAAGTGTTAAGGTGGTGTGATGCAAATGCAGATACAACTTCTGTCTAGTATTCACCGAGTGAAAGCCACTAACTCATGGGAATAAGCTGATATTATTAACAACAAACAACATTAAAGAAAAAACGTATTGTGACGCCAGAGTCAAAATTCCCAGACTAATGAAAATTTCCATGGGGGAAAAAAAGGAAAGTAAACAAATACACACACACCCACAAACATACACATGCAAACACACGTAGGCATACATATTTAGAAAGCAAAGAAGTTGGACAGAGATACCACTTGAGGCAGAGGGTCTCTCGAGAGAACCGAGGCAAAGATGTTAAAGATGGTGGGCGGGAATTTGAATTTAGTTGAGTTTGAGACCAGGTGGAATTGGGAAGAGAGAATATGCTGAAGGGCAAGTTCCCATCTCGGGAGATCTGAAAGATTGGTGTCAGTGGGAAGTATCCAGATAACCCGGACGGTGTAACACTATGCCAAGATGTGCTGGCCGTGCACCAAGGCATGTTTAGCCACAGGGTGATCCTCATTACCAACAAACACTGTCTGGCTGTGTCTGTTCATGTGAATGACAGTTTGTTGCTTGTCATTCCCACATAGAACACTTCTCAGTGCAAGCATGTCAATTGGTAATTCACGTGGGTGCTATCGCAAGTGGCTCTGCCCTTGATCTTGTACACCTTCCGGGTTACGGGACTGGAGTAAGTGGTGGTGGAAGGGTGCATAGGGCATGTTTTACAATGGGGGTGGTTTCAAGGGTAGGAGCCAGAAGGTAGGGAAAGTGGTTTGGGGATTTCATAGGGATGGACTACGAGGTTACGGAGGTTACGTGGGCAGCTGAAAGACACTCTCGGTGGAGTGGGAAGGGTGTCTTGAAGGATGGATCTCATTTCGGGGCAGGATTTAAGGAAGTCGTATCCTTGCTGGAGAGCCACATTCAGAGTCCACTTCAGTCCCAGAAAGTATCTGGTGACAAGAGGGGCACTTCTTGGGGTTCTTTTGTGGAAGGTTCTGAATTTGGGGGCAATTTTCTTCTGTACCAGAACCACTTCCTCATCCCTCCAAATACAGAACCTTCCACAGAAGAACCCCAGAAGTGCCCCTCTTGTCACCGGATACTTTCCGGGACTGGAGCGGACACATCCCACAGCTATCCTCCTGATCTGGTACAGAAGCAAATTGTCAGGGCCAAAACACATGCACACATGCCGGCAAGCTAATGTTTTCGTGCGGGAGACTCCCCAGTGTCCTTCAGGAAGCATCTGAAGCACTTTGGAATGGAGATCTGCTGGAATCAGCACCCGCAGAGCCTGTCCGTCTGTAGCCAAAATGAGAACCCTGTCCCATTCAGACAGACGAAAACAGAAGGAATAATAGTTACGGAGGGGATCTGAATCCCTACACAGAGGGGCGTCTGGCCAGCCCATATGAATGTAGTGAAGAACGCGCCACAGCACGGGATCGGACAACACCGCCTTGGCCAATACTGGAGCCATAATAGGAAAACCAACAACAGTAGCCTGAGCTTCCTCGTCCAAATAAAAGCATAAAAGCTCTAATTATAATGGGAAAGAAAGAGAGCCCAACATTGCAACCTATGAGCTGCCTTGTCGGGAAATGCTGCTGTAGAGTGAAATAGAGACACCAAGGGCTTATGATCAGTAAAAAGATGAAATTTGACCCCATACAAGTAAATGTGAAATTTCTTCAAAGCATACACAAAGGCTAACGCCTCTTTTTCAATTTGAGAGTATCGTTGCTGGGTAGCCGTCAACATCTTGGATGCATACGCGATGGGGCGTTCTGACCCATCGGGATACTTACGGGCTGTAGAGTGAAATAGAGACACCAAGGGCTTATGATCAGTAAAAAGATGAAATTTGACCCCATACAAGTAAATGTGAAATTTCTTCAAAGCATACACAAAGGCTAACGCCTCTTTTTCAATTTGAGAGTATCGTTGCTGGGTAGCCGTCAACATCTTGGATGCATACGCGATGGGGCGTTCTGACCCATCGGGATACTTAAGGGCCGAAACCGCCCCAATGCCATGTTTAGACGCATCTGTAGCCAGAACCAAATGTTGCCCAGGAACATATGCCGTCAAGCAAGGGGCAGAAACCAGTAAGTGCTTTAACGTGCAAAACACCCCGTTCACACTCAGACAACCAGGCAAAGGAAACACCCTTGTCAAGCAGACGATGTAAGAGATGCGCTACCGAGGTAAAAAACGGTGGTAATAGGCAATGTTGCCCAAGAAAACCTGTCCATATTTAACAGATGCCCACTGAAGACACTTCAAACCCCAATTAAGGAATAGAAGGTTGGAAAAAACTAGACTTGGCCAGGTTGCAGCGGAGACAGGCTGCTTGTAGGACAGAGAAAAGTGCCCGAAGGCTTTGTAAATGTTCGTGGGGTGAGGCCCCAGTCACAACAATATCATCTAACACAGCCCGGAATGGGACGGAGAAGCTGCTCTAAATAGCGCTGAAAAATAGCCGGGGCACTAGTGACCCCGAAAGGGAGTTGCTGATATAGGTATAACCCCAAGGGAGTGTTGAAGACCAATAGACATTTGGTGTCGTCATCCAAAGGAAGCTGAAGATAGGCTTCCGCTAAATCTATGTGAGAAAAAGAGTGTGAACCAGAAAGTAAAGCAAGGAGTTCATCCGTACGAGGCATGGGATACAAGTCAATCACAGACTGCGCATTGATGGTGCCTTTAAAATCCCCACAGATACGTAAAGACCCCCCAGGATTCTTTACAAGAACCAGTGGCATAGCCCATTCACTGGAAGAAATAGGAGTTGAGATCTGCAAGTCCTGCAGGCAATCCAGTTCAGCCTTAAGTTGGTCGCGCAGGGCCACTGGCACCTGGCGCGCGCCAAAAAACTTGGGTCGTGCCATCGGTTTCATACTAATGTGGGCGGCAAAGCCCATGGCACAACCCAGTCCGCCCGAAAACAAGGAAGAAAATTCCCGACAAAGAGCATTCATCTCCGGGAAAGGAATCGAATCCGACAGGAGATTGACAGAATCATCGATAGAAAAACCAAAAACATTAAAAGCATCCAGGCCTAAAATGTTTGCAGCTGCGGTGACATCAACAACAAGAAAAGTGACTGGCCTGACGACAGATTTATTCGCCATGGAAGACATAAATTGACCCAGGTTAGGAATGCGCTGGCTGCTGTAGCCACTCAAAGAACAGTTGACAGCAGCCAGGGGAGGTGAGCCAAGCCATACATAGGTAAGATAATTGAGAAGAGAAACGGAAGCTCCCGTACCGACAAGTAAGGTAACCGCCCTGTCAAAAATCTGAACTTCAACAAAAAGTTTTGGAGACGGAGAGTGAATGTTCTGGACAAGATTAACATCCATCTTGTCATCTTGCTCAGTTTGCTGGGAATGGCAAACAGAAGCCATGTGGCCTTTTTTCTTGCACGAGTGACATGTAACCCAATGCTTGGGGCAACCTGCCCTGTCATGCTGTACAAAACAAAGGGAACAAGATGGAAAACGTCTCTGTGTGCGAGCGGAAGTGTGCGGCGTGGCCCGAGGCTGCCGCGAAGCTGTGGCCTGTTTACGCCTGCGCGTGTGGCTAATGGGGTGCTTCTGTATGAAAGCAATGTCCTTGCAATCCAAAGGTGCCCAGCCCGACTGCGAAACTGCAGCATCACCACCCCAAGTCTCAATTTGGTCCCCTGCTGCCCGTGAGACTTCAAAAGACTGCGCAATGTTTAAAACATCCATCAGGGTAGGATTTTCCAGCTGTAGGGCGCGTTGGCGTACTTTCCTGTCTGGAGCAAGCTGGAGAATTGCGTCCCAAACCATATCGTCTGCATATGACTCCTTGCGGGTCGGAGTAATGAACATACACCGACGGCTAAGACCGTGCAGTTCCTCGGCCCACACCCGATAGGACTGAGTGGGTTTCTTATGCGACCAGTAAAATTCAAACCTCACCACAATAACATGCGTACACGGGTGGTAATGGGCTGACACATCTCATCAAAAGACAAAGCAACCGGTTCCTGCAGGGGGGCGAGTTGACGCAAAAGTTGATAGATGTGAGGGGAGACCCATGAAAGAAATAAAGCCTTACACAACGCCGGGTCGCCTGTCGACGCCAATCCCCGACGACACAATCTAGCTCAGTGTTTCGAGATTTCATCGACACTCTCCTCCTGATGCTGAGGTCAGCCCCCCTGCCCCCTCACCTCGTCGAGAATACTCTGTACTGGAGGGGGGAGGGGGAGGGCTGTTTGGCAAGATGACCACTAATCGACTGAATGCGCATAACCTTAATTAAGCTTTCAGGCACAGTCTACACACACGCACACAGCTTTACTTTCACCCACAAGCTCTTGTCAGATAACTCCTACAAATACATTCATACAATCACAGAAGCACAACTCACTAATGCATAACCATCATCTCCAGTCACCAGAGTGAGATCAGAATAGGGAGGGGAGGGAGAGAATGGGCAGATTGGGGGTAGATATAGTGACGCTGTGTGGTGAAGCATGGAGGTACTAGATTGGTAGGAAGAGATGCAACTTAGAAATGCAGTAGTATGTGTGGGTTGGGGGGGGGGGGGGCAAAAGGGAGTAGTAGAGAAGGGGAAAATAGTGCAGACAGAGAGAAGAAGTGGGAGAGGTGTAGGATAGATGGAAAGACCTGGATAATTTTAGGACCAGAGAATGTCCTGTAAAGATAAGGGCCCCACTATTTAGGCCACAGGGTGATCTACTCTGATTTTGGCCTCAGTTTGATGGTGACCATTAATTCTGATGGACCATTGATCGGTTGTCTTACCAATGTAAACATCTCTGCATATAATACATGTGAAGGTTTTTCAATAATAAGGCATTTATTGAAAAACTAGACAGTAAAGGTGGATCATTTGAAATCTTGCTTTTATAGTGCTCGGTGTTTAATTCACCAACTAATATTTTTAGACAGACTTTTAAGTGAAGTATTTGAAGTATTATTAATTTTTATTGATTGTTTCAGGTGTGGACAACAATGATAATGACACGAGTGAGAATGAGGAAGACTCTAATGAGGATAGTGATCTCAGTGTGGTTGTAGAAGATCCACAGACAGAAGAAACTAAGTGTACATTGAAAAGTAGCAATCAGGCAGAAAATGAGGAAGAGACTGTGGGAAATCATGAAAAAACATCAGATCATGATGAAGACAGTACAGTAGTGTTACTTGAGGATTCAGAACGGACAGAAAATGAAGTAAAATGTAATATGCTGCAAAAGTCACCGGAAAAAGAACTTGGAGATAGTAAATTGACTTGCTCAGCTAAAATCAAAGTTGCATCAGTGTATTCAATAAACAAAAACCATATTATGAGGTCTACTGATTCTTCTGAAATACAGTCATTTGATCTGCAGGACAGACATAATGGTGCAAGACAACAGTGTGAACAATTCAAGAATGATGCATCAGAAGTTCATTCATGTGATTCAAAACAGCCTGAAAGGCACTTAACAACACAGTCAGAGATAGATAATGACAGTGACAATGATGTCATTATCTTAGAGTAATATCCAATCAGTGCTATTACCCACTGGATAAACAAACCAAATAACACTCCAAATACAATGTGCACTTTGCATGTGAAGGCTATATATTCTTTAGTTGTATGTTTTTAATATATGTTCTGTGTGTTGATGCACCTGGTACATATAAATGGGCCTCTTTAATTTTTTGCCCTCCATAATCAAAGTGTCTCCCATTGAGTGCTATTTCTATCACTGATTTATGTAGAAAATTTTATTAATATCGGTGTATATATATAAATCACAGATTATTGAAGATGATTATATGTTTACATAAAAATCTTATATTGAATTAAATGAAATACAAATCTGCTTTTTAACCGATGTCAGCAAAGGTCATAGTGAAAAGTTCCTGGCCTTCCAATGAAAGTTTGATGTTTATGTCAAGCCAGAAATTTTTAACTTTCCTCATTGATTTAGTTTGCTGCCTTCTGGCTGCTGGTGTCATAAATTTCTTTGTTTGTAGTAATTGATCACTCCACTGTTTAATGCTCTTCAAGCTTATGCCATCTAAATTTGATCAGTTAGTAAGAAAAATCAAACAATGGAAATTCTAGGTATGATTCAACAATATTTTTGAGGATGACAGGTTGCGATTCACCATAGAGATGTACGATGAGCCGCAGAAAGGTGCAGATAATGGAATACAACTTGATAATAATATGTAGAAAGGGAACAACTCACCAGAAAGGTGAATGTTGAGCCACCGACAGACACAAATAAAAGAGACACAATTCTAAATTTCCAGCCGCGGCCTTCCTCAGAAAGAGAACGCTCATCCACACATTCACTCAGGCACACTCATCCACACACGTCAGCCATCTCTGGCCACCCAACACAGACTGTGCCGCGGCCAAAAATTTATAATTGTGTGTGTCTTTTATTTGTATCTGTCGGCAGCTCAATGTTCATCTTTATGGTGAATTGTTCCCTAGCTACATATTATTATTAACATTCCTTACTGGACCTTCCATAGTTGTTAGAATACAACTTAATAACTTTCAGCTGTTACGGCCTTCATCGGTTAGAGAATCTCTCTCTCTCTCTCTCTCTCTCTCTCTCTCTCTCTCTCTCTCTCTCTCTCTCTCTCTCTCTCTCTCACACACACACACACACACACACACACACACTAAGATGACCATTGTCTCCAGCCGTTGTGGCAATCAGTGGGACTCAACACGCCCCAGGTGAGAGCAACCAGTGGTGGGGGTAAGGAAGCCGCATGGCGAGGGAAGCAAAATGGGAGAGGAGGGATGCATGGCGTGGTTGGGGAATACACCAGTGCTGTCTGACGAATGGGGAGGAAGGAAGGGAAGGGACTGGAGTGTTTGGCAGAAAGGGAGATGTATGTTAGGCTATAAGGAAAAGGAAGGGGAGGAGAGAGGAGAGTGGTGGGGGCAGGAACTAGCGAAGGTTTAGGCCTGGGGGATTGTGGGAGCGTAGGATATATTGTAGGAGAGTTCCCACCTGCGCAATTCAGAAAAGCTAGTATTTGTGGGGAGGATCCGTATGGCACATGCTGTGTAGAGTCATTGAAGTGAGCCACATCATGCAGTGCTGCATGCTCTTCTACAGGATGGTCCAGCTGTCTCCTTGCCACAGTATGACGATGGCTATTAATCCGGACAGACAACTTGTTGCTGGTCATGTCCACGTAGATAGCTGCACAGTGTTTGCAGTTCAGTTTGTATACAATCTGCTATCACAGTTTGCCTTGCCTTTTATGGGATAGGAAATGTCTGTGACAGAACTGTAGTAGATGGAAGTGGGGTGGTGGATAGGAGAGGTTTTGCATCTAGGTCTGTTGCAGGGATATGAGCCATGGGAAAAGATTTTGGGAGCAGGGATTGAGTAAAGATGAACAAAGATATTAAACACATTTGATGGGCAGCGGAATACCACTATGGGGGTGTGGGGAGGATTTTCTTTGGGTATTTCTCATTTCAGGGCAGAATGAAAGGTAGTTGAAACCCTGATGGAGAACACGGTTTAACTGCTCCAGTCCTTGATGGTAACCGGGTTACATGAGGGGTGCTCAGTTGTAGCCAAACACTAGGTTCAGGGGATGTGTTGGGTGACTGGACAGACAGGGCCCATAAGACCTGTTTCTGGACAAAGTTGGGAGGATAATTGTGGTCAGTGAAGACCTCAATGAGCCTTTAGGAATATTTGGAGAGGGACTGCTCTTCATTGCAGATGCGATGACCATGGGTAAGAAATTAGTAAGAAAGCTATTACTTTTGTAAAAGAAGAGTTGTTCCCTTAGCTTTATTATATAGCTGCTCTTATATAGCTTATATAGCTGATATCACTGGCAGTAGTTTAATACGTACTTGATTGCAGTGCTGTTTTTCAAAGAAAATGTTCCTACAGTCATTAATATGGAGTCCTATTTATAGTACATAGTTACTTGTTATACAGCCTTATAACAAAGACTGCTACTTACCCTGTATCTAACAAGAAATTTATATCCCTAAATTTGGATATTCAGATAATTTGTGCTGGCTACCGAGATATATTTTTACTGCTCAGTTCTGCTGGTCTGCAGACTTTTAATGTCCCAAAGGCAAATACCACAAGCCAACAGGGAGTGAAAATATGTGAAATAAGCCACCACTCTTACCTTTAGTTCAACACAATGTGAGATGGATCTAAGGGCATAAAGTGCTGTCTGAGTGTCTTGATTACATTATGCATGTGTTGATTTCAACTTATTATCTAGCTGTATCCCAAATTATTTGATGCACTTTTTCTCTTTCATTGTATGACTATTAATGTCTATTTGTGGTGTTAAAATGTAGTTACGTTTGTTTAAAATCACATATTGTGTGTCTTTGTGAGGTTAAGGAGTAAACTGTTAGCCATGAACTATGCATAAGCCTGTTCAGGTATCTTCTGAGCTTTTCAACCTACTTTTTTTTAACAGTCCTATCAATAAATTGAAAGATCATTTACGTAGATTACAAATGAGTAGTCCCATTACTGATCACTGTGGAACACTACATGTTACGTTCCCCCAGTCTGCTTTCTTTTGTGGCAGATTCCATCATACAAGAAGGAAACTATTGACACCATACAACTTTAATTGGCTAAATGGAATTTTCTGATTTACACAATCAAAGGCTTTGGCCTTTATTTAGACGTGGAATATGTTTAAACTTCATACTTTTACCCTCCCTTTCCTTGAGCAATTATAGTCCTTAAACTTTTCTCCATCATTGATGACTTTTCTGACATGTCCTCTTTGGTCTATGTCAGCTTTCACCTTATCATTGTATCCAAATCCTGAGCTCCCTCTTGGTCTTCAGCCTTAAAATTCCAACTCGTATATTAATCTTGGAAATCCGTTAGCACTCCCATGCTGGATATGTCCATATCATCTCAGCCATTGTGAGATTATTTTCTCTTGTAGTTTTACAAATTGAACCCGTTTTTAGATTTACTGCTTTCTCATCTATGCCTCTGACTATGCTGCAAACAAACCTTATTCAGCAGCCTCAATTCTGCTAATATCCTTTCTTTTTCCATATTAAGTCTTAAACAATTTATTATTAAACCTGCTTTAATTCTGTGATTTCTTTCCCTATAGAAACATACAACACTGCCAAAGTATTTTAAATGGTACCATATATTTTAGCTAATTATTGCTAGGTGTTTATTTGATCTTATTTAGAGTTACTCCACAGACCTACACCCTTTATCAACAATGTGGCTTTCGTTTCTTCACATCTGATGGTTTGGTGTACTTTCCTCTTGATCTCATTTTTTACAGTAAGGAATAGAAAAGGAAACTGAACAGCATCTCACCTTAACTCTTGTGTAATGAAGAAGTTTTCAGTCAATCCTACAGATGGTCCAACTTCGACAAATTCGTGATCCTATATACCATGTGTGGTGTCCTAGCAAATGTTGTTGTTATGGTCTTCAGTCTGGAGACTGGTTTGATGCAGCTCTCCACCCTACTTTATCCTGAGCAAGCCTTTTCATCTCCTCATAAGAACGGCATCCCACATCCACTTGAATCTGCTTAATATACGCGTCTCTTGGTCTCCCTCTGCGATTTTTACCCCACACACTTCCCTCTAATGCTAAATTTACGATTCCCCGATGTATAAGAATGTGTCCTACCAAGCGATCCCTTCTTTTAGTCAGGGTATGCCAAAAATTCCTTTTCTCACCAATTCTGTTGAGTACCTCTTCATTAGTTATGCAAGTTACCCACCTAATCTTCAGCATTCTTCTGTAGCACCACATTTCAAAAGCCTCTATTCTCTTCCTGTCCGCACTGCTTATCGTCCATGTTTCACTCCCATACACGGCAACACTCCACACAAATGCCTTCAGAAAAGACTTCCTTACCCTTAAATTAATATTCGATGTTAGCAAATTTCTCTTTTTCAAAAATGCTTTTCTTCCCATTGCCATTCTGCATTTTATATCCTCTGTACTGCGACCATCGCATGTTATTTTACTACAGAAAAATACTAACTATACTGTTCTGTACCTTAACTGAAATTTACTGAATTCTGATACATTGTATTAAACTATGACATTCTTTTTATTGCAAATAAATTGCATAAACCAAAGAACTGATCTTAATAAAATTATTTAAGGCTGTCTTGTATCATAACTATTATATAAAAAGCTGACAAAACATTATACTGAAAAATTAAATAAAACGTTTCACTAATCACTGGTTAGTCTTAGCCAGTAAATTATTTTAAGCATGAGAATTTCCTATCAGTTGTTTGATTGTTGTTAACTCAAAATCTGACCTACATCACAATACAGAAAACACTGTTATGATACCCCTCTGTTTTCTCCGTAGACCTACTTACGTAAATTTCATTAAGATCTGAATCATGAAACTTTATTCCAATTCTGACCCTGAACGTAGTCCAAGCTGAAAAATAATTTGTAAAAGTCTGATTTTATTCAACTACCATCCCTGAATAATGTAAATTATCCATTTGAATTAGCTACGAAATGGTGACTGGCGACTGCTGTTCAGTGACGATGTTGAGGAAGCTGGAGCTGGAGCTAAAATCCTGAAAATGTTAAAAATGTTTGTTCGGGTGATGTTATCATGAAGAACACGAGATACTGGTTATCATTTCTAGTTAAGATCATATCTGACATTTTACAATAGTATTTAAGAGATAAACAATCTAACAGTGACTCTCGCAACATTATGAAGGTTTCGCCCTTTCAAGAGATGACATAACAAGGACAAAAGACAAGAAGGATTACAGATTATACAATGGTTTAAAAACTGCTTGAACAAAGAGCTGAGATCATATTTATACTGATATTAAAATTTCTATGTTGCAAGAGACAGTTCATTCAAGTCCTAGGTTATAACTTTATTTTTCACATCACTGTGCTTATGTTTTGATTAGAATTCAATATCGTGTCATTGAATGTTAATGTCATTTCTCCAGGGGACGCTACACATGTCAACCTGTATTTAAATTTGTCAGTGTTTCACATATATTTTCTTTGTACACAGATTCAAACACATTTTTTTATATATGAGAAGATAAAATAAAAACACCTACCAAAACCGTAAAGACGTGGCAACGAGCTGTGACAGGCACATACAAAAGACACACACATACAATCCTTTCAGCTATCGGCCATGGCCTTTACACAATCACACAGGCACACAACACAGTCATACAATTGTATTTTGTGTGCCTGTGTGATTGTGTAAATGTTCTATATTCTGAAGAAGGCCATGTCCGATAGCTGAAAGGGTTGTATGTGTGCATCTTTTGTATGTGCCTGTCGCAGCTCGTCGCCACGTCTTTACGGTTTTGGTAGGTGTTTTTATTTCATCTTCTCATATATAAAAAAATGTGTTTGAATCTGTGTGTGATCTGTACCTCTGTGATTGTGTGTGTGTGTGTGTGTGTGTGTGTGTGTGTGTGTGTGTTGTGTGCCCTCCTTTCTTGACAAAAAGGCTATGACAGAAAGCTTGTAATTAGTGTGTGTGTGTGTGTGTGTGTGTGTGTGTGAGAGAGAGAGAGAGAGAGAGAGAGAGAGAGAGAGAGAGAGAGAGAGAGAGAGAGAGAGAGTGTCTTTCCTGTGTGCTTGTCTACAGCTCATTGATCATTTGTATGCTAAGTTGCAACCTTTCCTCATTATATTATTGAACAGTATTTATTAATAACACATTTTGTTTATTAAGTACTGTTATGAACAAGAGCCTTCAGGGATGTAGAACTAGTAAAGTTATTCTTTAATTAGCACAAGCAACCACTGCTGGCTACTTCTGTAAAGCATACCAACAAATAATGGCTAACACTAATCAAACTACTCTTTAGTCATGATTTATTTACAGGTAACTTTAAGTTAGGAGAAAATATTGTTATTTTGGAAGGAAAAAAAAAAAAAAAAAAAAAAAAAAAAGGTCACGGCTCCTCCCCTACGTAAACTTCTTGGCTGCTGATTTTATCTACAGCTTCAAACAAAGTCTTAATGTAACTTTACATGTGCCACTATCAACTGTCTATGCACACCAAAATAACAGTGTAATACAAATTAATGAGGTAATGCAAGATTTAAATTTTTTAGTTATAATATTCAAATAAATTTTTTAATATTTTGGCTTTCAATCTCTTGCCTAATGTAGATGTAGTTTTCACATATTTGCAAGAAGGTGCATTGTTCTTATGATAAAGTACCACCTTCGCCCCTTCCCTCCAAAAAAAAATCAAAAAAAAAAAAAAAAAAAAAAAAAAAAAAAAAAAAAAAAAAAAAAAAAAAATCAGTCCTCTCCGCAAAAGTTTATCATCTGTAGGGATCACAAGCCTTCTACAGTATTAGACATTAATTTTATATTTTTAATGAAAATAAGTAGGATGAAATCTGAAACTTGCCCGCGAAAGGCAAAGGTCCCATGTTCGAGTCCCGGTTCCGGCGCACAATTTTAATCTACCAGGAAGTTTCATATCAGCACACACTCCGCTGCAGAATGAATGTTTCATTCAGGAACAGATCTTTTTGGCATATGACTCTAGCACCATCTCTTTGATTATAAATCCACTGGTTTCTGCCACTATTTCATTTCTGACATTAAGTGGGCTGCATCGCATCCAAAATGAGTTACACACACATTGTTTTTGTTTATTTTGTTTTTTATGTAAGCAAATAATCAAAACATTGCTGATACATTTGTTTTTCATTTTTGTTTGGCCAACATTTAAAAATGGAATACCTATCATGCACAAAGGTTTCTAATATTTATTATACATGCAATATGCAAAATCTGTTTCTTCTAATATGCCTGTGCAATGCAACTGATATTTGTGCAATACCATGTAATTCATTTTGTTTGTGATTTCATTTTTGACTGCAATTTTAGGGTACCTTTCATATGTATGTATCTTGACCAGTTATGAATCAATTTCTGTGGTCAGTATACTATCAAAGTAAAGAATTTTATGGTGCACAGATGTTCTAGTTTTCCCATGTGAAAAGTCACAAACAATAACATTATTTTCAAGAGGAATATAAACAAAACTGTTGTGTAGGTCAAGCTTGGTGGACTTCTTACACTTTTGAACAACATAAAAATAAATCTTTGTATCAATCCAATGTATTTGCCATGCTGGGAACTTTTCACTTTGTCATTGTATTATTTTTAGGAAGACATTAAATTGTATGATATTGCTTTAAGTGGTATTTATTTAAGATTTTTAGTTACCTTAGTCTTAATGGTGAATATCTCCATGCTGACATGTATGTAGAAAATATTCCACTGTTGACCTTCTTTCAATAATATTCAGTGCTTTGAAAATTAATAGCTTTAATTTATAATGAGAACAGATTGACAGTTTAAAAATTCAGGTACTGAGAAGTGGAAAGTACATAGCTTTTATTGAAAATTGATCATTGTTTGGACAAAACTCTTGTTGAGAGCTAATAGACACAAAACCAAAATGTATTTTGTAATTGTATTGGTACTCATTATTCTGTAATCACTGCTGAAGATCTCAAACAGGATAAATATGTTGAAAATGAAAATGTTGTATGAATGCCTGAACATCACCCCAGTTCCCCCACTAATTATATACTAGCTGAAAATCCGGTGTTACCCTTGGTATTTATGTATTTAAGCAAGCATTGAGTTAGTACATCTTCTATCCCTTCTCTCTCTGTCCATCTCCTATTTCTAATAACATGTTATATTTCTCAGAGAATATATAAGAAATAAGGCTGTCTTGCATAATGTACAAAATTATGAGTGCAGTATTCAAACAAAGAAAGATACTAATCAAATTACAAATGATATGTAACATCCATATATTCAATTAATTCTCAACTTTACTATAAACAATTTTTCTTGTGAATTGTCCAGGATCTAATATGAATAATTCCTTTGGTGAGCCCATAAATTGTCTGTTTGAAAAACGGGCTTGTCAAAGCCACTCCACAGTACTGAATAGATTGACCTGTGATTTATTAATCACAGTAGAAAATGCAAGTCTCAGTGGAAACTGCAGTCTCTGGAAGTTAAAAGCTAGATCTGTTGGAAATATGGGTATTAGTTGGATGTACACTGTTTCATTGTCTTCCTTTCCTTGTAGCCCTATAGAAACCTTATTGAATTCATCTGCAGCCGTGTTCACTTCACAGTTCACAGTTGGTTGAAGATTGTCAAGAGCAGTCAGCTTTAGGAATTTCATTAAGCTGACTGGACTACAGCAGTGTTTCAGTGGTGAATGTATTAATATGTGGTGCATGTGATGGGTTTTTACCCATCACAGTATATATGATCTCATATTTATTGAATTATGTGTGCTACAGTTATAAAATTTTGCAGTTATATATTCATTTGTATAAGTTATGTGTGTCGGTAAAATCTGTTGTGAACAGAGTTAGTTGTAAAGAAATAATAGATTAAAACCTGATGTGTGATGGGGTGGTTTTCCATGAAATTTGCTGCAGCGGATTAGCCATGCGCACTGTGGTGCCATGCTGCGGTGCGTGCAGCTGTTTGCCGTTGGGGGTTTGAGTCCCCCCCCCCTCCCATGAACTGTGTGTCGTGCTGTGATACAATTTTGAAATTACATTCAGCTGTATGTGTGTATACTAGCTGTAAAATTTCCTGCGACTACAATTTGTATTGCAGAAATTATAAACTGTAATGTTGTTGTTTCGCTCCATGAACATTGTAAAAGTAGTACGCGAGAAACTTTTTTCCTTTCATTATTCTGCTGTGGTTGTCGGTGAGATAAAGTTTAATAATGGTTCAAAATTATGTTTAAAGTTTGTTGCAAGTCACTAAGTACTGTCATTCTCATACAGTGTGTGAATAAAGTCTCGAAGTCTCGTCGCATTATGTGACAGTTTCTTGTGAGTCCTATTGTTTATGACTTTACATCTGCTGAACCATGTGTCGTATGTTGTTCTTAGCCCTGCAGCATTGGTACTTCACAGTAAGGAACAACTACTAAATTTGGTTGAAATTGGTTTAGTGGTTTAGGAGTAAATGTGCAACATTGTCATTTGATGCAGCAGTTTTTTGCGCATCACATTGTTTGTAAAAAAATGTGTGGTACATGATTCTTACACTTATGGTGACCGTCCTTGTGGATTAAAGCTTAAGTATGCAAAATTTCATAAAGATTGGAACTAAACTGTAAATTTGTATGCAATACATACACACAAACAAACACATGGACACTCTGCTTTTTATATATAGATTCTGAAACTGTCCTTATTCAATTTTGCTCAAGTAATATTAATGGTTCTTTAAATATTCTGGTCATTGTTATATAATTTTGTAATTGGTATATCTGCTATTTCTGTTTTTTTCTCCTGTTTAACCTGTATTATCTAAATTTAGCCAAAATGTAATGTTAGTTTCTCCAAATCTGCATTCTGCTGCTTCTGCAACTGTGGCTCAAAATGAAAATCTGCTCCACTTGCTTAATTTGAACCAGTCATATGAACTCAAAGTTCAAATCAAACAACCGGGGCAGGTTTTCATTAACTAAAATTTAATGTGAAATGTTTAAGTTTTTTTTTTATTATGTAAGACTTCCATAAAAAATAGCATTTACTTTCCATAATACAGGATGTGGCAGAAAGAACTCCCCAATTAGAGGGGCAGTGTGCTGTGGGCAGCAACAGAGAAAGTGGAAAGGAAGAGGGAGGGGGACTTCCCTTGAGTAGCTGCATGTTAGCCATTTTCAGTGTATACTGTGCTTTAGTCAGGAAAACATCACAATTTTTTGCTGAGCAGTAATTACTCATTGTGCCTATTGTATACGCTTTGTGCTCATTCAACAGGACTTTGTACCAAATTGGAATCAGGTTCTACATTTAGTTATAAATCCCACGGTCGATGAAGACTGCTACAGGCCCAAATAAGTTAATGCAGTGAGAGATTTAGTATTGGCATGACTGGCACCTGCTATTTTGGAGAATGTGAGAATGTTACTGTTAACTTCCTACAGCAAAAACTTTGTGACCTCAAGAATATGTTTTTTTTCCAGAAATATCACACCACATACTGACATTGGTAAGGGAAACGTTTCCTGGGCATGTCATTTCTTTGCGTGATGGCTTTGGCTGGCAGTCCTGTTTGTCAGACTTGACACCCTATGACTTTTTTCTGTGGGGCCATCTTAAGTCCAAAGTATACTGTGACCACTCACAAACCTTAAAAGCCCTCAAGGAAATGATAACTAAAGAAGTTTAAGCAATTAATGTCTAATGTACAATTTCAGAGAATGGTTTAGCTAATGCATCAACAATGGAGGCAGCCATTTGAGTGCTGTAGGTTTAAAATACATTTGTATTGCATGTTCCTACATGGAATTATGTGCTCTTAATAGTAAAAGGTCATGTCTTACTTAGTTTTATTTTTGAGATGGATAGGTTGCTTACTCACCACACACACATCCAATGAGCTGCAGAAAGGCACAAATACCAGAATACAACATTAGAGATTTGGCCGTTTAGGCCTTCGTCAGTTAGAGAGACACAAACATAACACACTCACACAGACACGACCGCTACCTCCGGCTGCTGTGAGCAACCTGCAGTAAGCAGTTCAGCCTAGGCGAGAGCAACCAGTGGTGGGGGTGAGGAACTGGCACTGAGAAGGAAGCAGGAGGGAAGGGGGAGTACGCCAGTGCGGAAGGAATGGGAGGGACTGAAATTTGGCAGGATGGGAGATGGATGTAAGGATAGAGAGAGGTAGGGAGAGGAAGGGAAGGCAGTAACTAGTGAAAGTTTAGGCTTGGAGGATTGCGGGAGCGTAGGATAAATTGTGGGGAGAGTTCCCATCTGCACAATTCAGAAAAGCTGGTGTTTGTGGGGAGGATCCATATGGCACAGGCTATGTAGCTGTCACTGAAATGAGCCACACTATGCAGGGCTGCATGCTCTGCAAAAGGGTGATCTAGCTGTCTCCTAGCCACAGTTTGATGCTTCCACCATCCCCCAGACCTAAACCTTCATTAGTTCCTGTCTCTACCACCCTTCCCTTCGTTTCCCTGCCCACACTCTAATCTTAAATTCATCTCCCGTCCTGCCACAAATTTCAGTCCCTTTCCTTCTTATCGAACTGTATGTCAGACAGCACTGGTGTATTCCCCCACCCATGCCGCGCATCCCCCCACCCGTCCTGCTTCCCTCTCCTTGCCACTTCCTCACCTCCACCACTGGTTGCTCTTGCCTAGGCTGCGCTGTGTACTGCAGATTGGCCACAGCAACTGGAGATGGTGGTTTTGTGTGTGTGTGTGTGTGTGTGTGTGTGTGTGTGTGTGTGTGTGTGTTGATTCTCTCTACCCGATGAAGGTCTAAACGGCCGAAAGCTCTAATGTTGTTTTATGTTATTCGTGCCTTTCTGCGGCTCTTTGGTGAGTAAGCAACCTATCCTTCTCAAAAATATTGTTGAATCCTTCCTGGAATTTCTATTGTTTAGTTTTATTTTTCTTAGATCCCTTTATAGGTGAGTTATTTCTGCTGTATTGTATACAGGGGCATCCACCTGAAGATCAGTATGTAGGCACACCTAATGACGATGAAATGTCTGTTCATCAAATTATTTTGTTTATTAGACACCATGACCCACAGTACACTCAAGTACTGTTCTATCAACCTTCATCATTACCATTTTCCTTCCAAGGATTAGGCTGTTGCCTGTTCCAAAATCACAAACAAACTCATATCTTTATTGATTCAGTTTATATGTTGGGATTTTCTGGGCAATTCTGGCATTCTCAGAAAGTGGTGTCTCCAATTTTCACAATATTGTTGAATGATTTTTATTCACATTGAAAATATTAATTCTGCCCTGATGTTGTCATTTCTAATCATGTACAGCCCTTTTGTCTTTCTCGGGAACCTCATCTCTGTAGTTTGAATTTAACTTTCTTGACTTTTTGTGTAAACCCTGTGGAATAATACAGGAACTGCCATTATAGAAATTAAAAATCATCCATTTTCGTACTTTATGCCCTAATGTTCTGATAATGGTATCACAGACAGCTTAGAAGTTGTGTATTTTATTGTTACTATCAGAATCGAAATGTTTCAGAGAGTGGAATAGTAAAACATATTAAGTTTATTTATTGTATCAGGGTCCAAATCATCATAAGTGTATGCATAAAAACAACTTTCCTGTGGTTTCTACCAACACTACAATTGAATAACACCGGAAATACTGACAGAAAGTCACTTTATTTACATACTATTACAACAGAGGTGTGACACTTTCAACTTCTTGAGCAACAATGGCGTCTTGCTGCTGAGGCAGCGATTGTGTACCTTGACCAAAGAGGTTACTTTTGGCTCCCATTTGTGATGTTGATACGCGGGACACCGACGCCACAGAGCCCCCCCCTCCCCCCCACTTCCTGGGGGAGCATGGGGGTGGCGTCAGCATCGACACCATTTGTGTGTTGTCGTGTGGTACTGGCCCATAGTCCGATGAGGGGCATGGAGCGCGCAACGTGGTGAGGCCATGCAGTGCGCTCAGTCACCAGGAAGGGGGAGGGGCGTGGCGTGTTGTGGGCTGTCAGCGCAGGCTGTGAGGACGGGAGGGAACGTGCTTCCTGCACGTGCGATGACGCTGGTGTCGTAGAACATCGTGGGTGGAGAGGTGAAAGGTGGGGAAGGCAATATGTAGTCCTACAACCAGCGTGGGTGACAGAGAGGCCGTCCAGCGTGGGAGATCAGCAGAGGGAGGCGAAGGGGAAGGAAGGAGGGTAGTTTAAAGATGTAGGCCACCCGACGCACTTAAAGACGCTGAGATCTTTGAAGCGTCGGTGAAAGAGGGAAAAGGGAGGTGTTTGATTAAGGTGATATTTACAGGAGCGGAGGGGGTCTCGGAACATGAGTGGAGGTAAACGACAAACAACATTTTGTCTCGCAGCTGGATGGTCACATTTTCCTGTGGATAGGTGGATATGTCCACGGTGTATGAGACGTAGGCGTCTGCGTCGGGGGCATGGGAATCGGTGAGGTGCACTGTTATCGGTGTGGCACAGGGTTGGAAGGCATCAAAGTTGGGAGTCGGAGAAAAACCTGCAAACGTTGATGTGTTGTCCGGCGCGATATGTGGCACGATGTGTGTTACACTGGTAGATGGCTGCAGGGGGGCGGAGTCTGCCTGATCACTGCCTAAAAACGTGATCTTCACATGCAGGCTCGACACTCGGGAAGTTGTCGTCACACGCAGGAACAACGTTTGAAGGCAAAAGATCATCACACACTAAGGATACTTGTTTAGGGGTTGTCTGCGTCATTGTTTCCTGCCTGTGGGATGTCACACGCAGGGGACAGCATCCACGTGGGTTTCAGCCGGTTGATGGAGACTGTAACCACATGTCCATTAAGGGAAATGTCAAATGTGTTCTTGGATCTGCAAGGGATGCGGTGCAGGCCGGAGTAAGGCGGCTGTAATGAGGGGCGTACGGTGTCATCACGCAGCATTACAAACTTGCAGTCCTCCAGCGCTTTGTGTACACACACACACACACAAACACACACACACACACACACACACACACACAGTGTACAATGGGCGCTTAGCGGGGGTACCAACGTGCATGCGATATATTCTCATACATATTCAATGAGCGTTGGCAATTCGGTTTGTGAGAGGTGGTCAGTGTCGGCGACGAAATCCGCGGGAAGTACGTGTGGTTCGCCATAAACTACCTCGACCAGGGAGGCGCTAGGTCTTCCTTATGTGCGGCTTGGATGTCGAGAAGAACGTACGGAAGGGCGTCAGTCCAGTTACTGCCATGGCATGTGAGGGCCATTGTGAGGGTGCGATGCGAGCTCTACTAGCCCTTTGCTCTGTGGGTGGTAAGCTGTCATACGAAGTCCATTGCTGCCGCACATCACATAAATTATTGAAAAGTGCCAACTCGAACTGTCGCCCCTCATCTGTAGTGAGGACAGACAGCCGAACCGCGATATCCACGCATCAGTGAAAGTAAGCGTGACAGTTGCTGTGGAAATGTCTTTGAGCGGGACAGCTTCGACCCATCGAGTAGTACGGTCAATCATTGATAGTATATAATGAAACCTGTCTGAAATGGGAAGGGGGTCCACGAAATCCAAATGAATATGTTTAAATCGACCTGTGGGCATTTCGAAACTGCATAGTGGGGGTTGCGTGTGCCTGTCGACTTTACTGCGTTAAGCACGCCCGAGTCCACGACTGACAGTCGCGACGCATATTCGGCCAAACGAATCGTTCGGAAATCAACTTTAAGGGCAGCTTAATCCCAGGGTGGGAAAGGCCGTGAAGAGAATGGAAAATGTCCGTGTGTATCGCTATTGGAACCAGGTGGTGTGAAGCCGGTGGAAATGTCACAAAAAACTGGCGCGCGAGTATGTCAGTATGTACGGGTGCTGAGATGGCGCAGATGCACGACATATAATCTGCTACAACCTTGGTTGCACTGCACACGTATCTTACGTTGGTTGTAAATTGTGAAATAAAGTCTAAATGCGGCCAGTGCCGAGGAGGGGGATCACCTGACGGGTTACGTATAGCGTCAGCAAGTGGCCGGTGATCGGTATAGACAGTTACAGGGCGGCACTCGATGTCCTCTCTAAAATGTTTGATGGCAGCGTAAATAGCGTAGAGTTCCCTGTCAAACGTGGACCATTCACGTTGAGAGGGCGTTAATATTTTTGAGAAGAAACGTAACGGCTCGGCATGGTCGCTGACATGTTGTTGTAGCATGGCGCCCACTGAAGAGTCGCTAGTGTCCATGGTAATTGAAATTTTAGCATCTGGGATAGGATGTGCCAAAGTACTGCATGAGCGAGTGCTGTCTTTAATTGTTCGAATGGGGCAATCATATCATCCGTCCAAGGGACCTTGTGCTCACCTGACGTGTTGTTGCCTGCTAGTGCATCAGTTAACAGTGCTTGTAGTGACGCCGCATGCAGAATGTGGCGCCAAAAAAAAAAAAAAAAATCATTCCCAGGAAGCGGCGCAGCTCTTTATATGTCTCCGAAAGTGGGAGTTGTAATATGAGTGAAACGCGATCTGAGGTGGGGCGCGTGCCTTGCTCTGAAACCTCGTGTCCAAGGAAAGTGACAGTGTCCTTGCACAGTTGGGACTTGTCGTTAATATGGACACCATTCTCTTGCAATGCCTTAAGTACATGCGCCAGATGTTCCTCGTGCTCTTGGTGGGAGGACGAAAAAATTAAAATACCTTCGAGGTAAGCATAGCAAAAAGGGAACTGGAAGAAGATGGAATCAATGAATCGCTGCCACGTCTGCACTGCGTTCTTTAGGCCGAAAGGCATGAAACACTGTTCAAAAAGTGCAAAAGGAGTAATGAAAGCCATTTTTTGTACGTCGTCCAGTGCCATTGGAATCTGATGGTATGCCTTGTGGCATTCGACTACTGAGAAAACTTTAGCGCCGTGAAGCTGCTGTGAAAAATCTTGAATGTGGGGTATCGGGTAATTGTCAATTATTGTTCTGGCGTTGAGCTTGTGGTAGTCACCACACAGTCGATAGGTGCCGTCTTTCTTTTTTGCCAAATGAATGGGGGACGACCAGTTGCTGTGAGAAGGACGCAATATCCAACTGTCTAGACGCTCCTGGACTATAAGTTTCGCGGTCTGCAGTTTATGTGCCAATAAGCGTCTTGTCTTGTGGCGCACTGGGGGGCCCTCGGTCGTATTAAGTCTGTGGAGAGTACTGTTTGTCACACTCGATACTAGCGGTTGTGCTGCAGCAAGCGAATCACTAACCTGTGTGGCGTTGGCGACAGAGGTGGGCAGAGTGGCAGTACAGTCTGAGTCTGCTGCAGGTGTAGATGCCCTCGTGCAATAGCTCGCCAGTGTGCTGGAGATGATGTCGAGTCGGTGACGTGTGATGTCATTGTCGCGTCGTAAAAGTCACACTCGGTGCGGACGCAAGCGATGTCCATAAATATGAGCCAGTTTCGCTGAGAGTCGAACGCACTCGGAAGTAGTTGCTAAAAGTTCATCTTGTACACTATACTGGGACTTTGCAGGTGCAAACTGTCCATGCAAACGTCATTGAGAAGGGGCGTGATGAATGGATGCTGTCTGAAGGTCCAACGAAAATTCGTAATGCTTCAGGAAGACAATTCTTACCACAGGTGTGTCAATCCCAGTGATGTAGAAAGTCCAAGGAAATACAGCGTCCTGTGCGAATTGCAGTTGGAGTTCAGTAGTGCCGTAAACTCGTAAGGGTAAGTTGTTGACAGCTCGTAATGAACCTGGGCCGGGTATGATATTTGATGGCGCGAGGTTACGAGGAATAATGTTGGTCTCAGCGCCAGTGTCTACCAGGAAACGTGTTTGTTTGTGAGAACAAGTCGGTAATGTAGAGTCCGCCAGTAGTAGTGTCCGGACAGGACAAAGGCGGAGCAGTTGAGCGGCGCCTGTAAGAAGTTGCGTGGGGCATGGCACCGTTTCATCCCACCACCGAGAGTATGATGCCGCTGCGCACGGTGGCCTGCAGTTGCGTGCTTTGTCGCCGTGTGTTACGTGGAACCAAGACAGCGGGTAGATGAGGTGGGGGGACCCACCCTTCGCGCCGGTACTGGCAGTAGTTGTAGCCTACGTTGCAGATGGCATGTCTAGGGTTGCCAGATTGAACTTGAGGCAGGCCCGGAGACTAGACGTGCCCCCCTCCCCCTTGGCCAATGATTCACCCCCCCCCCCCAACTGCGACCAACCCCCCTCCCCAAACCAGGGTTACAAGTGAATTATTATTTAAAAAAAAAAACTAATCATCTCCTCCCTCCCAGCAAGTATCCTCCCCGGTGGAACATTGCTAGGGGTGGCCTTCACATGCCGCAGCTGACCGGCCAGGCCTGGCCACCAGTTGCTGTGGATCAACATTCGGCACACTTCAGTCGGCGTGGCAGCAGAAGTGGCGGCAGCATCAAAGCTGCTCACATCAACATCTGCGCCTTCGAAGAGTTGCCGCTTGAGGCTCCGCAAACTGGTCACCAAGAAGAGCGCCAAATACCTAATAAACTTTTGTAGCCACTCTTTCTAATTTTCTTCCTGCCCCCATTCTTCACGGAACGAACTTAGATATCGTCTCTTCATTTCACGGTTATTACTCACTAATCTGAGTTAATGTAAGCTTGTCTGTTCACACACGATCCGAGCATTCCAAAAAATTGCCGGTAAACTGATAAACAATGAACGAACAAACACAAGTAATAGACGTCGCCAGTTGACACGTTGCCGCAACAGTGTTTGCTTAATAATGCGCTAGCCGATTACTACCGACGCAACAGCGAAAAGTTTTCAGAGGAAGAATAGAAAAGTAGCGTTTTGATGCAATAAGAAATTGATATTTATATAAAGTTATTCATAACTACTAGAGAGGAGCCGGCCGGGAATGGCCGAGCGCGCTGAGGCGTCTTGCCACGGTGCGCGAGGCTGCTCCCGCCAGAGGTTCGAATCACCCCTAGGGCATGGATGTTGTGTTCGTCCTTAGTTTAAGTTACGTTAAATACGATGTAGATCGTCGCTATATGAGCATAGTACTTAAAAAGCGTCGTAAAAAAGTTAAGATGAAGGTTACATTCAAGCCCGAAGATGAGTCATTGGCCCGTAGACCCGGAGAATTCATTCCAAACCCGGGCACTCCGGGCGGCGCCCGGAGATCTGGCAACACTAGGCGTGTCCGGCTATGAAGACGTGGAGGTGGGGTTGGCTGAAGATGGCGACGGTAGCGGCCTGTTGCTGACAGGTTGCTCCACTATCTGTTGAACGGCGCGCCGCTTGGAACGTCCGATCGCCGGAAAGTGAGGCGGAAGAGGCATGTCCGGTTGTCGAACTCCGCGCGCCAATGAATCAGAATTCAACTGGCGGTGGTGCATCACTTGGTGTGCCCTTTCGGCGTACACCAGACGAGCATCGAGTTGCTGTGTCGACAGTGCTAAGAGCTGGATTTGTAGCTCGGCCAGCACTTTGAGTAACCAGATAGCCCATAGCACTGGATCGGGCAGAAAGGAGTGATCTACTGAGACCGCAGGTGGCGCCAGAGTTGGACAGGGGTGGAGTCGCCAGTGTTTACATCCTCGATGATATGAGTCAATGCCTCGTCCAGTGAGCGTGACAAGCGTCGTAGAAGAATCTCCTTTGCGTTGCGAAACTTATTTGCGGGTGGAGGTGAAAGAATGATATCACTGGCCAAGTCCATCTGGTCGTGGAGGTGTGTGAGTACACACAGGAATCGAGCGTCCTCGCTCGTGACGTTGTGTAACTCGAAGATAGATTCTACCACCGTGGACCTTGTTATAGATTAGATTAGATTAGATTAGATTAATACTTGTTCCATAGATCATATATACGACATTTCGTAATGATGTAGAACGTGTCAGTCTAGTAAATGTTGTCTACACTTGACGATCAATATTTTAAGGATTTTTCATTACATTTTTTGTTGTTTTTAATTTTTTTAATTTTTTAAAATTTATATGTTTATTTATTTTTTTAAAAAGTTTTATTTAATATTTGTTAATACCATTCTAAGGTTTTTTCTTTTATACATATATACTCGCAACCAACTTTTTCTGTTACTTACTTACCTATGACTACTGGTCAGGATAGAGTGTGAATTAATCACACAGGTCAACTAGAATTCTTAAAATTCAGATAGTGTGCTAATTAGTATTTCTATTAAACCTAGCTAAATTATATACTCATAATATTAAAGTAGGTATTACTATGTTTTACAAGTAGGCCCCTAGTGTTAGGAAAGTTTTGCCCTCTTTAGTTTCTGTATAATTACCGTTAATCCAAAGTATTGTTGATTAACCTATTTTTTTAAATACGTAAATGAAACACAATTAGTATAACTGATACGTATATAGCAATTTACTCAGTATTATTTACGCTATCTTTTACTGTAGCCAGTTTCCATATAATTGTTTACTTTCCATTATAATTAATGTGTTGTACTCAATTAACAATACGCAGTTTCCAGTATCATCGTTTGAAAGGTATAAACAGGATGTGTTCACGGCATGTAGTTGAGTATTGTTTCATCCTCCATCCGATTCACAATTAATGTCTGTTCTCAGTATTGTTTTGAGTACTGTTTCGTCAGTGATCTGAGGCACAATCCATGCCAGTTCGGAATCTGTTTGAACAGCATGTTAAAGTTATTTAATGTTAGGCGTTCAGAAAGTGCATCTACCATGATAAATGGATTTTTGTGTCACACTGTAAACCCCAGACTTGTACATTTCACTCACGAATTCTGTAAATTAGTATTATTAATGTGTGGAATATACCTGGTCACATTAAGTGTAATTAATGAGACTTGTAAGCTGGCCATAAACAGGGACAACTGGGCGTTCATAAGCTCATCAGCAATAAGAACTAACTTAGCATCTTTGTGAATGTAGACTGGCAAGTCATTAATATATATTAATAACAGAAGACCCAAGAACGAACCTTGTGGGACCCAATTTTCGATAACTCCCCAGTTAGAGGAATTAATTGTTTCTTCTATATCAAGTGAACTGCTTATTTCAACTTTCTGCACTCTTCCAGTTAAGTATGATTTAAACCATTTATGCACTGTCCCACTCGTACCACAATACTTAAGCTTTATCATTCTAGAAAAACTCAAAAGCCTTTGAGAGATAACAAAAAATACCAACTGGTGATGTCCGGTTATTCATAGTGGATTACTTTTGCCCTATAAAATTTCAGCCAGCCGCTACCGAGAGCAACGAACAACGATAACATCAAAAAAGATCGAATTACGACCAGCTAATGGCACAAATTGATCTGTAGTGTAGAGAACGTGCCGGCCGCGATGGCCGAGAGGACTGAGGCGCGCCAGTCACGGTCTGCACGGCCACTACGGTCGGAGGTTCGAATCCCCACTCGGGCATGGATATTTGTGACGTCCTTAGTATTAGCTAGTTCATAAGTAGTTTGTAAGTTTAGGGACTGATGACCCCGTAGTTAAGTCCCATAAACTCTACAAACATTTGAACATTTTGTAGAGATCGTTCTGGATGTAGAATACAAGGTGCATCTGAAAAGTTTGGTGAATTGTCTCATACAAACTGCGCTGGCAAGAATGAGATGCATGCACACACACGTCAACAAATGCCCCCTACTATACAAAACACTGCAGTGAAGCTGTGGCACAAACTGCAAACCAGCCAACAGTGTCAGTGTGAGAACTCATGTCATTGCAGCATGAAACTCTTTTGAGGGCAACGTAGTAATATGTTAACATTGGAGTTTTGTTTAAAATTACGGCGATGAAGACTCGTGGGATGCTAGTGAAAGTGTATGGTATTGAAGCAGTTGGTGAAACGTGCAGCCGGCCGCGGTGGCCGAGGAGACTGAGGCGCTCCAGTCACGGTCTGCACGGCCACTACGGTCGGGGGTTCGAATCCCCCCTCTGGCATGGATATTTGTGCCGTCTTTAGTATAAGGTAGTTGATAAGTAGTTTGTAAGTTTAGGGACTGATGACCCCGTAGTTAAGTCCCATAAGCTTAACAAACATTTGAACATTTTTTTGAAACGTGCATCTTTTAGTAGTTTAAACACTTCAGATACAGAAAGGAAAGTGCTGAGGATGAGGCATGTTCAGATCTATTGCACACATCCACAGTCCCAGACAACACTGAATGAGTGCGAAGGTTGCTTGTGGATGATCGGCAGCTGTCTTTGAGAATCATAGCAGACGAGGTGAAGAGCAGCACAGGCAGTGTAATCACTATTGTTCATGAACATTTGGGAAAGCAGAAGATTTGTGGCCGGTTTGTACTGCACATTCTGACAGACGAGCAGAAGCAAACTCAGATGGAAGCATCTGGAGATTTCATCAACATGTCTGACTGTAATCGGAAATTTTCGGAAACCAGCATTACAGGAGATGAGAGTTGGTGCTACTAATACAATCGAGAGATCAAGCAATAGTCAATGGCATGATGTTCATTGTCTTCCCTGCCTCCCAAAAAACGTCGGCTGACAAAGTCCAAGATAAAGACAATGTTGATTGACTTTCCTGATAGCAAGGGCTTGATCCATCATAAATTTGTACTCATGGGGTATACAGTCAACATAGAAGTTTACTAGGGAGTTCTTTCTGAAATGGCTGCTGCAACACATCTGGCCACACTGTATTGGAATGACAGTGGAATTTCCTGCACAACAATGTCTGTCCACACACTGCGATCCGTGAGCTCAACTTTCTCGCTAGACACAAGGTCATTGTGCTTCCACACCCTCCTTATTCTCCAGATTTGATGATGTCAAATTTCTTTCTCTTTCATTGCCTTAAAGTAGCCCTGAAAGGTCTACGCTTTGCAAAGGTTGCGGAGATCCAACAACGCACGACCTCAGTGCTTCAAGTGATTCCACGAGAAGCTTTTGCTGATACTTTACAGCCGGTTTCAGAAGTGTATTTTAGCCAATGCCGATTACTTTGAAGGCCAGTAAAGTTATTTTGTTTGTAACTCTTGTTTCTTGTATTTCCTGAGACCATGCACTTAACTTTTCAGATGCACCTTGTATGTTACGAACAAGGAGAAACAGGAAATAATTATGAATGAGGTCAGGTGTGCCACAGGGGAGTGTCGTGGGTCCATTGCTGTTCACGATATATATAAATGACCTTGCGGATAACATCGGAAGTTCACTGAGGCTTTTTGCGGATGATGCTGTAGTATACAGAGAAGTTGTATCGATGGAAAATTGTATTGAAATGCAGGAGGATCTGCATCGAATTGACGCATGGTGGCCGGCCGCGGTGGCCGAGGGGACTGAGGCGCTCCAGTCACGGTCTGCACGGCCACTACGGTCGGGGGTTCGAATCCCCCCTCGGGCATGGATATTTGTGCCGTCCTTAGTATAAGGTGGTTGATAAGTAGTTGTAAGTTTAGGGACTGATGACCCCATAGTTAAGTCCCATAAGCTTAACAAACATTTGAACATTGTTTTGATGCATGGTGCAGCTAATGGCAATTGAATCTCAATGTAGACAAGTGTAATGTGCTGCGAATACATAGAAAGAAATATCCTTTATCATTTAGCTACACTATAGCAGGTCAGCAACTGGAAGCAGTTAATTCCATAAATTATCTAGGAGTAGGCATTAGGAGTGATTTAAAATGGAACGGCCATATAAAATCAATCGTCGGTAAAGCAGATGCCAGACTTAGATTCATTGGAAGAATCCTAAGGAAATGCAGTACGTTATAGTACACTTGTTCGTCCACAGCTTGAGTACTGCTCAGCAGGTTGGGGTGATAGAGGAAGTAGAAAAGTTCCAACGGAGAGCAGCGCGCTTCGTTACAGGATCATTTGGTAATCGAGAAAGCGTTACGGAGTTGATCGATAAACTCCAGTGGAAGACTCTGCAGGAGAGACGCTCTGTCGTTCGGCACGGGCTTTTGTCGAAGTTTCGAGAACATACCTTTACCGAGGAGTCTAGCACTATATTGCTCCCTCCTATGTATATCTCGCGATGAGATAATGAGGATAAAATCAGAGAGATTAGAGCCCACACAGAGGCATACCGACAATCTTTCTTTACGCGAACAATACGTGACTGGAATAGGAGGGAGAACCGATAGTGGTACTCAGGGTACCCTCCGCCACACACCGTCGGGTAGCTTGCGGGGTATGGATGTAGATGTAGAATAAGAACAGATATGCTAGTGTGTCTTCCAAAAATCCCAAATAAAATTGCCCTTGTGGACGTGCAATTGGTAAAAAATAAAAACTTGATTACATTTACATTCAGAAGGTAGTAAAAATTTTTACCAAATAATAAAATATGAAAGAAATTCCATTTGCTGCTTTAAATACCAGTATATTTATTAGACTATAGGACGTATTTCGGCTTAAGCGCTATCTTCAGGTGAGGTGAGATGGCTGTCACATCCACATTAATTAATGGTTTTCGTGCTGTCAATTTATGTATTGGTTTGTAAGTTTTATTAAAGTATTATTTGTTCTGAAAATGTTTTACGATTTTTGTCTTGGTGTTTGACACACTTGTATGTTAAAAACAGGAAATAAGAAACATACAGGAATAATAAGCTGTCAAACATCAAGACGAAAATCGTAAAATATTTTCAGAACAAATATTGCTTTCAAAATGAAACTTTCACTCTGCAGCGGAGTGTGCGCTGATATGAAACTTCCTGGCAGATTAAAATTATGTGCTGGAGCTGGGACTCAAACCTGGGACCTTTGCTTTGCGCGGGCAAGCACACTACCATTGAGCTATCCCGACACGACTCACGGATCCGTCCTCACAACTCTACTTCTGCCATCAGAGCGCTCGCCCATGAAAAGCAAAGACACCAGGTTTGAGTCCTGGTTCCGGCACACAATTTTAATCTGCTAGGAAGTTTTAAATATTCCTTTATTAAAAATTTACAAAGCAGTAAATAAATAAACTGACGGCATGAAAACCATTGATGTCTGTGGATGTCATGAGCATCTGACACCACCTGAAGATGGCGCTAAAGCCGAAATAGGTCCTATAGTGCAATAAATACATTTGTATTTAAAACAGCAATTGGAATTTCTTTGCATAATATCTTTAAATGACATTTATAGTCCTGCAGGCTTAAGAGAAATCAATTAGCACAGTCGGTAGTGCGCTTGCCCGCGAAAGGCAAAGGTCCCAGGTTCGAGTCCCGGTTCCGGCACACAATTTTAATCTGCCAGGAAGTTTCATATCAGCGCACTCTCCGCTGCAGAGTGAAAGTTTCATTCTGGAAACGTCCCTTAGGCTGTGGCTAAGCCATGTCTCCACCATATCCTTTCTTCCAGGAGTGCTAGTCTTGCATGGTTTGCAGGAGATCTTCTGTGAAGTTTGGAAAGTAGGAGGCGAGGTACTGGCGGAAGTAAAGTTGTGAGGCGGCATCGTGAGTCGTGTCGGGATAGCACAGTCGGTAGTGCGTTTGCCCGCGAAAGGCAAAGGTCTCAGGTTCGAGTCCCGGTTCCGGCACACAATTTTAATCTGCCAGGAAGTTTCAAATAATAAATGTTCAATATACTTACGTGCATATCGTAATTCTTCACGCTTACAAAACATAAACAAAAGTAAAAAGACTCAACCTAAATACATAAGTCAAACTGTGATTGGCACATAAAAAAGAGACTCATACACACATAACTTTAGCTTTTGGCCAGAAAGGAAACAAAGCACACTTTAACACACACGCAACCATTATCTCTAACTGCAACATTTGATTCAACTCAAAAAATGTTTGTAGAGCTTACGGGATTTAACTACGGGGTCATCAGTCCCTAAACTTACAAACTACTTATGAACTAGCTTATACTAAAGACGGCACAAACATCCATGTTCGAGGCGGGGATTCGAACCCCCGACGGGGAATGGCATCGCGCGTCGTAGCACAGCACCTCAGTGCGCTCAGCCGCTCCGCCGCGGCTCTGAGTCGACTGGAGATGATGGCTGCGTGTCTGTGATGTGTGCTTGTGTGACTGTACGAAGCCTAATTGCCAAAAGCTGAAGTACTGCTTCTATGAGTGTACTTTTATGTGCCTGTCATGGCATGACATATGTCTTCGCGGTGAGTTGCATATTGTCATGTAGCGATGTAATAGAATGCAGTTGGTTGATTAACAAACACTGGTTTAAGTTCAGTGATGATTTATACATCAACTTTTCATACACATATAAGAGCACAGAATAGACTGACTCTGGCCAGAGGTTAACACATTATATATACACCAAAAAGAAACTTTGGGATCGTCATTTGCCGGCCGAGGTGACTGAGGCACTCCAGTCACGGTCAGCACGGCCACTACGGTCGGGGGTTCGAATCCCCCCTCGGGCATGGATATTTGTGCCGTCTTAGTTCGTAAGTAGTTTGTAAGTTTAGGGACTGATGACCCTGTAGTTTAGTCCCATAAGCTTAACAAACATTTGATTTTTTTTTTTTGATCGTCATTTCTCAGTACGTCTAGAACTATATATTTAAATTAAAATGTACAGGCAGGGTTGGTCTCAAACCCAGGACCCTTTGCTTTGCAACACTTTATCCAATACACCAAACATTTACTGTCTTCCAGTGTTTCACTTGTGACATCCACCCCTCCTTAGGAGAACAGTGCCTCGATGTTCACATCTTCTTGTTGCGGGAACGTGTCATTGGCCCTGAACACTGCAGCTCCTGATGACTACTGGATCTCGTTGAACTTACACTGACATTGCCACATTGCCTTTCACATTGTTGAGAAATGCTGGAACTACAACTTTATGCTCAGCCATGGGATATCTGTATAGCTTTATTTGCAAGACGTGAATGTGTCCCTGACCTTTTGTAGTCTCATGTTGGAGTCGCAATCTTTGACTAGCGTTAGATAGTTTTCTTCTGACCTTGTATGGCCAAAGATAACATCTGAGTAGCTTCTCAGATAGCCCAACCTTCCAAAGAGGTCATCAGGTTGGAACGAAACAGGGCAATGGCTCACAATATACTTTGACAATCCTTATCCTGAGTATACAGAGTCCAAGCAACTGCTGAGCATCCTCAGACAATTAATAATTGACTGACGTAATAGTCGTCCATGTCATCAGCGTGAACTAGAAAGTCCGTGTTGCTTCACGACCGTGCACCAAGAAGAATTGTGTAAATCTGAATATCTCTTGTCTGATGGTGTTGTAGGCGAAAGGCAGCACTTCATCCCAGTTGCTCTGCTCGACATTGACTTACATGGACAGCAAGTCAGACAAAATATTATTAAAATGTCAGTTAGCCTATTAGTTTGAGGATGGCAGGTTGTCATGCGATGTGTAATGTTGCACTGTCTGTTTATGTCTGCCACAAGTCTCGACTGAAAAACTTTTCCTTGATCTGTAATTATAGATCTTGGTGCTCTATGGCTGAGCTTGTAATTTCATATCGAGTTAGATAGCCGCGGTGGAGTAGCCGAGCGGTCTAAAGCACCTCGCTGCGGAGTGCGCGGTTGCTCGCCGTGGAGGTTCGAGTCCTCTCTGAGACATGAGTGTGTGTGTTTGTCCGTAGGTTAGTTTACCTAGGTTTAAGTATCTTGTAAGCTACGGAATGATGACCACGCAGTTTGGTCCGATAGATTTACAAACATTTGAATATTTTGAGTTAGATAATCAGCACAATAAATCATCCATTTATTGCCGCTAGTAGATTAGATTAATAGTTGTTCCATAGATCATGAATACGAGTTATCGTAATGATGTCGAACTTCTCAGTTTAGTAAAAGATAACAACATTACATGACATAAATTTTTTTTTATTTTTTAAGTTTTTGATTTTATTTATTTTGTATAATTACTAATTTCTATGAAAAAAATTTATCTACTCAGTAGAAGGAGTTGTCATTCAGAAATTCATTCAGTTTGTTTTTAAGTGCTGGTTGGCCATCTGTCAGTCATTTGATGTTATATGGTGTTTCGCCAGCTGTCGCAAACGCCTACCAGGCTGGCTACACACAACCCGCAAAACACTGAGCAAGAGCGGGTCCGACAGACACCGAGGCCGCAAGTTCCGATCATGGAAGTAAACATTACGTAGCAGCCACCACAACAACAACACTCCGTAACTCATAGCTTTGTTTTCCAGAGGTTCCAAGAGAGAAGTTTCCAGATCGACCCGGGCTGGCTATATAAGCCCGATCAGACCGTTGCCACGCCTCCATCATTGTATTCCCCATCTCTCCTCCTGTGCACACTCCAGATCCTTTCCGCTCCAGTCACAGTCTGCACAGCCACTAAGGTTTATGGATTAAGTTTAGGGACTGATGACCCCGTAGTTAAGTCCCATAAGCTATACAAACATTTGAACATTTGAACAGATCATTTCCCGTGGCAACTTTCGCACTCTCCCCTTCCACGATGATGCCCTCCGACTTGACATCTACCCTTCGTACCAGCTGTGATCCTTCCCTTTGCTCCCTTTCCCCCTTCTCTCCCTCCTTTCCCGCCCCTTCTCCCCTTCTCATCCTACCCAGCTGTCCCTTCGGGTACTCCTCTTACCACCCTCCCCTTTCCTTCTTCCCCGTGGCTTCCTGGGACATCATCACATTTCCATCACCACTCATCCCCTTCCTCCCTCCAACGTCACATCTTTAATATTGCGTGTGCTCCGCCGTATGTGAAACTTCTGATGTGATTCTGTGGGAGTGCTTCACAAGTGTGGTGTCTTTTAGATACATCATTTTATTTTAATGACAGTAAACGGCCAACCCGCAGCCGACACATCAGTTTTAAATTGTGTGTTTCTACGAATGTGTGGTGCATTTCTCATTTTAATTCAACAATAGCGGTCGGTCAACCCACATCCGCCGCCCAGCGTTCATTTTAATTGTACTTGTGCCTCTGCACCTCGAGCAGCTGTTTTACTCATATAAAAACTTTTATGAGGCCACTGTTTCGCTCCGTTTTAAATACTTTGTCTTATCTCCATTTAACATCTCCGTTTTATGTGTGTTTTATCTCCAAAATTTCATCTCCTTTATGTTTTATCCTTTTCTGCTGTATCAATTTTTTTCTTTATTTCTGTAGGCTAAAGAGTGCCTATGAGCGCAATCACTTACATTGGATCGTCTTCCTGGCTTCATTCTTCTGCAGATTTATTCTGTATACACTATTACCAAAATAATCCATAAACACTTCTGCTGTCATACCATATCTGTCGATACCAACAGAGTTACAACCCATTGTTACCTCACACACCAATTCAGTAAACAGGATGAAAAATGTCACGATTTACAATAACACGATTCCTTGAATGTAATTTACTTCTTAGAGAATACAAAAAACGTTCTGAGCAAGAGCGGCGCCATTCTAGAGATAAATTAGATAACGTTCATACTGGGGTCAGAAATGACCCCACGATAGTAACTGAGGGTTACGCATATTTTATAGTAAGAGACAAAGGTATGCCCTCACATGCTATGTCGGCACATATACTTGGGTGTTTGTATGTGAATGTCACACTATTTTAGAGTATCTGTTTAGGCAGGCACCTGAGGGTACAGCTTAATTTGCTACCAGTGAAATTAGAATTTACTGTCGTGATTGTCAAAAGTATATATATTTTTTCTTTTTTACTATGTCATCATTTTAAAGGATGCACTTTACGACGATAATTAATTTATTGATCGGACAATATTACATACAGCAGAGCAGGATTGCAGGAACAGCATTAAATAATTTTCCCTATTATATCGCAAATTACAGAGGTCATTGTTAGGTTGGAACAGAGGAGTAAGACTGAAATTACCCAACCGAACATTTGTGACGAGAATATTTTTAAATTTCACTGTTGCTGATAAGCTAACTACAGCTAATATCCTCTACTCGAACTCTGCCATCTGATTTGCTAACCATGACACGTGCACTTCACACAGAGTAACTTCGATTTCACACTTCGCAAAGTTCTCCCGCCGTATTTGCCAAATTTTGTATTTGTCAATGTTCAAATGTTTGTAGAGCTTATGGGTCTTAACTACGGGGTCATCAGTCCCTAAACTTACAAACTACTTATGAACTAGCTAATACTAAGGACGGCACAAATATCCATGCCCAAGGGGCATTCGAACCCCCGACCGTAGTGGCCGTGCGGACCGTGACTGGCGCGCCGCAGAGCGGTCGGCCACCGCGGCCGGCTTGTATTTATACCTCAGCATCAGATGCTGAACGGCATCAAAGGTCTCCACAAAATGAGAAATATATCGTAAAGAAAAAATAATACCAAATTTTCAGTGGGGTATGCCGAGCATACCCACTCAAATTTTGTGGTATGCTTGATCGACCGAGCATACCCATAGTCAGCGCCTATGGCAACTGTGATGTAACGTATTTTTTGTGACCTCGTCTATATCGATTGTCTTTTAACTTGTTTGACACTCGTCTCACTCTGCCTTCCTCCGGGCGCTAAAGACCTCGATGTCGTGCGACCTGATACCATAATCACCACCATCACCATCCTTATTTCTCGTCAGTGTTGCGTACATCCCTACTGTTAACGTGTTAAAATTAATTACCCTTCCATATATAGCCTACAGAATTTCTTAGGATTCTCTACCAAATTACGTGACAGGGTTTCGTTGTGGAATCTGTTACAAGCTTCACGCATTGAAATTCTAGCTAAATTTCCAGTTTCTGTAAAAGACTTCCAGTCTTGAGGATTTTGTGTTCGTTTAAATTTGGCATGTCTTTGTTTTTGCAAGAGTGATCTGACCTGTTTTGTGTACCATGGCGGGTCAGACCCCTCTTTTGTTAATTTGTTTGGTTTCTCGAAATCCGAGGTAAAGCTATGTTTAGTAGAACGAGACCGAAAAGGATTGGAAGGTTGTCTTGTGTAATTCGCGAACGAACTAGTTCGGAAGAGCAGTCCCACAGGCGAACTACGCGAACTAGTTCGCAGATCCCTCGCCTCTTGGTTCGTCCGCTCCTTTTCCGAAGACTGACGGGTAACAGCGAGAGGACGCAAAACCGCGTGATTACCTCTTCCCAGCTGCCGTCATTTTGAGCTGAGATGCAGCTCAGCTGTAGTTTTAGTTCAAATGTTTGTATAGGTTATGGGACTTAACTAAGGGGTCATCAGTCCCTAAACTTACAAACTACTTACGAACTAGCTAAGACTAAGGACGGTACAAATATCCATGCCCGAGGGGGGGAGGGTTCTTCAAACCCCCGACCGTAGTGGCCGTGCAGACCGTGACTGGAGCGCCTCAATCCCCTCGGCCACCGTGGCCGGCTGTAGTTTTAGTAGCGGTAGCAAAAACCAAAACGAGCGGACGAGCTAAAGAGCGACCTACTTCACTTCCGAGTTGCGAACTAAAATGAGAGCTATCGGTCGCGAACTAAAATATGCGTGATAGGTCGCGAACGGAATTAAAAATCACGTGTTTGCCTTTGCTGATGAGAGCCATTTCGAAGTTAGCGTCTGCCTGCTAGATTACATAGTTCAGTGCTAAAAAATTTCTGCTTTATTCTGCACTCTGCAATATCTGACTAATAAATTCCATAATGCCAAGGTATAGAGATAACTCTAAACTTAAACGCGAGAAATTATCCACAAACTGTTTCTTTTGGTTTGCGTGATATCGTTAGCGGCTCAAGCAGCAAGCGCATGAAGCAGCTAGGTGGGGGAACTTCTCCCTCCTCCTGCATGCGCAGACCACGCCGCTCACTCGTCACAGGGAGCGGACGAACTAAAAGAACGAACTAGTTAGCCGCAGAGCCACGAACTAAAGAGAGCGCTCCCGATCGCGATCTATTATGCGCAAGTCTACTGGAAGGATGGTTAAGCTATCGGTTAGCCAGCGCGGTACGAGTAACACCTCACCGTTTGATTTCTGTGTTAGGCTGACATACGAAGAGCAGAGGTGTAAGGAAATCAGACTGCTCTCGGCAAGGAGGTAAAGCTGTTGTCTGTCAGCTGTCAGCACCAGCTTGCCAGCTTGTCGCCCTTTTCGGAGGCCACAGGTTCCGTCAACAGTAACGACCGCAATAATTAGAGTGGCACCGCACCGGATGCCGGCCTGTTGTGTTTACCGATAACCTCCGAAGTCGGCACTCAGCACCCGCATGGGCTAATTGCGCCGCCATGAGCCTCCACCACCCGGCCCTGAAATTTGGCGGTGCGCAGGGCGTGGCGTCTGCGTCAGATAACGCCAGCAAGGCCACAAAAGCGCGTGGCCGTGGAGAACTGTGCAGCTGTCCAGCGCGGAAATAGGGATGATCGATATTCATCGATGTTTAAACATCGATATTAAGTTCTCTATAACCAACACTTTGCAGCAACCAGTGTAAACTCGGCCTCCATATTGCCGGTGGTCAGTAAACTTGAGAGGAGTCTGCCCATCGTATGTTGTTGTTGAAAGTTAATTGCTGTATTTAGTGTATACTAGCTTAATCCCGCGGCTCCGCTCGCGTGTCGGTTGATTATGATAGATAATGCGCGAAACGTCAAATCGATTTTTTTTTTAAAGAAATGTATTAAGAGAAATTTCCCTTTTACTGCTTTACTTATTTATTCTTACATTTCCTTATTCGTATGTTTATCCTTACAGAGAAAGAGCTGAAGACATTGTAGCACCAGTGATCTCTACACCAACTGGATGTATAACTCTGGTCTCTGAGCACAGAACTGCAGCGTGTCTGCACATTCACATGTTTTGCACACGATTTGGCATTGTCCGCCATGTTTAAATTTGGCATACAATTTTCCATTAATTATTACGTGGCAAATAACTGCTTGCTTACCTCTTGATTTGAAATTCATATGAATATGTGGTTAATAGGCTAATATGGATGCCGAATTGAAACGTATTTTCTTTTCGTTTTCGAGTAATACTTCATAGCGCCCATATTTAAGTTTGGCAAGAAACGAAATATTAACATCTATGGTTGACACACTCAGACAGCTGAAGTTCAACATCCAGCTAGTATAGAGATCAGTGTGTAGCACTTCGAAGGTGTAGCACGCATAGACCAAAGATATGGTATGTGGCATCACCAGTGATCTCTATACAAACTGGATGTATAACTCTGGTGTCTAAGCATTGAATTGCAGCGTGCCTGCACATTCATATGTTTTGAACATGATTTCGCATTGTCCGCCATGTTTAAATTTGGCAAACGAGTTTTGATCAGTTATTACGTGACAAAGAATTGCTTGCTTACATCTTGATTTGGAATTTAATTCAATATTCGATGTTGTAGGCTGATATGGGAACGGAATCGAAACATTGTTTTCTCTTTTTCTTTAAATGCTTCTTAGCAGCCATGTTTGAATTTGGCAAGAAACGAAATATGAATATCTATGGCTGGCACGCTAAAGAAACTGAAGTTCAACATCCAGAGAGTATAGAGATCAATGGGCATCACGTTTCGCTGTATGTAACCTCGTTGCTACAGAGTCGCAAACGTCATCGCTGGCCTTCAGTCCGATTTTTTTAAATAATTTGACGACTTTTAACCACCATATCTTCCACCCCCTTATAGCTATCGGCATGGAACTGCTACGGTGTTCAACAGGAGACGTCGGACAACAATTACACACAGACCATTCGTTTGCGTTCTGCAGTTTTCGCTGCAGAGCGAAATATTAACGCACACACACGTAGAATTTTATATACACCGATAACTTTCCATCCTAACCCTTTTATCATTATCAACCCTCAAGCAACAATAAAACCATTTTCAAAGAGTAATTATTGTTCTGCATTTCGCGTTATATTCTTCAAATTACTAAATATCTATCAGATCACTATAAAACCGTGCCTAAAACCTTCCTCAGGTCTAAATTAGTAACTGTACAAATATTTAAGTCTCTGTGTCTTGTCGTTCAGACGTGATAAGGGTACACCGAACAGACATTCACATTAATAAATATAGATAAATAGCTATCCGATCTCCATAAAACCGTGCCTAAAGCCTTCCTCGGGTAGACATTAGTAACTGTACAAATTTTTAGCTCGTTATGTCTTGTGGTTCAGACGTGATAAACGTACACCGAACAGACATTCACATTTATAGATATAGATTATATTTAGTGTACATTTTCTGTACAATTTTTGCTTCTGCAATATATCTAAAGTGTGTTCAGCATTTAAATACACAAATCGAAGTGTTAAAGCGACATACATTTCGAGCAAGAACAGTTATTTTGCCTCTTTTGGTCTCTGTCTGCCTATACACAAACAACATTCCTGGCTAATGACTCATAGTTTCCCAAGAGTGAAGCATCAGATGGCAATTCTTGCAATTCTTTTGAAGTACACACCATAAGAAAGGGCTCTATTTTCTGCCTAGCATCTTTGTGTTTCTTCTTCTGTTGCTGCTGTGGTTGATGAAAATGTGTCTCATCTGTTGAATAATAAAATAAAATAAACATTTTTGAGTGTCTACACCTTCTTTAAAAATATTTTCATTTGTTGATGACAATACTTGATTAAATATGGTTAACATATAATCATTGCAAAGCTCGAAAGCAATAGTAATAGCCGTATTTTTCACTTATTAAATGTCTGTGTTCTGTGTAACAAATATTTACGTGTATCAGCGTGGCAACAACGTAAGTTATTAACGATATGTTTTTTCGGTGTATAATGCTTTCGTATCAGCTGACCCAGCGCATTTTTGATTGCAGTATTCTGTTGTTACTTTCGTCTTTGTACTCAAATTTCGTCAACTAAACTTCACAACCAAACCCTTTCATAGAAATTTTACGTATATGTGGACTCAAATCGTTTAACAAGCACCAGATAAATGTGCCTTAGACTTAATGGAAGCAGTTGTTACAACACATTAACAACAAATGCAAATCCATGATCATGATTGTTCGTCACAACAGTTACTGATCACTGTATAAGTTTCGCAGCACTTTTAAACTATGAACTTGCATTATAATTAACACAAATATTTTCAAAGCGGCACTTTCGTTGTTGGGCCAAACCTCAGCTAAGTGTTATACTTCGAACTGGAAGTGTATTACTGGCAGATTCGTGATATTTCATTACCGCATTTTAAGAAAATACACTATCTGGCTCATCAATTCGCAGCTTTGATAAAGTCTGGAGACACCGACGGAACTTCGTGCACATCTGTACTCAATAGTCAATCTTCATTTAAAACGTAGAACTGTGTAAATAGGTAAACTGTCTAGTTGGTGTGGCATACCAGCTGTCAGCCGGTACCGCAAATAACATGGCGGACGCCACTTCAGTTTGCCTTAAACATGGCGGACCTATCGCCACTCTCTGACATTCAGGGGAAAAAAGTGGCACGCCATTAGCTATACGAAATATGGTGCGTTGCGAACCTTTACATGCTACGGAACAGCCACCAACGGTCCCCATTGCCTGTGATATCAACTTTGGGGTAAACTTTTTACGAAATATCCCGCAGTTCTTGCTAGATTATATTGGTAAGAACAATAAGACGATAGAAAGTCTTGGCCAAGATGCCCGAAGCATATAGAATGACTCGGTAAGCGTATCGTACAGACCATGACGTAAATAAATAATGATATTCCTGCTCTATGGTTGAAAGGTTCTTATATGTACCCTTGTCCGCTCTGTAAAAATAATTGCTCTCGTAAAGAGAAGATTTCATATTTAAAAAATTGTGTTATCATGCCATAGGCCAATGAACACGAGCCGCAGCGGATTAACCGCGCGTGCTGGAGCGCTGTGTTGCGGTGCGCGTGGCAGTTCGCCGTCGGGGTTCGAATCCCCTCTCGGGCATGGATGTTTGTGTCGTCTTCAGTATAAGGTAGTTCATAAGTAGTTTGTAAGGTTAGGGACTGATGACACCGCAGTTAAGTCCCTTAAACCTTACAAACATTTGAACATTTTTGACGTCATGCGATTACCGGAATTCATCGTCTGTTGCCAACATTATCACATGAAGCCGTCGATATGATTAGTAAAATTTAACCAGGGATGGCAGTTTTGTTGTTTTTGCGAGTGTGTTATTCTTTTGCGACTTTATATTGAGTTACATGGGTGGAGTTGTATGAAGTCAACAGTCAATTATTGTTTTGTAGTAAAGTTGTCATTACTACTTACAATAAAGCATGACCCATTTACGTGCACAAATCCACCTGTCGATGTTTTGGGTACCGAAATAAACGGATCTTCTTACGGAGAAGATAACCTATATCAGGTCGAAACCGGTCAATAAAAACTATTAATTTTTTGCGATCAAGACTGTTCTTGTAATATTAATTATACCAAATAGATCACTGTTTTTCTCCATTGACAATGTTGTCTGAATTAACAGGTCTATGGAGTTGGGGAAAATACCAGGAGACAGGTTACGTGTCAGAAGAGCAGTACCTCGATCAATAGAGTATTTGTTAACTGATCAGCTAGCGGAGACGTAATTCTGTTCTGTTCTAGTCCTACAGCTAAGGAACGTTTGTTTAATTCGATGTTGTGTAATACATTGATGTATATACTGGAGTTTGACTTATTGTGCATATGTTCAACTTGTATAAATTTGTTCCTTCTTCTTATCGAGTTTCTAAAATCTATGTTTCGTTTCTGTAATAGATACTTCGCAAATTTGTGTGTGCGGTAAAAAAAACCTCGTATGTGTCAACTGCGAGGAAATGATACATAGAAATGTTGCAGTATTTGTCGGTAATACGATTGTGCGTGGTTGTCTTGCTACGTTCTGTAGAGGCTAGTTAAGAGTTGGTCTTTATTGGGTTAATCGTGCACTAAGAGCGATGGTATAGCTGCGACAATTCGATGTTTTTTTTATTCTTATGACTGTTATAGAACCAACGCAATTGTATCTTCGTAAAATTAGCTCTCGTGTATTCGTCATCTGGCGTGGACAATGTATCCCGGCTTGCTTGATATACCGATTTCAAACTGGTTAGTCATCGTACGTTTCGATGCAACACAGAGGAGTTCCACATTTGTGGAAATGCATATTGATACTTAGTAGTATGTTTATGTGTTAGGGTTGTGGCGTATTTATCTCGTCTTTTAGTGGTGTTTACGTTACGAATGGATACCTTCTGGGCCGGTCGCGGTGGCCGAGCGGACTGCGGCGCGCCAGTCACAGTCTGCACGGCAACTACGGTCGGGGGTTCGAATCCCCCCTCGGGCATGCATATTTGTGCCATCCTTAGTGTTAGCTAGTTCATAAGTAGTTTGTAAGCTTAGGGACTGATGACCCCGTAGTTAAGTCCCATAAGTTCTACAAACAGTTTCTACAAACAGTTTCCTGTATGAAAAATTACCGCCATATACAACCTCAAATTGACCATTGTGTCAAAACTCTTAATGACAGTGTAGTTATGTCAGTTCACACTGTATTTTTACGCCTTTGGAGTGCGAGCTATCGGCTGCGCTGAGCAAAAAAAAAAAAAAAAAAATTTGTAAATCTATCGGATCAAACTGCGTAGTCATCAGTCCGTAATTTACAAACTACTTAATCTAAGGTAAACTAACCTAAGGACAACACACACACCCATGCGCCACGGAGGACTCGAACTTCCTACAGCGAGCAACCGCTCGGCTACTCCGCCGCGGCGCGCTGTGCACTTTTGCCAGTTCTGTCAGACAACAGTGACCGTTCGTTACCTACACTGTCCGGCAGCGAACTAACTACTTGGCAACATGCATTACGTATCCGCGGGCGTGGCGGTCTCCCAGCCCAGTAGGCGGAGCCAGGGATCATCGTGTTTCGGCCCGACTATAGTAATACATGTGTGTGTCTCTATATATCCTGGATGTATAACTCTGGTGTCTGAGCATAAAACTACAGAGCGCCCAGTGGCGGACTCAGAGGAGGGAGGCGGAGGGGCGGCCCGCCCCGGGCCTCTCGTCTTGGGGGGCCTCCAAATACCCCGAAAGCACGTAATTTTTTCATTTTATTTTATTTTATTTTATTTATTTTTTTGAGCGCTCTTGGCCTCTATTTCTGGGACCTCCAAATCTCGGAGGCTATTTTTCTTAGATTGTCCCGTTCCTCTCGTCATGGGGGGGGGGGGGGGTGCTTCCCAATCTCAAGAGTTACTTTTTTTTATTTTTTTTTATTTTTTATTTTTTTTTTTTTTTAAAAAGAGTAATACACGTATTTTCGAGTGGACGGGGGCCTCATTTTGTTCTGCCGCCGCCTCGGGCCTCCGACAGCCTTAGTCCCCCACTGAGCGTGCCTGCACATTCATATATTTTGTAAACTATTTGACGTTGCCCCACATGTTGTAATTAGTCAAACGAATTTCCAACAGTTAGGACGTGACAAAAGAATCGCTTGATTTCTTCCTGTTCTGAAATTTGCGTCAACATGTGATAACAGACTGATATCGGTGCGCTTTAGAAACGTATTTTCTTTTGGTTTTCTTGTAATACTTGACGTTAGCCATGTTGTAATTAGTCAAGAGACAGAATATGAACATCTCTGGCTGTCACGCTCAGACATCTTTAGTTCATTGTCCAGGCAGTACAGGGGTGAAAGGGTTGCACGCCAGCCGCATGGCCCAAAAATGGCGGTCGCTGCTGAGTAGACGCTAGTTTCTCTTCACAGGGCTTTGGAACCTGTGCCATCTATGCTGCACTATCACTAGCGGATTCAGATTTTCTTCCTGGGGAGGGCACAAGGCTGAGGACGGTGAACATGTCCTTAAAGGCGTTGTGAGGCTTATTTTAAAACGCACACACGCACATATTAAAACATGCACACACACACACACACACACACACACACACACACACACACACACATTATCACATATAACTGATATAGGAACCACCGAAAATATGCTCCAAAGCCACAGTCGATATTTAGAAAAAAAATTTTAATACACTTTTATCTAATGATTAGTACCATTAATGCACTGTTAGTTCCTGTGCTTTATGGCGTCACTTTCAAATGCCTATGAATACAAAAATATTGTCGCGGCCAAGCGCATTGAAGCGCTATGCCAAGTATTGTGGTATGAGTGGGACAGTGCACAAATGGTTTAAATCATACTTAACCGGAAGAGTGCAGAAAGTTGAAATAAGCAGTTCACATGATACAGATGAAACAATTAATTCCTCTAACGGGGGAGTTATCAAAAATGGGGTCCCACAAGGTTCAGTCTTGGGTCCCTTGCAATTCTTAATATATATTAATGACTTGCCATTCTACATTCACGAAGATGCTAAGCTAGTAATTTTTGCTGATGATACAAGTATATCTATCACACCTGACAAACATGAATTAACTGATGAAATTGTAAAAGATATCTTTCAGAAAGTTATTAAGTGGTTCTCTACAAATGGACTCTCATTAAACTTTGATAAAACTCAGTATATACAGTTTCATACAGTAAATGGGATTACACCATTAATAAATTTAGACTTTGAACATAAATCTGTAGCTAAGGTAGAATATTAAAAATTTTTTGGTGTTTGCATTGACGAGGGACTGAACTGGAAAAAACATATCCTGAAACGTTTGAGTTTAGCTGCTTATGCTATCAGAGTCATTGCAAAATTTGGTGATATACATCTCAGTAAATTAGCTTACTACGCCTATTTTCATTCATTGCTTTCATATGGGATCATATTCTGGGGCAATTCAACATTGAGTAAAAGAGTATTCATTGCACAAAAGCGTGTAATCAAAATAATTCCTAGAGCCCACCCAAGAGCATCCTGCAGACATTTATTTAGGCATCCAGGGATCTTCACTGTAGCTTCACAATACATATATTCACTCATGAAATTTGTTACTAACAATCCGACCCAATTCAAAAGTAATAGCAGGGTCCATAGCTACAAGACTATGAGAAAGGATGATATTCATTATTCAAGGTTAAATCTAACTTTGGCTCAGAAAGGGGTGAAATTATGCTGCCACAAAAGTCTTTGGTCACTTACCAAGTAGCATCAAAAGTCTGACAGATAGCCAACTAGTATTTAAAAAGAAATTAAAGGAATTTCTGAATGGCAACTCCTTCTACAATGCAGATGAATTTTTAGAAAAAACTCTAAAAAAATAAAAATAAAAAATAAAATAAAAAACAACAAAAAATGTAATCAAAAATCCTTAAAATGTTGATTGTCAATTGTAGACAACATTTAGTAGACTGACACGTTCCACATCATTACGAAATGTCGTACATATGATCTATGGAACAAGTATTAATCTAATCTAATGCACAAGGCCGCTCCCCGTCGGGGGTTCGAATCCCCCCTCGGGCATGGATGTTTGTGCCGTCTTTAGTATAAGCTAGTTCATAAGTAGTTTGTAAGTTTAGGGACTGATGACCCCGCATTTAAGTCCCATAAGCTTTACAAACATTTGAACATTTTGAACAAAAATATTACAATGATTAAACCACATTAAATAGAGAAAAGTTTCAAAATTTACCACAAAATGAGAGAATTCAGAGCCTGAATCCCCTGTGTTCGGCTGTGGACACATTTGTTTCTTCCTTTAGTATCACAAAGGTTGAATTACTTACCCACAGCGGGACACAGGGCACTCAGGCTCTAAATTTAATTCGATTTATAACTGTATGTCAGCTTGGTCAGATGGGTATATGCGAATCCCTATACAGAGGAAGCGATGCGAAATTGGCATTGGTTTCTCCACATATTTACAACTTTTGAATAATTCGACTATACGACTGAGTAAGACTGACCACTTGAAAACTCAAACATTTGTACAATACGGTCGAAAAATAAGTTCAGTACAATGATGCCCACACTATTTCTTAGTGTCTAGGAAAATGAATTATCACTCTGGATTATATACCGATTACCGAAAACACCTGAATGCGCCAGCCTGAACGCAATCCTAGAAATTCAAGATTTTTTCACATCTTTAAATCCTTTAACTTTATTTGTCAATAAAACGTACAAAATACGTCATTTATCTCCCAAGCAATCACAAATCAATAAACGACTTTTATTTAGTTTTATCGTAAATTACTGACAAAAAAGGAGCAAAAAGCAATCAAAAAGAAGCAGGACACAAGAAGTCAATTTACGTTATGTTAATTACGGGGATTTTGCCTTTTTAAAGTCACAGTTACATGCTGTCTGTAAGTAAAAATTAATCATTCTTATGCCATGATTCTCTCCCTCCCCCCTCTCTCTCTTTTGTGTTATGCTGTCTGGGAGGGGGCGCGGGGGGACGTGCCCCTGTGCCCTTGTCTACTATCCCATCATATTTGCTAAATCCTCGTATTGGGACCAATTTGTTCACGCTCAAATTCACTTGGCTCCAAATAAGACAGTGACAACTATACACGACACTCGTCCGCTCCGACTGACACTTGCAACGTGTTGAGAGCTATACAGAGGCGCATCTACATTTATGTTCAGACATTTCTTGAGGTTTTTCCGTATTTTTGGCCGACCCAAGTATTTTGTTGATGGCCGCAATAGCAGTGTATCTCAACTTCGTATGACAGTTACAGTGTAAGTGTTGTTGTATCTGGTAACTATACCGTGTAATGTTTTCGGGTGAAAACTGAAGATGTGTTATCAAGGCAAACGTCCTAACGAAAGCAGGACACAGATACCGCTAAGTACTCTTGCAAAAAAAGAAGCTACATTTATCTAGCTCGTTCCAGGCCTACTTCAAAACGGCGGTTATCGTTTGAACCGTTGCAGATACGCGAGTAAACACCAGTTAATCTCCAAAATCGCCGGCCGCGGTGGCCGAGGGGACTGAGGCACTCCAGTCACGATCTGCACGGCCACTGCGGTCGGGGGTTCGAATCCCCCCTCGGGCATGGAATTTGTGCCGTCCTTAGTGTTAGCTATTTCGTAAGTAGTTTGTAAGTTTACGGACTGATGACCCCTTAGTTAAGTCCCATAAGCTATACAAACATTTGAATCTCCAAAATTTATGTTAGACCAGCTAGTTTTAACTTCCATGCCCTAAAATTAGGATTGTGACGTTTATGAGAGACTGAAGTTTAAGCCAGATAAATATCTCGTTGTAAAAGTTGTGCTGACGACACGGAAAGGGGGATGAAAACATTTTTTTGTAAAGACTGAAGGTATTGGTTTCCATACACTATGCAGGCACGCTCCTGTTTTAGTGGCTTTTTTCCTGATGTATAATCGCTTTTCGTAGGGAATAAACTATTATTTTTTAATCATCAAAATAAGTTGTCCTCACTTCTGCTTATTGTCGTTAAAGTTGTTTCGCCGAACTGCTTTGATACAGCTTCCACAGCTTGGCTACCCATTTTAAGTCTGTGTATAAGTACTGTAATGTACACAGACTTCCTCTACAATGTTTACCTTCATCAGTTGAGTCTATTAAAATGATTGATATCTCAGGCTGTATCCTCTCAACCTACCCTTCCTTTGTATCAAGTTACGATATTAAGCTTATTTCTCTGCGTTTCAATTCTACATCACTTCATTAGTTGCTCGATCTTCTGTAGTTCCACCTTCCGAAAGTTCTTATTCTCCTTTGTATGTGCTGTTCATTGTTCTTATTCCACAAAAGGCTGCACTCCACACACATTCAGAAACTATTTCTTAATAAAAATTTAATCCGATGTTAACTAATTTTATTTTTCTGGGTATTGGCATTCTCTGTTTTATATCATTTCTATTTCGAACATGTAGAGTAGCTGACAAAACTCATCTACTCCTTCAGTGCCTCGTTTCTAAAAGTAATTCTATTCTTTGGCGATTTCAACAGAGTTTATCAATATACCACAAATATTTTTATTCCTTATACCTGAAATATAAATCCTCCGTGAATTTCTTTTCGGTGTTGCTTAACGATTGCTCAATGTGGAGATCTGTCAATATATGGAATACGCTGCGGCAGCACTTGGCCTCTTCTGAGCTACTGCCTCCCTTCTTTATTCTTAGACTCTTGGGATTTCCGACTAGCTTCTACACTTACATCTACATGTATGGGCTACAAACATTTATGAAGTGAATAGCGGAAGGCGAGGAATTACTGACCTAACCCTTTAGTGACTAATGGGAACTATAGTTCCCACACATTTGTTTTCTCTATAAGTTCAATGTTCCCACTTCTAACTTGTGCTACAATCTCTAACTAATATGTAGATTGTCAACAGGCGCGCGAAAGTAGTTGTATCTCTATATTGTTAGTTAGTCAAAGCAGAAGTTAGTGGGAACTATGTTTCCCACTGAACGCGTGTGAAGTGCAATGTGTATGGCTGTGCAATCGGTATTGTAGTTATTGTTTGTTTCTTATTGTTTAGAATGCATGAATTCATGCCAGAAGAGGTTTTTGAGAATTTTGTATACTTTACCAGAAGATTCAGATGTCGATGCGGACTCTGATGCAGATTTTGAGTCGCCAAATACTTCGCAGATTTTGAACAAAAGATGGAAGCAGAAGCGAAGTATTCTGTCCAATGACTGTGGCAGAGTACAATAAAATAATGGGAGAGGTGGATCGATTTGATCAGCTGCGTGAACGGTATGCTGTAGGTCGTCATTCATGGAAGTGGCGACACAGACTATTTTTCTTTCTTGTATATTTGGCAGTTGCCAATGTCTACATTATGTGGAAGTTAGAGAAGACCAGCTAACATTTAGATTGCATTTGACAAGGCAGCTCATTTACGGCTTCTCAAGTCGCAAGCAAAGAGGAAGGTCCCTTCATTTTAGACACCAAACAGAGGCGTGTCTGGAGTTCCAGATGAAGTTCGTCTGGCGAAAGTTGGAACTCATTTGCCAACAAAAGGTACTATAGACAAATGGTGTCGCTAATTTAGCATAAAAAACAAAGAAAAGAGGACAAAAATAATGTGTAGCAAGTGAGCAAGTGACGTGTACTTTTGTGTGTAGCACCATGCTTCTCTAAGTTCCATACTACATCACCTTATTGAACTCAATGAACAATATGAACTAATATAAAAGTAAATCCAATGTTTAATATGCTTTTTGTACTAAAAATAAAGGATATAATTTTTCTAAATTATCAAGTCAGATCCCACTAATTTTTTATACCCGTAGGGTAAACTCCCACTTTCAAGATTTAAACTATGATTTTATGTATGACGTCTTAGCCCAATGTAGTATTCATAAAAAGACTACAACTTCTGGAAATAATTTGTTCACTAAAGGGTTAAATTCTTGTGTGCGATTTAATTAGCGGCATCTTCTCTTACAAGGAGACCCTCAGAAGTGTAAATAACGGATTTTCATGGGTCACGGATATGTTGTAGATGGGCATACCCTGAGTATGAGGCTCCTCGTTTTTTTAGCGACAGGTTTGGTTTTCGAGAAATTGTTGAAGTTCACTGCGCATTGTAAGACGCGTAACGTTAGTCGTGTCCCAACCAACTCAGAGTGGCGCAGCGGTTAAGGCTACAGCTACCGTGTTTTTGCTTTTCTTTAAATCAGAATGTTGTTGTTATGGTCTTCAGTCCGCAGACTGGTTTGATGCAGCTCTCCACGCTACCCTGTCCTGTGCAAGCCTCTTCATCTGAGAATACGTACGGCAACCTAAATCCTTTTAAATCTGCTTACTGTATTCGTCCCTCGGTCTCCATTTACGATTTTTACCCCACGCACGTCTTTCTAATGCTAAGTTGACGATCCCTAGATGTCTCAGAATGTGTACCACCAACCTATCCCTTCTCTTAGTCAGTTTATGCCAGAAACTTCTTTTCTTCCTAATTCTATTGAGTATCTCCTCATTAGTTACGTGATCTACCCACCTAACCTTCATCATTCGTCTGTAGTACCACATTTCAAAAGCTTCTATCCTCTTTTTGTCTGAACTCCTTATCGTCCATGTTTCACTCCCATACAATGCTACACTCCAGACAAATGCTTTCAGAAATGACTTCCTAACATTTAAATTAATATTGGATGTTAACATGTTTCGCTTCTTTAGAAACGCTTTTCTCCCTATAGCCATTCTGCATTTTATATATTCTCTACTTCGGCCATTAGAAGTTGTCTTGCTATCCAAATAACGAAACTCATCTACTACTTTTATTGTCTCATTACCTAATCTAATCCTTCAGCATCGCCTCATTTTCTGGCACTACATTATATTACCCTTGTTATACCTTCCTTTCAAGACACTGTTCATTCCGTTTAATTCCTTTTCCGGGTCATTAGCTGTCTCTGACAGAATTACTATGTCGTCAGCAAACCGCAAGGTTTTTATTCCTTCTCTCTTAACTTTAATTTCCTCTTCAAATTCCTCCTTGCATTCCTTCACAGCTTGCTCATTCAACAAAAACAACCACTACGACTCTTTCATGCCATTCGACTCTGATAACTGCTGTCTGGTGTTTGTACAAGTTGAATATAACTCTTCGTTCCCTGTATTTTACTCCTGCTACCTTCAAAATCTGAAAAAAATTGTATTCCAGTCAACATTGTCAAAAGCTTTCTTCTGATCCACTAATGCTAAAAACGTAGGTTTCCCTTTCATTAATCTATCTTCGAAGATAATTCTTAATGTGATTATTGCCTCGCGTTTTCCTACATTTCTCCTAAATCCAGATTGAGCTTCCCCAAGGTCGGATTCCACAAGTTTTTCCAATCGTCTTGAAATAATTCGAGTTAGTATTTTGCATCCAGGAAAAATTTGGAATAGGGATAAAAGTTCAGGGGGAAGAAATAAAAACATTGCGTTTTGCTGATGACATTGTAATTCTGTCAGAGACATCAAAGGACCTGGAAGAGCAGCTGAATGGAATGGATAGCGTGTTGAAGGGAGCATATAAAATGAACATTAACAAGAGCAAAACAAAATTAATGGAATGCGGTCTTAGAAAATCAGGCGATGCTGAAGGAATTAGATTAGGTAACGAAACAATGAAGATGGTAGATGAGTTTTGTTACTTGGGTAGTAAAATAACATGCGATGGTCGCAGTACAGAGGATATAAAATGCAGAATGGCAATGGGAAGAAAAGCATTTTTGAAAAAGAGAAATTTGCTAACATCGAATATTAATTTAAGTGTAAGGAAGCCTTTTCTGAAGGCATTTGTGTGGAGTGTTGCCTTGTACGGGAGTGAAACATGGACGATAAGCAGTGTGGACAGGAAGAGAATAGAGGCTTTTGAAATGTGGTGCTACAGAAGAATGCTGAAGATTAGGTGGGTAGATCGCATAACTAATGAAGAGGTACTGAACAGAATTGGTGAGAAAAGGAATTTTTGGCATACCCTGACTAAAAGAAGGGATCGCTTGGTAGGACACATTCTTAGACATCAGGTAATCGTAAATTTAGCATTGGAGGGAAGTGTGTGGGGTAAAAATCGCAGAGGGAGACCAAGAGACACGTATAGTAAGCAGATTCAAGTGGATGTGGGTTGCCGTTCTTATGAGGAGATGAAGAGGCTTGCTCAGGATAGAGTAGGGTGGAGAGCTGCATCAAACCAGTCTCCGGACTGAAGACCATAACAACAACATTTTGCATCCAAAACTTATTAAACTAATAGTTGTGTGATTTTCACATTTGTCTGCACTTGCTATCTTAGGTATTGAAATCATTATATTCTTCTTGAAGTCTGAGGGTATTTCCCCTGTTTCATACATCTTGCATAGCAGGTGGAACAATTTCTTCATCCTAACGATGACAGCAGTTCAGACAGAACATCATCTACTCCAGGGGTCTTATTTCTACCCAAATATTTTAGTGCTCTGTCAAATTCTTCTCGCAATATTGAAAGTAGCCTGTTATTAAAAATAAGTAAGATCTCGCGCAGTTGAGATCTGCAAATGTAAGTTAAAACGCTCACTGCTGCTCCAAATTATTTTACGAGTGGCCACAGTACTGCTCACTCCTTAAGATAGATAATTAAACATGGGACAGGGAGCATGAAATCATAAAGCAGAGGTTTAATACTTTAAAATCATAATCTATTCAGAAAAATAACAAGCAAATAAAAGTGGGGAGGGCAAATGAAGCACACACTTGAACAAAAGTGAATTAAAACATATAATTACTGCCCATATTAAAATTGTTTCTGCCCTTTATGAATATGGAGGCAATGTGGGAGGAAATTTTCAAATACACAATGGGAAGCTGAAAGCACATTCAGTCATTCACAGACACACACATAAAGCTTGATAATTCATTACGATCCTGGAACACATGAAAGCTGTGGCGAAACGAAGTGTTGGCGGCGTCTTGACGAGATGGCGGCTGTCTTGATCAAAAAATTTTAAATTATACGGTGCACTAATGAACTCTTGTGTAGGAAGGCAGCGGCATACTATTCTTAAGTACCACGTGGTGTGCAACCATGGTGAATTACATAGAATTTACAAAGGAAATTAATTGAGAATAAGTGAATAGAGCACACGCGAGAATCCGTATAGAGGAAACTTAGTATTAAATAAACCATGGCTGAAGGCCGAAGTAACAACCGTTACAAAAGCACGTGGTGCAATTGGTCATACAAGACAGGAAAGACGGAATCAAACAAGAAAATCTGAGAGATATTTAGCGTACTTGCGGATACAGTAACGACACGAAAAGTCAGTTAAAAAAACAAGGAAATTCAAACACACTAAGTTTACACAAAGACTGAAGGCCACACACGTGTATTCTAACTTGAGCAAAACCGGACACACAATCATCACTGGAATGAAAATGCAAGTAATAAATTTACACTGAATTTCCTCGTGTTCTGTAAATTAAGAAACACTTCGCCTCGCATAGCGAGATAATTACTCCAAAGAACTATCACCGAAGAACCAAGACTGCCTGTTCACAAATAAATCAAAGTTCTAACAGCATGCCTTCCCCTCGGGCTCAGCAGCATTCGGCGGAGTACGTACTTCCTCAGTCGTTGGAGCCAGAATGAAGAGTGAAGACCAAAGCACTATGGCCTCGCCATACAACGGATGTAGAGCGCGCTAAAAGCGATGCAGGGTGAGTTCAGAGACTGTTGTTTACCAACCCTTACTACCTGGTCAAAACAATTCCCTCTTCAACCGCTTCCAGAGAGGTCTCCTGTCACCTCTTTCTTCCAAGATTATGTTGGCACCACACTAAGAACACGGCCACCTCGCCACCTTGCCAAGTAAGCTTGTCTCTGGCCACCCAGCAGACGCTAGAGCAGACGACAAACGAAGCCATGCGTTCTTAACTACAGCAAAGCGAGGCCTAAAGCCCGAGGCGACGACTGTAAGCCATTGCGCGGCAGTAAGTCAGTATTAAGAGCACACATTCACATTCACTTGAACACACAAGTTCAATCACACGGGTGGAAACATATATAAATGGAGGGTCAAACATATATATATATACATGGGACATTGATCATTAATAAAAATAATAAAATAATTAACACACAAATATCTAACATCAATTATGAAGAAACACTTTATGTTAATGAATAAATCAAAATGGAACACGACCACACAATCAATGGACTTGTTTCAATATAGTAACTCCTGTCTCTCTTCCTCTACTTCGTCTTCCATTTCTAGAATATTGCCTTCAAGTTTATTTCCTTTCTACAGGCCTTCTATATATTCATTCCACCCAGTGGCGCAGCCAGAACTTGGTTCTGGGCGAGGGGGGTCTAATTATTTAAAAACAACGCCTACTGAATTTATTAATCTATGATTCATGTTTATTCTTTTTATAATTTAACCAATTATACTACGAAAACTGTTGCACACGAAATAAAATGAGTAGGCTAGCATTAATTTGAAACTGGAAGAGGAGCAACGTGGTGGAAATGGAGTGTATACAATCAGCTCGTAAAATAATTAAGCAGCTTATATGTTACTAGACAAAGAGAAAGGTCTTTAAAGTTTAATTAACATGAGGCTTTATGTGTAAAGATTGAACAAAATAACACTATTGTTGTTCATAAGATTCCACTCGGTGGCGCCGCTGACCTGCTAAGCAGCAGCCGGTCGCGGTGGCCGCGGGGACTGAGGCGCTCCAGTCACGGTCTGCACTGCCACTACGGTCGGGGGTTCGAATCCCCCCTCGGGTATGGATATTTGTGCTGTCCTAGTTCATAAGTAGTTTGTAAGTTTAGGGACTGATGACCCCGTAGTTAAGTCCCATAAGCTTAACAAACATTTGAACATTTTTGCTAAGCAGTGGGTCGCCGCAAACATGAACAATCGGCTCGTAACTTCAGCACAGCAGTAACAATAGCGGCAGCATCATAGCTGGTCGCGGCGGCATTAAAACCGCTCTCAGTAACAGCAGCACATGTTCTCAGTGGCGGCATCACGTTGGCGACTCACTATCACGTTAAGTTGTGCTTGGGAAATTATAGTTACCTTGTGATTTATTACAGGTGTACTATTTCAAATTTCCAGTGGCGACCTGTTTAAAAAAATAAAAAAATGAAAACAATAAAAACTAAAAAAAATTAAAAATGGGTGGTGCTTGGGGGGGGGGGGCTTCAGCCCCATTAGCCCACCCCTCCCCCTGTAGCTGCGCCACTACTTCTACCTTTCAGCTATCCCTTCTTTGCTTAATATTGGTTTTCCATCTGAGTTCTTGATATTCATAGCACTGCCTTTCTTGTCTCCAAATGTCTCTTCCATTTTCCTGTAGGCGGTATCTATTTTTCCCCTAGTTATTCATTCTTTTTCGGTCTTGTGCTTCTCCTCAAGCCACTCCTGCTTAGCCAGTGTGCACTTCCTGTCAACCTCATTTTTAAGACGTCTGTATTCCCGTTTGCCTGCTTCACTTGACCCATTTTTATATTTTCTCCGTTCATCAATTAAGTTCAGTATCTTCTGTGTTATCCAAAGACTTTTATTAGGCCTCTTTCTTCTGCCTATATGATCCTCGGCGGCCTTCACTACCCTATCTCTCAGAGCTACGCATTCTTCTTCTACTGTATTACTTTCCTCCGTTTCAGCCATCCCTTCCTTGCCTAATGCTCCTTCTGAAACTCTCAACCACCTCTGGTTCCTACAATTTATCCAGGTTCCATTTTATTTTACAGAATATCAACAAACAGTGTACATCTGGAGTTCTGTTATGGCATAGCAAGTCATGAAGGATATAGCGAGTAAGATTTTGTAATAATGCCATGAAGATTAAATTACTACGTCAAAACTGAATATTTGGCACTAATTTCATAGAATGTACACTGTTCGTTGATATTCTGTAAAAAGAAAAAAAATGAAAAAATGTCGGGATATTCTGATTTTTAAAAAAAAAAAAAAAAAAAAAAAAAAAAAAAAAAAAAAAAAAAAAAAAAAAGCAAAAATATGGAGAGGACCAGAACCCGATACCTCAAACGTGGTAGCTGGAGACCTTAACAGCTGCGCCAGACTTGTTTGGAACATGGCAAACGTTATGCGTCTTACAGTATGCAGTGAATTTTACCATAAATTTTCTCGAAAACTGAAGCCGTCGCTAAAAGAGCGGAGAGCCTCATATTCAGGGAATGTCCTTCTACAACAGGGGTGTCCAACTAATTTTCGGTGCGGGCCACATTACCAACTTTTATCACTGTGGCGAGCCAGACAAAAGAAAATTGCAAAGGAATCAATTACTAAACCAGTGGAAATTTAAACACTGTTTTTCTAAGTAGGCGGATCGTATGTATTTATAACCGAACATTATAAACTTCAAAGAAACATAATATTAATAAAAAATGAAAGCTAATGAGACAAATATTATTATTTTATTTATTTATTTGTTCCTTGATATTTGGTTATATGTCCGATGTAGAAATCCGGAAAAGTCCGCTCAGATAGCCATCTGTTGTCGAAGATCTCGTTTTCGATTTTACATTTATCATTTATATTCTCGTAAGTCTTGTTGGTCGATCAAAAACCACAATGAAATGTTGATAAATTAGTAGTGGAGAGGCGTATTCGGTATTTAAGAAACTTGAATTATAATGAAATTGACTTTTTTCCTAAACCTACGAGCGTCAGAGGGGAACAGATTTAAGTATAATTTGACATCAGTTAACAAGATTACAATGTTCTATCAATTTCCGAGCAAACCCGGAAATATTGGTAACATAAGCCCAGCAATTCAACTCGTGTAAGACCCCACTATAGGGGGTGGGTCGAAACAGAAATTTAATTGAATGTAACATATTTTTCTGTGCAACTCTTCGCCCGTTTTGGTAGAACAAGACATCCAAACCTACTTGAAATTGATTGATTTGGTGTGGGCTGGTTTGAAGTAAACTGAATCGTGGTGTAAACCCTCCATAATATGCCTCTCCTCCTCCTGCCCCACCCATGGATGGAAGAATGGTGTTATTCGCAGACTGGAAAATCGTGTAGGACGCCAGCTAGAGTGGAGTATATGACTCCTACATTTTATTGAGCTTGTACCTGTAACTGATAACTTCTCGATTGTTACCACGAAAGAAATTCTTGGCCGGCCGAAGTGGCCAAGCGATCTGTGGCGCGGCAGTCGCGTTCTGCTCGGCCACTACGGTCGAGGGTTCGAATCCCCCTCCGTGCATGGATATTTGTGCCGTCATTAGTATTAGATAGTTCACAAGAAGTTTGTAAGTTTAGGGACTGATGACCCCGTATTTAAGTCCCATGAGCTTCTCAAACAGTTGAACATGTTTTTAAATTTTATTTTTATTTTTATAGAAATTCTTGTATTGGAATCAACAACAACAGGAGTGTCTGTTTCAACACCGCACGCGCAGGTTAAGGGCGTCTTTGTCTTACGTCATTCTTACAATGACAACAGAGAAATGTTCCGTACTAAAACGTTCCGTAAAAATAAAATAAATAAAGTGGACCCATCCTTGTATCCAGTTGCCCACTCATACAGCCACCCACACTCTCCCACACGCGCGCCTCGCCTTTGGATCTAGTATGATGACTAACTGAACATTCTTCTTGAATTTCTTAAGGCAAATCATTTACAGTTACCTAACTTTAATAAACCGCCCGCGAACAGTAGCGCTAACAGTTTAGAAATGCCCAGCCACTGCAACATCAGAGATTCTGCCGTACATCTCAATGACTGACACTGATACAAACACAGCGAATGACTGCGACTAGAGGACGCTGTGACTCGTCTCCCGCATAGCCAGTGTGCATGCGCGTGACACGTGTTTACGAATCCCCATAGCGCCGCCGGTCACCGTGAGAACGGCGCAGCAGTCGTCCGTGTTGTTGTGGCCTGTTCCAAGGCGGCCGCGCTCTGTCAGGCCTCGGCGGCACACGGCTGCAGGAGAAGAGCGAGATGGGCCGCTCTATTGGAGAACCGCGAGGCGGGAACAGCTGTACAAGACGGCAGCTAGTGGGTTAGCTGAGAGGCGACCATCTTCTCGCCCCTCATGTTAATTAACGCTCGAGTCCAACGAGATTCAAGTTAATTTCGAATAATTGTCCTCACTTAACAATGTGCCAGAAAATAAAAAAATTAAAAAAAACAACAACAAGAACAAAAAACTCACAACTTCGTTAGGCTATGGTGTGCTGGATTTCGCGGGCCGCGGGCCAGATAGTGGCCCTCAGGCCGTATATCGGACAGCCCTTCTCTACAAGATATCTGAGACCCACCAAAATCCATTATTTACACTTCTGATGGTCTCCATGTGGATTAGATGTATTTTTCGTCCCCATTGATCCATAGTGATAAAAAAAGTACATGATAAGAACAGCCTATACTTAAGTTCAGTACAGACAAAACACTTTGAAAGACTGGAAACAGGAAGCTCGTTGATATTCACAAGACATGTATACTACTGAGTTCTGCAGAAATCGGTACCGTGGCGTGATGCCACCTGCCTGTGGCTGCAGGTCTCACTGTCGCCGTTCCCACCCCACTTGGGTTTCCGCTACCCCCGCCCACTCCAGATCCTCGAACGCCACGCCCTCTGCCTCGCTTACCGCACCCGCCTCCCTCCCCCCCCCCACCCCATTCGGATCCTGTACGACGTTATTCCTTTCCCAGACCTGCTCGCGTTCCTGAAACACCTCCACCTCAGATATGTCTTCCGTTAACTCGATTCCCAACACCCGCCGGTATCCCGTCTCTTGTTGCATCACGGGCCTCCATCACGCCGTTACCTTGTTATCCCCCCTTTCACCTTAATAGTCTTCACATCCTCTCCGAGGGTAGCTTCCGTCACCTGCCCTTTCCGGATGACGCCCTCCGTCCCGACATCTACCCGTCCTATCAGCCCCAGTCCATCCCTGTATTTGCATGCCCCTCCCCTTCCGCCTCCTGGCTCTCCCTCCTACGCCTGGCACCCCCTTCCTTCCCCAGTCCTGGCGCTTTCCTTTCCCTTTGTCCCTCCATGTCACGTCTGTCCCCTCCGCACCTCTCCTCCTTTCTTCATCCCCTGCGGGGTACCTGTGCCCTACAACTGTGTGCCGTTAGTGTTGTGCCGGTGTATGTGAATTGTGCTTCAAGTGACTCTTTTAAAACTTAAGCAACCGCTGAATATGCATGATATCAATGTTGCTGTGTGTTTTAAGCAGTGTCTTCGTCATCTAGTGTGCTCCACGAACGTCATTTTAACTGCCCTGGTTTTTTAACTTCTATCTGTGATTTTAACCATTGTGGCTGTTTTAATTCCGAATATGTTCTACTTCAAATTCTTTGCTCTGTGTCTGTTATCCCTGTTTTACTCTCCATTCAAGTGTTTCAATTCATCATCTTTTTTTTACCTTTCTGTGTTTTTAAGAAACAACATGTCAAAATCGTAAATATGCTCGGCTGAAGAGCAGCAACGAAGCTGCTGCCAGCCTGCCACCTCCGGTGGCTTTGAAATATCAATAAAAGCAACAACTACAACTCGCTGTCGCTGTAAACAGAAGGTAGCGGACCAGAGAGACTCGAGTTGACGTGAAGGATGAATCACAGGCGCACACGCGGATCGTGCTGTCAAGTCAGTGGGTTTCAAAGCAGGTTCATGTCGGCAGGACAGAATGTGTGGCATGTGCACAGGACCATGTGGAGCAAGTGTTTCGGCAGTGCAGCGGCTGTGTGCACACAGGACCGCAGGACACCGTGAGGTGGCTCAGGTATCACGCCCAGCGCAGCTTCCAGAAGGTCTACACCTCAGCCAAATGGCACTGCACAGCTGGCGTGCTTTCTGCTCGTCTCTGGCGCGACAGTGGGGCGGTATAACGCATCGTACTCTATCACGGGAGACAGTCGGCAGCCATTTACTGCAGCATGGGGTACATGCAAGTCGTCCATTTGTAGGATGGGGAGGGATAAAGATGGAGATGATCCGGCCAGGGTTTTGCTAAATGTAAGGTTGGAGAAGTATGTAGAAATATAATGGACAAAAGAGGAAAGAATCCTGGCAAGGATATGTCAAATGCAAGTTGTAAGTGCGGCCAAGAAAAGGATGAGGTAGATGTTTAGGAGGACTTTATATCAGATGATAGGAGTGTCTCACCCTCCAAAAGCTAATTAATTGACCTCCAAGACTCAATTCCACTGAGAAAAATGTGAAACCCACCAAAATAGTGATCACTAAGCTGAATAATCGTCCCGGGCACGACGTTAAACTGCCCCCCAACCCAAGGTGAGGTGCAACCCGTGCTGAGGAGTGCGTGGCACATGGGTGGATGTGTCTCGAACGGAGCCTCAGGAATACTGGGCAACCTCCCTGAGTAAGTTGCCTTGCACCGCGCGGGTTATCGTGGTGTGGACCATATAAATCTCCAAATCTCGTGGGACTAAGATGAACACGGAAAAAAAATTTATTTAAAAGGATCCGAGGGGCAATCTGAGACCTGAGATACTCAGACATCGGGATCAGGACCGATGGAGTGCACTCCTACTTCTCATTTAGGGTCTAGACCTGAGCAAGAAGTGGGAACTGTATCAGAGAAGTTGGACCAGATTAATTTCTTACGGCCTTGTCTGGGGCTCAGAGGAGGAAACTTCTCAAGGAACAGAAGCAAAAGGAAGGAAAAGAATGGCTTCCTAAACATAAGTGGAGGGAATCAAAAGGGCTTGAGCCCAAGACCCCCAAAAAGAAACTGCCTCAGGTCGAAGGGGATACACAGACCCCCTCGACGTCAAAGACAGGTGGCAAGAGGGTTAGGGAGGAATCTAACACTCCCTCCTCTCTGGACAAGCGTGATCCTAAAAGGCTGAGGCAGGAAATAGGGAAACAGACCTATAGTACTGCAGTCTTGATCTTTAGAGTGGCGGTTGTCCAAGAAGGATACCCACTGGTAAGCATCTGCACGAGCTCCTCCTGCTGCAAAGCAGGAGGAGCTCGTGCAGAAGGCCCTCCTTGAAGAGATTGGGGGGGACGCTGGTCTAGGACCCAAATTCAGGAGGGTCTATCTAGATCATGGTGCACTCATTTTTGTCTGCAAGGGGGGGGGTGCACTCAGCAGAATGGCTTAAGTACAAGGTGCCCATGTTATCCCCGTGGGAGGATGCGAAGCTGCTGGTCAAGACAGCAGCCGAACTCCTGAAGACCGCAAAGGTATCAATATGGGTACCAAAGATCCTCAAGGATGTCTCTCCAAAGACTCTGTTCGAGAAAATAAGGGTCCAGAACCCAAAAGTGTCGACAGAGGATTGGAGGGTTATTAACCAAAAAGTCGTTCCGGAAGGACGAACCCTGGTGGTGGAGGTCGGAGAGAAGTCCCTGAAGGCATTGCGAGAGCAAGGCCTGAAACTGTTTTTAGGGTTCTTGCAGGTCTGCGTCAGGGTAATCAAAGACCTTAAAGGCAATAATGGCAGCAAGATGGGGACTGGAAGTGCTGCAGATAAACCTGCAGCACAGTAAAGGGGCCACTGCTGCCCTGAGCCGTCGCCTGGGGAGACAGGAGGTGGACGTGGCCCTGATTCAAGAACCCTATTTATACAAAGGGGGTGTATTGTGCCTCGGTGGTACTGGAGGTAAGCTGATTTATGCCAGAAATCTAAAAAACTCCATAACATGCATTTATGTTAGAAATGGAATACCTTTCATACCAATGAGGGATTTTTGTTCCAGGGACATGGTGACCATCAGGATGCAGCAACGTGAGGAAGGTATCACGAGGGAAATTGTTTTGGCCTCAGCATACCTTCCTTACGAAGACAGCTCTCCTCCTTCTTTGGAAGTGAGGAGACTGATGGAAGTCTGCCATCGGCAAGGTGACGAACTGGTCGTGGGATGTGATGCCAATGCCGCAAGGACTCCAACAGTAGAGGTGAGCACCTTCTTGAATTTCTCCTATCTAACAACTTGGAGATCCTGAATAGGGGTGATGAACCTACATTCAGGAATAGTAGAAGGGAAGAAGTAATTGACATAACTTTTGGTTCCATGATGGTGGGAAGTTACGTCAAACAGTGGCATGTGGTCCTGGAGCCATCCTCATCAGATCACATGTATATTAATTTCAAGGTTGAAATGGGAACCAGAGAGACCATGGCCTATAGGAACCCCAGGAAAACGGACTGGGAGACATATAGGAAAGACCTTGACTTCAGCCTATCAGAAATTAAAACTTCGAAAGGAATCCAGCAGAGATTGAGAAAGTAGCAGAGGCCGTAACCTCTGCTATAGTGACCTCATACCAGGACAACTGCTGAATCACCAAGAAGTGCACAAACAGGAGTGTGCCTTGGTGGAATAATAACCTGGAAATGCAAATGAAACAAGTACGAAGACTGTTTAACCTTGCGAGGCGCAAAGGACAATGGGCAAAGTATCGTGAGGCCCTTGTCAATTACAACCTTGCCATCAGATGGGCAAAGGAGGCATCCTGGAAGGTATTCTGTGAGGAAGTGGAGGGCACGGCTGCTCAAGCGAGACTTCATAAAATCCTCACTAGGGTACCAACTAATCCAGGAGGAACATTGAGGAAGGAGGATGGGGATTATACAAAGACAGCACATGAAACGCTGGAACTGCTCCTCAAGACTCACTTTCCTCAATATACTCTGGGGGATAACTCAGACCAGAATGCGATTCCTGAGAGACAACGGTTCTCAGGTATTCACAAAGATGACTGGGATTTGGCCAAGGAATGTGTCGATCTCAGTAAGGTCCGATGGGCGGTGGGAACATTTCAACCGTTCAAGTCACCTGGCCCCGATGGAATCTTTCCAGCTCTCCTGCAACAAGCGGGAGAAAATCTTATTAGATTCCTATGCAGGTTATTCAGGGTTAGCCTAGCAGCAGGAATCATTCCCAATGCCTGGAGGGCAGTGAAGGTTGTCTTCATTCCTAAACCAGGGAGAATTGATCATACCAAGGCCAAGGATATGAGACAAATCAGCTTGTCCTCCTTCATTCTTAAGACATTGAAAAAGCTGGTTAATGTGCATGTTGGAGAAAGGAGGTTAAGTAGGGCTCCTCTACATTCAAACCAACATGCATATCAGCCAGGTAAATCATGTGAGACAGCTCTCCACCAACTCGTTGGGAAGGTGAAGAAAGCACTACACTTTCAGGAAATAGCCCTCTGTATCTTCCTGGACATCGAGGGGGCTTTTAGCAACACGACCTTCGATTCCGTGGTTAGGGCAGCAGAGGTGCATGACCTAGGGACCACAATATGTAGGTGGACTAGGTTAATGCTCAGTGGAAGAAAGGTAGAAGCTACCATAATGAATGAAAAAATGGTAATCAACACCACTAGGGGTTGCCCGCAAGGAGGAGTTCTTTCCCTTTATTGTGGAATCTAGTGGTGAATGATCTCATTGGAGAATTAAACTCTAGGCAGTACTTTTGCCAAGGATACGCAAATGATCTTGTCACAGTAATACTTGGCAAATTTGCTGACACAGTAAAGAATATGGCACAAGGTGCTTTGGACCTTGTGCAAGACTGGTGCAGAAAACAGGATCTGGGGTTTAGTCCTAAGAAGACTGTTGTTGTACCATTCACAAAGAAGCATATACAACATTCAAGTTGGAATCTAAAGCTTTTCAATGAAGCGCTACCTGTGAAGGGGACAGTGAAATATCTAAGGGTTACCCTAGATGAGAAACTGACATGGACCCCTCACATCAGGAATATTTGCTACAAGGCAAAAGGTACTCTTGTGAATACCAGGAGAGCTTGTGGCAAAAATTGGGGCCTGAGCCCCAAGAGTATGCACTGAATATACACCACAGTGATTAGACCCAGGATGACCTATGGGGCGGTCGTGTAGTGGAAGAAGGTAGAACAGCAGGTTGCTGCTAAGGAGCTTGGTAAGTTGCAGAGATTAGCCTGCTTAGCCATAACAGACGGAATTAGCAGCACACCAACTGCTGGGATGGAAACCATGCTGGATATGCCCCCATTACACCTTTGGGTCAAGATGGAGGCAGCGGCTGGTGCATACAGACTCAAATCTGGCAACAACTGGAACTCTTTGGAATATCCAGAATCACACACTAAAATAGTGAGTGAGGTAAATATAGGAAAGGTTGGGGAAATGCCAACCGACTATATTATAACCCCATACTGCTTCAACAAGCCTTTCAATATAACAATTGGAAGTAGGGAGCAGTGGGAGAAAATAGTTCGACACCGTATGGGGGATATTGTCTGGTTCACTGACGGGTCAAAATCGGACCAAGGTGTTGGGGCGAGGGTATATGGGGTGCAGCCAAGACTGGAGGGCGTCATCTCTCTAGGAAAACTGGCCTCAGTATTCCAGGCCGAAATCACTGCCATCAGGTGCTACAAAGATCGTAGCATCTATGTCTGTTCAGACAGCCAGGCAACCCTGAGATCACTGGCAGCTCCTGCAACAAGGTCTAAAATTGTTGCAGAATGTCACCGAGTTCTGGTCGAGCTAGGGGAAAGCAATAGAGTAAACGTATTGTGGGTCCCTGGCCACTCAGTGATCAGTGGCAACGAACATGCCGACAGATTAGCCAGGATGGAGGCAGAGACTCCCTTTATTGGACCGGAACCTGTCCTGACAATCACCAAGGCAATGATCAAATTGAAGCTACGTAACTGGCTCAGAAGAGAGCACGTAGAATATTGGACCAAAGTCCATCAACAAAAACATGGCAAGGTAATGATGCCAAAGCCATGTTTTAAAAGAAGCTCTGCAATCCTGGGTCTGAACAGGAGAGAGATTAGACTCATGGTTGGATTGCTGACAGGCCATAGGAATTTCAAAAAACACCTACGTACAATGGGAATAACAGAAGAGGACCCTAAATGTAGGATCTGTGATGACGGTGATGAAACTGCATCACATCTAATCTTCGAATGCATTGCATTGGAGAATAAAAGGCACAGAATATTTGGGACAACCAGACCCGAAGAAATTGTGTCTAATAAAGAACTGGTAAAGGGACTCCTTGCACTGTTCACGGGCATTGGTTGGCTTTACTAGATATACAGGGAGCGATAGCGCACAATAAACTTAGAGTCGGTGCGGGCAGTGGCGGGTTGGTCCAAGACTGTTTTGGCTTCCCTGGAAAAATCAATCAATCAATCGGGCTGAATAATGTCTACTTTTGTAACTCAAATAACATTCATTCACTATTGAATTTTGCGCACATCTGAGAATATACAGGGTGTCCCACTCAACTGTTTCACCCCAGATATCTCTGGAACTACACGAGATATTGACGTACGGTAGGGGCTTATGAAAGTAGGCACTATGAGACAGTCTAAAACGGAAAGAAATATTATTTTCAACGCAAACTTGTGTGTGTGTGTTTTTTAATGGATACCGCATAATTTTTCTGACGCCATCAAGAGCATGAAAAATTAGAAAATGAATGGCGTTGGTTGCATCGCGATGCATCAATTACATCTGGAGAAACGGCGAACTAAGTCGGCGTTTGAAACACACGAGGCGCACTGTTATCGTGTCCCGAGACTCAAGCGCGACTTCACGGTAACAGACTGGAATGTTATGAATTGCTCCAGAACTGTCTCGAATGTTCTGTAGTGTTCTCGAATATTCTTGAACTTCCTGAAAATTTTTGGAGAGCGAATCTTATATCTTCAGGTAAAAACGTGAACCTTCTTCTTGGATGGGAGACAGAGGTCTATCGCACCGTATCTCCCTTGATCGTACCAGCATTTGTTGCTGAGATTTAGTGGCAAGCACATTGTAAACTTACTTTTACAATATTCAGGGTGGTATAAAAGTATTTATAACTCTGAGTAGTTCATCAGGAATGGAATTCTTTTTAATGTTAAATGCAAGAGTCGTAGCCTTTCTTCCTTGCTGTTCAGTGGTGTCCTTGATTTAACCTTAACTCAGACCTTGAAGGTCATATCGATTTCGAATTCATTTCTAACACTTGAATCCGCATGTTTATTGCAAATTAGGTAAGAGCAGTAAATTTTACATTCGTGTATGAACCTGACCATGACCTTTTCCACGACGTTCAAGGTCATTTACAGGTCGAACCTGTTTTTTCATAAGGGGAAACCCCCATTAATTATAATGCATTTGGTAAGAGCTGCAAATTTAACTTCGCGCGTGCCAGGGAAAAAGCCCTCAACTTGTGTATTTAACATTTAAATAATCCATTCCTGACGGCTTTCCATTTGTTTTGTAGCACTCTGTATGTTGATCAGTTGTACTCATTCGCGATCCTGTCATCTCGATTTATTCTTTTTTGTGCAACGACCTTCCTTAGTTCCAACATGATTTGTATGCAAAAGGGTGATGCAGTATTATCGACAAATTATTAAATGCGCACATTCTCTTATCGAATCTACTCACCGAACTGATGTACATACGTAGGCTATCTCTTGTAATATTTTCCATTTCTTTGGTGGCATTTGACTACCTCCATAGAGTCAATCTACCACCATTACATTGTAGCATAAATTCTTAAGAAACTACAAAATGGAGACGAACGATCTCTCCGTGCTGTTGTACAAAGTCTCCCGTTGTACACCATAGCAGTTCCGTGTCGATAGCTATAAGGGGGTAGAAGATATCGTGGTTGAAAGTCGTCAGCTTATATAAAATTCGGACTCAAGACCAGCGATGACGTTTAACACTATAATAGCAAAGAGGTTATATACAGTGAAACGTGATGCATATTCTTCAGCTATTTTTCTGCAACAAGCGTACGAATAAAGAAAAGTAGATGCATATTACAGTTTAAAAGTAGGTTACTGTACGATATAAAAGCTTAATTCTGGTAGGAGGTACCCATATAAGAGTTTACTGTTATAAAAGAGCTTAATTTTAGCAGTGAAATTAGCAAAAGGTCCGTGTGAAATACCGGCTACTCCCTACTGCGAAACCTTGTTCCCTGGCCCAAACTGAGAACTGACTTGGTTCAAATTACTCTAATAACAGAAAGTTAACGATACAGTGGCCAATACACGTAGCATCTCACACGAAATTACACACATGCATTAATAAACAGGTCACAACAATTAAAGTTATTTCATAAAGGTGGCCAAAGAAAAACATTTATGGAGCAACGGAACTTAAACATAAAAAATTGCATCTGAGCTTGTTCTCAGCACTGGTGGAAAACAATATTAAATAAAAGGGGAAGGTGCTCGAAAACTACAATTTATAGGCAAGTCAAAATTATACAGAACTTAACTTGTTTATTCAGGTCGAACGCAAGCAAAATGGGAAACCAATTTTGTTAATACAATAAAAATGCATCCCATTTACATTATCTAATACTGATGATGCCCAGCATGAATTTAACATAAATGTCACAGAACTTAACGCTAATGGGGGGGGGGATATACAAACAACACTCATTCGCTCACACACACGCAATGCAACAGCATAACTCACCAAAATCAGCGTGCTGAAACGAGGCAGAAGCAGGCGCCGCAATCGTAGGCGAAATTCAGCAAATCCGGAGGTAACGCACAAGATGGCTCTGGTCTGTCGTGCCTGATTTGAGATAGTGCGTGAGTATAGCAAAGTTAAGTTGCATCTAGATTAGACCGCGAGCAAACACGTTAACGGCGACACACGGTTACGTTACATGATCGCACTCCACTGAAGATGAAGTGGTTAAAAATCGGATTCATTACACAAAATTACGGCGGACTCTTAAGTTGCAATCTGAGGCACTTGTTTTATGACAAGTGGAGTGAATTCTGGTGACTAGCTGCAAACCCCTGAAGTCGGATCTCGGACCCATGTGGTTCCGAAAACCGATAAAAATGTATAAATTCAAAAATAAAGAAAATGAAATACGGCATGCAACCCTAGAACTGCGTAGGATTTCACAAGGAAGCAATTAAAATGCAGCAACATGCGATTGGGAACATTCACAGAGACGGAAACAAGCAGTCCAGTCTCAAAACCCGGAAAAGTGAAATAATTGTAAAGTCGGAAAAATAAAAATGAAAACTACGGCATGCAACCCATAGAAATGTTTAGAATTACAAAAGGAAGTGAATGAAATGCAGCTACACGCGATAGGGAGCGATTACAGAGAGCCGGCCGCGGTGGCCGAGGGGACTGAGGCGCTCCAGTCACGGTCTGCACGGCCACTTCGGTCGGGGGTTCGAATCCCCCCTCGGGCATAGATATTTGTTCCGTCCTTAGTATAAGGTAGTTGATATGTAGTTTGTAACTTTAGGGACTGATGACCCCGTAGTTAAGTCCCATAAGCTTAACAAACATTTGAACATTTTTTTTGATTACAGAGACGGATGAAGTCCAGTTTCAAAAACCAGAAAAGTGAAATAATTAGAAAAACGGAAAAGTGAGAATAAAAAATACGGCATGCAATCCTTTGAGATACATAGAATTTCATAAGCAAGCTACTGAAGGAGGTTGTACAAGGCTCGGAGAGAATTACTGATAAAGACTAAGTGCATATTACGGGGAGAGAAGATCGCAAAATGTTAGTGGAAATCAGAAGGATACACGCATAGTTGCTTGCCTAATGGGCATGGAACAAATGATAATGGAAGCTGAAGGCTTTTTTCTAAGAACCAACCACATGGAACACATATCACTCACGGAAGGAAATGATAAGAAAGATTTTACATGTACTGTACAAAAATGAACATATCGCCAGTGAGAAATCGGGCCTCACAAAGCTAGAAAGAATTTACACAGAGTTCGTACACTGCCACATAATCACAAAAGGTTTGAATATACCGGCCGTTATCAAACTGCAACTAGTAACGCATACACTGCATTTATCTGTTGGAAATCACTGGATTGAAAAACTAGAACACATTTTCACACACAATCGGAAGGAATATTCCAAAAAATGAATCTAAGTTCAAGAGTCTAAGTTAAACATGCTAGACAACGAATCACTACCATCCCCGCGGACACAAGAGCAGAACCAACCTTACCTCACCACGATCCCAGCACAAGTGACCGCCGAGCGGCCAGGAGGCGCGAAAGCTACCGGAAACTGGGCAAAACCCACGAGAACAGCGGCGGTGGGGAGAAAAGATCGCGAGACTCTCTCTGGAGAGGGCTCATCAAGGGTGTAGAAACCTCTTTGGTCGCATTAGCAGCAGGGGTTCGTAATGACTAACTATCGACTCTGAGCCAGAGAGAACCGTGCAAAGCGAGCTATTACTACCCACATTCAGACGGCCATTAGATTCTCGCACATCCACTTAAAAGTAAGGCAAGTACACATTCTCACAGGGACAGTGACGTAGCAGAGAAGCCGTACTTATTGCCACATTCATAACCACAATAATAAAATAAGAAAATCTTAGCAATATTAACTAAGATTTCAGAAACTAATATTTTAAAACATGAAATAAAAATGCCGTTCCTCATGCCTTGAAAAGAGTGGGGTTCTAGTTTTAACAAAATGCTAATCTATCGACTTAAAATAAATTACAATTTTATAAAAAATATATGGAAAACGACAGACGGTCGTCTTTTAAGTTTGAAAAGTAAAACTACCAAGAAAGATGCCAAATCGTAAGAAATAAGTTTCGCGTCCTCGATCCGTTTCTAAAAGACAGAAAACGGCGCTGAAAAGTGAATCTACAGACGATAGAAACTTGAAATTTGTAGATGTTGTTTATCTTACACAGTAGCTTTCGGCGATTTTTCGATATTCCCATCGCTAAGTTGGTGAAATACTAGATGAACGGTTTTTTTTAAAATACGTTGCTATTGAGGCAATTTTGAAGCCCCAAATACAAAACTTTGAATTTAAATTTTTGATTGGAATTTTAAAAATACGTGTTTCTATAGTTTTGGAAATTCAACCATTAAGCGGTTGATATAAGGTAAAATCTTTTAAGGATGCTATTAAGACAATTTTGATGCTAGAAATGTGAAAATTTGGATTTGGAACCATGGTTAGAATTTAAAAAGAATGTGTTTCAGGATGTTTTGAATTCTGCCATCGGTGGTGCAATAGGGGATGGCAAGTTGTGCTGCAATACTTGATTAGGAAAGAATTTTTGAAGTTAAATCTATGAAAATTTATATTTAGAACTAGAAACAACTAATGCACACTACCCAGTCAATGCGTGCGAAGCAGCGGGAATTAAGCTAGTTCGTTATAAAATGTGTAACAAAACACGGCTGTTGTTGGGACGAGTTCCTTTGGCTATACGACACTTCATGGCGGCCTTTCTGCACAAAGTGTCCCCCAGAGTCAGATAAGATGTCACGCTCCTGACGGCGGGTAGGTCGGCCAAGTCTAGTTTACTGCCCATTAAAGTTATTGCTCTTTGTCCCCTTACAGTTATCTCTATGAAGATGGATGAGAAGGCGAGGTCTGAAGGTGAAAATTAAACTTAAGAGACGATTTAAGCGTGCGCATTATGACGTTAATATCCCCGTAAAAACATATGAAGAGCTAAATGCTAATTTGAAAATTTTGTAGAATATTTCTGCAGTACTGTAGGGTTACACGAAATTGCTTCAATTGATTCACTCTTGAGAATATTCATTCCTCGGGAGCAGCTTTCAATACGTTACAAACCTACATCAAATTATGATTGGGCACCTTTCTTCAACTCGAAAGTACCCATGTTACCATATCTTGAAATATCACTCCTTCGTAGTTAATAATGAAAATTGGCATAAGCGAAAATTTCGACAGTACAAGCAAATCGGTTTCAGAAAACGTTTGTCCCCAAGTGAACTGTGACTTATGTAACTACATATGTGTCGTTACTAGCTGTCATTAATGTTCGAGAATTTGTCCTAACTAGTACCGATGTACAGGGTGTGTCACGAAAGACGCCTGCCAGGCGTCCGCAGATCACGCGGTACGGCTCCCGGCCGCCGCTACCGCATCCCCCGGCCACAGCAGCGCCCGATTCTCGGGCCCATACACTGAGTTAAAGTCTAAAAAACATTGCCATCTGAGTAACCTAAGCTTACCTTTATTTACAGTAGATGTTGAAAATTATGGCCCTCTTGAACACATTTGCGAACACTCGACGAATTTCGGCTGCCGAAATCTGGGAAATGACTAGTCGAATCCCTGTCTTCCAACACTTAGAGTGTATGGGGATTGCTTGCATACACCTTGTCTTTTAACATTCCCCAAAGTCAACAGTCACAGGGATTTAGATCTGGAGAACGAGAAGGCCAGTTAACTATCCTATCATCATAAACACTTCGCATTGCTGTCATAGAAGCATTGACAATGTGTGGTCTTGCATTGCCTGCATGAAATAACCGTACAGCTTTTCGTTGGGTCAAAGTTCTTGAAAAAATGGATGCAGGATATTGTTCACATACCTGTCAGAATTTATTGTTTTGTGAAAAAAGATTTGACTTGTCATTTGCCAGATTTCGGCAGCCGAAATTCGTCGAGTGTTCGCAAATGTGTTCGCGAGACGTAAGACCGCTCTTTCCATAGAGGGACATTATTTTGAACACCTACTGTAAATAAAGGTAAGCTTAGGTTACTCAAACGGCATTTTTTTAGACTTAGTGTATGCAGCCATGGCACAATATAGTCCGAGAATCGAGCGGTGCCGTGGGCGGCGGATGTGGTGGCGGCGGCCGGGAACCGTACCGCGCGATCCGCGGACGCCTGGCAGGCGTCTTTCGTGAGACACTCATTTTAAATATAAGCCTTTCCATTAAATTCGCGTGTGTATTCAAATTTCAGCCGTTAGTATAGTTGGTGAGTGTAACAGATACATGGCACATTTTAGTGTAGTAACGTCTCTATATATAAATAAATTTCGTGTGGCTCAGTGGCCTGGTGCAAGTCTTTCAATTGGACGCCACTTCGGCGACTTGCATGTCCCTAGCCTACCCCAGTTATCCAACCGGGGAAAGGGGACCTACAGCTTAACGTGGAATCCGAACCACGAATCGTTTCTGGCGACTCCTCACATCGTTGAGAGGTGAAGGATGGGTTAAAGTGCTGACTGAAAAATCCGAGGTGCGACCGGGTTTTGAACCCACGACCCTTCGGTTTCCAATCGAGCACTTTACCCCAAGACCACCGGGCCCGACAGTAACGCCTCTATGACTCCACTATGGGCAAAAGTGTGTAAGCTGATCAGAGCCAGTAACTTGGCCTCCATGTCACATGACCTCTGTCATCTGGAGTTTTCTGTCTTGGTTTATTTCGGAAGACAATATTGAAGGAAGGGAAGAGGAAGTAGATGCAGATAAAATAGGAGATACTGTACAGAGAGATGAATTTGACAGAACACTGAAAGTCCTAAGTCGAAACAAGGCCCTGGGGTAGATGACATTCCCTCAGAGCTACTGAAGTCTCTGGGAGAGCCAGCCATGACAAAGCTGTTTCACCTGGTGTGTAAGATGTATGAGACAGGCGAAGTACCCTCATACTTTAAGAAACATGTAATAATCCCTATTTCAAAGAGAGCAGGCGCAGACAGGTATGGAAATTTCAGAACCATCAGTATCATAAGTTATGGTTGCAAAATTTTAACACAAATTATTTACAGAAGCATGCAGAGGCTGATAGACGCTGACCTCGGAGAAGATCAGTTCGGATTTAGAAGAAATGTAGGAACACGGGAGACAATACTGACCTTACGACTTACGTTAGAGGACAGATTAAGGAAAGGCAAACCTACATTTCTAGCTTTTGTAGATTTGGAGAAAGCTTTTAACAACGTTGACTGGAATACACACTTTCAAATTCTGAAGTCAGCAGGGTAAAATATAGGGAACGGAAGGTTATTTACAACTTGTAGATTAACCTAACAGGCCGCGGCGGAATATCCGTGCGCACTGGGGACTCCGTGCTGCGGTGTGTGCGGCCGTTCACCGTCAGGGGTTCGATTCACCCTTCGGGCATGGATGCGTGTATTGTCCTTAGGTTAGTTTACCTTAATTTAAGTAGTTTGTAAGCTAGGGACTGATGACCACGCAGGTGAGTCCGATACATTTACAAACATTTGAACATTTTGTAACCAAACAGCTGGTGTTGAAGGGCGTGGAAGGATACAAAGGTTGAGATGGGAGTAAGACAGCGTTGTAGCCTTTCTCTAGTGTTATTAAATTTGTAAATCGAGCAAACTATACAGAAAAGCAGAGAGAAATTTGGAGAATGAATGAGTTCAAGGTGAAGAAATAAAAACTTTGCGTTTTTCTGATGACATTGTAATTCTGTCAGAGACAGCAAAGGACCTGGAAGAGCAATTGAACGGAATGGACTGTGTGTTGAAAGGAGCATATAAGATGAACATTAACATGAGCAAAACAAGGGTCATGGAATGGATATATAAATATTGTAACCTTTTTTTTTTTAATTCTTACTTAGTTCCATTTCCTATAGTTTGGTACCTCCTTCGCATTTGTCAGATACTCTGTCTTCTGTTTCTAAAGTATAGACGTAGATACCTAGGCCTGCATTAGAAGATATTTGTTACAGGGTATTTATCTGCGTTGTTGTTCCTTGTATAGGCTCAGCTAAGATTTTATAAGGTAGCATCAGATATCAACACTTAAAACCAAACAAGTTCGCTAATGTGTAACAGAAAAAACCGAAAAAGTATGTAAATAAGGTCATTCGAAACCTGAGACTTATAAAAAATCCCTCCAACACAGCGACATAGTGGAGACATTTATGTAAACTAGCTACTGTAATAATTGTAAGATTTTTTAAAACGATTCTAAAATTAGAGAATGAAACTTTCACTCTGCAGCGGAGTGTGCGCTGATATGAAACTTCCTGGTAGATTAAAATTGTGTGCCGGAACCGGGACTCGAACCTGGGACCTTTGCCTTTCACGGGCAAGCGCACTACCGACTGTGCTATCCCGACACGACTCACGATGCCGCCTCACTACTTTACTTCCGCCAGTACCTCGCCTCCTACTTTCCAAACTTCACAGAAGCTCTCCTGCGAACCATGCCAAACTAGCACTCCTGGAAGAAAGGATATGGTGGAGACATGGCTTAGCCACAGCCTAAGGGACGTTTCCAGAATGAAACTTTCACTCTGCAGCGGAGTGTGCGCTGATATGAAACTTCCTGGCAGATTAAAATTGTGTGCCGGAACCGGGACTCGAACCTGGAACCTTTGCCTTTCGCGGGCAAGCGCACTACCGACTGTGCTATCCCGACACGACTCACGATGCCGCCTCACCACTTTACTTCCGCGAGTACCTCGCCTCCTACTTTCCAAACTTCACAGAAGCTCTCCTGCCGTAGTGCGCAAAGGTTCCAGGTTCGAGTCCCACAATTAAAGTTGTGGGGCGGCATCGTGAGTCGTGTCGGGATAGCACAGTCGGTAGTGCGCTTGCCCGCGAAAGGCAAAGGTTCCAGGTTCGAGTCCCGGTTCCGGCACGCAATTTTAATCTGCCAGGAAGTTTCATATCAGCGCACACTCCGCTGCAGAGTGAAAGTTTCATTCTGGAAACATCCCTTAGGCTGTGGCTAAGCCATGTCTCCACCATATCCTTTCTTCCAGGAGTGCTAATCTTGCATGGTTCGCAGGAGAGCTTCTGTGAAGTTTGGAAAGTAGGAGGCGAGATACTGGCGGAAGTAAAGTTGTGAGGCGGCATCGTGAGTCGTGTCGGGATAGCACAGTCGGTAGTGCGCTTGCCCGCGAAAGGCAAAGGTCCCAGGTTCGAGTCCCGGTTCCGGCACACAATTTTAATCTGCCAGGAAGTTTGATTCTAAAATTGCTTATAGCTTGCTGAAATAATGTCTTAGTTGCTGAAAGAAGGCTATTTATTTTAAATGCACATGTTTCGGGCTCAGGCGAGAACCCCAGCTGCTCAGGACGTGCGCTAGCCACGCGTTTCGTGTATTTCAAGCGTCAACTTCGCTTCGCGAATCTCGGCAAGTAATTGGAGTATTGCGATGTAATCAACGCCATTAATTATGTGATTTGACATGCTATAAATTGCTGAAGAAATAATGTAGGGTGACCATTAAAAAAACATAAGTTTGTGTTAAAAACACATAAGCTTTTGCTTTAAAATGTTTCATAATATGTACATTCATGAGCCCCGGCCTTCCACTGATACTGGTGAAAGTCGTTTAGCGATACCTGTTGTTCCAGAGATATTTTGGGTGAGCAAGATACCTGGGACACCCTATACTGCGTGTTACAAAAATGTACGGCCAAACTTTCAGGAAACATTCCTCACACCAGAAAGAAAATATGTTATGTGGACATGTGTCCGGAAACGCTTAATTTTCATGTTAGAGATTTTATTACTTCTCTTCAACTCACATTAATCATGGAATGGAAACACACAGCAACAGAACGTACCAGCGTGACTTGTTCAAATGTTTGTACAGTTTATGGTACTTAACTACGGGGTCATCAGTCCCTAAACTTACAAACCACTTAGGAACTAACTAACCCTAAGGACGGCACAAATATCCATGCCCGAGGGGGCATTCGAACCCCCGACCGTAGTGGCCGTTTAGACCGTGACTGGAGCGCCTCAGTCCCCTCGGCCACCGCGGCCGGCATCGTGACTTTCAAACACTTTGTTACATGAAATGTTCAAAATGTCCTCCGTTAGCGAGGATACATGCATCCACCCTCAGTCGCATGGAATCCTTGATGCGCTGATGCAGCCCTGGAGAATGGCATATTGTATCACAGCCGTCCACAATACGACCACGAAGAGTCTCTACATTTGGTACCGGGGTTGCGTAGACAAGAGCTTTCAAATGCCCCCATAAATGGGCCATGGAATTGGTCCGCCACTACCAATCCATCGGTCACCGAATCTGTTGTTGAGAAGCATACGAACACGTCGACTGAAATGTGCAGGAGCTTCATCGTGCATGAACCACATGTTGTGTCGTACTTGTAAAGGCACATGTTCTAGCAGCACGGGTAGAGTATCCCGTATGAAATCATGATAACATGCTGCAGTGAGCGTAGGTAGAAAAACATGAGGCCCAATTAAGACATCACGAACAATTCCTGACCAAATGTTCACAGAAAAACTGTATTGATGGCGTGATTGCACAATTGTGTGTGGATTCTCGTCAGCCCACACATGTTCATAGTGAAAATTTACAATTTGATCACGTTTTAAGGGAAGCCTCATCCGTCGCATGTCAACACAAGCACAGAAGTCAACATTACCTTTCTTCAATTGATCCAACTGGCGGTGAAGTACAGTACATACTAACAAAACAATTGGGTATTTTGACAATTGTCTGCACGAATTATTTCAATTTACATTTAAAGAGAAATATAAAATGAGCGCTAACATGGAAATTAAGCGTTTCCGGACACATGTCCACATAACATATTTTCTTTCTCTGCGTGTGAGGAATGTTATAGTAGCTGAACCCCCGCTGCTTCGCATGCGTCGGCTGGTTGTTCTGCACCAGTTGTTTCTTTTTAATCTTGATGAAGAATCCATATCTTAAGTTTCGTAGTTATAGCTTGAAATTTGAGTTAACAGCACCATATTTTTGAAAATCAATTTTTGCATCTCGTATTTCACCCCCTTTGGTCCAATTTCAAAAAATGCCGGAACACGTGTCTTTTAAATTCGCACCCTGAATTCAAATCCGAAATTTTGTAGTTCTAGCTTCAAAATTGCCTAAATAGCTACTTATTTTCAAAAAACTTTTCATCCCCTATTTCACCCCCTTACGGACGGAATATCGAAAAATTGCTTCTTAAATGACGCCTACAGAGTAAGATCAACAACCTCTACAAATTTCAAGTATCTATCTTCAGTGGTTTGGGCTGGGCGATGATGAGTCAGTCAGTCAGTCAATCGGGATACTTATATATCACCTCGTATTTCGAAAAGTACAACTCCTTATTTGCAAACAGATAACACTCTTTCGAAAAACAACAATGGTTCTTACTGTGACTTTTCAATACTTACGCAATTTGAGCTCAGTTACACGGTCAAATGTTCAAATGTTCGTATAGCTTATGGGACTTAACTATGGGGTCATCAGTCCCTAAACTTACAAACTACTTATCAACTAGCTTATCCTAAGGACGGCACAAATATCCATGCCCGAGGGGGGATTCGAACCCCCGACCGTAGTGGCCGTGCAGACCGTGACTGGAGCGGCTCAGTCCCCTCGGCCACCGCGGCCGGCAGTTTCACGCATATTTGTACTGAATGGAACAGTACCTCGTACCGAAGTCAGCGGTGACCCTGAAGCACACATTCGCAAATTGTTTGTTTGCAAGTCCTTGTTTACGGGCTCAGTTTTGCGTCTAGTATCGAATACTTTGAGCGGTTTCAGCTTTCTCTAAATAGTGGTGCATGCTGCACAATGAGTAGTGGTATCTTTTTCAAAGCTGTTGGAGGTACCCACATCGCCAGTAGCTCTTCCGGCGAGGCGAGGCCTCCCCACCGAGAGCTGCGTGTCGAGGTCCGGGTTTTCACCGCATGGGAGGGTGCGCGGCCCCCTCCCCCCTGGCCTGGGCCTACCTCAGCGCCGCGGCTGGCGCGCCAGCAGTGCGCCGCGGGACTGGCGCCAGCGAACACGCATGCCGGCCGCACGCCGACTTCTCGCCGCGCTGCTGCCGCTCCTAGGTGAGTCAGTCCACGCTTCTGCAGAGGCGAGACCAGCAGACGCTACGGTAGCAGCGCTGCAGTCCTCAGAACCCCACACTGGTCCCACCTACATCTACATACATACTCCGCAATCCACCGTAAGGTGCGTACACTGTACCACTATTCGGCATTTCCTTTCTTATTCCACTCCCAAATAGAACGAGGGAAAAAAGAATGTCTACATGCCTCTTCTTATCTTGTCTTTGTGCTCATTACGCGAAATGTAAGTAGGCGGCTTCAAGATCATTCTACACTCGGCTTCAAATAACAGCCCTCTATATTTCCTCAACAGAATTTTTTTCGAAAAGAATGTCGTCTTTCCTCCAGCGATCCCCATTCGAGTTCCCGGAGCATTCCCGTGACACTCACGCATTCGTCGAACCTACCAGTAACGAACACTTGTGACTTCAGGTAACCCCAGAGCGAATAATCGCACAGACTGAGGTCTCGAGACCTGGAGGCCAAGCGTGACGAAAGTGGCGGCTGAGCACACGATCATCACCAAACGACGCGCGCAAGAGATCTTTCAAGCGCCATCCTGCATAAAAGTCGTACGTTCCAGCCAGCAGGTGTTTATCATCCAGGCTGAGGATGATGCGATTCTGTAACATATCGGCGTACCTCTCACCCGTCACGGTAGCAGTCACTGTCCATCGCCATCTGTCGGACCTTTTTTTTTTTTTTTTTTTTTTTTTTTTTTTTTTTTTTTTTTTGTTTGTTTGTTTTTCTGAAATAATCCCATGTCAATCCAAGCATGTGCGTCAATCTTTACCTCTCTATCTACATTATTCCCTGATTTATTACACCTACATCTACATACATACTTCGCAATTCACCGTAAGGTGCGTGGCGGAGGGTACCAGTACTAGGCATTTCCTTTCCTATTCCACTCCCAAACAGAACGAAGATAAAAAGAATGCCTATATGCCTCCGTACAAGCCCTAATTTCTCTTATCTTGTCTTTGTGATCTTTATGCGAAATGTAAGTAGGCGGCAGGAAGAGCGTTCTACTCTCAACTTCAAATTCCGGCCTTCTAAATTTCCTCAACAGAATTTTTTCGAAAAGAACGTCGTCTTTCCTCCAGCGATCCCCATTCGAGTTCCCGGAGCATTTCCGTGGCACTCACGCATTGGTCGAACCTACCAGTAACGAATCTAACTGCTGGCCTCTGAACTGTTTCTGTGTCTTCCTTCAAACTGATCTGCTGCGAGTCCCAAACACTGGAGCAATACTCAAAACGTGGTCGTACAAGCGTTTTATACGCGGCCTCCTTTATCCTTTACAGATGAAGTACATCTTCCCAGAATTCTCCCAATAAATCGAAGTCGGCTGTCCGCCTTACTGGCAACTGACCTTACATGATCGTTCGATTTCATATCGCTCTGCAGTGTTACGCCTAGATATTTGAACGACGCGACTGCATGAAGAAGCTCACTACTAATGCTGTATTAGAACATTATGGGATTGGTTTTCCTACTCATGCGTAGCACCTTACATTTTTCTACATTGAGAGCTTGCTGCCATATTTCGCACCAACTAGAAATTTTTATTGAATCCATTATCGGTGGTGGAACAGGACAGCGGCTGGTCAAGAGTCTGAAGGAACTGAGGAACCAACAGCCGTTAGTATAATGAAATATTTATTCTACTACAACCAGTTTCGACATTTCACTATGCCATCTTCAGGTCCCTACATCGGAGCATGATATTCAAAAGTAGAGATACTAAACTGGATTCGTGGATTTCGTCTCTTAGTTGGAAACAACAACTAAGAGACGAAATCCACGAATCCAGTTTAGTATCCCTACTTTTGGACATCATGCTCCGATGTAGGGACCTGAAGATAGCATAGTGAAATGTCGAAACTAGTTGTAGTGGAATAAATATTTTATTATAATTACGGTTTTTGGTACCTCAGTTCCTTCAGAAACTGGAAATTTTGTCTAAGTCATCCTTATGCTAAAGACGACACCCTTCCATACACCACAGCGTCATCAGCAAACAGCCGCAAATTACAAGTTACTAAAAAAAATGTTCAAAAGTTTGTAATACTATGGGACCAAACTACGTTGGTCATAAGTCCCTAGTCTTACAAACTACTTAAACTAAGTTAAAATAACCTAAGAACAACACACACATCCATGGTCGAGGGAGGATTCGAACCTCCGCCGCGGGAGGCCGCAAGATCCGTAACGTGGCGCTCCAGACCGCTCGGATACGGCCAAGTTACTCTGTCCATCAGATCATTTATATTTATATAGATAAATCCCAAATCACAAATAGCTGGCCAAAAGTCGAAAACAATATAAAATCGGCTGAAAATCTGGCATTTGCCGGTTTTCGGGGTCGCTGATTACGAATTCGAAGTTACAATTTAGAAAAACAAAGTGGCTAATGAAATACGAAGGAAAATCTTTTCAAAAACTTATTCAATTAGAGTGAAAGTCTGTCTTTTCAGTGGGAAGTTGCCCCATTGTGGCTTCCATGGAAGTCTTCGAACATTCATTTTCAAGTGCGAAAGAAACAGGAAAGTTGAATTTGTTTGACACCTCCATCTCAACAATATCAGTGTCCACGTTGATATTCTCGTTCAGTACCGATTTCACAAATACGTAAATTTTCCATATCGTGAAAGAAATTTCTTCAATATTTTATAGAGCTTTTTTCAAAAATGACATTAATAGGAGAATTGTTTTGATCAGTTTCCTATAAAAATATTTCAGACGGTAAAATTACGAAAAACTACAAAGAGAGCACACGTCATCGCATAAAAATTATAACTGAAACCGAAGTCGCAACTAGTTACAGCTAATTTTTGGATATATTTTGAAGAAAAGTCTAAGGATCAATTTGCATTCGGTTTAAGAGCAGGAGTCGACAAGAGTTTTGACTTTTTATTTTTATTATTATTTTTTTTATCAATTGGACTTCTCGGAACGCGAGCAAGAAAAATAACACTACCTTCATTAATTAATTACCATTTCATACATTGTCAATGACAATTTCAAGCCACACGTACAAATTGTACTTACTTTCTGGAGAAGTCTTCATTTTTCAGAATCCAAATCTGTTAAGTTTCCGCGATTCTACACACGTCTCAACTTTGTACTGCTTTCGACGAGTAAACAGTGCGGCAGGACCGATTTTCACAAACGGAATGCGCTCCTGAGTCAGGTAGGGACGATTGCCTTTTATTTACGGTCATAATACGTACTAGGAGTACCACTACAACTATGGCAACAATTGAAAGGCCCTAGAATAGCAATTTTTGTGTCCTAATTTTGACCAGCTTTTTCGGATTTGGGACCACTGTGGCGCCCTCCCGCCTTACATTTTTTCGTAGATATTTTGAAATCTTCAAGTTAGGGGGCGATCTATTCTACTAGGAATGAGGAAGAAGCCAATATCGCTAATTCTCCCATTTACATAAAAAAAGAAAAAAAAGAAAGAAAAAAATTAGCTACGAAAACAGTGTTTTTATATAAATCGGTTTAAAGGCTTCGTCTTAGAAACTGAATCGAGCCTTTGGACGATAAATAGCAAGGAGGTTAAGATAAGGGAACATGACGCCACTATGTAAAGCTTACTTGTCGACTGAAGCCTCATCGCTATCTTGCGGAGACAAGGAAATATGTTTTCTAATTAAGACATTATGTGGTTCTTGGTCTGTTAACTTTCCAAATGTTCAAATGTCTGTAAATTAATCGGACGAAACTGCGTGGTCATCAGTCCGTAGCTTACAAACTACTTAAACCTAGGTAAACTAACCTAAGGACAAACACACACACACACACACACAGACACACATGCCCCAGGGAGGACTCGAACCTCCACGGCGAGCAACCGCGCGCTCCGCAGCTAGACGCTTTAGACCGCTCGGCTACTCCATCGCGGCTGTTAACTTTCATACATTTAAATGACTGTCATTTCTGAATACATATTTGATACAGCTCGGCTACTCCACCGTGGCACAATGGAAAGTTCACGTAGTAATAACAACAAGACTATATCTTCTATAGGTCTACATCTAACCAGGTTACTCTGCCTTGTCTATCTGTGTCAGATAAACTCAAAAGCTTCTGAACGAATTTTCACCAATGGACTGTGTTGTTCATGAGAAAAGTTTAGAAGCTGATAATAATAATAAACAGCTGCATCGAGCCTAAAGCTAGGAGGCAATTGCGGAGAAGTGACGACTGGTTGGCGGCCGCGCGTCAGACGGCGTAACAAACGAGATTAATGACCTCTGCTTCTGCGTTCCGCGCCAATTTTACAGCGAAGAAAGCAAAGTACGTAAAGATACGTCTGTCATTCACTACATATACCTATTCAGGCAAATAATATTTTCACGAAATATGTTTACATGGTTACAGAAAATACAATTTTTCAAATGCTTTTGTTTATGCAGATGCGGCAGAGTATTAGCAAAAGTGTAAACAATGCACGTGTTTCCAGAATGAAATTTTCACTCTGCAGCGGAGTGTGCGCTGATATGAAACTTCCTGGCAGTTTAAAATTGTGTGCCGGAACTGGGACTCGAACCTGGGACCTTTGCCTTTCGCGGGCAAGCTCACTACCGACTGTACTATCCCGACACGACACACGATTTCGCCCCACAACTTTACTTCCGCCAGTACCTCGCCTCCTACTTTCCAAACTTCACAGAAGCTCTCCTGTGGTAGTGCGCTTGCCCGCGAAAGGTAAGGTCTCAGGTTCGAGTCCCAGTTCCGGCACACAACTTTAATCTGCCAGGAAGTTTCAGTGCACGTCGCCACGAGTGTACTGGCGTTCCATCTCTTGAAAATTCTAGGGCAGAGTTAGAGAGTACGACTGCAGATGCAAGTGTCCCCTGTGTTGACAATCTTCCAAATGTCTAGCTATTGCAGTTACTGTACATGCAAGCATAGAGTGTAAGTAGATATTTGTACTCTACGAAAGCATCAGCTTAGATTAATAACAAACGTTCGTCCACCATTTTCAATGCACTTTGACGGATTTTTTGTAAAAAAGAAAATTGATAGTGTAATGTCTCCTTATCATCACATCAAGAATTCTTTCTTCAAATAATATTGGACAAAGATTATTTGTCAATGAAAATTTGATAGTGTAGTATCTGGCAAAAAAAGATGCTTTCGCGTTTTCCTCATTCAGAATTTGATAAAGATCAGTCGTCTGCGGAACGTGACCTACATTTAGACCATGATAGGGACACATCTGAAGACAGACAACTCCGATTAAATAACAACCGTATTCGTATTGGTATCGGATTTCAAATCACATTTAGCAATTGCGCATTATTTCTGGTTTGGTAGACGTGTATATAAGAAATTTGAAAGAAAAATGATAGTTTAAATTGCTAAATTTATTGCACGAATGTTTTTTTTTCTGTAAAATATCACGCGTTTCTTGCTGCATCATGTTGTGAAACAATGTAACAACATTGCGACCTCTGTTATAAGTGGCATTCCTCAGGGCACTGTATCGTTGGTACACCAATCTATGGTGTGACGCTATCTTCGATCCCGAAGAAAATCGTGAAACAAAAATATACACTTGTGCAATGCCATGAGCCTCAAACATGCTGTTGAAATTCAGTTTACTGTAGTTCAAAGTCTTTGACCATAGACGTTATAATGCGCAACATAAACTTCACGATGTTCCAACAGTTCCGCGGGGACGCTACCTGGTGCTTAATGGTTCAGCTTCATTGGCTGTCGCGCAGTCTGAAATGTCGAATGACCGGAAGTCGTGCTGGGACACGGCTGCCATCTTTGGCAGCGCCACAGTTAGTGACGGCCTTGACACCGCCTTGGCATGCCAAAAGAGTTGCGGACTGGGCGAATTGCCGGATGAGCGACTCGGTTTTCTTCGAGAGTCTGAATATAAGCAAACTTCTGGAGAGATGGGGCAGGGGCACACCATAGAGTCTGGTACAAGTGAACGTGCTTGACGGTAGCTTATTAGCAAATCTGATGCTTTAGACGTTGTGCTAACATCGTACACTGAAGTGACAAGTCACAGGATAGCGATATGCACATGTGGCAGTAGCGTCGCCTACACGTGACATAACTGTCATCCACGTGAAAACGATTCCAGCGCAATAATGCAAACACGACGGGAACTAACAGACGTTGAATAGTGGTTGGAGCTAGAACTATGGGACATTACTTTTCGGTAAGCGTTAGAGAATTGAGTATTCGAGATCCACGGTCTCTAAGGAGTGTACCGAGAATACCAAATGGGCCATATTCAAATCCACTGTGGCCTTGACTTGAACTCTAGATATCAGACGAATAGGTCGTCCCTCTTACAAAGCAAACAGGATTTTAGTACGGCCTATTAATGGTCCGAAACCGGTTTCATCACATCAATAAATAATTTCATGGGACGCATGTTTGATATGTATCATAATTAGCTAAATTGCACAACTGGAAATTATGCCTTCATGGAGTAATAAGAGTATTACAGAGGTGTGGTGTTTCAGCTCACACGGTTTATCTGATTCATAAGCGAATGCATGGGAACAACATGCAACATTTCACATTGCTTTCCACTTGTGGGATGTTGAATTGTTTGTATACTCAGTTTGAAGTTGAGCTACAACTTACGGCGTGACGTTGAGGCTTTATTCCTGGAAGAGTAATAAGAGTGAGATGGAGGTCATGTTACCGTGCTGGTAGGACTACTTGCCGTGTTTCAAACACAATTTTTCAAAGCTGTCTGACGAAAAAATCTAATTAAATAAAAATTCCCATTGGTCATGATGTTTGTACTGTTACGTATCTGACAAGTAGGAAAAAAAACCAGTGTGCAGGGATAGAAACCACGCACACATTTTTCTATCTTTCAGAAGGAAGAAAGATACCGATTAACTTGTAATAATCGTAGAACTATGCGCCTCAGACGCAGTACTACTTCTTAATGTAACCATGGCTTTATAAGAGCATTATTAAATGAAATAATAGATAATTTTTTTTTGCCTCCTTCTCCGCAGTTGCAGTCAGTTATGTAGTCTGTACAGGTTACGTTACCGACTTTTGTAACTGTAAATTAGACGTTTTTGCGTTATTTTAAAGCGTCTTCGGTGTTCAACTGTACAGAAAATATTTTTTGTTTTACATTTTTGCGTGGGATTTACTAAATTTGATCGTCAACAGTTCTCATGCTATGAGTTTCTGTATCTAATTTCGCTTGCAAGCCAGCATTTTTGAGCTAATGATTTTGCTTTCTCGGCGGCATGTGAAATGTTTCTGATCGTTACATTGACATATTTAGGTACTAGGCTGTTGAATTTACAATATTTATTAAATTTGATGTGTTGAATCGTTTGATGAAGTTTGAGATGGACATTTAGTACTTCAGGTGAAATCCTCCTGCAAATGCTTCACTGGGCTCCAAATACGTAATACAGCTGCAGTTACACAGATTGTATGGGTTAGGTTACCGACTTAGCGAAATTAGATGCAGAAACCCATAGCATGAGAACTGTTGATGATCGAATTTAGTAAAAACCGCACAAAAATGAGAGGAAAAAAAACCGTTGATCACTGAAATGCTTTAAAATAAAGCGAAACACGTCTGGTCTAAAGTTGACTGATTTACAGTTGCAAAAGTCGATAACCAAACCTATATAAACTGTGGAACGATAGAATTCCACAGTTATTTGTTTATTAAGCAAAATAAGGCACATATATCATATATATTAAAAGAATTTAAGAAAACTGAAGTCAATCGGCCAAACCAAACTACCCGGCCGATATCCTTGATTTTTTGTTTTAAACGAAAGGTATTCATACAACACAGATTCGTCATGAAGTACCGCAATTTACATAAGTCTCGTCTTCCTTTTTCTATACTCAAGCGCGATTTCCTTTTGTTTATTTCTTATGGGAATGCCCTTGCTGCAAACTAAAGTCAGTCGGTCAGGCCGTTCTATCCGACCGGTTTCCTTCATTTTTGATTCATTCGCAGATTTGTCATCAAGTATCAGAATTAAGTCTCTCCATCGTTTATTTTTATTGAAACGCGGAATCCTTCTGTCCTTGGACTCAATATTTTAATCAATTTGTTTTACGATATCTTCGATTCTAATTAAGGTACGCAGTTCTTTTTGATCTAACAACAATCAGCGGATCAAGCTCTTTCATTTGAGCTTTTGAACACTTGCATCGATTGATTCTGAAGAAAGCTATACGTGGCCATACAATTTTACTTCCATTTTTCCCCATCTTTTTTTTGTCATTCCACTAACGGTACGAAGTATTCGGAAGAGTCCTCTAGTATTATATTTAACGTCAGGTAGACGCGAGTTACCGAGTGAGGTGGCGCAGTGGTAACAGTTACCGAGAGAGGTGGCGCAGTGGTAACAGTTACCGAGAGAGGTGGCGCAGTGGTAACACACTGGACTCGTATTCGGGAGGATCAAATGTTCAAATGTTAGTACAGCTTATGGGACTTGACTAGGGGGTCATCAGTCCCTAAACTTACAAACTACTTATGAACTAGCTAATACTAAGGACGGCACAAATATCCATGCCCGAGGGGGGATTCGAACCCCCGCCCGTAGTGGCCGTGCAGACCGTGACTGGAGCGCCTCAGTCCCCTCGGCCATCACGTTCGGCCATTAGGGAGGACGGTGATTCAAATCCACCTCCGGCCATCCAGATTTAGTTTTTCCGTGATTTCCCTAAATCACTCCAGGCAAATGCTGGGATGGTTGCTTTCAAAGGACACGGCCGATTTCCTTCCCCATTCCTTCGCACAAAATCCGAGCGTGAGAACCGTCTCTAATGACCAAGCAGTCGACAGGACGTTAGACCCTAAGCTTCCTTCCTCCCGTAGACGCGAGTTAACTAGAATTTTCCTCAGACATAGAAATACGAACGATATCGCTCACTGCAGACAAGTGTGAAAATTACAGAACTATCAGTTTAATAAGTCATGGGTGCAAAATACAAATACGAACTATGGAAAAACTTGTGGAATCCAACCTGGGGGAAGATCAGTTTGCATTTAGGAGAAATGTAGGAACACGAGAGACAGGCAGTACTCACATTACGACTTATCTTAGATGATAGGCTAAGGAAAGGAAAACCCCGATAGATTTACAAACATTTGAACATTTAAAAAAAAAAAACTACTTCTTAATGTAACCATGGCTTTATAAGAGCATTATTAAATGAAATAATAGTTAATTCTCTCTCTCTCTCTCTCTCTCTCTCTCTCTATTTTTTTGTTTTTGTTTTGTTTTGTTTGCCTCCTTCTCCGCATTTGCAGTTATATAGTCTGTACAGGTTAGGTTACCGACTTTTGTAACTGTAAATTAGTCTAAGACAACTTTTTTGTCATTCGACTAACGGTACGAAGTATTCGGAAGAGTCCTCTAGTATTATATTAAACGACAGGTAGACGCGAGTTACCGAGCGAGGTGGCGAAGTGGTAACGCACTGGACTCGCATTCGGGAGGACGGTGGTTCAAATCCACCTCCGGCCATTCAGATTTAGGTTTTCCGTGATTTCCCTAAATCACTCCAGGCAAATAGCAGGTTGGTTCTTTCCCATTCCTTCGCACAAAATCCAAGCGCGAGCTCCGTCTCTAAAGACCACACGCTGTCGACGGGACGTTGGATCCTAAGCTTCCTTCCTCCCGTAGACGCGAGTTAATTCGAATTTTCCTCAGACATTGAAATATGAACGACATCGCTCAGTGCACCACAGTAATTAAAATACGATTTTGTCGTGTGTAGGCTTAAATTCTATAACACAAAACAGTTTATTAAGATCTTTAGTTAATAGAAAAGGAACTGTTATGACGCAGAATGTTCATATGGAGAAGAAACCTTAAATCAGTACATTTGTGCAGTATACGTAATGGCTGTACAGGCGTGCCGGAGTGACTCCCACACACACGCTCAGGTCTACACGCCTGCACAGGTAGAAAGAACTGAATGTTGATTCTTCTCCGGTCGCCTGCGCAGGTCGCTATGCCTGTACAGTTTGGCCTGAAGATACTGGCACAGACGCTCCGGTTTACATGTACAGGTGACCTGTACAGGTTTACCTGACAGGTATATCGGAACGTGTGGGTACTGAGTCATAGCAGTGTGTGGGAGAGTAACCCGAAGCCGCAAGCCACAGCGCCGGCCGCGGGCGCAGCGCACGCTCCGCGTTCTTCTAGCTACTGCTGGTGAGCTGGTAGGACAGCATTTACTTGTTAGCATTGCCTGCCACATCTGAGGGCCGGCGAGGAATTTCTTTTTCTTTATTTGGCTTCTTTGTCCTGCGGGAACTGGTGGCACCTGCAGGAGTGGTAACCTTGTTCCCAGGCCATCATGCCAATGCACGCACAATCGGTGAAGGCAGTCGTTCCATTGAGTTGTTGCACCTCTCCGTTGACACCGCGGAGACCTCGCAGACAGTCGCCTCTGCTGCAACGACGCCAGACGGTATATGCGCGCAGACGCTATTTGTTTTGCAACAGACCGGATTTGTTGCGATGCGGTTTGTGATGCGGCAAAGCGAGCTGTCACTGCCATATCGACAACTAGCTTATAAAACCGATTTTTCTCGGGTATATATGCATTTTTCCAGTTTTATATTGGAAACAAAAATAAAAATTCCGAAAATATTTCATCTTCATGTATTCATGAAATCAGCTCAGAAATTATGAAACAGTAAAACAAAGTACTTATGATGCCATATATACCGGGTGATCAAAAAGTCAGTATAAATTTGAAAACTTAATAAATCACGGAATAATGTAGATAGGTAAAAATTAACGCACATGCTTGAAATGACGGGTTTTTATTAGGAAAAAAAAAAAGTTCAATAAATGCCCGAAAGATGACGCTACATCTGATCAGAAAAGCAATAATTAGCATAACAAATTAAGACAAAGCAAAGAAGATGTTCTTTACAGGAAATGCTCAATATGTTCACCATCATTCCTCAACAATAGCTGTAGTCGAGGAATAATGTTGTGAACAGCACTGTAAAGCACGTCCGGAGTTATGGTGAGGCTTAGGCGTCGGATGTTGTCTTTCAGCATTCCTAGAGATGTCGGTCAACCACGATACACTTGCGACTTCAGGTAAACCCAAAGCCAATAATCGCACGGACTGAGGTCTGGGGACTTGGGAGACCAAGCATGACGAAAGTGGCTGCTGACCACACGATCATTACCAAACGATGCACTCAAGAGATCTTTCACACGTCTAACAATATTACATTTTTTTTATTCTAATAAAGCCCCATGTCATTCCAAGCATATGTGTCAATTTTTACCTCTGTATATACACTATTCCGTAATTTATTAAGTTTTCAAATTTATACTGACTTTTTGATCACCTGGTATATGCAGATAAGCCTGTCATCACGCGCAGCGGTGCGTCGAGGTTGTCGCGATCGGTCCTTCAGTCCGTCGTTCCCTCCTGCATCAGAGTTGATCGCATTGACCAAAGATAACAGACTGCGCGTGTCCTTATCTCTGCTGTGTTGTGGTTTGAAACCAATGTCTAATTCTGCCCCGAGTCACGTCACTAAGGTTCCGTCATGATGAGCAACTGTTTTTCAGATTTTCAGGTGAAATCAAGCGTCGATTTTAACAATAAAAGACTTCTAGTATTCCTGTTACACGTGCAGTACTAAAGAAAAGAATCAGACCCGACGGTTGAAGTGGATACCCAGTCTTGATTTGGAGTATTATTTACACTGATCCCCGCGGGGCTGGCCACTCCCGGACGGACCGGGTGGGAAAAAGGGGAGTTTTCCAATTTTCAAGCTGTAAAAACTGTTGACGGTACATATGACCACCCCATATCGTTTTATCAACTTAATTTTTCCTTTCATGTTTTCCATTACTTATAATTGAAAATGCGTAATTTTCATTCTGTGTGAATTTTTAGTTTCATAACGCTTTTCACTCTATTTTCAAGAAAGCATACATGACATCTCGCGAGCCATGGATGGAGGGTAACAGGGAGATTGTGTGTGTGTGTTTTTTTTCGGTTTCAAAAAGGCATTTGACCCGGTGCCACACTGCAGACTGCTAACGAAGATATGAGCTTATGGAATAGGTTCACAGATTTATGACTGGCTGGAAGACTTCCTAAGTAATAGAACACAGTACGTTGTTCTCGATAGCGAGTGTTCATCGGAGACGAGAGTATCGTCAGGCGTGCCCCAGGGAAGTGTGATAGGACCGCTATTATTTTCTATCTGTATAAAATCTAATGGACAGAGTAACTTGTATTTTTTGCGGCTGTTTGCTGATGTTGCTGTGGTGTATGGGAGGGTGTCGTCTTTAATTGACAGTAATATCATACAGGATAACTTAGACAAAATTTCTAGTTGGTGTGAAGAATCGCAGCTAGCTCTAAATGTAGAAAAATGTAAGGTGATGCGCATGAGTAGGAAAACACAATACCATAATGTTCGAATACAGCATTAGTAGTGAGCTTCTTGATGCTGTCGCGTCGCTCAAATATCTGGGCGTAACAATGCAGAACGATATGAAATGGAACTAACGAGTAAGGACCGTTGTGAGTAAAGCGGTCAGCCGACTTCGGTTCATTGGGAGAATTTTGGGAAGATGTACTTCATCTGTAAAGGAAACCGCTTATAAAACGCTTGTACGACCACGTCTTGAGTATTGCTGAAGTGTTTGAGACCTGCAGCAGATCACTTTAAAGGAAGACATAGAAGCAGTTCAGAGGCGAGTAGCTAAGTTCGTTACTGGTAGGTTCGACCAATATGCGAGTGTCATGGAAATGCTCCGAGAACTCAAATGGGGGTTGCTGAAGGAAAGACGACGTTCTTTTCGAGAAATTCTGTTGAGGAAATTTAGAGGGCCGGAATTTGAAGCTGAGTTTAGTATGATATTTCTGCCGCCTATTTATATTTTGCGTAATGATCACAAAGACAAGAGAAATTAGGGCTTATGCAGAGGCATATAGACATTCTTTTTTCCCCTCATTCTATTTGTGAGTGGTATACGAAAGGAAATGCCTGGTAGTCGTACAGTGTACCCTCCGCCACGCACTTTGCAGTGGATTGTGGAGTATATATGTAGATTTAGAAGATCTTATGTTTTGGCGTGTGGTAGTACAGCATCTTAGCTTTCTAAAACATTAACGTTTTCTTCGTAACAGTCGTTTTAAAATGACACTGTCTTTCTCAAGTGTGTGTATGTAACTTGTTCAAAAAGTTCAATGCATTTTAGACCATATATTACAGCGAGTGAAATAGAACTAAAAGTACAGATAAGTTTATGAAACGATTGTCGCAATGAACCTTACTTGTTTAGCGTGTAATTGCTTGTTAATATGCGGCGATCGCAAGCCTACGGAGTCAGCGGTTGCAGGCTTAGCGGGAATCACTGAAGCACTGGAAAAACGAATTTCGGCGACCGATGCTTGCCACGTACGTCATCCCTCGCATACAAATTTTTCTTGGATGGCGACCGATTACAATGGACAATGAACTGCTGTGGTTTCATGTTAGGTTGGACTTTATAACAGACAAACAATCGATGTTAGGGATACAGTGTACAAGAATCCTGTATTACAATGCAGCGTTGTGTTATACTCTTGTTGATGTTACCCGTGTACGACCTTTAACGTTTCCTGTTGCCAGGTGCTGGAAATTACACTCCTGTACACTCCAATAGCTGCAGCCACCACTCTCTGTGTCTGTCCCGCTTCCAACCTTCCTATGGCTCTTCACGCCACAGCTACAGATAACTCACGTTGTTCTTGCTCACTTCACTACACTGCACTGTCTGAACCGAACCGCTGATGTAATTGATTTGGTAAACACAAGTCAACACCCATTCCCTCTGCGGCAACTCTTTGTTATTACCACTATCTCAGTTGCCGTAATGTTGTTGTCACCACTCTACACAACCGACAGAAAGACGCCGAATCATTTACGTTCTCTCTGCTGATAACAATACTTCAGAACCTGAATATTTCAACTGATCCCCTAACTATGTACTAACAGAATACATCGCTGACTGGCTACGACCGACATGGGAGCTGACTTTCAAAACTGAATTCACTAATTTTTGTGTTTTTTTATGAAGTGGTAAGTTGTAACCGTCTTGTGAACGTCACTGAATTAATGTAGGAGAAAATAATTTACTATTTTATCCTTAAGTTTATTTCATTTTTCGATTGATGTCACTAGAATCAACGATGCCGCGCGGGGGAAGCTGGCGGTCTGGGGCGCCATGTTACGGATTGCGCGGCCTCCAGTGTGGGTGGTTCCAGTCCTCCCTCGGGCATGGATGTTGTTCTTAAGTTTGTTTAACGTAGTTTGTAAGCTAGGGAGTAATAACCAAGTAGTTAAGTACCATAGATTTACAAACATTTGAACATACTGACTCGTTTGTATAGCAAAACTGATTTAGTTTAGATGTTCAAATGTTTGTTAAGCTTAAGGGACATAACTGCAGGATCATCACTCCGTAAACTTACATCCATGCCCGAGGGGGGATTCGAACCCCCAACGGGGAACATCCTCGCGCATCAGTGCACAGCGCCTCAATGCGCTCAGCCACTTTATCAGGCCATAACGCTTCAAGATTTGATGGTTGTTCTGTGTAGAGAAAACTTCTGATTCACTATTCATTGTGTGTGCTGCTTCATGTCTGGGTCGTTGTATGTAGGTAAATTGTAATTCCTATAACTTCATGTGAGGTCACGAAAATACATTTTCCAAAGCGTTGCAAGAAGCGTGTAGGTTGCTCAGTTATTTGCTCATTTATTTTCTCTCTTTCTGGAGCCATTATGTGTGCTGTGTGTAGTGGAAGTAATTTGCTGGTCCTTTTATTTTTTATTTATTCTTACATGTCATAAGGGTGTGCCTCATAATGTATTGTTAGGTGAATCTGCAGTACGTGTCTTGGATGACAATTTTTTCGTTCTTCTTGGGAACTGTATTCGTTAGCCGTTAGGCGCTGTCCCTGCCTGCGGAAGGCAGAGCTGGGTTGGCTTGTCGAGGGAGGCTGGTCGCTGGCGACCCGTTTATGGGGGCAGTTTGCAAGGTGGGACCTATCTGTCGGTAGGCTCACTACCATTATCTAGAAAACACTCGATAATTTATCGCTTCCCTTTTAGATAGCGGGCAGTGTAGACCACATTCCGCAGGGTTACTATCATCACAGAGCCTCTTATAACTTACTCTTTTGTGGAGGTTATCTTCTAAGTATCCATTAGTCTTCCTTGTCTGCAGAATTATAGCTGGGGGCTGACGGGCTATGTTTTTTCAGCGTGATATAGTGCCTGGCGTCCTGTGGAATTTTGGCGTGCAATGGAGTCTTCTCTTGTCTAGTGTTTCGTGTCCCCTTTCCAGTTTGGTCTTTTATCTGTGGCTATTTGGGTTACAAGCTCGCTAGATAAGACTTTTAGAGCAAAAGGCTGGGAAACGATGGGCGTAAGGAATTTTCGAAACGACGGTTGGGTGGCGTCCTCTGGAGGCGATCCAAGTGGCTCCGTCTTTGTAGGCGGCAGGTCTAGCTATCTGTCATGTTGTTGTCCATCTCATTGGCCGGAGCGTTAGAGCTCTCCAGTGATTGGTATATTGAGTTTAGGGGGCAGTGACGCCCAGTTTTTCGCGTGGGCGGACGAAGAGTGGCGAGAGACTTCTCGTGTAGACTCCAGCTAGTTCGGACGTCTTCTTTCAAATGGGACCTGAAGAGTTTATTCGCTCTTCTGGCCTGAGTCCTGAACGTTTGTGGGGCTTTAGTTTTCTGAGGTATCCGCCTGCAGCGGATCGCGGACTTTGAAAATTTCACGTGTGGACTCAGACAGGGAATCAGTTGCAGTTGTTCGCTTTGCAAAACAGCTGTGTTTTATATTCTTGTTCAGTTGAGACTTGAGATTAGACAGCCACCGTCGTACTGGCTGTACCGACGTGCTAGTGGTTTATCCAATTCCATTCTGGGGACACTTGTGCTCAATACTCGAGTTTTGCGTTTTGAGTTTGTGAGTGTATGCCCTAGCCGACACTGGAAGCACGTACCTGACAACTGCTGTCTGCTGTTATAGTTAAATGTCGATACTTCTTCACATATTGTAGTGAGATTCCCAGGCGGAAGAATTTATTCTCTTTCAGCTCCACTCCTGCAACATCGTCCAGTCACCAGCGAGATCTAACGTCGACAGATCAAGCCAACTCAAAGTTATTGGTACAGAGATGCTCGCTATTTGCTAAGGCTGTTTTATATAGTTGAAGTAATCACCCATCAGTGTGAATAGGCGTGCGTATGATCAATGTTGACTCCTCTTTCCTGTAACAAATTTCTTAGCGCCTCTGTCTCCCTTTCTGTTTTTCACGATAGGACAACGCCACATGTATAGCCAGATATTTCACTGTGTTGCGGCTACATTTTTTTTCATTCCTATTAGACTTCGTACATTGATTTGTAAACTTATTTGTTAAAACGCAGGCAATTTGCTGGTCAGACATGTATTTCGCAATGTTAACCGATTTTACTGCATTTGGTGTCCTTTTTACAAATATTTGTTTTCATTTGTAACCCATTTCTTCACTACACTTTTAAATGTGATTTCATTTACAAAATTCTTTATACTAATTGTTAACTATCCCCCCGAATTTCTGTGTCCTTTAATGAATAAAAGTATTAATTTCATAAATTTACTTCCCTTTACAAATTCCTAACTCACTGTTTGGGGGGGGGGGGGGGGGGGTAATTAGATTGGTAGGGGACTGTGTTTATTATTTGGTGCACTCTGATCAGTTATCTCGCCACTCTGCTTAGGGTGTTGGATCTTTTTCCACATTTTTAATAAAAAATATGGTGGCGACCCTTGATAATAACATTAATGAGGATTATATTTAAAATTAATTTGCATTTCTGCGATTTTGCACATTTGCATACCAGTGGACCGTCTCTTACGAGTAAAAATATATACACTCGGCGGGGTTATCCCTCCATTTTTGACGCGACGTCATACAAGCGATGGAGTGGACGAGCGTTCCAAGGCGCCTTGCTGCGGAGCGCGCGGCTGCTCACCATTGGAGGCTCGAGTCCTCCCTCGGGCAAGGATGTATGTGTTGTCCTTAGGTTAGTTTAACCTAGTTTAAGCTTAGAGACTAAAAACCAATGAAGTTAAGTCCCATAGATTTACAACGACTTGAATATTTTGAAATTACTATTTCAACGGATAGCGGCACCCCTCCGGGTGTAGAAAAGCACAGCTGAAGTGTTTGGGCAGCGATGCCGCACGCTCGTTCCCACAAATGTTTGTAAATCTGTCGGACCAAACTGCGTGGTCATCAGTCCGTAGCTTACAAACTACTGAAACCTAGGTAAACTAACCTACGGACAAACACACACACCCATGCCCCAGGGAGGACTCGAACCTCCACGGCGAGCAACCGCGCACTCCGCAGCGAGACGCTTTAGACCGCTCGGCTACTCCGCCGCGGCTCGTTCCCACAGTTCAGCCTACTGTCAGTAGACGTCTTTTCGTCCCAGACTTATTCAGAGCACCGGCACCGCGTTTTTACCTTTCGTTGTCGAGTGGGCACTGAAACAGTTTTTATAGAAAAAAAAAAGAGTTACTGCTTAGCTCTTATCAGACAGTTTACTGACCTCTGCTTTCAAGTTTTCCAATCTCTGCACCCCACTTACGGCTCCGCTTTTGAAACAATAGGGCAGTGACACACGACTGCAGACATGAGTTCAACACAAAAACAGCGCTGACAAATTGTGGGTTTCGCCTCAGGCACGCTAAAAGAGAGATAGCCGCTTGTTATCTGACGGACCTATCACAAAATTACATAAGTCCCAAAACTGCCCAGTAAATTCTAATATCTCTCTCTTCTTTTAACAACTGCAACACAAACAAATAAGTTGCGTTTTTGATTTCTGAAACTGTACTACCTGAATAGTTGTGACTGATTCTACTTTTTTTTTTTTTTTTTGCCTCCTTTTTCGCAGTTGCAATTAGACAGGTTGTATAGGTTAGGTTAACGTCTTATGCTACTGTAAATTAATCTCGTTCTTTATATCGTCTTTGAGATGTCCTGTGTGGTGGTGGGATAGCGGTTTCCTTGCCTAAGGTGTTCTGCAAATGTTAAACGGCTGTTGCCAATTTTCATGATCGTTTGTGTTCTTTATATGGTCTTTCAAATGTTCTGTATTGGTGATGGGATAGTGGTAAGCAAATTACACACACACACACACACACACACACACACACACAAACGATAAACAAAAACAAAACAAAAGACAAAACCAACCCACCAGGCTGCAGAAATGGCGAGTTTTCAGAAACTTTTATAAAAGAAAAGTGTAATTGTTAACAGTGACAGCAAGTGGCAATGTGCTACAAAATATAAATGAAGAGGGTAACGCAAAAAACCTGACCACTGAAGATGCTTTACAATAAAGTGAAATGCGTCTGGTCTCAAGTAGACTAATTTACAGTTGCAAAAGACGGTCATCTATCCTATAAAAACTCAAGTCCAGTGCCAGCTGCTACCAGTGTCACATCATAAGCTGCGCTAAGTATCTTAATTTAATTTGTGTCAAATTTAATTTGCCAGTCTAGTTCTTCATTTTCGTTAGTAATTCTGTTTTAAGAGGTTTATTCTCGCGCACTTGGTAGATTTCGTTTGTGCTACTGTTTTAATAGTTTATTCTCGCGTATTTTGATAAATACCGGGTGTATAGTTTCCGTCTGCTACAAGCTATGTGTCATATTGTCACTTCCTTATTTCGAGTTCTGCTTTGAGAAAGCTTATATTGCAGCGCATTTGATAACAGTGTAGAAAAAAGCAGTCAACAATCCGAAGACTGGTTTGAACACCATAGTGTTTTACTAGGCATGGTAGGTGGTATGCCTTTGCCTTCCTCCGACCTTCGAACTGACTTACCCAGCCAGTTATAGGGGGACCTTCAGTTTAACGTGGGTTCCGAACCACGGTGCTACTCGGTATTTTTCACATCAGCAACACTACCAGAGGTGAAAGAAGTGGAAAGTGACAGATAAAAATCCTAGGACCTGGCGGTGATCGAACCCACGATCTTTGGATTAGAAGTCTGGCACTCTACCACTGTGCTATGGAGGTATTCCATAGATATTCTTGTTTATTTTAAAAACTGCCGGACTCAGTTTCGTTGTTTTGACAGTGTACTTACCACTGATCACAGCTCAGTCAGCTGCCAGCCACCTTTTAAAGTACTAGGCTACTTAAAAGTTGATTATTTAGTTTTCTACTTTCTACAGTTAATTGTATCGATAGGATGGTCAGCATGTGTGCCTGCTGTGCGCGGACGCAGGAGGAGTTGGCCACGGTTCGCGAACAGCTGAGCGTGCTGTTGCATACGGTCAGCCGTCTTCAGGCTGCTGTCTCGGGTTGCAGCGATGGTGGGGAGTCTGGTGTGTCGAGTGCGACACCTCAGGTGTCTCACGCTTCGCTCTCTGCCCCTGCTACCGAGGCACCTTCAGGTGTACCGGACGTCGTCGAGCCGCCCTCTCCGCAAGGGGAGTGGCGGGTTGTACGGCGTTCGCGTCGCTCGATGCGGAAGGCCAATATGGAGGCTGGACGTCCACGCTCGTTCGTCCTTCAGCAGGGTCCGAGCAGGTGTACTGGGGGAGGGAATTATTAGTTATTGGGAGCTCCAATATTAGGCGCGTGATGGAGCCCCTTAGGCAGATAGCGTCGAGATCCAGAAAGAAGTCCAACGTGCATTCGGGGTGTCTGCCGGGGGGCCTCATCCGAGATGTGAAAGCGGCCTTGCCGGCGGCTATCGACGGTGCGGGGTGTGGTCGACTGCAAGTCGTGGCTCACGTCGGCACCAGTGACGCTTGTCGCTTGGGTTCTGAGGACATCCTCAAGTCCTACGGGCGGCTGGCAGAATTGGTGGCTACTGCCCTCGCACGCGGGGTGCAAGCAGAGCTGTCGATTTGCAGCATTGTTCCCAGGGTTGATCGGGGTCCTTTGGTTTGGAGCCGAGTGGAGGGTCTGAACCAGAGGCTTCGCCGACTCTGTGACAGTCATGGCTGCAGATTTCTGGATCTGCGTTATCGGGTGGGGAATTGTAGTGTGCCCCTAGATAGATCAGGGGTGCACTACACTAAGGAAGCGGCTACTCGGGTAGCAGAGTACTTGTGGAGTGCACATGGGCTTTTTTAAGCAAGGCGCTGACTCTGATGAGCACTCGCCTGTCAACATTCAAACAGCAAATTCAGGCTACGTTCGGCCAAAAAATTCGAATATCAAAATATTAGGCGCGAACTTACAAATATTGGAAACAAAGTTCCCGAATTTGCCGCACTGCATAGAAATTATTGTGCTCAGTTAGTTTTAGGCACCGAAAGCTGGCTAAATCATGATGCAAGTTCAGAAATATTTAGCGAGGCGTGGAATGTATATCGGAAAGATAGATCGGATACAACTGGAGGAGGAGTGTTCATCACTGTTGACAAAGATATTGTTTCTACTGAGATCGAGGTTGAAAGTAACTGTGAAGGTATCAAAAAAAAATGTTCAAATGTTTGTTAAGCTTATGGGACTTAACTACGGGGTCATCAGTCCCTAAACTTACAAACTACTTATGAACTACTTACGAACTAGGACGGCACAAATATCCATGCCCGAGGGGGGATTCGAACCCCCGACCGTAGTGGCCGTGCTGACCGCGACTGGAGCGCCTCAGTCACCTCGGCCACCGCGGCCGGCGTGAAGGTATCTGGGCACGTATAACAGGTCTAAAAGAAGTAAATAGTTGGATGCTTTTACCGGCCCCCGAGTGCTGCTGTAGCAGTTTTAGAGTCATTCAAAGAAAGTCTACACCAGGTAGTGCGTAGATATCCAGGCCATGTAATATTAGTCGGGGGAGACTTCAACCTTAAGAGTCTAGATTGGGACCACTCTAGTTACATTTCAGGCGGTACAGACAAACAGTCTTGCGGGCTACTTTTGTACACATTCTCCGAAAACTGTCTTGAGCAGTTAAACCGCCAACCCACGCGTAATGGAAATATTTTAGACCTTTTAGCTACGAACAGGCCTGACCTTATTAACGATGTCTGTTTAGAGACAGGAATTAGTGATCATGACATTGTCATAGCGTCGATGGTGACCAAAGTTCATAAACCAATCAAGAAGGCTAGGGGCGTGTTTTTGTTGGGAAGAGCCGATAAACAAATGTTAGGATCGCACTTAGAAAATGAATGGGCCTCGTTTAATTATGGGACTATGGATGTAGAGGAATTGTGGACTAAATTTAACTGCATTGTAAATAAAGGGTTAGAGAAATATGTGCCAGTAAAGACGATTAAGGATGGAAAAGATCCACCGTGGTATAATAATAATGTTAGGAAGCTGCCGAGAAAGCAGACTGTTGCACTCTCGGTTCAAAAAAAGACACGAAAACGATGACATGCAAAATTTAGTAGAGATTCGTGCGTATACAAAAAGACGATGCGCGAAGCATACAATAATTACCACAGCCATACCTTAGCAAAAGATCTTTCCGAGAACCCGAAAAAATTCTGGTCCTATGTAAGCTCGTTGATCATTCCGGGGCAGTAATAGAAGAAAGCAAACGGAAAGCTGAAGTTCTAAATTTAACCTTTAAGAAATCTTTCACGCAGGAGGACCGCACAAATGTAGCATCATTTGATCAACGTACTAATTCCGAAATTGAGGACATAGTAATAGGTATTTCCGGTGTAGAGAAGCAGCTGAGAGAGCTAAATACGAAAAAGTCTGCTGGTCCGGATGGAATACCAGTTCGGTTTTACAAAGAGTATTCTGCGGCATTGGCCCCCTACTTAGCTTGCATTTATCGCGAATCTTTAATTCAGCACAAAGTTCCTAGTGATTGGAAAAAAAGCGCAGGTGACTCCCGTTTATAAGAAAGAAAAGAGAACTGACCCACACAATTACAGGCCAATATCGTTGACGTCAGTTTCATGTGACGAGTGTATCGTCAGGCGTGCCCCAGGGGATTGTGATCGGACCGCTATTATTTTCTATCTATGTAAATGATCTGATGGACAAAGTAAGTTGTAATTTGCGGCTGTTTGCTGATGAATCTGTGGTGTATGGGAGGGTGTCGTATTTAACTGACTGTAATAGCATACAAGATGACTTAGACAAAATTTCTAGTTGGTGCGAACAATGGCAGCTAGTTCTCAATGTAGAAAAATGTAAGGTGATGCGCATGAGTAGAAAAAACAAATCCCATAATGTTCGAATACAGCATTAGTAGTGAGCTTCTTGATGCTGTCGCGTCGTTCAAATATCTAGGCGTATCATTGCAGAGCGATATGAAATGGAACGAACATGTAAGGACAGTTGTAAGGCGGACAGGCGAGTTCGGTTTATTGGGAGAATTTTGGGAAGATGTACTTCATCTGTTAAGGAGACCGCGTATAAAACGCTTATACGACTACTTGAGTATTGCTGAAGTGTTTGGGACCCGCAGCAGATACGTTTAAAGGAAGACACAGAAGCGGTTCAGAGGCGAGCAGGTAGGTTTGTTACTGGTAGGTTCGACCAATGCGCGAGTGTCACGGAAATGCTCCGGCAACTCAATTGGGGATCGCTGGAGGAAAGACGACGTTCTTTTCGTGAATTTCTGTTGAGAAAATTTAGAGGTTCGGAAATTGAAGCTGAGTGTAGTACGATCTTGCTGCCGCATACTTACATTTCGCGTAGTGATCACAAAGACAAGATAAGAGAAATTAGGGCTCGTACGGAGGCATATAGGCATTCTTTTTTTCCTCGTTCTATTTGAGAGTGGAATAGGAAAGGAAATGCCAAGTAGTGGTACACTGTACCCTCCGCCACGCACCTTACGGTGGATTGCGGAGTATGTATGTAGATATGTAGATGTAGATGTAATAAGTATGACTGATTTCGGTGACGCATTTTGCTCGGTTTTCTTTGGAATTGTATTTGACTCTGCAGCATTTGAAGCTGATGGTCTTGGTGGATTGTTGCTCATGCTTTTGCTCCTGTGGTTGGAAGTCTTCCCAACGTGCACGTTGTCGCAGTTTTTTTGTTTGTTTTATTTTATTTTTTATTTATTTTATTTTATTTTATTTTATTTTATTTTATTTTATTTTATTTTATTTTATTTTATTTTATTTTATTTTATTTTATTTTATTTTATTTTATTTTATTTTATTTTATTTTATTTTATTTATTTTTTGATGCAGCGACATCTACTTACTAGATTTCAATCGCCGACTTTCTCATCGGAATGGCGGAATGGAAAATATGTTACTGACTCCCACCTACATAGGGAGAAAGGATCATAAAAAACAATGAGCGGTCCGGGTTCCAGCGGAGAGATGTATATTTTCTTTCTAGCTGCGAGCTATTCGAGAAGGGAATGATAGGCAAACAGTCATAACGATGATCTCACTGCCAGGCATTTAAGTGTGATTTGCAAAGTATCGGTGTAGATGTAGATGGTATTAAGAGAAAAGATCAACAGTAGATCACTTCGTATGTGTAACGATGGAAGTAAAAAAAAAAAATAAATAAATAAAAAAATAAAAAAAAAAAAAAAAAAAAAAATTAGGTTGTAAGTGGGGCCATGTGCCGCAGGGAACTGGTCTACGTTTGTCGCTTTTCTTGGCATGTATCAGTAATGTACCGCTACATATGACGGATGAGTCAGATTCTTTCTCTTGGCAAATGGCAAAGCGTTGTTGTGAAAGATGCGGACCTAGCTAAAAATTTCGACAGTAAATCAGCACGTGGGTTTCAGACAACAGGTTAACGTAAAACCGCAACAAAACTCAATGTGAACACATTCAGACACGGAATTTTTAAAAATATGAAGTTGTTAGTCGGTGTTCATTCAGTGAAGTCGAACATTTTCAATTTTTAGGACCGTTAAGTAGTTTAAGTGCTTTTTTAGAAGCATTGCAAATGCTGCGGGGTAAGCAGTCCATCAACTTACAAACTACTTGTAAACTAACTTATACTAAAGACAACAGATACATCCATGCCCAAGGGAGGACTCGAACCCCCGACGGGGAACGGCCTCGCGCATCGGAGCATATCGTCTCAATGCGCTCGGCCACTCTGCCTTGGCGGAAGTATTGCATTCAAGTTGTTCTTCACTATAAACTATTTATTTAAACGGAGAGGCTAGGTTGCTTTGATTACTTTCATGCTGTTACCTCGTATGAAGTTTTAGGAGGTAACCTGTGTACTCAGCAAGAATATTCTTAGCTCAAAAAACGGCTGCTGGACTAATCTGTGATGTCAGATCGCAAACTTGGTGTAGGTTTGGTATTCTAGCTCAGCAATGTCTGACGATACATTCCATCATGGGGTTTGTTGTTGACAATATTAACTCCTGCAGAAAAGCCCGCAATTTTCACTCAGTGAACACTACGAATTGCACTTGGATAGCATTTCCTTAAGCACTATAAAAAAGGGTGTGTACTTTTCACTAGGAATCATTTTCAATAGGCTTCCAACAACGCTGAATAATTAATGACAATCCTGAAGTGTTCAAATCTGGGTAGAGATATGTACTTGCGGCAAATTTCTTTTTCTATAGAAGAATTACTTGTAGTATCTGTTGATCGTTTTTCTGTGCTGTACTGTTTATTTGTATTTCGCATTTTTCATGTTTTAGCAGTTATTATGTCAACAAGTTTATAATCAGAACTCTGTAAACAATATACTGTGTCGATCCATTAGCAGTGGAAACTTCAAATGAAACCAATGTTTAATCTTCTGCATGACGAAAACCTGCATAGAACAGCTCGTTCCCCAACCACTCATTAGGCGTCTTACCTGGAGGGGAGGAGTGAGTGTTGGGCTTAAACGTCCTATCTGCCACCAAGTCATTACAGGCGGAGTACTGTTTCGAAGCCGCGCGGCAGTAATCGCGTGGTCTAAGGCATCATGCCCCCGCTGGAGGTTCGAGTCCTCCATCAGGCACAGGGGGTGTGTGTCCTTAGTGTAACTTAGTCTAAGTAGTTTGTCAGCCTAGGAACTAATGACCATAGCAGTTTGGTGTAATAGGATTACAAAAATTTAAATATTTTACTAATTCGATTTGCATCAATTCGCTACTTAGCTTTGAGAGTGACGAGGGCACTTAAACAACGTCACACAGTTCTGCAACTGCTTGCCTCACGGGCCGTCAGTAGCTCTGCCGGTGGCGGATGCGGTAGCTCATTGCGGTCGGTCAGAGGGTTAATTGCCCTCTGTATTAAAAAAAATACTGTGACGAGGTCAAGAAAGAGCAAACACGTTTCCAAATCCGCAAATGACCGATATAACTGGAAAAAAATAAAAAAGATTTGGGAATCGTTTGCTCTCGAAAGGCTTAGGTCACAGGTTAGAATCCCAGCATGTACACGGTTTTAATCTGCCTGAAAGTTCCATATCAGCGCACACTCAGCTATAAAGTGAAAGTTTCATTCTGGAACCAACAAGTTCGTTTGGTTTTGTTTGTTTGGTTGTATGTTTGGGACAGGGAGTTCAAACTGCTAAGGTCATCAGTCTCCCAGTGAGGAGGGGATGCATTGAGAATAGGAAAGGAGGGAAATGGAAAGGAAATGCAGTTCAGGGAGGAAAGAAGGAAGAAAGACTGCGCTAGCTCGGGATCGTATGCTCACCACGCACGTACACACGAAAGAATCCTGAGCCCCCTGGAGGCCATGTTTTTGGATTACTGAAAGAAGAAACTCGCTATACGCTGTACAGTCTTCCCTTATATACGTAATGTAAGTGGCAGTAGTTTAATCTACTTTCTGGTCTTTGTTTCGAAATGATAATCATTGGCAATTTTGAAGCATCATGCCCAAGTGACGTTTGTTTCATGCCGTCTTCATGGAGCTGCGGTATTGTCGGTCACCAGTATTACTGAGAAATGCCCTCCAGTGGGTTTATGACTCTCCTGAAGGAACGCTAATCTTGAGCTCCTTGAACATGTCCTTTTGGAAGTGCGGCGTAGATTGGGAGTGAGTGAGGTGAGTTTGCAGAGCAGTGAGAGTGGTGTGTGTTTCAGCAGCGACGTCGGCGGCGACGGCGGAGTGGGTGGTGGGCCCGTGCACGCTGGAGCTGTCCTCCAACTGCAGCGGCGACGGCAGCGTGCTCTTCTACCTCTTCCACAGGTCAGTCATAGCCGTCTGCTCTGTCAGTACGCATTTGATGTCTAAAGCCCGTTTTACACGATCGACTTTGTGGTGAAAACTGCTCGCAGTGCGCGCGCCTTTTGTGCCTGTGAGAAAATCAGCACCCAAGCCCATCGCGAGTGCGTCTGTTATCTATAAATGATGCCGAGTGTGCAGTTAATATTCGTGTGTGCTGCAGAATGCGCATGCGCAGAAGCAAGTAACAGTAGTGGTGTATGCTAACATCGGAAATTAGCCATTTCTGGTCGATTTCATACACGTTACAGAAATGATTTCTCATCTTCGTTAACTTTATTATGTTCTTTGCTTTGTATCTTCATCACAGCGACAATGTTGCGTCAGTGCTTAACGTTCTTTTTGGCCCACTTTAGGTTACGGTAGTAACACTAAAAGTGGCCCTTTGCGATCGTATTTTGACAGCTCGAAATTTAAATAACAATAACGGCTTAACCATGCATCTGACACGAAAATTGAATAACCAGATTTGTAGAGGGGAAAATTCTCTACAACTTTGCTTTCTTATGTTTTTTTTCATATTTTGTATCGTTTCAGAGATATTTACAAAAATAACGGCGATTTTGGAATGTATGTCTGTCTGTCTGTCCGTAACGTGTCCCTGTTTTTAAGACGAACCGTTCAACCGATCAGCTCCAAATTTTACACACATAATTGTAGGCCACCAGAGACCAGAACCTATTATGTAATTTAATTTTAATTGGAAACAAACCGTTCATCTGACGCGAAAATTGAATAAAGGAATTTGTAGAGGAGAAAATTATCTACAACTTTGTTCCCTTATGTTTTTTTTCATATCTCATATAGTTTGAGAGATATTTGCAAAAATAACCGAGTTTTGACACCCTAAATTAAATTAATGAAAACCACGTGACATTCCTCGCCCAGAACTGTCTCTCGCATACGCCATCTTGCGTTGCGTATTTAATGATTTTCTTATTGTAACTTATACGTTGTCATTTCAAAGCAATGGCGCACTGAAGAATTAACAAAAAGACATCGTTGCTGCCGGCCGCGGTGGCCGAGGAGACTGAGGCGCTCCAGTCACGATCTGCACGGCCACTACGGTCGGGGGTTCGAATCTCCCCTCGGGCATGGATATTTGTGCCGTCCTTAGTTAGTTCATAAGTAGTTTGTAAGTTTAGGGACTGATGACCCCGTAGTTAAGTCCCATAAGCTTTACAAACATTTGAACATTTTTTTAGACATCGTTCTTCGTACGATAAATGATAATCTAGTGTCTACAAATGCCATATTAGCATCAGTTAACAACGGCAATCAATAGTATGAGATTAAAGCATGCAATTCGTAACTGTTAGCTGTAGCGTATTGAGCAATGTGTTGGACTGTGACGCTGAAGGTCAGTGGTTCGGAACCAGCCAGTATCTAAAGTTTTTTTTCCTACGAGGGTTTCAGACACTGTTATTAATTAATTTTTTTATTATTTACATTATTATTTTGGTCCAAAATGTTTGCAAAAACTTATAAAACTACAAATCTAAAGTGGGCCGTAAAATACGTCAGTGCGATTTTTTTACCGTGTTCTCCTACAAAAGAGACGAAATATCTTCAAGAAGAATTTTTTTTTTTTCGTTTTACGTAGACAATGCCTATACTATGTATAAATACGAACGTAAATAAATAAATTTGTTTCAACTAAAATTATTTCAATAGTGAAAGAGTCACAATTATTAGATAAGAAAATTATTTTCGATGTTGATGAAATAGATCTTGAGTGAACAGCCTGGTGTGTGTGTGCATGCCCTCTACTTTCATAATGGTCATCGTTATCCCCGAGTGCTTGAAAGGGGAGGTTGGTTCCCCTTCGCAGTTTGTAGGTGACAGCAAGCTCATCATTGTGACAATCCATTCTCGCCTTGCCATCTTCAGCGATATTCATAACTTAAAAATTTTGTGAGCAGTCATCATTGCAATGTCAGGAATGTTTTAACAGACATGCACAGGCCATAAGTGGGTGCCAGCTCGGACAGTGTAATGTCTTATCATTTGGTCAACTGTAACGACTCCACCATTGGTTCCATTGTAAAATTTCACAGTTTCTGGTAGTTTCCTCTCATCATTGTCATTGACCTGATATCCAGTAGGCTCATTATTTTGAATACAGAGATCCATAAATCGACACCCAAATAACAGAACTATGAGAGGTACAGTGGACTACGCACTTATTCGTTATTAGGTAGAATGGTTCATGCTTACGTTATGCAAGAGATAAATCATCGTCCGATGTTAGCCATTACTTTTTCCCGCTCATCTGATGCGTCTGAAGTGCTTGATCAGCAGGTTATACTGTAAAAAAAATCATTGTCGTCCTCTGTGCTTCGTCACTTGATTGCATCGCTGAATTGTAGATAGTAGAGGATCTCATTTTATGTAAGACTGCTTCGCCTTGCCATCGTAGCTTCAATGACGCGAATTCACGAAAATAAATCTCAAGCTGATGGCCCTGCTACCATGAATGCCTCAGCCCACTCGTCTTGGCCAGAGACAAAGATACGCAGAGAGGAAACCTCTGTGAGGGTGATGCGCCTGACATTTGCTGTCATGTCATGGAACTATTAGTGGTGCCTCATTCAGAGGTGCGATTATTTTGTGGCTCCCCAGTATCACTTATAGGCCTGAATGTTGCCAGTCCACAGAAAACCGAAAGCCGCGCTGATATAAGGCCTACAACTTTTTAGTATTGCACGCTATTATTGGGCAAAAGTGTCGTGATGAACTCCAACATCTCGTGCATAACATTGAGGCACGCCTAGAAATTATTTCATGTCTAAAAACTTGCGTTACTGACGTCAAATTCTGTTAAACTGTGTATGGGTCAAAAAAGACCCACAACGTACTAATGGTATACAGATAAAGTTTTCTTACTTGTTGTTGGCCTAGGGGGATGAAATTTTGGTCAGTTATACAACTCCATAAATGATTAAAATTCACGAGAGGGTTTGGTGCTACGATGCATATAGAGGTGGTTAGGGCACTCGAAATACCCCCATGGGTCAAAAATGAGCCATATGGTACTTCAATAGTCGAGCCGGAATAGCATGATCCCTGGTGCTTTGTCTTGTGTACCAGCCTCGTCGCCGCTTTTGTGTCTCGTTTCCGTTGTAGGTGTCGGTGGCCGAGTGGAATGAGACCGACACAGGAATAAAGATAGCACGCTGGTGCAGGTACGGAGGGGAGCAGCCAGAAACTAGAAACACTAGAGTAAATTAGAACGAGATATATATTGCACAGAATTTATACAATACTTAACTTTTACATAGCTCAGTACTGCAGAATGCTGATACATAGTTGAGCTAGAGGTCTGCCTAGTGCCTGTACGATAGCCAAGTCTTCACTGGTGCCTATCTGATTCCGAAGTGTTAACTGGTTCCTATCTCAGTCCCAAGTGCCCGATGTCGTTCAGTGGTGGCCACGAGCGGAGTAGTAGCAGAGGGCGCTCGTGGCTGTCGTCGTAAGAACGCCGCGCCGTGCGTGCATGGCGGCGCGCGGCGAAAGTAGGTGGCGCGCACTTTGTACTTGTGCGACACCACACTTTAGGCAATCGGCTTTGAGCGCCGACTGCGGCAGCAGATCATTGGAGCAGGTCGAACGCGAGCTCTGCTCTGCGCATGCGCGCGTTCGGCTGCGCTCTACAGTGATGCCAGTTCTGTCAGACAGCAGCGACCGTTAAGCTATACTGTCAGGCAGCGAACCAACCACTTGGCAACACGGCTGCTTTCAGTTTCCGCGGCTAATGCGGTCTCCCAGCCCAGTAGGCGGAGCCAGGGATCATCATATTCCGACCCGACTGTAGTGTTAAGCAAGCACTGTCGTGCTAGGCGGCCGGTCGGTACCATTGCGACGCCAGTGGCCTGTTGGACCACAGGTTTTAGAGTTCAGTAGGTGTCCAGCTACTCTGGACCAGGCAGTGCATACGTTTCACTTCAAACCAAAGGTGTGCTAGAATGCCCACACAGTCTACGGCACCATGGACTGCACAGCCATTCCTAGATTCGTGTCCTCCCTCAGACATGTGTGTGTGTTATCCAGAGCGTAAGTCAGTTTAAGTAGCTGGTAGGTGTAGGTAGCAATCAGCTCATCAGTGTGGCGCCTTGGGTTTGCGTACACTGGTATGTCTGGGTTGCAGTGACCGGCCAGACGACCCGGTGGAGCTCCGCCTGGACGACGGGGAGCAGCGTCTGGAAGGCCTGCTGGACCCGCGCCGCCCCACCAAGGTGATCGTGCACGGCTACATGGGCGGCGTCGACTTCAACGTCACAAGGATGGTCCGCCAAGGTGCGTGTCCCCACCACTCGCCCAAAAATTTACCCAGCTCCCATAACGCATGTACGAGGTACGTCCAGTAAGTAAGTTCCGTTGGGTTATATAAAACAAACGTGTATAGATACAGAAAAAATATTGATTGTACGAAAATCTACAACTGTTAAACTACTTTTCTACTTAGCTTCCGAAATTTTGTAGGCACTTGTCATATCACGGCACAAGTTTTTGTATGTGTTCTTCATAAACGTTTGCCGCCTGTATATTCAACCATGTGGTAATGTTCTTTCAGCTCGACCCCCAAGGACAAATGTTCAAATGTTTGTATAGCTTATGGGACTTAGCTACGGGGTCATCAGTCCCTAAACTTAGAAACTACTTATCAACTACCTTATACTATTGACGTCACAAATATCCAAGCCCGAGGGGGGATTCGAACCCCCGACCGTAGTGGCCGTGCAGACCGTGACTGGAGCGCCTCAGTCCCCTCGGCCACCGCGGCCGGCAAAAATCATTTTATCAGTGCACGATGCGGAGTTATTTTAAAAAGAAATTCATTATGGAGTTATTTTAAAAGATAATTGTAATGTGTTCAGGCGTGATGGCGTTTTATTGGTATGTATACTGAAGTCAGTTTTCGTGTAATTTTCAACTTGTTACAATTTATAAATGTATCATGGAAATCGTAAGCCGGCCGCGGTGGCCGAGGGGACTAAAGCGCATCAGTCACGGTCTACAAGGCCACTACGGTCGGGGGTTCGAATCCCCCCTCGGGCATGGATATTTGTGCCGTCCTTAGTCTTAGCTAGTTCGTAAGTAGTTTGTAAGCTTAGGGACTGATGACCCCGTCGTTAAGGCCCATAAGTTCTACAAACTTTTGAACATTTTTTTTTTTGGAAATCGTAATATCTTCCATCCAGAAGAAGTACGTGGATGCTGTTCATGTTATCCCTGAAGATGGCGCGACGAGCCGAAACCGGTCATCGCATAAAAAATAAATAATTAAAATTGAACTGCCATCTTGACCCACAGCATTTTTGTCCTGAATATCAGAAACTAATGACTGAAATCCCAACTTCTCCGCCGAAGTGAATATTTGAAAAAGGTGTGGCTGTGCAGGCAGGTGAGGGGCTCGACGACCGTAGCGCAGTCTCCCACTTGAGAGTCTCCTGCACTTCAGATGGCGCGAGTCTGTGTTTGGGTTTATTACCCGATATTTCTGCCCCGAGTCTCCAACACACGTAACTGTCTAGTAGCTATGCTGAACCCGCTGTATAAAAATTTTATTTTTGCTGTCGTGACCTCCAATCTGGAGACTGGTTTGCTGAGCTCTCCGCGTTGCTCCATCCTGTGCGACACTTTCGTCTCTAAACAACTACTATGCGTGCATCGCATTCAAACTGCTTTCTATACTCGTCTCTTGTTCTCTGATTATTATTTTCATCAGCTCTATCCCCTCCAGTATCAATTTATTTTCTCGCTTATTTAGTACCTCCTCATTCCTCACCGGGACTTACCCATCTAATCTTCATGCTCTTCTGTAACACCACATTTCTAAAACGTCAATTATCTTATTTTCTGAGTTTCTTGTCGACCACATTTCCCTTACCCACATGACAAAAGCGATATAAATATCAATGTACACAAATTCACAAACCCTGAGAGAGTTTTTCCTCTCGAACATGTCAAAGACATTAAAGATAAAGGTGAAGCGGCCGGGAATCGAACCCGCACTTCCATGCTTAATAAGCAGACGTCTTACGACTAGAGGGACTGATGACCCGGCAGTCTAGTCCCCTCTAAACTACAACAACAACAATCTTACGACTAGAGCACCGCACCACTAGTGATTAAAGTTTGTGACGTGGAGGAAAGTCGTACTTACACTATTCCGAGGCACGTTAATCACTAGTGGTGCGGTGGTCTAATGGTAACTATTGATAAGACAACTCACTGCATGCACTGAATTACGTGAAGAATCTACTTTTTGTGTAGATACATTCCACTCAATTTTAAAAATGGTTTTTTTTTTTTTTTTTTTTTTTTTTTTTATGATCAGGTCGCAGAATAGCATATGTTTCCTTTTCAAATGTTCAAATGTTTGTTAAGCTTATGGGACTTAACTACGGGGTCATTAGTCCCTAAACTTACAAACTACTTATGAACTACTTACGAACTAGGACGGCACAAATATCCATGCCCGAGGGGGGATTCGAACCCCCGACCGTAGTGGCCGTGCTGACCGTGACTGGAGCGCCTCAGTCACCTCGGCCACCGCGGCCGGCATTTCCTTTTCATAATAATATGAAGGACATCTGTGTGTAATAAATATTCGCAAAAAGTTGTGTAAATGGATAAAGTAATTGCTGATCTTAAGTACATAAATTGTATATTTTTATTGTAAGACCTGTGTAACTGTTGTATGTATAAAACAAGTTGCGGTATATAATGATACCCGGTCGCATCACAAATTTTAATTCATTGCTTCACCTTTATCTTTAATGCCTTTAAATAGCGATATGCCTAGAGAAAAGTTTTTCTAACACACAAAGCTACACTGCTCAAAACAAGTAAGGGATCAGGTAAGATATCAATCACAATATACAAAATTGAAATTCAAATGTTTGTAAAGTCTATGGGACTTAACTACGGGGTCATCAGTCCCTAAACTTACAAACTACTTATGAACTAATTAAGACTAAGGACGGCACAAATATCCATGCCCGAGGGGGAATTCGAACCCCCGACCGTAGTGACCGTGCAGACCGTGACTGGAGCGCCTCAGTCTCCTCAGCCACCGCGGCCGGCTACAAGATACATATGATAACGTATTTTATTCAGATATTGGTTACAACTGTAATTTGTGTGTGATGTACGATATTTTGATGTCTCGACTCTTTACTTCAGCTTCACATGGCGTTTACTGAGAGCGAGGCAACCTTGGGGGTACCATATTATTGAAAAAGTCATTCTCGTTGCCCTCTAGTGTCGTGTGTGATCACCTCGGACACCCCAGTCAGTTGCACACCTGCATGGTATGGATATTATGATGTTATAAATCAGCTCTTGAGGGATACGTAGCCATTTTTCGATGAGTGCAGTATCCAGCTCTGCAGCCGTTTAGGGAGGTGCTGGACTGGCTGCAATGCTTCTGTTAACTGCATCCCAGACATGCTCAATCGGCCACTCCATTCGTTCAGTTTCCTAAGCTTCACGGATGTTATCCAGGAGTGCAGCAGCTCTGTGGACGAGCGTTATCGTCCACCTGGAGAAACCCATCTCCTATCGCACAAGTGGTGCGTAGGGCACCACTGTATCCCTCTGACCAGTCAAAGCGACGTTCTGAACAACATAGATGTCCGTACGTTCGCCAATACTGACTCCTGCTTACACCATTCCCCCGCCACCATGATATGGCGATGCTTACTGCACATAAGCAGGGTTGTTCAGAGTTCTGCGTACTCTCCAGATGAGTGAACGATGATTGTCCGTTTGAATACAAAATCTTCACACATAGGTAAAAACAAAGTTTTAACAAAATGTCATTTTGGTTTTCAGAAAGGCTTTTCAACAAAAAATTCTCTACATACTTTCACAAATGAAATATTAAATGCCTCAAATAACCGGACATCACCCATTGAGATTTTTTTTGTTCTCTCCAAGGCTTTTGATTCTGTAAATCATGGAATTCTAGATAAACTAAAGAATTGTGGTATGAACGGGGCAGTGTACAAATGGTTTAAATCATACCTAACAGGAAGAGTGCAGAAAGTTGCCATAAGTAATTCACATAATATGCAAAAAACAGCTGATCTCTCAAACTGGGGAACAATCAAAAATGTGGTTCCACAAGGTTCAGTCTTGGGCCCTTTGCTGTTCTTAACACATATTAATGACTTGCCATTCTAAATTCATGAAGATGCAGAGCTGGTTCTTTTTGCTGATGATACAAGTATAGTTATCACACCTGACAGACAAGAACTAACTGAAGAAATTGTAAACGACGTCTTCCAGAAAACCATTACGTGGTTTTCAGCAAATGGACTATCATTAAATTTTGATGAAACATAGTACGTACAGTTCCATACAGTAAATGAAATTACACCATTAATAAATATAGACTTTGATCAGAAATTTGTTGCAAAGGTAGAATATTCAAAAATTTTAGGTGTATGGATTGAGGGGTTGAAATGAAAAAAAAAAACACATTGAAGATCTGCTGAAACTTTTGAGTTCAGCTACTTATGCTATTAGGGTAATTGCAAATTTTGGTGATACACATCTCAGTAAATTAGCTTTTCATTCTCCGCTTTCGTATGACCACATTTGCTGGGGTAATTCATCAATGAGTAAAAAAGTATTCATTCCACAAAAGCGTGTAATAAGAATAATTGCTGGAGCCCATCCAAGATCATCCTGCAGACACTTATTTGAAAAGCTAGGGATCTTCACAGTAGCTTCACAGTATATATATTCACTTATTAAATTTGTTATTACCAATCTCACCGAATTGAAAAGCAAAAGCAGTGTACTTAACTACAACACTAGGAGAAAGAATGATCTTCACTATTCAAGGTTAAATCTACTTTTGGCACAGAAAGAGGTGAATTATACTGCCACAAAAGTTTTTGGTCACTTACCAAACAGCATCAAAATCCTGAGAGTCAACTAGCATTTAAAAATAAATTAAAAGAATTTCTGAATGGCAACTCCTTCTACACTATAGATGAATTTTTAGATATAAATTAGTAAATCTGAAAAAAATAAAAAAATAAAAAATTGAAAAATATAAATAAATTGTGTCATGTAATATTTAGTAAAAGTAATAACTTGTAAAGACGTCTTTCATTAAGCTGACTCGTTCCACATCATTACGAAGTATCGTATTAATGATATAAGGAATAATAACTAATCTATTCGATACGACTCCAATTTTAGCGGGCTAAACGTAGTCGTGGTTTTAATGGGGCACACACCACGGGCATCCGTGCATAGATGCCACATTTTCGAAGGCGATTTTGGGTTGTTTATGTTGATATTGCTCGTCCTATTGCTGCCTGGTGGGCGGGTTGCAGCACTGTTGCATTCAACTTTCTGTCTCGAGGGGCTGTTGACCGGAGATAACTGTCATCTCTTGCTCATGTTGCCTGTGGATGACCTTGGCCTTGCCTTCTTTTAACGGTTCCTGTTGTCTGAAATCACGTCCAGGTTATGCAAATTACACTTTGGGACAGTCCCATAGCTGCAGAAACAATTAGTATTTGGAATGGCCTGTTGTTGTTGTTGTGGTCTTCAGTCCGGAGACTGGTTTGATGCAGCACAATACCCTAACCTGAGCAAGCCTCTTCAGCTCCACATAAGAATGGCAACCTACATCTCTCTGAATCTGTTTACTGTATCCATCTGTTGGTCTTCCTCCGCGGGTTTTACCCCCACGCACTTCCCACCAATGCTAAATTCACGATTCCTTGATGTCTAAGAATGTGTCCTACCAATCGATCCCTTCTTTTAGTCAAGATATCCCAGAAATTTCTTTCCTCCCCAATTCTGTTCAGTACCTCCTCATTAGTTACGCGATCCACCCACCTAATCTTCAGCATTCTTCGGAAGCACTACACTTCAAAAGCCTCTATCTTCCTGTCTGCACTGTTTATCGTCCATATTTCACCCCCATACAAGGCAACACTCCACACAAATGCCTTCAGAAAGGACTTCCTTAGGCTTAAATCAATATTCGAGGTTAACAAATTTCTCTTATTCAAGAACGCTTTTCTACCCATTACCATTTTCATTTTATATCCTCTGTACTGCGACCATCATTTGTTATTTTACTGCCCAAGTACCAAACTCATCTACTTCCTTTATTGTTTCGTTACCTAATCTAAGTCCTTCAGCATCACCTGATTTTCTTAGACTGCACTCCATTACCCTTGTTTCACTCTTGTTAATGTTCATCTTATATGCACCTTTCAGCACAGTGTCTATTCCGTTCACCTGCTCTTCCAGGTCCTTTGCTGTCTCTGACAGAATTACTATGTCGTCGGCAAAACGCAATGTTATAATTCTTCACCCTGAACTATAATTCCTTCTCCAAATTTCTCCTTGCTTTCCTTTATAGCTTACTCAATGTACAAATTAAATAACATTGGAGAAAGGCTACAACCTTGTCTTACTCCCTTCAACACTAACAACTGCTATCTGGTTTTTGTACAAGTTGTAAATAATCTTACGCTCCCTATATTTTACTCCTGCTTGCTTCAGAACTTGAAAGAGTTTATTCTAATCAACATTGTCAAAAGCCATCTCCAAATTTACAAAAGCTGGAAATGTAGGTTTGCCTTTCCTTAATCTATCTTCTATGATAAGCCATAAAATGAGTATTGCCTCCCGTGTTTCTACATTTCTCCTGAACCCAAACTGATCCTCCCCGAGGTCGGCTTCTACCAGCTTTTCCATCCTTCTGTAAATAATTCGTGTTAATATTTTGCAACCATGACTTATTAAACTGATGGTTCTGTAGTTTTCACACCTGTCTGCACCTGCTTTCTTTGGAACGGGGATTATTACATTTTTCTTAAAGTCTGTGGGTACTTCGCGTGTCTCATACATCTTACACACTAGGTGAAACAATTTTGTCATGGCTGGTTCTCCCAGAGACTTCAGTAGCTCTGAGGGAATATCATCTACTCCAGGCGCCTTGTTTCGACTTAGGTCTTTCAGTGCTCTGTCAAATTCATCTCTCAGTATAGTATCTCCTATTTCATCCTCATCTACTTCTCCTTCCCTTCCTACAACATTGTCTCTAAGTTCATTTCCTTCGTAGAGCTTCTCTATATACTCTTTCCACCATTCAGCTTTCCCTTCTTTGCCGAGAACTGGTTTTCCATCTGTGTTCTTGATATTCATAGCTGTTTTTCTTATCGCCAAATGTTTCTTTTATTTTCCTGTAAGCTGTATCTATTTTTCCCCTATTTATACATTCTTCTACATCCTTGCATTTGCATTCTAGCCACTCCTGCTTAGCCATTTTGCACTTCCTGTCAATCTCATTTATTAGTCTTCTGCACTCCATTCTGCCTATTTCTTTTACTGCATTTTTATATTTTCTCCTTTCATCGATTAAATTTATTATGTCCTGCGATATCCAAGGATTTTTTTGTAGGTCTTGCCTTCCTACCCATATTGTCCGCTGCTGCCTTCACTATTTCATCTCTCAATGCTACCCATTCCTCCTCTACTGTTTTATTTCCTCCCGTTTCTGTCAATTGTAGCCTAAAGCACCCTCTGAAAATCGCAAGAACTTCAGGCTGCTTCAGTTTATCCAGGTCCCATCTCCTTATTTACCAACCTTTATGCAGTTTTTTCAGTTTCAGCCTACAATTCATGACCAATAAGTTATGGTCAGAGTTTATATCTGCCCCTGGGTATGTCTTACAGTTTAAAACCTGGTTCCGAAATCTATGTCTTACCATTATAAAATCTATCTGGTATCTCCCAGTGTCTCCTGGTCTCTTCCACGTATACAACCTTCTTTCGTGATTCTTAAGCCAGGCGTTTTTTATAACTAAATTATGTTTCGCGCAAAATTCTACCAGGCTGCTTCCTTTTTCATTCCTTTTGCCCAGACCATATTCACCTACTATCTTCCCTTCCCTTCCTTGTCCTACTACCGGATTCCAGTCTCCCATAACAATTAAGTTTTCCTCTCCCTTAATTGTCTGAATAATTTCCTTTAGCTCCTCATATATTTCTTCGATCTCCTCATCATCGGCAGAGCTAGTTGGCATATAAACCGTTACTACTGTGGCCGGTGTTGGCTTCGTATCTATGTTGACTACGATAATGCGATCACTGTGTTGCTCATAGTAGTTTACCCGCATTCCTATCTTCTTATTCATTATCAGACCTGCTCCTGTAATACCCCAACTGATTTTTTATTTATAATCCCGTACTCGCCTGACCAGAAATCCTGTTCATCCTGCCACCGAACTTCACTAATCCCCACTATATCTAACTTCAACCTATCCATTTCTTTTTTTAAATTTTCTAACTTCCCTACCCGATTAAGGGATATAACATTCCACGCTCCGATCCGTAGAATGCCAGTATTGTCTTTCCTGATGACAACATGCTCCTGAGTAGTCCCCGACCGGAGATCCGAAAGGGGGAGTATTTTACCTCCGCAATATTTTACTCGAGAGGATGCCATCATCATCTGTTCATACAGCAGAGCTGTATGTCCTCGGAAAAAGTAACGGCTGTAGTTTCCCCTTGCTTTCAGCCGTTCGCAGTAACTGTGTGGTAAAGCCACATTAGCTGATGTTACAAGGCCAGCTCAGTCAATCATCCAGACTGTTGCACCTGTAACTACTGAAAAGGCTGCTGCCCCTCTTCAGGAACCACACGTTTGTCTGGCCTCTCCACAGATACCCCTCCGCTGTGGTTGCACCTACGGTACGGCTACCTGTATCGTTGAGGCACGCAAGCCACCCCACCTCGGCAATGTCTGTGGTTCACTGGAGTGGGGAGTAGCCTACACGGGCGAAAATGCAGGAGCTGGTTGTGGTGACGATTCCGTCATGCAGGCAGCGAACTCTGTCTTGAGAAGTGGGCCTACACTCCCCGCCTGATCGATTTGTACACGCAGTTCTGCAGTAGTTGTGGGTTAACGAGTTGCACGTGTCAGTAGTATCCCATTATTTTGCCAAGGAAAAGGCCGCACCTTTTCAGTTTTATGCGCATTGTGCAGCCGAGCATTCTCCTGTCGGAACAACACATCACTTCCTGTTATAAGTGAGGCGAAAGAACAGGTCTTACATTCTGCAGGGTACTGAATACTTGTAAGCATTCTGTGAAGAAACACCAGGACTTTAGCTCACACCACAGACCATAACAAAAATTAACTAATAAAGTAGATGTCTTAAATATGGGTCAAATATCTCGAGCACCCTCGTCAAATGACCACAGTTGAAAACAAGCAGAAAGTCGACTCTAAAGGCTAATATTCTATGCATTATGTAGAAATTATCATCAGAATCAAATTAGAGCGCCAACGGAGAGATTCAGATGTTTTTCTTCCCGCGCGCTATTCGAGAGTGGAATGGTGGATGAATAGTATAAAGGTGGTTCGACGAACCTTCTGCCAAGCATGTAATTGTGATTTGCAGAGTATCCCATGTGGATGTAGATGTGTGCTTACACCTCCCGTACTGTGCGTACGTGCGTCCACAGCAGATTAGAACTGTGATGATTTTGTGCGGCATTCATGGCCATCAGACCCCAACCAGGGTCATGTCCAGCTTGCCTGGTGCAAGTCTTTGTAGTCGACACCACTTCAGCGACTTGCGTGTCAGTGAATATGAAATGACAATGAGAACGACACAACCCCCAGTCCCCAAGCGGAGAAACTCTCTGATTCAACTGGGAATAAAATCCAGGCCTCCTGCGTGGAAACAAACCTCGGTGTCCACTAGACTACGAAGGTGGACTGTGCATGTACTTCATGGTTGGTCTTCACAACTTTACTCCAAGGTCGAATTCCAGTTCCAGCACACAGTTTTAATCTGCCAGACGTTTCATATCAGTTACACTTTGCTGCAAAGGGAAAATGTCATTCTGGAAACATCACCTTGGCTGTGGCTAAGCCACGTCTCTACTATTTCCTTTCTTCCTGTAGTGCTATAGTCAGCGTCAGATAGGAACGTGGCCCACTTTTCAGCCTTTCTGTGCAACCCCCTCCATTACCGTACTGGCAACCAATAATATTAATTCTGTAGGCGCTTGGCTGGCTGCGAGTTACACAATATTTCTCCCCCAGGCTCCACTGTTGGCGCTCGGCCGTAGCTCCTCCCCTCCACCCTTCCTTTATCGCTCCACCTCTATGTGCGGAAGCGCCTTCATACATGACGCTAACTATAGTCCTGCAAAGTTCGCGGGAGAACTTATGTGAATTTTGGAAAGTAGGAGGCGAGGTAATGCGGAAGTAAGCTGCGTGGACGGACTGTGAAGCGTGCCGGGATAGCTCAGTCGATAGAGCGCTTGCTTGCGAATCCGTGTTCCGGCACACATTTTTAATCCGCCAGGAAGTTCCATATCAGCGTACATTCCGCTGCATACTGAAAATATCATTCTATACTGTATACTACTTCTCCTTGACGGTTAAACCCTGAAAGTTAAATTTTCATAGAATCAGCCATGTTGAGGCAACTCGAATGCCATGTTTTAATAATAGATTTAAATTACACATTTATAATGTGCTACCGACTTCTTGATGAAAGTAATGTTTTACTCATTATGTAAAATATAGTTGCGATTGTTTTGGACAAAAGACACCTCTCATAATTTATATTATACATTTATCTTTAAAGAGGGTTAGTAGCTCGTTGTAGTCGGAAATAGTTTTTCCTCTTTCATATTTGCTTACCATCTCTTATCTTTCAAAGGAAGACTGTAATTATTTAAAAGCTTATTCATTTCCTGCAGTTATATGAATACTAATTCAGTTTGGCAGACAGCCTTAGATTACGTAATAGTATTCCTCAAATTTGCTTGTAATAGGTAATATTTAGTTTTATATAACTTCAATTCATCCAACTAAAAGCTAAACCGATTTAGACATTTGACATAAAAGTTTCCTGGAAACTGTACCGCGTCATAATATAAGACGGCTATTCCTTTAATAAGCGACGTTTCGGTTAACGTTACAGTGGCCTTCTTCTGGGTATACTGATCTGAGCTGTTTGATAAGCTTCACTACATTTTGTCACTGCTGTTAACTGTGACATCGATGTTATTGATGATTTTTTGTCGGAAGCGTAGAAACTATGTTATGATAGGATACTGAGGTGGAGGCAGTGGGGGGTTAGCCGTTGCCTATTGCTTCTTGCATAGCGAGACATGATTGGTGGTCGTCAGCGAATGAAGTGAGGGTTTCCGTTTCTCTCCTGCTGGCCGTGGGCCGCGCGGCGGCAGTTGCTTACTAGTGACGCTCGCGTGTTGTGTTGTCAGTACGGCCTATTTCGCTGTGATGGCTGGTAGCCAGGACGAGGCAAACCTGAGTCCATCATCTCTGTTCATGTTGTTTGGATGTTTTAAAATTTCGATGGCTTTTCCTATGTCGCGTTTAACCATCCCTGGCTGCTTAGCGAGTATTTGGCCATCGTTAAATTTTATCTTTTTGCTGCAATCTTGCTGGTGTCGGCATAATCGAATGTAGCGTTCATGTTCGCGTATGCGCGTTGCCTTTGCCCTCCCCACACCCGCATTCCACCTTGTATACTCCTGCTGCGTGTAGTGCCTCAGTCGTGTCCTTTGGGGAGCCAAGCACATTCTGGATCTTGTGACTACTGTAGAAGGCAGGCTGGACACCAACATGCCCAAGATGTTTCGTAATCCGATCTGTGAAATTTTTTACATGCGGCAAGCGTGATTCTGGCTGCTTTTTATCGATTTTCTGCCTATCGAGGTTTCTTTTATTTGTATCCATGACGGTGTCGATCATTTTGTGGTTGTAGCCATTGGCCAGAAATATTGTTTGTAATTTTTAAACTCAGCTGTTTTGTTGCCTTCATCACTTAGGCGTTGCACACGAATTGTCTGTGAGCATATGGCAGAGTTCTTCCGTGCTGGGTGGTGGTTGGATTGAACGTGTTGATACCTGTCAGTGCGTGTAGGCTTCCGATATACCCTGTGCGCAGGTAGGCAATGCCTTGTTCTGTAAACGGCTACATCTAAGAAAGGAATAGCGCCGATCTTCTTGATTTCTAATGTAAACTGGATCTTCTTGAGCAATTTTTCAGATGGTCAAGCAGATTGTGTAGCTCCCTCTCACCATGTGGCCATATTGTGAAAGTGTCTTCCACGTATCTGAACCTGCATCATGGGCAGCAGAACAAAGTGCCGTTGCTTCGAAGGCCTCCATGAATATGTCGGTTGCTAACGCGGATAAGGGAGACACAATTGTTACGTCATCAGTTTGCTCGTAGTATCTTTCTTGCCACTTGAAGTAAGTCGAAGATAAACACAACTGAACCAGGTAGCATATATCTGGCGAGATACGCTCTTGTAGGATGTGAGCAGTTTCGTCTACTGGCACGTTGGTGAACATTCACTTTACGTCGAAGCTAACCATGTCCGTGGGTATAATTGTTCTTTCCTTTAAGCATTCTGTAAAGTGTCTCGGGTTCGTCACGTACGTCAGTTTTACCAACTAGAATTCTTAATTTGGAGTCTAGGAACTTTGCCAAATTGTATGTAGACGAGTTAATTCCATCTATAATTGCTCGTAAAGGGTGGCCATCCTTGAGTAACTTTGGCACTCCATAAATTCTAGGGGGTACTGGAACGATAGAAATGAGACCTTAACTGCACTCTGTGTCTTTCGAATTATCTTAGCCGTGGCGTCCGCCTTCAGTTCGTTGTAGATGGGATCATTCAATAATTCTTTGCTCTTATCCTCATTCTGCACAGTTTCCAAGATGTCCATGGCGTTCCCAGTATCTGTCTGAAGTATCACTCTTTCATTGTTCTTCTTTGGTTCTGTGAAGCTACCCCTGCCTCTCGTCTGCGGTTGTGCTTCGGCGTCTTGGCACATGATAAGTTTCGGAAGATTTCCTGCCGAATTTTATCTGCTTCTATCGTAGATGTGTGACGGAGTACTGCTTCCACGGACACGATGATTTCTTCTGTGGGGATCCGCGGAGGTGTGATTGCAAATTTTAGATCTTTGCTAAGTACTTCTGTGGCTGCATTGCTGACAGAGTGAGACAAAAGGTTTATCACTGACGAGGTACTGGCGGAAGTAAAGTTGTGAGGCGGCATCGTGAGTCGTGTCGGGATAGCACAGTCGGTAGTGCACTTGCCCGCGAAAGGCAAAGGTTCCAGGTTCGAGTCCCGGTTCCGGCACACAATTTTAATCTGCCAGGAAGTTCCATATCAGCGCACACTCCGCCGCAGAGTGAAAGTTTCATTCTGGAAACATCCCTTAGCCTGTGGCTAAGCCATTCTCCACCATATCCTTTCTTCCAGGAGTGCTAGTCTTTCATGGTTCGCAGGAGAGCTTCTGTGAAGTTTGGAAAGTAGGAGGCGAGGTACTGGCGGAAGTAAAGTTGTGAGGCGGCGTCGTGAGTCGTGTCGGGATAGCACAGTTGGTAGTGCACTTGCCCGCGAAAGGCAAAGGTCCCAGGTTCGAGTCCCGGTTCTGGCAAACAATTTTAATCTGCCACTAAGTTTCAGGTTTATCACTGTTCGAAAAGTATCTAGTCGTTTTCTTCAGCTGCTCAGATTTCCTCTACTGACGTCTAGCAACAGTTTCATTGATAGGACATGCTTGCAAATGAGTGATTTTGTCGACATTAACCCAGTTATTCGGCGACGGTGAAGCCGATAGCAGCAGATGTATTTACAGCAATCTTTTATTGTGGAAGTCAAATTTTCATACCTGCTGAATCCACTCATTCATATGTAATTTACTGGCTCTTCTATACGTGGCTCTTGCTTTGTTGGTGTTGAGTTCGGTTTAAGCTGCAGGTCTGATGACCTGATTCCGACACCTCTTCATATAGATTATGTTGTTGACAAGTTTCCCTTTCTTCTTCTTTAACATTTCCAATTGCCGAATTTTGCTGTATAAATCCTAACCATATAGATTGCTGATATAACTGCGTATGCGTCTGGTCCACTGTAACTTTGGCCGAAAAGTCGGTTATTATGGTAATAGCCATCGAACATTATGACCTGGTACAACACTCCAAAAACTATTATGTCAACTGACCCCAGCAGCAGAAGCAAACGCAATTATATCAGTTTAGGCCTGTTTGATTTATATTTTGGTAAACAAACTACAAAGTCTTTCAGCAAGTAATACACAACAATTTTTACACTGACTTGTTTCTCTCAGTTGTTGGGCAGAATAGTTTCCATACGACATTTTGCCTAGACTGGCGACATCGTGACTTAATGGTAATGCGGAAGAAGCCTGAAACGAAACCTTCGACTTGTCCTTTGCTATAGGGCATTCTAAGCTGTACACCGGAAAAACGTGACATGTTCCCGTTGAACAACAAAGTGTTTTTGAGATTCAAGAGTGAGAATGTTATTGCTGCTATGTTCAGCAATTATAGCTGTGCTGTTAGTTTCCTGCCTAAGCATATACTCGCAAAATAGTGATGTGCATGGAAGCCAGTATATTGTTTTAACAAACTAGAGTGTAAGTTTAATTAGGCTATCAATAACCACTCCTTCGAAATTGTTCCTTGGTGAGTAATGTCTATTTTATTACAAAGATTTAAACATAAAACTCGGAGAGAGATTTAAATAAATGTGAAGAGTATCACTGAAGTTGTACGTATAATGAACGGTTTTGATTTGGGCAAAAAGTGACTTAACGGTTGTTCACAAATTTTCTTTTGTACTTGATAGACGACAGATTTTTTTTTTTTTTCTGTGCTCTGTTCTCTGTATTTTTAATCTGAGTGGTAGTTTGTTTTACATCATGATGAGCATGTTTTGAATAATTACGCGCATTTGTGTGCTATATGCATATGCAAATTGTTGGCATTAACAACAAACTTACTCCTGAGAGAGAGAAAGAGAGAGCGTTTAAATAACGTCCAATATTACACAATGTACTTCATCAATGTAAAAAGTCAAGTTCCAAAATCTGTTACACAAGCGGGAATGAAATAAAATTTTTTAACATTTAATGGGGTGCGAACCTTCTTCCTTTTGGTCCACAATCATACACTGAACCACAAGACGATTGGAGTCACTAACCAATTGCTGCCTTTGTACCGACAAGGGACGCATTTGACGTCGATCGCTCGGAACCTCACGTAACCTTGCGTGGAATAACAGGGAATCATAAACAGGATAGTGGTCATTGCCATGGAAAACGTTGCATTGTACCTCAAGTAACATTTTAACAGAGAGAAACAAAGGAACAAGATATCAGTACCATAGGAAGGAAATTACATTTAATTTAATCGCTTCAATGTATCATCATATATTCAATCAGTAGCGCCAAAAACACTCTGCTTAAAGTACGTATAATAACGCGAAACACACATTTACAGCAGTACCACACACCTGAATCTGCTTATATTAGTCCTCAAAGTGCAGATGCGAGATTCCGATGAAGTGGTTAAAACAAAGTCGGAGAGAACCTTGTGCACAACTCACTAAAGCCACGTCATTACATTCCAATTCACCTCCGCATTCACACAGTCCAACATCAGAATCTATGCTAATTACATTTTCAAATGGTGACATTGGTATATCAACGTCGTACCCTGGATTTCGCCAAGCATCTTGGAACATCGGCTCAGTGGCGGACTACATGTGTTAGTGTAAAAGAAATAAGATTTGAAATTTGGAGCCCCCCCCCCCCTTAGTTCGCCACTGCATAGGCTTATATGTAGGGGCAACGAAGTGAGAAAAAATTCTGTGTCATTGCCATAATATTTCTGAAGTATTATGTTATATACACTACTGGCCATTAAAATTGCTACACCAGGAAGAAATGCAGATGATAAATTGATATTCATTGGACAAATATATTATACTAGAACTGATATGTGATTCCATTTTCACGCAATTTGGGTGCATACATCCTGAGAAATTAGTACCCAATACAACCCCCTCTGGCCGTGATAACGGCCTTGATTCGCCTGGGCATTGAGTCAAACAGAGCTTAGATGTCGTGTACAGGTACAGATGTCCATGCAGCTTCAACACGATACCATAGTTTATCAAGAGTAGTGTGGAAAAATCAAAATATTGTTTCCTAAAGGATGTATGTACACACTGTAAAACTTTCAAACATGTAGAATAAAAACTGTATTTAAAAAGAAATAAATAGTGTGCATTTCTTTTGGAGTGATTCTCGTAAAATGGCGGCTGAGTTTACGTTAATTACCGCTAGGAGCGCTGTAAATCTATGGATTTGAAGCTCGCGGTTTAAACTGTCAGCTTGGTTCGTTCTGCCACTAGGTGGCAGGCGAGAGCCCTGCCTTGCCTTACATAGACCTTGACGAGGCGTTAAGGCCATTTCACACCGACGTAGCGTATCTGGAACTACGTCTTCGGAAAGACGTATCGCCGGCCGCGGTGATCGAGGGAACTGAGGCGCTCCAGTCACGGTCTGTAAGGCCACTACGGTCGGGGGTTCGAATCCCCCCTCGGGCATGGATATTTGTGCCGTCCTAGTTCGTAAGTAGTTCATAAGTAGTTTGTAAGTTTAGGGACTGATGACCCCGTAGTTAAGTCCCATAGACTCTATAAATATTCTTATGAGAGGAGAGAAAGACGTATCTTGTAATGTAATCAAATGGGGTATTTGACACCGACATAGCTCGCATCGCGTCCAGCCGAGATACATAATACACATATCTCCAGCTACGCCTGCAGACGTAGCGTCGCTGCGTATCTCCGCTCGCGCATGCGCACTACGCTGCTCCACAAATGACGTACTCTGTGCTCTATTACTGAGTGTTTATGTGGTTATTGAGCAAAGTGTCTGCATTAACTGACCAAGTGCGAAATAATCTAGTGCTGTGGGACTATTCTAAAATTGAATGTTTCTATTTTGAAATTACGGGCAAGGAATCGTTACCTTCGACTGTTCTTCAGGAGGTAAAGATTTTCTGTAATTTGTAACCTGTTTTTTAATGTCGCTGCTGACGCGGGATAAAACTTCATCGAACTGTTCTGCATTAATACGTTCGCTGCGACTGAAGCTTATAAGCGTTTCCGCGATCAAGCCAATGTGGGTAACGCTTATAAGCGGCGCGTTCGCTAGTTGAATACACAGTTTAGTTTGTTCGGCAGTGCACTCGTGTTAGTACAAGCCACCAATAAAATATCACGTTTTCTTGTCTGCAGTTGTGTGTTTCCGTCTTTAGTCGTCAGTGTTGTGCATTGTTTGCAATGGCGTCGAAACAACCGACACCAGGGGCTTGTAACCCGAAAAAGAGTGGAAAGAGTGAACAATATACTCTTATAAGCACCAGAGAGCATTCGACATGCAGCTAAAGCATACTTGCATTTCTATATCCAGCACCACATCTTGCGCAGACGTTATATTCGCTTTCCTTATTACGTGCGTGCACAACCTGAACTTACAGGTTTCACAGGGGTATGATTTCAGCTCTCAGCGAATGTGCGCTACGGGTGTCCGCTTAGAGCATTAGCAGCCTGCACTATTGACCGCAGCGTACGTGTTAAGCATGAAGTAAGTTTTAAGCTTTTAACGTCAAGCTGTAAATCTTGTATTAGGTGGTGGTGTTCGCCATATGCTGTTTTTAACATTTATTGTATGATTTATTCGACACTGAATACAACAATAATTTATCATCACTATCGCTACTTTAACTACAGTCCATTCACGGCACACTGAAGTTGATATTTGGGTCACACCATTGAACGCCATTTCACAAACAGTATTGAAGTTAGCACACCATCTCAACAACTTAGCAAACGCGAAAATGGGGTAGAAAACATAGCTCTTGATATGTAGCTTTCGGTTTGAAGGGTATCTCTCGTCAGGATAGATGCTACATACTGCGACGTCTTCCGAAGACGTAGCTCGAGATACGCTACGCCAGTGTTAAATGACCTTTATGCATAGCAATATCAACTGGCACTGGGAGACCTTATTGGTTGTTGGTAGGAGCCAATGAGATGCTGCATATTTCTTAACCGGAGATTCAAGTCAGGCGCTGTCACGTACATAAAGAAAAACTTCTTGTTTAATCTATACCTAATATTCTGAAGGCTATGCTACAGATCACTTTTTTTAAGTGAAAGTTAGGTTAGGTATAGGTTAAACAAGAAGTTTTTCTCTTAGTATGTGGGACGCGTAGCACCCGAATCTCCATTTAAGAAATATGCAGCATCTTATGGACTCCTACAGAGCCGGGGTGGAGTAGCCGAGCGGTCTAAGGCACCTCGCTGCGGAGCGCGCGGTTGCTCGCCATCGGAGGTTCGAATCCTCCCTGGAGCATGGGTGTGTGTGTTTGTCCTTAGGTTAGTTCACCTTAGTGTGTAAGCTACGGACTGATGACTGTGCAGTTTGGTCCAAAAGATTTACACACATTATATATATATATATATATATATATATATATATATATATATATATATATATATATATATATATTTGCTCCTACTGACAACCAATCAGGTCTCCCGGTGCCAGTTGAAACTGCTATACATAACGCCTAGTTAGACCTCGTGCGCCGGCCGCGGTGGCCGAGGGGACTGAGGCGCTCCAGTCACGGTCTGTACGGCCACTACGGTCGGGGGTTCGAATCCCCCCTCGGGCATGGATATTTGTGCCGGCCTTAGTCTTAAGTAGTTCACAAGTAGTTTGTAAGTTTAGGGACTGATGACCCCGTAGTTAAGTGCCATAGACTCTACAAACATTTGAACATTTGAGACCTCGCTGCTTGTGTAATGGCGGCTATTGTTGATGTCGTGCAGCGTACCTGCGCGCGGGCGGCGTGAACGTGGTGGTGGTGGACTGGGGCCGGCTGGCGCCGTCGCCCTGCTACCTGGCCGCCGTGCTCAACACGCTGCAAGCCGGACGCTGCCTCGCCACGCTGCTGGAGCAGCTCCAGGTGAGGCACACTCCAACCTAGCCCACCAAGTCCAGCCCTAAAGCTATAGGCAGTGTCAGAAGACTGGATACTGATAAAACATGTGGTTTATTTTAAAATACTCTCGCAGTCATTGTGAATGTCTGATAACGATAACTGTATGGCACTTAGAAGTCTAGCAGGGCGGACGCACAGGATACCGTGCCCACGGGTGCGGTTCCTGTAGGGAGATGCTTGTCCACTGTTGGTCGAGCTGATCTCTACGAGATTACGAGAGTAACTCGGGCGTCCGATCCTTGATTGTCGTGAGTGCATTCGTGTTCTCTCGATAATCCATTGTTGTCCGGGGCAAGTCCCGGAGATAAATTAAATTGGTCCCAATCCCCCGGCTCCGACCAAGGTTTTCGGGAGGTTTTCCTTGGTTGTAAGGCGTATGCCGGAGCTGGTAAGCCCCTCCCACTTATTCCCAATTGGGATTCCCCTTTGCCCCACTATCAGCTTGTCTGATAATTGGCTGAATAGAACCGCGACTCTTTATGGGCCGGATCTCAAACAGCCCGCTCCACTCCTCGGAGTGGAAAATGAAAAGAATAAGGGTTTTTTTTTTTTTTTTTTTTTTTTTTGCTTGGTAGAGTAAACACAATTCACCACTAACACCATCTGTATCAACTTTCTCTTATTACCACTACCTCGGTTGCCTTAATGTTGTCTCCACCCCTAGAACCGACATAAGGACGTCTAATCATTGTAGTACCAGTGCAGTACAGTAGGTAGCGTGACGACTGCACCCGTTGCCTGTTTGCAGCGCGCCCACGGCCCGCTGGAGCTCCACCTGGTGGGCCACAGCCTGGGCGCGCACATCTCCGCGTTCGCCAGCAACTACCTGCAGAAGGCCACCGGCACCAGGGTGCGCAGGATCACAGGTCAGTAGCAGGCGCAGCCAGCCAGCTACCAACTACTGCACAAATGTGACCAGGCATGTCAGCGGAGCAGTTAACCACTCTTTAAACTATAAATGAATGTAAATATCAAATCTGTTTAGTCCCCTTAAAACAACCAACAACAACAACAAATGTCAAATAAACAACGTCAAGAGACATATTTTGTCTCGATATCTATTAAAGATATTAAACTGAAGTAGAGGCCATGTTAACGTATTTATAAGGGAACAAGAGACACAGTTGAAATTTATGTAGTGGTAGGGGGATGTAACCGTACAATCGCTGTATGCATTAATACTCGGTGGCCTAGTGGTTATGGCGTCTGCCTAGTAAGCGGAAGGTCCTGGGTTCGAATCACGGCTGCAACATAAGTTTTAATTAATTGCGTCTACTTCAGACCTGGGATGTAAACAGTCTTAAGGGACATTCAATAAGAAACTGAGTTGTTGTATTTTAGACATATTTCATATTGTGTTTCATTAAGTTAATCGATAGTTCTATCCAAACATCGTCTTTAATTTCAAACTCTCATCAATGCTAATTTCGTGTCCCAAGAACAGTGCATGGAGAGAAAAACGTGGCTACTAACTTTCATCTCTGTTCCAAAATACGTAACAAAATTTTTGTTCAGTGTAAAAGGAAAATTAAAATTTAGTGATTTTCGAGAATATGTGGACATAATCAAAGATTTAAAGAATCAGATAGTACACTTATTTTGCTTTACGTTTCTTCGACATGATTTATTTTTTATTTTTTATTTATTTTTTTTTTATTTTTATTTACTTATTTTTATTTTTATTTATTTATTTATTTTTTTTTTTTTTTTTAGTGAGCTATCTCGCATTACATTCTCCAGTCGCGCTTGAAGTTGGATGTAAGTCAGCGTACTGAAAAATAGCGACATTCTAGAGGTTTCATGATTATACACCACTCTGAAGCCAAAACTACACATCGCAAACGAATAGTGTTTACTTGTGGTAGTAGGTATTGTCTCCCATTGTGCACTGTGATGGTAGAGCATTGACAACGATAAGGGGCTGCAACATATGGAAGTTGAAAGTTACAGACTTATACACAATTCTACGTGCGAGTGTTAATATTTCGCTCTTCAGGAAAAGCTACACAGTGGAGACGAACTATTTCTCTGTGTTGTCGTAGTACAAAGTCTCCCGTTCTACACCACAGACAGCTATAAGAGGGTGGAACAAATAGTGGTTGCAAGTAAAGAGCTTATATAAGAATTCGGACTGAAGACCAGCGATGACTTGACACTATAATAGCAAAGATGTTATATACAGCGAAACGTGATGCACATTCTTCCGTTTGTTTTCTGCAAAAGCGTACGAATAAAGAAAACTATGCGTATATTGCAGTTTGAAAAGTAAAACTACCAAGAAAGGTGCCAAAGCTTAAGAAAGACATTTCGTGTTTTCAATCCGTTTGTAAAAGACAGAAAACGGCGCTGAAAAGTGAATCTACAGACGATAGAAGCTTAAAATTTGTAGACGTTGTTTATCTTACCTTGTAGGCATTAGCGAGTTTTCGATATTCCCATCCCTAAGGGGATGAAATAAGGGATGACCGGTTTTTTGAACATACGTTGCTATTAAGGAAAGTTTGAAGCAAGAAATACAAAACTTCGGATTTAGATTTCTGATTGGAATTTTAAAAATATGTGTTTCGATATCTTTGGAAATTCAACCATTAAGCGGGTGAAATAAGGGAAAATCTTTCAATGGTGTTACTAAGACTATTTTCATGCTAGAAATGCGAAAATTTGGATTTGAAACCATGGTTATAATTTAAAAAAATGTGTTTCGGAATGTTTCGAATTATGCCATCAATGGTGCAATAGGAGGTGGTAAGTTGTATCAAAATACTTGATTACGAAAGCATTTTTAAAGCTAAATCTATGAATATTTTTATTTGGAAGTAGAAACAACCAATGCAGACCATCTAGTCTACAAGTGCGAAGCAACGGGAATTAAGCTAGATTTTATAATATAACTAACTAGTAGCGAAGGAACTTAAAAGGTGTACGTGATGTTTAAAGTTGAATCTATCATTTAATCAGACAACAAAAGTATTTTATTTTAAAGTTACTCATTCAAAACCTGATCTGATATTAGTTGCAGTCCAAATAGTTGTCATATATTAATGTTTAACAGTCAAGATTGCTAATTCATGAGATAACTTCATCAAAATTTAACTGAACACGTACATTGTTCATTAACACAGTAATTTGGCCCTGATATTGATGTATATACTGTTAATTGAGAAACAGTGCATTAAACTGATTGTGTGCGGAACGGATATTTTAACAAAGCAACTGTGGCTTGTAACCTGCATGAAACACACACTGACTATACTCAAAAAATTTGACTGCTAGAAAGATATTAAAAACACAAATGTTCGACTACGAGAATTTTATGCAGATCAGTACCTGATTATCAAAACTCAGTATCATACTCAATTAACTGCAGTGTTGCATAACAATCATTTACTACGTTACCAATAAATAAATCTGTTCAACAAGATTACCAAAGTCTGCATTTTAAATCCACAAATAACTAATTATCAAATAAAGGAAGTAGGTTAATCTTCCAACTACGTAAATGAAACAGGAAAGAAAGGTCAACCACTACATTTCCTAAATGATACAAGCTTTTCATAATTACATGAAATGCTATTACCTTCATTCCAGAGGTGGTACAACATTTTTCACAATTATGTGAAATGCAATATATTCCAAATACAATCAAACCAACTTGCTGGCACTGCAGTCTCTGCTCTACATCGGAGCCACATATACAACACAACTGTTCTCTAAGGGAGCTGAACCACAAGTCTCACTCTCTGTCTCTCCGTACGAGCTACAATGCTATGCGATACATAATCTTTGCCAAAGATGAAACTTCACAACTTCTCACAACTTACACGCAGTAGATGCAATATTATACATTTTCTTGCAAGCAAGTTACTCGACACAAAACAGGAGGCACAATATTAGACAGTTTCTTACAAATTCAGCAATATACATTTTCTATGGACACGTTTCAAACTTCTGTTCGTCAATGTCAAAATCACCAGTCCCCCGTTGGGAAGGAGTGAGGATAGGGGAGGGGGAAAGGAAATGCAGACCGAGATGTAAAGAAGAGAAAGACTGCATTAGCTCGGGCCCTGTGCTCGCCACGCACGTGCTCACGAAAGAACCGCGAGCCACCTGGGAGGCCCGTGAGATGAGGCTGCTGTCGTCTGGACGGCTTTACATCGAAAGGAGTTGGGTGGTCGTAACGTTCTGGCTGATCGGTCAGCTCAGGGTCTAGCGTCCCGTCGACAGAGTGGTCATCAGAGCCATCGCTGGGATTTTTGGGTAAGGGTGGGGAAGGCAATCGTCGGCCGTCCTCTTGGAAATAAACCATCCAGCATTTGCCTGGAATGATTTAGGAAACTCACAGGACGCCTAAATCTGGATGGCCAGGTGTGGATCGGAACCACCGTCCTCTCGAATGCGAGTCCAGTCTGTCACCACTGCGCCACCTCGCTCGGTATCACCATGTATCTTGAAGCGATGGTGATACTGGAAGAGGTCGAAGAAGAGACTGATACTCAGACAAAGAGCAAGAGAAAGCGGGTACGACAATGGATTGACCGAAGAGATTTGTATTGAGTACTCTATGCCAGTGGCGGCTCGTACAAAATTTGACCAGTGTGCTGCAATATTACAAAAATAAACAAAATATACTAAAATAAAAAGCGTGACTGACAATGGAAATAACGGAGCTTAGCAATATCCCCACCACGTCATCTGCGTTCTACACAAGTGACCAATGAAACTGCTTGGCTGAAAAGTGCAGTTTCACTAGCATGTTGGCTATAAATTACTAATGTTGTTTGTGACTGAATTTTTATATATAGAAATTAAAAATTTGGACTCAGAGGTATTTGAATATGAGCCTCACACAAGTAGGTTTGAGAGACAACGCGCAAGACGCTTGAGCCAGCGCGCTATTTGACTCTATATGCCTCAATATTCGTCATATACTATTCTTCCGCAGCCGTTACACGCAGCGCGAAGAGAAATATTGATCTGGTGCTGCAGTCGGTCTCAGCACACATGAGTCGCCAGGCCTGACGTCAGGTCTGCGCATGCGCACTAGCGAACAGACGACTGCGCCTCTTCTCTGTGCACGTACCAGCGCGGCTGAATCCCACTTCAGCACACGGAGCTGGTTTCCAGCTATCGCGGCGAGAGCGCTCCAAAATGTATTTTCATCCTTATTACTAGCATTGTAATACGTATTGGGAGGGAATTGGCATAATTTTATTGTGATATCTGGATCGCATTCCAAGAGAAAAGCTGTAATTTTACAGCGATTTCTCGCTTGCTTTCGAAGAGAAATGGCATAATTTTAGTAATATATTTACAGTGTGCTGCAGCACATTAGCACATTATCACCAGCCGCCACTGCTCCATGCGCTCCTAAAAGAAGTCGCAACTGAAGACAATAAAGAATATTTTTCAACACTTAGAAAGTAGGAAAGGCGCGGAATGGCCGGGTGGTCTAAGGCGTCATACTACGGACCGGACAAACGTTCCCGTCAGACGATCAAGTCCTCCATCGGGCATGTCCTTGTGTAGGTTGTCCTTAGTGTAGGTTAGTTTAAGTATGTTGTATGTCTAAGAACTGATGACCATAGCAGTTGGGTCCAATAGGCTTACAAACATTTAAAAATTAGAAGAAGGATAAATGCTTTAGATTTCTGTTAGAAAAATGCGTAGTAAAATCTAGACAGGCCAATGTCTTAATCCAATAAACATTTGGCGCATACATTGAGTCAGTCCTTATCCCTGGTGGGTGCTAAACAAACATATTTGCATTCTGAAGAGAAAGTTGGAGAAAGAACTTTCGCAAATAGATTTCTCGTCGCAGCGAATAATCTCTTTCTTTTAATGATTTCCATCCCAACTCCTGTATCATTTTCGTGACACTCACTCCCCTAAATCGCAATAAAACGAGCTGCCCTTCTCTGAACTTTCTCTAAATCGTCTGTCAGTCCCAATTGATGTGGATCCCACAATGCCCAGCAATACTCCAAAATAGGACGCACAAGTGTGGAGTGGGCAGTTTCTTTAGTAGAACTGTCGCTTCTTCTAAGTGTTCTTCCAATGAAACATAGTCTTTGGTTTACTTTCCCTACAATATTTTCTATGTGTTCTTTCCTATTTAAGTTATTTGTAATTGTTACTCCTAGGTATTTAGTTGAATTACGGCCTGTAGTTTTGACTCATTTATCGTATAAATGAAGTTTAACGGGCTTCTCTTAGTGGTCATATGGATGACTTCACACTTCTCATTATTAAGGTGAATTGCCATTTTTGCATCATGCTGATATCTTATCTAAATCACTTTGCAGTTGCTTTTGATCCTCTTGTGACTTTACTAACCGGAAAATGACAGCGCATCCGCGAATAGTCTAAGAGAACAACTCAGATTGTCTCCTAAATCGTTTATAAAAATAAGGAACGGTAAGGCCGTATAACACTTACCTGGAGAACGCCCGATATCATTTCAGTTCTACTCGATGACTTTCCATCAATTACAACGTACTGTGCCCTGTCTGACAGAAAAATCACGAATCCGATCGCACAGTTGTGACGATATTCCATAAGCACGCTGTTTGATTAGAAGGCGCTTGTGAGGTACAGTGTCGAAAGCCTTCCGCAAATCTAGAAATTTCTATTTGACATCCCTTGCCTATAGCACTCATTATGTGAGTAAAGAGCTAGCTGTGTTTCACAAGAATGATAGTTTCTGAATCCGCGTGGACTACGGGTTAATAGGTCGTTCTCTTAGTGGTAGTACATAATATTTGAGGAAAATATATGTTCTAAAATCCTACTGCAAACCGACGTCAATGATATAGGCCTGTAATTTTGCGGATCTCTCCTACTGCCTTTTTTAAATATTGGCGTAACCTGTGCAACTTTCCAGTCTTTGATTACGGAACGCTCGTATTGCAAATCCGATATCAGTTTTTATTTTTGTACAGTACACATTTCACGTTCCACAAGCACTGCAGTACTAGAAACGGTAACAAACTTAAGTATCTTATCAAAATGTTCAAATGTTTGTAAATCTATCGGACCAAACTGCGTGGTCATCAGCCCGTAGCTTACAAACTACTTAAACTAAATTAAACTAACCTAAGGACAAACACACACACACACACCCATGCCCCAGAGAAGACTCGAATCTCCGACAGCGAGCAACCGCGAGATCCGCAAAGTATCTTATCAAAGATTCAAATGTTGGAAAATTTATGGGACATAACTAATGCGGTGATCAGTCCACATACTTACATACTTACTAACTTAATGAGAGCAGACGCACCCACATCCATGCTCGAGGGAGGACTCGAACCTCCGACGGGGAGCAACCGTGTGCTCCGCAGCAAGGCGCCTTAGCGCGCACGGCCATTCCACCACTCCAGTCATCGTATCTTCACTCCGACAAGTCAGTTCACTTATCCACAAGTAACAGATCACTGAAAAGATAGACCAAAACCCAGCTACGCAAGAGACGGCGTTCACACCGTGGGGGAAAGTGCTCGCCTGGCAGCTGTCCAGCTTACCGGACCGCGCCAACTAAGCCGTTTCACTTATACACTTTGCTAAACAGTGTCGTGCAGACACTTTGAAAACAAGTGTCTTATTAAGGTGGAGTATTTAAAATTTTTATGTGTGTGAATTTATGACAGATGGAGGAAACACATTGATGATTTGCTGTAGCGTTTCAGTTCAGCTTCTTGTTCTATTAGGGTTGGCGATAAAAATCTCACTAAATTAGCTTACTATGCCTATTTTCAATCACTTCTTTCGTAAGTCATTATATCATTTAGTAAAAAAGTACTCGTTGCACAAAAGCTTGTAAGCAGAATAACTGCTCGAGACCAATGTCATACTGCAGGCATCTTTTTTAAGGAACTAGGGATCTTCACAATTGCTTCACGACCACAATGTAAATTACAAGACTTTCTGAATGACAACTCCCTCTACACAGCATATCTGGATACCGGTTACTTTGGAATAAGGTTGGGTATCTCGGACATATTCTGAGTCGTAGCCCCCTTTGTGCTACCAAATCCACCGGTTAGTCCTTCAATCGTTAGGGGTAAAATCCAACAGGACCCTGGACATGTAAGGCTAGCAAATTGCTTCCCAGGTACTCCGATCTGATGCTGGCAACAATCAGATCAAAATGCCTCGTACCTTTATGCAACCTCCAGTTCACAGACCAAGGACTCCTCCGATACGACTTGGCAAATGATCTGGAATAAGATGGGGAGCTGTTAATGTCAATGGAGATTACACTGGGAAGAAGGTAGAGCTCAAAAAATGTTCAAATGTTTGTATAGTCTATGGGACTTAACTACGGGGTCATCAGTCCCTAAACTTACAAACTACTTATGAACTACTTACGAACTAGGACGACACAAATATCCATGCCCGAGGGGGGATTCGAACCCCCGACCGTAGTGGCCGTGAAGACCGTGACTGGAGCGCCTTAGTCCCCTCGGCCACCGCGGCCGGCGAAGGTAGAGCTGGCAGAGACTACAAGAAAGAGGGGGTTAGATGTTTTAGCTGTTAGTGACGTTCGGATAAGGAGAGAGAAAGAGGACGAAGTCGGAGAATATAAGGTCTACCTCTCAGGAGTCAAAGCAGGAAGAGCCCAGTGGGTTGTAGGACTTTACATCACGAAAGAATTCGAACCTAGGATAATTACAATAACGTATGTAAATGATCGACTGATGTGGAAAGATTTGGCCAACTCCAGCAAGAAAATTAGGATAGTGTCAGTTTCTTCGCTCTGTGAAGGGACAGTTCAAGATGAGGTACATAGATTTTACAACGCACTCACTGATATATTTTTTAGAGTGAAGGATAAGTACAGTGCTTTGCTCATGGCCGACTTCAATGTCATGATAGGAAATCGAACAGAAAGGTATGAAAAGGTTATGGGTAAGTTTGAAGACGGTATGGAGTCCGACTGGAACGGAAAACAGCTCTTGGATTTCTGTGCCAGTATGGGCTTAGTTATCACAAACTCCTTTTTTAAGCATAACAACATTCACTGATATACCGATATACCATGGAAGGCACGGGAACCAGCTCTGTCATTGTCTATACAATAACAGATCAGAAATTCAGAAAGGCAATCAAGGACACACGTGTTTTCAGAGGGTTCTTTGATGACATTGATCATTATTTAGTCTGAAGTGAAATTGGTATTGTGTGATCAAAAGTGCAGAAAGTCAGGTCCATATGTAGAGGGATAAGACTGTAGAAGCTTCAGAACAAGGAAATCAGACACCAATATATAACAATTCCCTCAGAGAATTACCAGTTAGTTGGATGTGGACACTTACAATCATTGGAAGAGGAATGGACAAGGTACTGGGACACAATACTAAGAATGGGTAGAGAATGTCTTGGAACAGTAGTGTGTAAAGCCAGGAAGAAGCAGACAGCTCGGTGAAATGATACAGTCAAGGCAGCTTGTAAAACGAAAAAGAAGGCATTTGAAAAATGGCTCCATACTACAACCCAGGCAGGTAAAGAAAGTTACTTTGAAGAAAGGAATAAGTCCAAACATATAACTGCAGAATCCAAGCAGAAATTATGGAAAACTAGACAAAGAAGTTAGAAACTTTGGTCAAGCAGCAGGAAAATCATTTTAGAGCGTAATTAGCAGTGTTTTGGACAGGCCAGGAAAGCAACTTGTGAATTCTGTGGATGCCTTGGGCAGATGAAGGGAATATCTTGAAGAGTTGCTGAATGTAGGTGAAAAGTTCAATTATGTATTAGATTTTGAGATAGAATGGGATAGGAATGATGATGGAAACATGATCATATTTGAGGAAGTGGAGAGAATGGTCAAAGGATTGCAGTGCAGTAAAGTAGCTGGGGTAGTTAAAATTAAGTCGGAATTCATGAAATACAGTGGAACATCGGGTTTCAAACGGTTACACAGGATAACTGAAATGGCGTGGGAGTCGACTGACTGGACGAAAGCAGTAACACACCAATTTTCAAACATGGAAAAAGAAAGGATTATAACAGCTACAGAGATATGTCTTTCATTAGCATTGTGGGTAAACTGGATGAAAATTAGTGTGGTTTTAGACCTGTTAGAGGCTATCAGGATCAGATCTTAATGGAGAAGTGTTACGAGTGGAACAGGGAATTGTATCTAGTTTTATAGATCTAGAAAAGGTTTATGACCGTGTACCTAGGAGGAAGTTTTAGTCAGTTTTACAAGATCATGGAACAGGAGAGAGGCTTCTGCAGGCAAGTAAAGGTCATTGCGTAGACTGTCAGGCAGCAGTTAGAGTAGACGACAAATTAAGCTCATGGTTCAGGATAGTTTCAGAAGAAAGACAAGGCTGTAACCTGTCACCACTGTTATTCATACTATTCATGGATCATATGTTGAAAACAGTAGACTAGCAGGGCAGGATTGAAGTAAGTGAAAACCAAATAAAGAGTCTCGTTTATGCGGACGACTTATTTGTGATGGCAGATTCGATTGAAAGGTTCCAATCTAATATTTCATAGATCAGAGGCGTAAGGGTTATGTTATGAAGATCAGCATCTCGAAAACCAAAGTAATGTCTGAGAGAAAGAGATTTAAACAGATTAAGTGCCAAATAGGAGGAAGAAAGTTAGAAGAGTTGGACAGTTTCAAGTGCTTAGGATGTATTTTCTCATAGATTGGCAAAATAGTGAAAAAATTGCTATCAAGGTATAACAAAGATAACGCAATGAGCGTTCAACTGCGACTTACTCTCTTCTGCAGTAAGGAAGTGAGAGCAGTTAGCGGTGCAGCGCACTATCTTTCGACCAACTTTGTTGTATGGGAGTGAAATTGGGGTACATACAGGTCGCCCTATTCATAAGACTGAGGTTACAGATTGCATGTACTAATAGATGGGAACAATGGCAGGAGGGTGTTCATAAAGATAAAAGCAAAGAAACAGCCGGAATGTACACCATGGATGAAGTAGTTAAAACGAGCGGGCTGAGATGGTGGGGTCATGTTACAGGCAAGTGAGAAGGAAAGTTAGCTAAGAGGCTCATTAGTGCGGCAGTAGAGGGTAAGAGGTGTCTAAGTAGATCAAGGAGATACTCCTGGTCATTAAAATTGCTACACCACGAAGATGACGTGCTACAATAACCGACAGGAAGAAGATGGTGTGATGTGCAAATGATTAGTTTTTCAGAGCATTCAGACAAGGTTGGCACTGGTGGCGACACCTACAACGTGCTGACATCAGGAAAGTTTCCAACCGATTTCTCATACACAAACAGCAGTTGACCGGCGTTGCCCGGTGAAACGTTATGCCTCGTGTAAGGAGGAAAAATGCGTACTATCATGTTTCCGACTTTGATAAAGGTCGGATTGTAGCCTATCGCGATTTCTGTTTATCGTATCGCGACATTGCTGCTCGCGTTGGTCGCAATCCACTGACTGTTAGCAGAGTATGGAATCGGTGGGTTCAGGAGGGCAATACGGAACGCCGTGCTGGATCCCAACGGTCTCGTATCACTAGCAGTCGAGATGACAGGCATCTTATCCGCATGGCTGTAACGGAGCCTGCAGGCACGTCTCGATCCCTGAGTCAACAGATTGGAACGTTTGCAAGACAACAACCATCCGGACGTACAGTTGACGACGTTTGCAGCAGCATGGACTGTCGGCTCGGAGACCATGGCTGCGGTTTCCCTTGACGCTGCATCACAGACAGGAGCGCCTGCGATGGTGTACGCAACGACGAACCTGGGTGCACGAATGGCAAAACGTCATTTTTTCGATGAATCCAGGTTCTGTTTACAGCATCATGATGATCGCATCCGTGTTTGGCGACGTCGCGGTGAACGCACATTGGAAGCATGTATTCGTCATCGCCATACTGGCTTATCACCCGGCGTGATGGTATAGGGTGCCATTGGTCACCTCTTGTTCGCATCGACGGCACTTTGAGCAGTGGTCGTTACATTTCAGATGTGTTACGACTCGTGGCTCTACCCTTCATTTGATCCCTGCGAGCCGGCCGCGGTGGCCGAGGTGACTGAGGCGCTCCAGTCACGGTCAGCACGGCCACTGCGGTCGGGGGTTCGAACCCCCCCCCCCTCGGGCATGGATATTTGTGCCGTCCTAGTTCGTAAGTAGTTCATAAGTAGTTTGTAAGTTTAGGGACTGATGACCACGTAGTTAAGTCCCATAAGCTTAACAAACATTTGAACATTTTGATCCCTGCGAAACCCTACATTTCAGCAGGATAATGCACGACCGCATGTTGCAGGTCCTGTACGGGCCTTTCTGGATCGGAAAATGTTTGACTGCTGCTCTGGCCAGCACATTATCCAGATTTCTCACCAAATGAAAACGTTTGGTCTGGCTCAGCAACTGGCTCGTCACAATACGCCAGTCACTATTCTTGATGAACTGTGGTATCGTGTTGAAGCAGCATGGGCATCTGCACCTGTACACGCCATCCAAGCTCTGTTTGACTGAAAGCCCAGGCGTATCAAGGCCGTTATTACGGCCAGAGGTGGTTGTTCTGGGACTGATTTCTCAGGATGTATGCACCCAAATTGCGTGAAAATGTAATCACATGTCAGTTCTAGTATATTTGTTCAATGAATACCCGTTTATCATCTGCATTTCTTCTTGGTGTAGCAATTTTAATGGACAGTAGTGTAAGTATACGCGGTGAAGAATGATTTTGAAGTAAAAGGCTTAACTTCAGACGAAGCATCAATGTTAGCATGGAGAGAGTATCATGGCGGACTTTTATAAGGGTGACTACGCTTCAGCGTGAACACTGAAAGGCATTATGAATATCTAATGATGATGACAATAAATATACAGGGTCTTACAAAAAGGTATGGCCAAAATTTCACACACAAAGAAAGAAAGTATGTTATGTGGACATGTGTCCGGAAACGCTTAATGTCCATGTTAGAGCTCATTTTCTATTTACGGATGAGGCTTCATTCCAACGTGATCAAATTGTAAATTTTCACAACCAACATGTGTGGGCTGACGAGAATCCGCACGCAATTGTGCAATCACGTCATCAACACAGATTTTCTGTGAACGTTTGGGCAGGAACTGTTGGTGATGTATTGATTGGGCCTGATGTTCTTCCACCTACGCTCACTGGAGCACATCATGATTTCATACGGGATATCTACCTGTGCAGCTAGAACATGTGTCTTTACAAGTACGACACAGCATGTGGTTCATGCACGATGGAGCTTCCGCACATTTCAGTCGACGTGTTCGTATGCTTCTCAAATACGTATTCGGTGACCGATGGACTGGTAGAGGCGGACCAATTCCACGGCCTCCACGCTCTCCTGACCTCAACCCTCTTGACTTTCATTAATGGGGGCATTTCAAAGCTCTTGTCTACACAACCCAGGTACTAAATGTAGAGATTCTTCATGCTCGTATTTTGTGGACGGTTGTGATACAATACGCCATTCTCCAGGGCTGCACCAGCGCATCAGGGATTCCATGCGACGGAGGGTGGATGCATGTATCCTCGCTAACGGAGGACATTTTGAACATTTCCTGTAACGAAGTGTTTGAAGTCACGCTGGTACGTTCTGTTGCTGTGTGTTTCCATTCCATGATTAATGTGATTTGAAGAGAAGTAATAAAATGAGCTCTAACATGGAAATTAAGCGTTTCCGGGCACATGTCCACATAGACAAAATTTCTACTTGGTGCGAAAATTGGCTATTGACAGTAAATAAAGAAAAGTGTGAAGTAATACACATGACCACTAAAAGAAATCCACTGAACTTCAATTACGCGATAAATGAGTCAAACCTTAAGGTCGTAAATTCTACCAAATACCTAGGAGTTACAATTACGAACAAATTTGACTGGAGAGAACACAGAAAATATTGCGGGGAAGGCGAATCAAAGGTTACGTTTCATTGGCAGAACGCTTCGAAGATGTACCAGCTCCACCAAAGAGACTGCCTACACCACACTTGTGCGTCCTCTCCTGGAGTACTGTTGCCCCTTGTGGGACCCTCACCAGGTGGGACTGACGGAAGATATTGAGAAGGTTCACAGAAGGGCAGCTCGTTTTGTTTTATCACGTTACGGGGGGGGAAAGCGTCACGGAAATGTTGCACGAATTGGGGTGGAAATCATTAAAAAAAAAGATGTTATTCATTGCGGCGTGATCTGTTTGCGAAGTTTCAATCACCGACTTTTAGTTCTGAATGTGAAAATATTTTGCTAGCACCCACCTACTTAGGGAGACATGACCATCGCAATAAAATAAGAGAAATCAGATCGAAAACGGAACGATTTAGGTGTTCTTTCTTCCCGCGCGCTATTAGAGAATGGAACGGTAGAGAAAAGTTATGAAAGTGGTTAATGAACCCTCTGCCAGGCACTTAAATGTGATTTGCAGAGTATCTATGTAGATGTAGATATAGATGAACATATTTTCTTTCTGTGTGTGTGAGGAATGTTTCCTGAAAGTTTGGCCGTACCTTTTTGTAACACACTGTATAGATATTGAATGTCTTGGAATGGTATGTAGAGGTAATTTTATTAGAGAGACAGATTCCATATGCTTATGAAATGTAGTATTCGTGATGTATGGGTCAGTATGGACCTGATGTAGTTATTAGTTGGTAAGCTGCTCGCCACTACAGGCGTTTACAGGAGACAGTGAGGCAGTCGCGTGTTGGCAGGTAGTAAATCTGAGCGCGGTCAGGACGCTAAAGCTGGCAGGCGGCGGCGCCGGCGACACAGTCGCGGGACGTGCTGCGCATGCGCCGAGGGAGCCGAGGCGGCCGGAATGCCGATGGCAGTAGCGGTGGCCGCCGCCGGGCGGCTCAGGAGGGCCAAGAGAGTCGCTTTCCCCTCCACGGCCGGGGCTTAAGCCCGTTTTAAACGATCAACGAACTTGTAATAGATTGCTAACAAGTTGCGTTAATGGCGGCCGTCAGTCGTTTGAACGGCTGCACTAGTATGATCGCGCTAGTATCGAAGCGAGATAATTCTAGCGATAAAGAAATGGGGCCAGTTCTAAATTCGGTACTAGTGGGATCACTGCGCATGCGCGAGCTAGTAGCTGTCAGCTGCAGTCACCGCTCCAGTTAGTCCGCCATTTTCCTTCGTATTTACGTGTATTTTGCGTTATGTCGAAGTTTGTGATCAGAATGTATTACAAAATGTATTTCTAATGACGGCATTCACACTGTCCGTCACCACACCGTCACCTAACGTCAACGTCACGTTAAGCTTTCTCAAGAAAATTGTTTTGATTGAACGGTCGTCTGCTGACATCGGAAGTTAACCTATTTTCGTCACGCGATTTTCATACTGTAGTCGACAATTACACGGTTTGAGCGCAAACTTGTCTTATTAATCTTTAGTTTATTATTATGCTTTGGTTTAGCGGTAAATTGCAAATGTTTCATGACGACTTAAATGTTTATCTCAATTATTGTCCACCGAAAAGCGAGGTCGTACATCTGAAACCGAAAAATGGTTTATGATTTGCAATATCGTAACAGAAAAGGCTGAAGCCAATTGTTTATTTGAATAATATTATAATTAGATTATGCTATTTTCATTAAATAGCATTTTAAATGAAAAAGTCAGTCCAAATGAAAGACAAAAATTCAGTTGTGCATGACGTTATTAACAATGTCATTGGGCAAATCGTAGTGGATAAAGTAAAGAAGGTCTATTTACGCTCTTATAAATATTGCTTGATGTGTTCATAAGTTTATTTTTTTCGCTTGAAAATAGATGTGAATGTTTTGAAATGTTGTTTCACTACCCAGAACTTTACCACACTATGTTGACCAAAAACATCGACTGCAAGGTTTTCTTTGGCCGTCAATAACATTTAGCGTTGTTTCCTCAATTCCAGTATTAAACTATGACTTCCTACATAACAAATCGGCTTTTATAACCTCACTTTCAACATCAGGTATTACTGTTCTATTACGTTTATAGTCTAAACACGCTGCCACAAGATCTTGCTTGAGTTTGTAGTTCAGGGCTAGTACGCCAGGAGTGCTTCAGTAGACTAGTATCTATCTTGTTCACCTTCGTTCATCGTTTAAAAAGGGCTTTACGGCACTGTGCGGATCACGGGCCTCCTGCCGCGCTAACCGCCTCTTCGCAGTTGCAGGCGTCTGGCAAGTCCAGCAGTTCAGCACAGCAGCTCCTGCGCGCTTCTGGCGCTCACACCACGGCAGTCAGCAACCGCGTCTCGCTTCTAGGTGGCTCGCTAACTCGTCCAGGCCCGGCGGTTAATATTTTTTAACAGTGGCTAGTTGTCCAAATGTTGTCCCCACCCCCCTCCAATACCCGCTCCCACCGCTGCAAGTAACCTCTATATACAAAATGTTTCTATAAATTTGCATGTGTGTAATAACCGTCAAGGTACTGACGCCAGAGCAGACCAAAACTGGAAAGAACACGTAGATAATGTCGTGGGAAAGGCGAATCAGAGACTGAGTTTTATTGGCAGAACTCTTAAAAGATGCATTAGAACTACTAAGGAAACTGCATACACTACGCTTGTCCGTCCTTTTATGGAGTATTGCTGCCCAGTGTGGGATCCTTATCAGGTGGGATTGACGGAGGACATCGAAAGAGTCCAAAGAAGGGCAGCTCGTTTCGTATACCGGGGAGACAGGGGAGACGACGTTACGGAAATGATACAAGATCTGGGATGGGAATCATTACAACAACGGCGCTTATCAGTGCGGCGTGGGCTACTTACGAAACTCCAATCGCCAACATTCTCCTCCGAATGCAAAATAATATTTAATATTCATAGAATATATGACTTCAACTGCTATTCTATGAATATTAAATAATAACAGCTGCTGGATCAGAATGTGACGTCTGTTCTTTCCGAACTGACGCCACATGTATATATACAAAATAATATTGTTGACTGCCACTTACATAGGTAGAAATGATCATCAGAATGAAATACGAGAAATCAGAGCTCGAACGGAGCGATTCAGGTGTTCTGTCTTTCCGCGGGCTATTCGAGAATGGAATGGGAGATAAATAGTATAATGGTGGTTCGATGAACCCTCTGCCAGGCACTAAAATGTGATTTGCAGAGTATCCCATGTTGCATGTGGATATCGGCGGTTACACGCCATCTTTGCCGGCCGCGGTGGCCGAGGAGACTAAGGCGCTCCAGTCACGGTCTGCACGGCTACTACGGTCGGGGGTTCGAATCCCCCCTCGGGCATGGATATTTGTGCCGTCCTAGTTCGTAAGTAGTTCATAAGTAGTTTGTAAGTTTAGGGACTGATGACCCCGTAGTTAAGTCCCATAGACTATACAAACATTTGAACATTTTTGAACGCCATCTTCAAGACATTATTTCTTCAGACAACGAACTACACTGTGACATCTCCAAGAAAATGGTTTCCAAGATGGTACCTCCTAACGCCAGCAGACAGCCATCGACCACGAGCTGCATCATCTTTGCAACAGCAGCCACGCACTGTCTCCATGACAACACCTAGCGTCCACTGTACATATCCATGGCGACAGCAGCCATCTTGACCATGCTGTTCGCACGGAAACGGCGTCTCCTGACGCCAATAGATGGCGATCGTTTATTGCATAAGCCTATTAATATATAATAATCATTTTATATTATTATATTATTATTTATGAACTAAATATTTTATTTAATGACGATCTTTCTCTAAAATATTTTTTTAACTTAAATTTTACTAAACTATTAGACGAATAACAAACGGTATTGTATTTATAAATGTGACAAATCACCTTCAAGTGCATTTTAATACTTCCGTTTTACAGAAATACTACCTAAAATAATATCATATAATATTTCACTTGTTATTTCAACACCACGTCAAGTGAACATTTCCTGTTGGTTAAGGCATACTCCACGCGCTAAACGTGCGCGCTTCGACAGTATTTAACCCGTGGCGGCTCAGCCACTAGAACTAGCAGCAGTTATCGTATGGGACAAGCGCCTGGTCCGTGGACGTCAAGCCTACGCCACATAGGAAATGCAACCGATACATATTTTAATGACCGAGCGAGGTGGTGCAGTGGTAAGACACTGGACTCGCATTCGGGAGGATGGTGGTTCAAATCCACCTCCGGCCATCCTGATTTTGGTTTTCCGCGATTTCCCTGAATCTCTCCAGGCAAATGCCGGGATGGTTCCTTTCAAAGAGCACGGCCGATTTCCTTCCCCATCCTTCCCCGAAAATCCGAGCGTTATCTCCGTCTCTAATGACCACGCAGTCGACGGGACGTTAAACCCTAAGCTTCCTTCCTTATTTTAATGTTTATTTCATGTATAATGTTCTGACGCGCCTTATAACCTTGTATGTTTAATACCTTACAGATCTGAAGATGGCCCTGTAAACAGGCCGAAACTGGTCATCATTTGTATAAATGATATTTTTGCGATTTGTGACTGCTTTTACTTATAAATACAAAAATATTCTGTTGGTTTGTGTATAGCCGTTAATCTCCGACCCAACGTTACGTTATAATACTGGAAGCTTTCTAGTTACATATTTCATGAATATCTATATAGAAAAGAAGAATGCCCGTATGTTTGTTTGTGTGAACGTTTTGCACAAAACTCCTCAATGTTATTCCAATCTTTATGAAATTTTGTACACGTAAGCCTCAGTCCATAACGACGGTACCCGTAAGTGCAAGGATCACGTACAACACGAGATATTACGTCTTAAACAACGAGATACGAGAAAGAACTGCTACATAAAACGACAGTGTAGCACATTTCCTCCTAAACCACTGGACTCAATTTAACCACATTTGGTGCACATATTCCTTACCATAAGGTAATAATTGCTGTAGGGGTAAGAACAACATACGACACATGATTCAGGGTATATGACGACATAAACGATAGGAATCGTAAAAAACTGCCACATAACGCGAGGTCACTTTATTGATACGCTATATGACAATGAGAGTACTTAGCGACTTGCAGCAAACTTTAAACATAATTTCGAACCTTTATTAAACTTTTTCTCATCAACAACCACAATAAAATGATGAAAAAAAAATTCTCTCGCTTACTACTTTCCGCTGTTCATGGACTAATACTACACCATTCGGTATGATGTTACAATTTATAATTTCTACACTACAAATAGTAGACGCAGCAAATTTCACAGACAGTACACACACATATAGCTAAATGTATCTTCGAAACTGTATCACAGTACGACACGTCGTCCATGAGGTATGAGCACAAAAACAGTAACGTTCACAGAAAACCACCCACCCGTTACGCACCAAGTTTTAATCCATTACTTCTTTACTACTAATTGTATTCACAACAGATTTTATACTCATACAGAACTTACACAAAAAAATATATTCCTGAAAAATTATACAATCGTACAACATATAATAAATATGAGATAATATTGACTTCTATAGAGCTACAAAGAAAGGAAGAGAATGAAACAGTGCACGCCCAACGAATATGCATTATATTGGACAAATCTTAACTTCAAGAGTCTGCAGTTTCCATTGAGACTTGTATTTTACATTACGAATAATAAATTACAGGGGAATCTATTAATACTGCGGAATGGATTTGGCATCTCCATCCTCCTCACATGGACGACGTTATGTCGCTTGGACAGGGGTGGGCTCACCAAAGAAATTATTCATGTTACACCGTGGATTAGTAACTAGAAATATTGTTTATAGTCAGGTTTTGAATTAAAATGAATCTATCAATCTTACACATAAAGACTGGGGGGGGGGGACGATGAATGTCACTTTTTACCATTACATAAAAAAACGATTTTTAAACTTTGAAATCTTTTTGTGTGAACATTTTATCGTTTGTATTTTGATTACTACCTTTCTTGTTTGGATAATAATTTTGTACATTAAGAAAGACAGCTTTATTTCTTATGTATTCTCCCATAAATAAAACATGTTTTTAGAAGGAAGAAGATGTACAGAGAGAGAAGTTATAGGATAAGTACTAACTCATGATTGAATAAATAAATACCCGGGAACGCTGGGTTTTCAGCTAGTATTGTTTAAAATCTATATGTATACTACTTTTACGATTTTTCGTATCAACGTTTGCCCGTTATAAAATTTATATACATTCACGTATGACTTAGACAGAAAAATTATGAATGCAAAACAAACGTTGTGTTTAAATTTGAAAACATTCGCTCAAGAACTTTCGGAGATATACTATTTTGAATATAACACCAAACATGGCTCTAGGTTAGATATAGTTCTAAGAGGAGACGGAGGAAATTGATTTGGGGAGGGGGGGGGAGGGAAGGGGACGAACAGGCAGACAGTGATGGTGAGATAAATAGTAACACGCAATTACTCGTTAAACGAGAAAGAGTCAAAAACTTTTCTGTACTTTCAGTTTTATTTCACTGGCTGTAATGTATGGTCTAAAATGCATCGAACAGTAAGCTAATCGCTATCGAACTTTTTGAACAAATTACGTACACGTACGTGACTTGACAAAGAGTGTCGTTTGAAAACGAGTGTTACAAATTAAGGAAAGGTTAATGTTTTATTAGAAAGCTAAGATGCTGTACTACCAGACCCTCCTGAAGCCCCCCCCCCCCAGACCATGCTGCAGCCTCCCCTAGAGACAGTGTGTGTGTGTGTAATTCAACTGCCTTTCTGCCCATACCGTAATTTTTTCTTTTTTTTTTTCTTTTTTTTTTCTTTTTTTTTTTTTTTAGTAATCACTTTAGCCCGCTGACCTCAGCCCTCCCCCTGCCCCCTAAACCACGATCCTGGATACGCCACTGCTTCCAGGTGTCAAAAAATGAGATTGTTAAAACATATCCTTTCTTCAAAATAGAGTGAGAAGCGTTATGAAACTAAAACCTCATGCAGAATGAATATTAGGCATTTTCGATTTTCACAAGCTGCGGAAAACGTTTAAGGAAAAAGTAAATTGATAAAATGATGTGGGGTGGTCCTACATACCGTCAACAGTTTTTACAGCGTCAAAATCGGAAAAGTGATTTCCCCCTCTTTCCCAATCGGTCCGATCAGGAGTGGCCATCCCAGCGCGGTTCATTGTAAATAAATACTCTTTCATGTCAAGACAGCATTCTAGCCACTCAACGTTTTAGTGGGTACGGATTCCGCGGTTTCTCACTTCAAACGCAGGGCCTGGACGCGTCTCGTGGCATACTTGTTTTTAAAACTGTTGTAGTAATCAGAACTGACAATGAAATTCAACGTAATATGAACGGACGATGAAATTCGTAATCGCTTCTAATATTGTGATGATGCCGAGATCGGGTGGCAGTCAAGTTCAAAACGTGGTACTTTTTACGACTGTTACAGCCTTATTACCGTTTTAGGACGAAACTGAAATTCACAAATGTGTATATAATTAGCATTTGACTTAAACATTAAACATAAAAACACGCGTTTCGCGTATTTCAAGCATCAGCTTCGCTTCGCAATATCTCCTCATGTAATTGGCGTATTGCGATGCAATCAACGCCATTGTTTATGTGATTTGTCATGCTATAGATTGTTAATGAAATAATATAGGGTGTCCATTTAAAAACACGTAAGTTTGTGTTGAAAAACACATATGTTTTCGTTTTAGGATGTTTCAAAATATTTACATTCATGACCGCTTGACTTAAATGGTGAAAGTCGTTTTACAATTGTTGTTGTTCCAGAGATATTTTTGGTGAGCAAGATAACTGCACACCCTGTATATTTATAAGAGGGTCGTCCAACAAAGTAAGTTCGGTTTCTGTTTCTACCCACGGCAGCGCTACGATCGCAGTTCCGAGCATGCGCGACAGTTACTCTGACTCAAGGAGAAGACGTGTACGCCAATTTCAAATCTCAGCTGCCGACGTGTGGTTTGTAGTGCTTCTTTTTAATGTCAGCCGTTAATGAAAATGCCGCAGCGTATGAAATCAGATCTGTGATTCGTTTTCAAAATGCAAAGAAAGTTAAACGAAGGGAAATTCATCGGCAAATCTGCAAGGTTTAGGGACAAAATCACATGACCGATTCAATGGTTAAAAGATTGGTTAGACTGTGTAATGAAGTGCACGATGAAGAACGAAGTGGACGCCCGTCTGTCGTTACTGATGAACTGGTTCACACAATTGAAGAGAAGATTAAGCACAACCGTAAGTTTACACTTAGTGCCCTAGCTATGAAAGATGTGCAAATCTCACGATCACTAATTCATAAAATTGTTACTAAAAAGCTGAAATTTCGTAGGCTTCGCTTTCGTTGGGTACCCGAAATTCTTAATGAAAAACACAGAAAACAACTCTTGGGCAGTGCAATTCAGTTTTTGACACACTACAATGAAGAAGGCGATGGTTTTCTTTATCGGAGTGTCACGGGGGATGAAACTTGGGTATAGTACGACACCTCTGAAACAAAACGGCAATCAATGGAATGAAGTGACACTTCACCCCCAACGAAGGTTGAGCCTATGCAAATCTTGACACCTCGAAAAGCCATGTACACAGCTGTTTTGGGACAGGAAAGGCATTTTGCTGATTGATTTATTACCACGAAGCCAAACAATCAACGCACGTGGTTACTGCGAGAGCATTAAGAAATTGCGCCGCGCAATACAGAACGAGCGCTGAGGATTATTGTAAAAAATGTGGGCTTTTTTCCACGATAATGCCTGACCTCACAAGGCGAATGTGAGCAAACAACTATTACGGGAATTTCACTGCGACGTGTTTGATCATCATCCGTGCAGCCTGGACCTCGCTCCTAGCGACTTTCATCTCTTCTTACACCTACAGTCTGTCCTTGGTGGTCAACACTTCAACGATGATAACGATATGAAAGAACATGTTTCGATCTTATATATATTAAACGAATCTACGATAACTAAAGTTAGTTGGCCAGACCAAACTAACCGGCCGATTTTCTTCGTTTTTGTTTTAAACGAAAGGTATTCATCCACAGATTTGTCATCAAGAATCAGAATTTACATAACTCTCGCCTTCCTTTATCTACACTCAAACTCGATTTCCTTATATATATTTCTGTATATTGCTGTAAACTAAAGTCAATTGGTCAGGCCGTTCTATCCGACCGATTTCCTTCATTTTTGCTATAAACGAAAGGTATTCATTCGCAGATTTGTCATGAAGTATCAGAATTAACTTAAGTGTCTCCATCCTTTATTTTTATTCAAACGCGGTATCCTTCTGTCCTTGCACTGAATATTTTAATCGGTTTGTTTTACGATTTCTTCGCTTCTAATTAAGGTACACAGTTCTTTTCGACCTAACAACACTCAGCGGATCAGGCTGTTTCATTTACGCTTTTAAACACTTGCATTGATTGATTCTGAAGAAAACTATACGTGAATATTCAAATTTATTTCCATTTTGTCGTAACTTTTTGTCATTCCACTAACGGTGCGAAGAATTCGCACGGATACTGTAATATGGTTGAATACACAGGCGGCAACCTTCTATGAAGAAGGCATACAAAAAGTTGTGCCACGCTATGACAAGTGGCTACAAAATTTCGGAAGCTGTGTAGAAAAGTAGTTTAAGAGTTATAGATTTTTGTCCAATAAATATTTTTTCTGCTGTCTTATATAAACAAACGTAAGGCGAAAGAGTCTGTTGTGAAAATTAAAAATAACATGTAAATCTATCAGCAAATTTGCACCATTTTAAAAGCGACTCTTGCCGTAAATCTGTGCGTGGCGGAACAAGTGGGCTGATTGGAGTTGATGGAACGGTGTGTGTGTGTCAGGGCTGGACCCGGCGCTGCCGTTCTTCGCGACGCTCAAGTCCTCCTGGAAGCTGGACCCCAGCGACGCGGACTTCGTGGACGCCGTCCACACCAACGCCGGCGTCTTCGGCAAGATCGAGGCGTCCGGCCACGCCGACTTCTACGTCAACGGCGGCACCCACCAGCCCGCCTGCCGCGAGGCGCGCAGTGAGTACATGGCGTCCACACCTGTCACTGCCCTGCCATAACGTCTGATCATAACATTCCGTGACTTACAAGTACCACCACCCTAGTGCCAGCCGCCTATTCTAGTACACTTCCCATATGTTGCACTCCAGGCCCGCAGAATCTTTCAGCACTGCCTCCAAAACATAACTGACCCACATATGTAACTGTTCATTAGAGACAGGGGACTTTCCTGAACAACTAAGGACATCAAAACCTATATACCTTTATCCCGTTTATAAGAAAGGCAAGAGACCTGACCTACATAATTACAGGCCTAATCGTTGACATCAGTTACCTGTACAATTTTGAAGCATATTCTCAGTTCGAATATACTAAATTTCCATGCGACGGAAAAGCTTCCTTCTACAAATCAACACGGGTTTAGGAAACATCACTCGTGTGAAACTCTGCTTTCCCTTTTCTCACATGACATCTTGCGAGCCATGGATGAAGGGCAACAGGCGGATCATGTTTTTCTCGATTTCGAAAAGGCGTTTGACGCGGTGTCGCACTGTAGACTATTAACGAAGATACGAGCTTATGTAATAGGTTCACAGATTTCTCACTGGCTGGAAGACTTCCTAAGTAATAGAACGTAGTACGTTGTTATCGACGGCGGGTGTTCATCAAAGACGAGTGTATCGTCAGACGGCCCCAGGGGAGTCTGATAGGGATCACTGTTATTTTCTACCTATATAAATGGTCTGATGGACAGAGTAACTTGTAATTTGCGGCTGTTTCCTGATGGTGCTGTGGTGTATAGGAGGGTGTCGTCTTTAATTGAATTAGACAAAATTTCTAGTTGGCGCGAAGTATGGCAGCTAGCTCTCAATGTAGAAAAATGTGATGCGCCTGAATAGGAAAAACACTCCCATAATGTTTGAATACAGCATTAGTAGTGAGCTTCTTATGCAGTCGAGTTGTTCAAAGATCTAGGCGTAACATTGCAGAGCGATATGAAATAGAACGAACAAGTAACGACAGTTGTTAGGCGGACAGCCGACTTCGGTTTATTGGGAGAATTTTGGGAAGATGTACTTCACCTGTAAAGGAGACCGCGTATAAAACACGTGTACGACCACGTCTTGAATATTGCTCAAGTGTTTGGGACCCGCAGCAGATCAGTTTAAAGGAAGACATAGAAGCAGTTCAGAGGCGAGCAGATAGGTTTGTTACTGGTAGGTTCGACCAATGCGCGAGTGTCACGGAAATGCTCCAGGAACTCAAATGGGGATCGCTGGAGGAAAGACGACATTCTTTTCGAAAATGAGGAAATTTAGAAGGCCGTAATTTGAAGCTGAGTGTAGAACGCTCTTCCTGCCGCCTACTTACATTTAGCGTAATGATCACAAAGACAAGATAAGAGAAATTAGGGCTCGTACGGAGGCATATAGGCATTCGTTTTTTCCCTCGTTCTATCTGGGAGTGGATTAGCAAAGGAAATGCCTAGTAGTGGTACAGTGTACCCTCCGCCACGGACCTTACAGTGGATTGCTGAGTATGTAGATGTAGATGTAAAGTTGGAAATAAAGATAAGGTAAATAAATATCGCCCCATCTCACTAACTTCCTGTTTTTCAAAAGTATTGGAGAAAATAATGTACAATAAAGTAGTAAAATACTTTAACGAATATAGAATGTTATCAAGTTCTAAACATGGTTTTCGAAACAAGAAATAAACTGAGACCGCGATCTATGAATATATAACCTCTGTTTTAAAATTTGTAGATGATAAACAACAAACAAAAGGTATATTTTTAGATTTAACTAAAGCATTTGATAGGGTAAACCACAAAACACTTCTAAAGAAGCTTGAATATTACGGTATTAGAGGACTTCCAAATCAATGGATCCGCTCCTTTCTCAGTGAGCGAAAACAAAAAGTTTGCATTAGACATGTGAATGAAGAAGCTCACACATTTTCAAAACACCTGCCCGATGAATGCCCAATCAACTATGGGGTACTGCAAGGGTTCAGTAATGGGACCCCTACTTTTCCTTATATATATTTATGATATATATTGTAGAAATTCATGTTGAAGCTCACAAAATAATCCTTTTTGCCGATGACACAACTTTATTAGTACAAGTAGCCCGGAAATAAAGATATTCAACAAACAGTAAAGCTGTTACAAACCAATTAAGTAAATGGAGTAGAATGAACCAGCTCATAATTAACAATAGTAAAACAGCAGCATTAAATTTCCATGACTCTCATAACAACACCTTGCAATACCCTAATATCACTATCAACAACCAACCCATTGTGCATGAAGAAGAAAGGAAATTTTTAGGTACTAAAATGGGATAAACATATAGAACAAGTAAATAAAAAATTGAGTACTGGTTGCTATCTTATAGGGGTTCTCAAAGGATGCGTTAACACACAGTCACTCATATGGGCCTACTATGCTTATTTTAATACCCATCTGAAATATGGTCTCATATTCTGGGGAAATTCCCCTGCGTCTCAGAATACAAAAAAGAGCCATGAGAATCATCGCAGCAATATCAGCCAGAAAATCTTGTAAACCAGTATTTAAGACACTTGAGTTACTCGGGATAGAGTAGGGAGGAGAGCTGCATCAAACCAGTCTCCGGACTGAAGACCACAACAACACCATGTTGTACCAATTATCTTGCTTGTATATATACGACACTTTAAAAAAAATACATTTTCTCCCAGCCAATACTACTCTATACAAGAAATTCACTTGTAACATGGCAATAAAATTTTTCAATAAGTTGCCTACTGATATTAGAAGTATTCAAAATATAAATGTATTTGAAAGATCCATTAGAGAATTTCTACAGTACCATTGTTTCCATTCAGTAAGTGAATATTTGAACAGCAATGATTGTATAGATAAATGAGTTTTTATAAGTATAACATGTCATACTACCCATGTGATGTAGCCTAATATTAACATGTAATACTTCCTGTTAACTCTAAAATGACATCTGTCATTTACTAAAGTCCAATATCATCCTGTACTCTATACAACATGTGATCCAACGACTAAATAAATAAATAAAATAAATGTGAGACAGGTATATTTTATATGCGCCCATATGGTGGTGAAACCCTCCCGAAGAAAGCGCGGTAATCTTTCTTAGCAGATGTCCAAACAGCAGGAAATGTGACTGCTGCGGCAGCCCCTCACTGCGTAGAGTGCCCACACAATAGGCAGACACGGCGGGCTGCTTAGTTTCCTCCAAGGCGCTAACACAAACAGAAATAAACTACTTCCTGATATCTATAATACGGAACTTCTTCGCGAGAAAGCGAAATGTGGACAATTATACCCATCCGCCAGTGCCGGTTTTATGAGCGCAGCAACGCAGTGCGATTCCAGCTAGGACCGTGTCCGGCCGCTCCTATGCCGAGTCTAGCTCCATCGGCACTCACTTTACAAGGAGACCTAATGGGTAGCGGATTTTAGAATTTTTTGATATTCATTGTACGTAAGGTTCAGAACTCATGTCACAATCAGCCAAATCCGTTCGACTCAACTCTAAAAAATTCTTGAGAAAATCGACTTTGAAGTTTCGCAAGTACCTGTAAGCACCAGCAATGAAATGAACAGTTTGAGCGCCGAGTGCCCGCCGGTGGGCGCTTTGAGACGTCGGTGTCGGGCCCTGGCCACTGGCGGGCGCTCTCTCTGCCTCACTTCCAGCCTCTGTCCACGTCTGTGGACATGTTCTATATATCATAAGCGCACGCCACAGCAGTTTCTGGTCCCAGAGGACAACGAAATGTACGTGTACAATAATACCGGATGTTGAGGATCGAAAATTTTAAAAGCGTTCTAGGATTTTACACAGTTGCATCGATACTTTGTCACGAGTGTTACACAGAAAGTTACAGAAGTGCTTCTCAAACACAAATACGGAAGCTTAACTAGATCTTACAACTGATAACATATTGTTTATAAACAAATTTGTGATATGTGTCCACACGAAATGCGGTCAAATTGGAAAAAAATTATCACACGTCAATTCATTGATATTTCTGGAAACATTCAAGGCTCATTGGTATGTTGCATGTCTTGCAAAGAGTCAATTTTTTCGCATTTTTGCGAACATAAGCAGCATTATCTCGTACATACGTTTGTAGCATGGGTTGCAGCGTTTCCTTGTAAGTCTCTTCTGTCCCTCATACTCCTTCAGTCAATGTTTTGGTTTGGGATCCATCGTAGAAAAGACGAGTACCTCCACAAGACATTATTGGAAATCACAGATGCCTGTTTTCCTACCGTGTCGGGCTTGTATTGCTGTCAAATGGTCCCAGAGTTGCCACAGACAGCGCTGTGACGTGGACACGCCCTATGTCGCATAGGTGGGACCCTCTATAGGAGCGAGACAGGGAGTCGACTGCTGAGTTGACTCCCTGGCGGCTGTACGTTGTCATCATCTGTGTGTGGCCGCCGCCTGCCCATTTATGCTGCCCGGAGAACTGCCGTGTGCGTTTGGCTGCCTATGTGGCAGGCTGTATGTGATGCACATTATTGCTTCCTGGGACCAAGTGCCCGCCGTTGAGCATTTTTAATAAATACATAAAAACGAAAAAAAAGAAAGAAAAGGTATATATCCCATGACCAAAATATATCATTTTAAGCAGTAAAAGTGTGGGGTCTCACATACCCAATAACGGGTTGTATCACGGCACTCAAAGCATTAAGTATACCGTCTTTCGGTGTAGCTCAGGTGGTTGCGTTTTGGCCTTAAAACCCTAGGGTCGTTGGTTCAAATCCTGTCATGACAGTTTATTTTATTTTCTTTCCTTCTCTTCGAAAACTTACAAAATTTTAATATCTAATGGTAGTTTTTACGAAAACTGCACGTATTTTATTTGTTTGTAATTTTCTATATTTTATAGAAGGTTGTTTTTATTCATGGTTTCAATTTAAAGAAAACGTAGGTTACACTCTTTCCATTATTGGCTTCACTATCAGTTGACGACGGTAGTCTTCGATTGTTCAGTTTGTGAAAAGGTACGGCACTGTTTTTGGAAATGGCTTTCCAAGCAGCTAACCTACTTAACCATCGTTTCGTGTGACAAGTTTGAGAATTTCTTAGAGTTCCGTCGAATGGCTTTGGCTAATTGTTATTTAAATTCTGAACTTCACGTACCATAAATATAAAGAAATTCTAAAATCCGATACCCATGTAGTCTGCTTGTTAGACTTTAAATGATATGGAAGTCGACAGAGATTTCGTCTGACTCTACGAAAGCAGTAACCACACCAATTTTCAAGCGTGGACACTTAAAAGATTGTAACAACTATAGTGGTATCTCTTTAATAAGCGTTGTGGACAACACCTTCTCAGGTTAGTTGAGAGTGCAAGTTTCAGTTGAAGAAAAGTTGGATGAAAATCAGTGTCGGTTTAGGAACCAGATATTTAGCTTATGAAAGATAAGACAAGTTCTATGAATGGAACAATGACTTGTATCTGTCTATTGTCTTATATTATATGGACCTAGCGCCACTAGTAAATTGTTCCACTGTTCGAATGTTTGTATAGCTTATGGGACTTAACTACGGGGTCATCAGTCCCTAAAATTACAAACTACTTATGAATTAGCTAACACTAAGGGCGGCACAAATATCCATGCCCGAAGGGAGATTCGAACCCCCGACCGTAGTGACCGTGCAGACCGTGACTGGCGCGCCGCAGTCCCCTCGGCCACCGCGGCCGGCTAGTAAATTGTGCTGTTGTTTTACTGTGACGCTTTACGCCCTCAGTACGTGTTAGTTTTTTGTCACCAATAAGTTTATGTTCTTTTCCTCAGTGATTCCATTGTACGCCAAAAAGGCGTTTCCTTTTGTGTTCAATAAATTGTATTTTGTTTCGTCATTGATTTCTTTCCTGCAGATCGCAGGACATAACAATAACAAAAATATTGAAATATAATTTTCACACTTGCTACTGTACTTTACAACTGTGCAATCACATCGTTGAACTTTTTATATATTTCGAAATCCTTCCCTCGCCTCACATTTTTGAAACGGAAAAAATATGTTTAATATATAAATGTTATATTTAATAACTCTAATAGTATATTTAACCACAAATGCAACCTTATATAATAAAGTTACAGCCAGAAGTCTCAGTATTGAGATGGACCCCTTCTATACGCATACTCTGTCCGCCGTGTGACACTTGTCATACATGGAGATAGCGTTGTTTGTTGTTTCACCTCCACGTTGGTTATTCCACAACTCGCCAGAGAGCGAAAACTGACACCAGTGGCGAATATAGCATTTTTTTTTCTGGAGGAGTCAAGCGTAATCTAAAGATAAGTAATTTTAAGTAGACACCCCATCATATTAAAAAAATTTTGCTGTCCCATTGAGGATAATATGCGATGAAGCTCGTTCTACTTTACTGGGATCAAGCTGTTTTATTGTTGACATTACATCATAAAAAATTGCTATTTTTTTAACTGGCACAAACTTCAAAAGACTAACACCCCACTCCCGTCAACCAATACACGGAAGTACGACTGTCTACGAGGACGATGCCTTGACGGATCATTCATTAAATAATTGAGGTGCTGTACTTATTTTTTATTTGTGGAGGGGGAGCGCAGGCCCCCCCCCCCCCCACGAATAATTGTGCGGTACTGTTTTTGCTCGCTTTATTTGTTTGTGATTCACGTAGGAAGTGGACTGTGGTAACGTGCTCAACGTATTTTAGTTCCATGTTTCTACACTGTGTGGTGCCAGCAGTCGGTAAATTTCCAGTACAGTTACATGGCGGCAAGAAAGATTTGTTGACAAGATGTTTATATCCTTGTTTTGACATGTACTGCTATCATATCTGACAGCCAGTTGATTTTATATAATCCTGTGATGTTATTATGTTATTTATTTCAAATGCATGTTACTGAAAGATGGTGCAGGTCATAAAAATTTGTAGTGAAGGCCCAAAACAGACAATTGTGTGGGTAGAAAATTTTTGAAAATAAATTTAATTTCTTTTTTGTAATAAATTACTGTAATAAAAGAATAGGAGCAACTTTTCAAAACGCATTATGTCCACTGATGGACAAAATTGAGTTTGATATGGAATCCGGTATTTCATTACCCGCTCCACACACTCCTGCAATCAGAGTGTGTCAAAACGCATTTTAACACATTCAAAAAGAGTGCTGAAAACTAGCAGATGCAACACATGGCATTTCGTCCTCTAGTATGATTGAATCAACTGCATTAAGTCCAACAGTTGCCTTTATTTTGTTTTATTAAGCTATGTTGGCTGCAATGTAAGACTCATGGACTAAAGCGAAACCATTTAACTGACCAACAATGATCAGTTAATATTCGTTTTCAGTATTACGGCATTGTTGTGTATAAGTGTTTATCGTTCTGCCTGTTAGGAAATGTTCAAATGTTTGTATAGTCTATGGGACTTAACTAGTGGGTCATCAGTCCCTAAACTTACAAACTACTTATGAACTACTTACGAACTAGGACGGCACAAATATCCGTGCCCGAGGGGGGGATTCGAACCCCCGACCGTAGTGACCGTGAAGACCGTGACTGCAGCGCCTTAGTCCCCTCGGCCACCGCGGCCGGCTGTCTGTTAGGAAGTCAGGCGTAAAATCGTTGTTGTGCTAACATGGAGAGTATTATAGCGAGTGAATGTGTGACTGTTGGAAAGGAGATGAAACGTTGAACGAGAAAACGAATGAAGAGAAAATCAAAAAGGGCAGATTGTGCAACAGAACCCAACAAAACGCACTTTGTCCATCACTGAAGTGGTCATAGCTTGAAAGTATAAAAAGCAATTTCCTTGTATTAAACACATTTGGATCAAAAGCCCTACCTGATTATGTGGTGTAAAATTCGGAAAAATTAATCGAATATTTTTTGCGGTATAAGTTTTTCGTTTCTCCTGAAAAATTTACTTTTTGGGACATAATGCGTTTTGAAAAGTAGCTCCTCGTATTTTGTATCTAATGTCATTACCTACAAATTTTGGTCTGAAAAGAATATACACGCCACTGCCTCACACCCTTTCCTCACACACCAACACCGCCTTCTGACAAGGCCTGACAACTGGGCGTGCCTACGTCACACCGAGAGGCCGCGATCGCCAGCTGACTGGCTGGCCACTGGGGCACGCCCACCGGCTCGTAGCGGCCGGCAAGTTAGCTTGCGGCCGCGGCCTCTCGGCGTGACATAGGCACGGCCAGTTGTCAGGCCTTGTCAGAACGCGCTACTGCACACACACCCATGGTCCTCGGGAGGACTGGAACCGCTAACGGAGAAAAGCCGCGCACTGCGCAGCAAGGTGCCTTGGAGCGCAGGGCCGTTTCTGCGCTGTGTGGTATACAGGGGATTTCCAAATTATACCTGACTTTACTATGTCTGGATGTAACTTTGTCATCTATTTTGAATTTGTTAATAAATATACGAGGGGGAGTTGGGAAATAAGTTTCCCCTATTGACTGTGGTCAGAGTTGCGTATGAAAAAGGGGGGGGGGGGGGGAGGGGCAGAATGAGACATTAAACATAAGACATACATTTATTTTTCTACATAAATTCCAAGTACCTTGAGACATTTGTCAAACCGCTTTAAGCTTCAAAAAGCCGCCCAAGAAGAAACAGGGCGTCGCATACGGAAGAAGCATTGCGTTAGAGAAGACAGTGAGTAAGAGTTTACCTGCAGATGGAGTGCAGGCCTTCGATTCGGGCGTGTAATGCTGGACCCACGTTTCATCCCCCGTCACAATCCGAAACAGAAAGTCATTGCCATATTCATGGTGGACTTCTACCCAAAGGTGTATTGGTGTCTTGCATGTCCGCGTTCACCTTCTGTGTCGTTTTTCGTCCATAGACATTCAAAACTTCTTCCGTATGCAACGCCGTGATTTTTTCCTGGATGGCTTTTTGAAGCTTATGAAGCGGTTTGACAAATGTCTCAATATACTTGGAAATTATGTAGAAAAATAAACATTTGTCTTATCTTTAATGTCTCTTTCTAGTTTTTGCCTTCCATGCACAACAGGGGAAACTTATTTTCTAACTCTCCCTCCTGCTATTAGATTTACCATGCATAACATTTTTACTGTTTCAAAAATTGTGAGAGAAGGATATTGAAACATTCCGGTATATTTTGAAATCAGTTAGATGTCGAATAGCAATCCAATTAATGACAAGTACGACCGTGTGCACAGGATAAGGGCTATCGTTAAGTCTGTTTCGGGAATAGCTTTCACCAGTAATTAATTTGCTGCTGATAAACAGTTGTATTAAGGGTTCATAATTTGTCAATAATAGCAATAGACACAACTTCGAACTGTAATTTTTTTATATTTCTGAGTAATCACAAATATGCGAGGCAATCACGGCCTTCACCGCACATTCTAATAATGGTAATTTACACAGGTCGCCAATATTAGTCTTCACATGCCACTTATTACTTTTATCTTACTATTGCACAGCAGTCCCTCACTGCATTCCATGTGGTTTGTAGCCGGCGAGGTTCACACGATTGCGGTGCGGAAATCTTCTTACACAGTTAAGATCAGCACAAATCGTGATAAAATCCACCCACGGCGTTGGGGATAAACTCAACCCGAAATACGCACAATGATCGGACTTTCACCATCACTCTATTACTCATTTATGCGGCTTACACACCCGCCGACAATCCACACTTGAGTCGCACCACAGACCACCAACAATCAACTCACTATGCTTGCTACGCCAACTATCGATATAATGCCTAATTCGACCTGTGTAATGCGACTAGGGCAAGAATATAATAAAATATTAAACATGTGATTGCAGCATGAAAATTATGTTTCAACATGTTCCTTATATCTCCTTCTGCTTCAGCAGTACGTGCTGAGAAAGATAACAACTGTGTTGTTTTCTTTGGGAGGGTATTGGACACGTATTCCAAGTGCATCACAATCAGTGTGGGCCACTTAGGTAGCGTCATTTGTTAGTCGACAAGTTTTTCTGCGCTTCCCCTTTATTTATTGTGCATGGTTCCCTTGGAAACAGTATCCCCCACGACTGATACACTCCTCACCACACGTTTTCACTCCCGGAAACAGTATTGGTACACCCCTTGTTGGATTGCACAAAACGCTGTCTTGCAAATCTTCGACCTAAAGATGGGGTTTCCAACTTTGTAAATAAAAAAAGTAAAAAATAAATAAAAAATACAAGTCCCAAATCTTGAGGATACAGAGGATGTGGCACCACACTGATTTCATTTTTTGTGTAAATTGTGCACAACAATGTGTCCTTTTCTTTTTTTACATTGTTTAATTGACAAGAAAAAAAAGAACACTCCATGATAGGCAATTCTTTAGTGTACTTCCAATAATGATTCCATAACAAGAACTGAATCAAGTCACATTTCCTCAATGTCAGAAATAACTTTACTTTTTCTCTAGCTTATGCCTTTGCATAGTTGCTCACAAAAATGGAAAATTGTAACTAGTTTAAAAATTTATCAGTGGCTGTAATGCAGTAAGCTAGTAATGATCCGGTGTTCGATATTCGAGAGTTGGACCTTAAATACTGGCAACTATTTATTCATGACAGATAGAAAAGTGTTACATGTTTGTACCTGTTACTGTCCTTCAGAGTAGTCAGCAGCATTGTCTAGAACCTGTGGGGATCGATACCTAACAACTTTGGACAAGTGTAATATCTTTCTGTGTTACGAAAGGTCTTTGCTGTAAGGAAGCGGAAACACCAGTTCCCGCCTGACATTTGTATAGTGTAAACGTGTTATAATAAAGTCAGTGTATGAAAGTTGGAGTGTCTGGTGTCTTATCCGACCCGATCCTATAAACCTCCACATTGGTGACCCCGATCAAGTGTCGCTTTCGAGTTACCGCCCGAAGTGCTTTCCATCCGCGTCTACCGCGATATTCGCGCTCCCGCGTTCGCATGCCGCCTATTGTCCGTACTGTGCACAATGGCTTCACCTAACGGACCTCCGCCGCCCGGATTCTGCCGTCCCGTGAGTGTGCCTCCACCTGCCGAATACCGACAAGGACAGCAAATTTCTTACAGCTCCGGGAATGCTACTCCGTGTGCAAACTTCGTCAGTATACCCGTGCCTACTATGGACTCCGGCTTTGTTAGCCCGCCAAAATGTAATCTTACAAGGGACAGCAGTGCTGGAGAGGTTCTCTCCTCTACGCCGAGGTTTCCTTCCGCTCCCGCTAATGCAGCGGAATTTTTAAGGCTGAACTCTACTCAACAGAACGCTACGGCATTTGAAAGGCCGCCCGTTACATATCATTCCGCGCCTGTTGAACCTCGTGTGCAGGACACCTTTTTCGCCACACCGGGTGTAAACAACGTGTGTAATAGAGTTCATGAGGGTGCCTCGAACGTTTACGACCATAACTTCAGTGTTCCTGCGTCGGTCGGAAATGTTTTGAACACGAACAATGCGGCAGCCGGCGTTCAAACTCCTAATCGTCAGCAGTGCAATATTCATCCGCCACGCCAATGGGACCCATCTACCCGACTTCCGACACACGATGTTGCCTCTGAGGCTCTGCACGCGAACCCTTTTCACCAATTTTATAATATGTCGCCGCAGTTTCTCCAGAATCCATCGCCTGCTCACAGGGACAATTCGCTCGCACAGACTGTTGTTCGACGGTTGGAGAACATGCCCACGCTACCTCCTTTCAAACCTGCTCACCCAGAGTTTTGGTTTAACTTGGTAGAGCAAACTTTCAATGTTTACGGGCTTGACGACGACGCGCGTTTTTACTGCCTTGTGAACCATCTCCACGAGCGCGTCGAATTAATCTACGACCTTGTCAAGAACCCTCCCTCGACAGGGAAGTACACGGCAGCCAAGCAGACGATTCTGCAACGTGTGTCCAAAACAAGGAGAGAGAATGTCAGACAACTAATATATGAAGAGCATCTCGGCGACAGGTCTCCATCACAGTTGTGGCGATGCCTCCGTTTACTTGTCAGCGAACACGACTTGCCAAACGATACACTCACCGAGATTTGGACAGAAAAACTGCCTCTGTCTGTACAGACTGCAATCTCCGCGTACGAGGACAGGTCAGTTAACGAACTCTTACGCGCCGCCGATAGAGTCCATTCTGCCCGGCTACGCGAACTCCGCGCCAGCGCTTCTAGACTGTCTAATACAAGACCTGTCAAGTCAGTTGCTCTACCGGCACCTTCATCTCGACGCAGCGACGGCGCTTCTGACGCCGCGGAAGATCATGGGTCGCAGCTTCCTCCGCCGCCAGCAATGACATACTGTTTCTTCCATTATAGATTTGGAGAGCAAGCACGCAATTGCAAACCACCGTGCTCCTACCCAAACTACAATCGCAGGTAGGCAGCGGCGCAACCTCCTGCAAACTAAACGAGCGCCACCCAACTTTACATTCTGTGTCACACGCCACTAGAAACCATGGCCGGGTGTACGTGAAAGATCTCTCCTCTGGAACAAATTTTCTAGTGGACACCGGAGCCGACGTGTCACTGCTCCCTGCTCGCCTCGCTAACAGGAAGATTCACCGGCAGAAGACTACACTTCGAGCAGTCAACGCATCGCATCTCCAGTGCACCGGCCTAACCTCTTTTAATGTCACCCTCGCCCCCAAGTGCGAGTTAGAGTGGAGATTTTTAGTTGCGCAAGTCGAAGAACCTATAATAGGTATAGATTTTCTTAGGCATTACAAAATAACAATAGATTTAGCAAGCGATCGCGTGTTCTATCCGGCGTACAACTTGTATATTTCATGTGTGCCTGCCAGTGTTCTAACAAAGGACGAAGATAACGTTCGCCTAGCTACCAAAAGCGCTAATCTCCCCGGCGAGTCTCTCGAGTGGTCAAACAAGTGGCTCGCAGAGCGAATCGAATCTACGAATCACGAACTTCATCGTCGGCTGCAGGATTTAAGCTCAGAGCTGTCATCTGTCCGCGAACAGCTCAACAGTCTTCAAGCATCCTGCCCGCCTTCAGTACTACAGGTTAGTCAGTGTTCTAGTGATCCTGCGCCCGCGCGCAACTGTGACAGGGATTCCTCTACCTGTAACTGCGTTTGCGCTCGTCCTCATTCTGACAGTGTTATTACGAGTGCTACCCCTCCTCCCCGCCTACCCGGACAGTCAAATTTCCGCGCGCAGGCTAGTGTCAATAACTCACAGCAATCAGCTGTTTCTATGCGCCCGCTGCTGCCCTCAGCCTCGCCAGCGGCGCCTTCCGCAACTATTACTCAGTGTACCAACCCAACCCAACGCGGCTCGCCTGTTTGCAACTCTCTACCTACGGGCAGTTGGCAATCGTGTAAACTCTCGACGCCAGCGCCGCAGCTTCGCTCGGAGGCCGATACGCTCGCGCCTATACAAACTGTTCCCTCGCACACGGCGCCCCGCGTTGCCTTAGTGACTAACGGAACTGTTCATAGACTACGCCTGATTGACGGACCGCCTATTTCGTGCCGCCCTCGTCGTCTCAAACCCGAACTTATGCCCGTTGCTCGCGAACAGATCGACGAACTAATAAAAGGTGGAATTATTGAACCCTCTTCGGGATGTTGGTCGAGTCCGATTCATTTCGTCGCAAAGAAAGACGGCACTTGGCGCATGGTAGGAGACTATACGAAGCTTAATTCTCGTACCATCATCGATAAATATCCCGTCCCCAACGTGTCAGACTTTAACCACGCTTTGGCCGGCGCCCGGTGTTTCTCGGTGATAGACTGTAAACGTGCCTATCACCAGATTCCTATGGCCCCGGAGGACATAGAAAAAACGGCAATCACCACACCTTTCGGACTGTTCCAATACAGATTCATGCCTTTCGGGTTGCGGAATGCTGCTCAAACCTGGCAAAGGTTTATCAACGAGGTACTGTTCCACTTAGACTTTTGTTTCGTCTACCTCGATGATATTTTGATTTTCAGCCCTACTGCGGAAAAGAATAAGGAACATTTGCAGATAGTTAAGGACACTCTCGTTGCAGCTGGTGTAGAGCTTAATAATAAGAAGCTGCAACTTCACAAACCTTCAGTTCTGTTTTTGGGATATGTTGTTTCAGCTGAGGGCCTCACACCCCCTGTTGACAAGGTCAAACCTGTTTTAGAATTACCACGACCTGACACTTATAAAGAATTACGTCGTTTCCTAGGAACAGTTAACTATTATAGGAAACATTTGCCAGCTGCTGCTGAGGTTCAGGCACCTCTCACAGATGCCTTGGCAGGCCAAAACACTACCGGCATCCGGCAGGTTCCGTGGACCCCAGTAATGGAAACAGCCTTCGAGAAACTGAAGCATCTATTAGCAAATGCTGTAACTGTGGCTCACCCGCATCCAGATGCCACCCTCTTTATTACAACAGATGCAAGTGACTGTGCTATAGGTGCTGTTTTGAGTCAATCTGTCGGAGACGTTACATCCCCCCTCCAGTTCTTCTCAAAGAAGCTGAATAACGCACAAAAGAAATATTCTGCCTTTGACAGAGAATTGCTGGCTGTCTATGAGGCAGTGAAACATTTTCGTACGGAAGTTGAGGGACGTGGCTTTTATATCCTCACGGATCACAAACCCCTTGTGGCCGCCATCCAGAAACCTCCGTCTGACCCTCCGCCACGACGTTTCCGTCATCTTGATTACATCCTACAATTTACAAGTGACGTCAGATACATTAAAGGTGCAGACAATATTGTAGCAGATTTCCTGTCCCGTGTCGGAGCTGTCACTTCGGTTCTCGACCTATCAGACCTCCCGCAGCGGCAGTCAGCTGACCCAAACATAATGCAGCTCATCAATGACCACGACTCTTCCCTTAAACCTGTCAAAACAACTTTCCCAGGTGTGACCGGAGAAGTGTGGTGTGACGAATCTACCGGTTCTCTGCGACCTTTCATTCCCAAGGACCTACAGAGACAAGTTTTTGACAAACTGCATAGCCTAGCCCATCCTGGAGTGCGAGCCTCCACCAGACTTGTTACTGAGCGTTTTGTGTGGCGTGACATGCGACGCGATTGCCAAGTCTGGGCCCGATCGTGCATTCCATGTCAGCAAAACAAAGTTTCCAGGCACACCACCCCCCCGCTGGGTACTTTCTCCCAACCACACAAACGTTTCCAACACCTACACATAGACTTGGTAGGCCCACTCACTCCTTCTGAGGGGTTCAGATACGTACTCTCCATCATAGATAGGACTACACGTTGGTTCGAAGCCACCCCACTCCCGAACATCACTTCTGAGACCGTTGCTCGTGCCTTCATAGACACTTGGATAGCACGCTTCGGGTGCCCGGCAGTGTTGACAACCGATCAGGGGCGCCAATTCGAATCCGCTCTGTTTTCTGACATTTGTAGGTTGTGCGGCATTTCCAAGATCCATACAACTGCCTACCATCCTCAGAGCAACGGACTCGTCGAGAGATGGCATAGGACTCTTAAAACTGCCTTACGCTGCCATGGCCCTCTTTGGACTGAGGCCCTGCCCTTCGTACTTTTGGGGTTACGCACCACTTTTAAAGAAGATTTAAAAGGTTCAGTAGCTGAATTTGTCTATGGTCAACCCCTTGTTTTACCAGGTGAACTAGTTGCCCCCACGCCAGTGGCTTCGCCTTCAGAGCTTCCATCCCTGGTAGAACGCGTCAAACTACATTGTAGCAAACTTCGCCCACAACCTCCGGCACACCACCTCGTACTTATGTACCCGTTGCACTTAGTTCGTGCACATATGTTTTCCTGCGTGACGACACCATTAAGGCCCCCCTTCAGCCGCCTTATACTGGTCCTCACAAGGTGCTCCGTCGTGCGGCAAACACCATGGACATTCTCCTGCACGGTTCCAAAACTACCGTTTCACTGAACCGAGTGAAACCGGCTCTAGTTGAGCCCGCTTCCAATGACTCCCCCACACCCTCACCCCCACCCTCTTCGAACGACTCAGGCAATCGGAGTCATTCTTCTTCACAACCCCTCACCCATTCTTCGAACAACTACCTTTCTGGTGGTCCACAACATTCGAGTCAGCCCTCTGATCCCCATCCTTTCCGAGGATTTTCACCTCGCATGACTCCCTCCTCACAAAACTTCACCCTTTCAACCCCTTCTTCCTGCACAAGTTCGTTGCGCCCATCAAGCGGCAAGAAATTGTGTCCACATCGGTCCTCCACACCTGTTTCCCCTGGCCGTTTGCCTGCCACAACTACTCCTACCACACCCGCCTCGGATGCATCACCCTCCTTATGTCGGGGTTTTGCCACCCCCACTTGCAGCCGTACGCCTCCCTCCACTGCTACCGAGGTAGAATTCAAAACTAGGGTTGACCCAGATCATATCTGTAACCTCAGCGTGTTAGTGCAGGGTGTTTCAGTGTTCATCATGCTCGCATGTGACGATAAAAGTGATCAGGAAGGTGGTGTAGTGCAACGTGTGGTTCGACGAATCACAGCTTCCCACCTCGCCTCCGCAGGCAATCTACGTGCGTTCGTCCGCCCGAACGGAACCGTCATTGTGCGGTTCCCAGCTGATCATCGAGGCCCCCCACAACAATCGACAAGATTTGGACGTCGGCTTCGCCCACCATCCACCCTCGAGGACTTCGAGACTACCGTGCCGGGTTTTGCCCCACGGTCACCCACCAACCGCCCCCTACCTGAGGATGCACAAGAGCTGCCAGTAACCTTTCTGCATCCCCTACCAGCTGTGTAATTTTAATCTTTTAAGTTTTTTTTTTTTTTTTTTTTTCATGTACTCCATACTGCCGGGGGGGGGGGGGGGGGCTATGTGGGGATCGATACCTAACAACTTTGGACAAGTGTAATATCTTTCTGTGTTACGAAAGGTCTTTGCTGTAAGGAAGCGGAAACACCAGTTCCCGCCTGACATTTGTATAGTGTAAACGTGTTATAATAAAGTCAGTGTATGAAAGTTGGAGTGTCTGGTGTCTTATCCGACCCGATCCTATAAACCTCCACAAACCCATTGCCAGTGATGTGGAAGGCATAGTATACTGTTAGCAGAGCATGTTCTGTTGATGGTGAGAATGGAATGGTCTACTGCCAGTCGAATCTCGGGAACAGTTCTGAAGTGAGTGCCATGAAGTAGTTCCTTCCCCTTCGGAATCAAATCAAAGTCACAAGGACTCAAGCCCAGGGAATATGGTGGATGTTACAGTACTTCCCAGTCCCATCAATCGAACAGAGTAGCCACAGCTTATGCTGTATGCACCCGCATGTTGTCGTGCGAGATGATGGGTGGATTGCGCAGAAACTGTTTTCGCTTCTTTCACATAGCTGGTCACAGGTCTCCGTTGTTCGTGTTTCGAAAACACAGTGACACTGTCACGTTAGACTGTTCACTCACAAGTGACTGTGTTTCCCTCGATTGTGCGCACGCCGGTGCCATGGGACAGGTGAGTACATTTGCTCGGAGGTAAGGTATGTATCTCAACAACGTGTCCTATCAGTGTGAATAGTAGATTCTATTGCACAGTGCTCCAACCCTTGCATAGTGTGGACTAAGATTCCAACAGGACATTTCTGTTGTGGAACAAGGCTATTAGGGCCATTGGAAAGAATCAATGCTTGAGGTATATTCTTGTAATAACATGGACAATTATCACAGATTAATTTATAGAGTCCTGAGTTAGAAAACCAATCACCTGTATTTTCCACTGTGTACAATAATTTTCTCTGTAAACTGTTGTATGTAGAACAGTTGTAACTTTTCATTAGCACATGCTTAATTCTATAGGAAATATTTCCCAGGAAAGGAATGGATATGAATTTCTTCATATTTTGTTGTTACTTGAACAAATGTTGTTATACAATGTCTAGCAATTTGGAGAGGTTTTGTGGCTCAAGACATGATCCACCATACCCTAGTCACATCCATTGTTAACTGCAGTAGATTTAATCAATAATTTATTGTCATTGATGTATATCCTATAAATAATGATTGCTTACATGTCAGCTCCTTACACTATTTGTGATTTTACTGTCCTGTCATCTGGTAGCTTTCTGGTACGGTATGTACTCCTTGACACTACGTGGACTGGAAAGGATTAGAAAAGACTATTTTATTTATTTATACTGTTTGCTTTCTATATGATAATCATCTCTTTTACTTGTATTATAATTGTGGAATATTTCTATTAAATGATGCACTACAGTTTAATTTACAAACATTTTAGTTACATATAGGTTTTGTATAATAATGGCAAGTCTTTACATGTGCAGTTCTGCAGCACCTCCCCACATCACAATACAGAATGATAAATAGGGGAAGATCAACCCATATTACATTCTCAACAGAATATCTTTGTTCTGATTAAAATTCATTTGGGCTTATTTTTGAGCATGTTTTCTGTATGTCATCTTTCCAAGCCATATAACTAACTGTATCAACACCTAGAAATTTGTAGCTGGCAACAGTGAGTCACCCAACTTGAGATTAAAGTTTTCAGTTACAGCTGTTTTTATATCCTGGATGTGCATGTGCTTAGTTTAGCTGCCATTTATAAACAGGTTGATCCTTCTGAAATATTTATCTCTATTCTCTATGCTCTGTGTCATTTGTGCATCCAAATCTGCCTGCTACGATGGATCATCAGCATACATTATTACCTCAACATAGACTGACAGTGTCATATTGTTTATTTATTATGAGCAGTATTGGGACCAGTACGGCCCCTGTGGCACACCATATTTGACTTCTTGAAAGTCTGAGAAACTATAAAAAACTTTATTGTTTATTTTTATGTTTTACTGTTACACATTTTGCCATGTTTTGAACAATAGCTTTTATTATATCTGACGTTTTTCCCCTTATCCCATAACTTTGAAGTTTTTCTGACAGCAGTATGTGTGACACCCAGTCAAAAGCCTTTGATAGATCCATAAAGAGTTCACAGACTTTCTCATGCTTATCCAATGCTGTAATTACATTTGTTACCAATTCCTTTATTGCTGTCACTGTAGATTTTCTCCTCCTAAATCCATGCTACCCATTATGTAATGTATTGTTTTGGTCCATGAAATTTATTATCTGTCTTTTATTATTGTTTCCATACCTTTAGAGACAGTATCTGTCTTTCCAGGTTTTTAGATTTGCAGACATAATTATGACTTTTTAAATAATTGACAAACACACAATTGTGACTGAAATTAAATGAGAACATTCAGAACTTTTTCATAAAAATAAATCAGAAGCCACAAAGTAGCTCTGATTAGGTGACATATCCACCAGTCCTTGTAGATATGTTTAACAATAAATTACATTTTAATTACAAAGTTCAGTGATGTATGTAACAAAATCAGATTTCTTATGCAGAAGAAAAAATGTAGAACATTTTTGTTTCAGAATTATAGTATAAATAATTTTAACAAACTGGGGTTATGAAATATAGTAATAAGGACAGTTTACAACTCACTGCAAAGATGTGATGATGAGCTAAGACAGACATGTATAAAAGACACACATATACAACACTTTCAGCTATCATCCATGGCCTTCTTCAGAATATAGGAACATTCACGCAATCACACAGGCACACAACGCATCACACAACCGTCATCTTCTGAATGTGGCAGCCGGAGATTATGGTTGTGTGTCTGTGTTGTGTGCCTGTGTGATTGCATGAATGTTCTTATATTCTGAAGAAGGCCATGGCTGATAGCTGAATGTTGTATGTGTGTGTCTTTTGTATGTGCCTGTCACAGCTCATCATCACGTGAGTTACAAACTGTCCAAGGACAGTTACTATATTGTTAATTTTAACCTGGACTTTCCATTATTGGAGTTATGAAATCTCACTTATTCAAGTAATTAAAGCTTGAATAATCATAGCATATTACAACATTGGACATTACCTTGTATTTTTTGTTTTGTAAGACGTTATAATTATGTGGAATGGTAAAATGAAAATACTTACACAGCATCCTGATGTGAATTATATATTACTGGCTAGTAATAATATTGTTTGCTTTCAAGTGTCCTAAATATATCAGTCTTCTTCTTCATAGTTTCTTCGGGTTTGCTGCCGGATTTTGAAGTCAAACTGACTCAATATTTTGGCGGTACACCTGTCCGCCATCCTCACGACAACTGCTGCAGTTCTCCTGAGGATGGCAGACAGGTGTACCGCCGTAATATTGCGTCAGTTTGACTTCAAAATCCGGCAGCAAACCCGAAGAAACTATGAAGAACTATTATGCTGGGAAAGCCTATGAAACTACAGTCTTCTTCGTCTTTTCCTTTAGCGTTTGATCCACATGACTGCGGAGTCTGCTACATGGGTGCATTGTCTCCATTTCACTCTGTCTTGGGCTGCATCTCGATGGATGTTCACTCTCTTCAGGTTTTATGTAGCATATCAACCCAATGTTGCTTAGGTCATCCCTTGGGTCTTCTGCTGATGACTTCAAGTGTGTAACCCGTCTTGGCAATAGAATCATCACTGGCCCTAGTGACACCTGTTGTCCACATTACACTAAGGTGGAGTTCAGTCTCAAATGTAGTCAGCCAGCTCTTGCAACCGTACAAGGCGGCTGGTCAGATGACAGTGCGATAGATTTTTTTATTTTAAGCTATCTTTCATCCTGCAGTTGCAAGTGACTCCAGTTGTTGTTCGCCACCTCATCCAGGTTGCGTGAGTTCTGGAGTTGACCTCTTCGGTGAGTCGTCGACAGTGATCGTGGAACCAAGATACTTCAACTTATTCACATGAGTCAGATGTTCACCATTATCTGTGATGGTTCCCATGTCTTGCCTGTCTGACGTCATGTTTCTTCAGTGGACATCATGGTGTCCACTGTGAGAATGAACAGAAGCTGCGATAGAGCAGACTGTGATGGGTAATTCCTTGGATAGACCTGAAGTCGTGTGGACATAGGTTCTTGGCTCTGCATAAAGCAACTGTACCCAGTTAATAAGTTGCTCTGGCATGTCATGCTAAATATATCAGTAAATAGAATAAATAAAATCATAAGCAAAAGTATTGACAAATGCTACAAAATGTGGCACAGTTGTATTTGCTGTGCTTTCAAGTACTTAAAATTTTATTCTTTGTGCATAACGTGACAACAAACAGCAATTACTGTTTTGAGTGCAATTATATTAATGCATAGTGGGAAATTGTACATGATAACAGTAGTAGTGTTAATTAAATGGTAGAGCTGCTGCCTTTATGAAAAACAATTTTATATGAATAAACTGGTGATGTCACAAACTGTTGTGTCACTTGTGTGATGTGTTCCAGATGAGCCCGTGTGCTCGCACCTCATGTCTGCGGTGTACTTCGCGGAGTCGGTGGAGAGTGCTGCCGGCTTCTGGGGCATTCCGTGCCCATCCTACTGGCAGCACACACTGGGCTGGTGCCCGGACGGAGAGCAGGCGCGCAAGCAGGCCGTCCTCATGGGAGAGCATTGCCCCAGCAAGTGGGTGTCCCGCTGCTGAAACACTGACTTTCAATATAGATAATGTTTTTGCTTCTGCTTCGTATATAGACTTGTTACCCTATTCCTGATGTATTGCAATCTTTCCTCTTATGTCAGCTCCTAGGTAACAGAAGCCTGGTATCTGCTCAGCAGCAGTTGTGACGTACCGGGACGTAGCTTGTTGCCTCTTGAAGTTCTCGGTAACGGCTGGCTGAAATTTCACGGGACAAAGCTACTCTGTTACAAATAACATAGGCAATACCTAGGACTGCAATTCATTGACACTTAAATGAATTAGTGCCCAGTTGTCCCCATTCATGGCCAGCGTACGAGTCTCATTAATAACAGTTACTACAACCCAGTACCCACATCCCACACGTCAAGGATACAAATTTCCACAGTTTGTGTGGAATACAAAAATTTTAGGTGTACCTTATTGTGGCATGATTAGGAAGAATTAGCTTTTAACCATAGCAGTAGAAACACTTTCTACACGACTAATGGGCACGTTTGGAGCCCTTATTCTTACAGGAATTAGTACATAGTGACTACGAGTTTGAGTACATGGGCAGGGTAAAGCTGGAAATTTATGTCTGACGGAAGGTGTGCTTAGGTAGTTGTTGTAGGTGCAGTGATCACTGTGTCCCCAGTTGTGTAGTGGTCAGCGCAACTGCCTAGAAAGGGGAGACCCAGGTTCAAATCCTGGCTGCATACACTTTTGGCTACAGTAAAATGTAGCATAAATAATACTGAGTAAACTGATATACAAATCTTGATTAAATTAATATTGCCTCATTTGCAAATATATTTAAATAAGTTTTTAAACAATTACTTCTGCATAAATGGTAAATTATACAGAAACTAATGAGGACCACACTTACCTAACATTACTTGTGAAACATAATAATATGTTAACATTATGAGGAAAGAATTTAATTAGCCTTAACAGAAATACTAATTAGCATACTATTGGTACTACAACAATATGCCTCTTGCATGAACTAATTAATATTTGCTAATTAAACAAACTTCTTGATGTCAAATAATAGAGAATAACTTCAATTAGTCATGTTAGAAGAAGTAATAACAAAAGTTTTGGAAAAGAAAATGGTAATAGACTAATTATGTTCATACATATTATTATGCAACACTGGTATTGGGAGGTTCAGTAATGCAAGCAGATGGGAATAAATCTCAACAAGCTTTGTTACATCACCCCCCCCCCATTTAATTAACCAGATAGTTATTTGACATAAATAATTAACTGGGCAATTAAATGATAAGATTATGTTGATAAGAAAATTAATCAAATAGCTACAAATAAACCATATTAAAGACACACAAGTACATAATTCCAAAAATAACCTTAATATACATTACACATTCTATTTATCCTATGCTGGCCATAAAGTTACACAATACCTCAACAATTCAATTATTATTAATATAAATATACAAAATATTTACAAAACAAATGGAAAATTTATAAAATATATCGGTCCTGCAAGCTGAAACAAAATGCACTATTTAAGGGAGGAACACTCCTCTTCAAGTCCTACTCCTGTTTGGTATAAAAAGGGAAGACATGTTATCTCCCAGTCTTACTCCAATTCACTTTGCACTTAAAGTTTCACATATCTTCACGTTGGATCCATACCTTGATCTGGTCCAAATATAGTTGTCCCACACGTCGCATAGTGTTCTTATCCTGGAGGTAGCTCCAGCATATTACATGAAAAATATACAAAATTCCTTACATTAGTGCCACAAAACAACTTATCACTAATTACTACCCCCACGAACCACAGACACTGATGAGGAGGAGTGGCTTGCATGCCTCAATGATACAGATAGCCATATCGTAGGTGCAACCATAGTGAACGGGTATCTGTGGAGAGGAGAGAGAGCTAATATGGCTTTGCCACGCAGTTACTACAAACGGCTGAAAGCAAGGGGAAACTACAGCCATTACTTTTCCCAAGAACATGCAGTTCTACTGTATGAATAAATGATGATGGCTTCCTCCTGGATAAACTAGTCGCCCATTTGGATCTCCGGGTGGGGACTACTCAGGAGGATGTGATCACCAGGGAAGACAACACTGGCATTCTACAGATGGGAGTGTGCAATATTAGATCCCTTAATCGGATAGGGTGGTTAGAAAATTTAAAAAGAGGAATGACAGTTATATATAATGGGGATTAGTGAAGTTCGGTGGAAAGAAGAACAGGATTTCTGGTCAGGTGAGAACAGGATTATAAATACAAAATCAGTTGGGGGTATTACAGGAGTTGGTCTTATAATGAATAAGAATATAGGAATTTGGGTAAACTACTATGAGCAGCACATGATCGCATTATTGTAGTCAAGATATGTAGATGACTCCATGTGGAGTCTGGAGCAGAGCGACCACATTACAATATTAAAACAGGGAGAACCAGCTTTGGCCACAATGAAACCTTTATTATTATTATTATTATTATTATTATTATTATTATTACAAATCAATTTCAGTTAGTGTCTGACCATCTTCAGTGCTAGAGTCCGAGCCCTGTGGGTCCACAAATACTCACGAGTCCACAGGGCTTGGACTCTAGCACTGAAGATGGTCAGACACTGAATGAAATCGATTTGTAATTAAAAAAATAAAAAAATAAATAAAATAAAATAAAAAGTTTTCAATGTGGCGAATGCTGTTTCTCCCTGTTTTAGTAGTCAAGATAGATACGAAGCCAACACCTACCACAATACTACAGGCTTATATGTCAACTAGCTCAGCCGATGATGAGGAGCTTGAAGAAATGTGTGAGGAGGTAAAGGGAATTATTCATACAATTAAGGTAAAGGAAAATTTAATTGCGATGGGAGACTGAAATTCGGTAGTAGGAAAAGGAAGGGACAGATAAATAGTAGGTGGATATGGTCTGGGCAAAAGGAATATAAGAGGAAGCTGTCTGGTAGAATTTTGCAGAGAACATAATTTAATTATAACAAACACTTGGTTTAAGAATCATAAAAGAAGTTTGTATACATGGAAGAGACCAGGAGACACCAGAAGGTATCAGATACATTTTATAATGGTAAGACATAGATTTTGGAACAAGGTTTTAAACTGGAAGACATACACAGGGACATATATAGACTCTGACCATAACTATGTCATGAACTGTAGGCTGAAATTGAAACACTGCAGAAAGGTACACAAATGAGGAGATGGGATCTGGATAATTTGAAGAGGCCTGAAGTTATTGAGAATTTATGAGGCAGCCTTAGGCAACAGTTGACAGAAAAGGGGGGAAATAAAACAGTAGAGAAGGAATGGGTAGCATTGAGAGATGAAATAGTGAAGGCAGCAGAGGACAAAATCAGTAGAAAGGCAAAACCTAAAAAAAACATGCTTTATGTGATAAAAATCTATACATATGTGTGATTTTATTTGTGACTATAGACGAGCCGGTCCTTTGGGTAACTCATCCGTTTTCTATTTTTTATATTTGTAAATGTCTACATATACTACACTAAAGCAAAAATTGAAGTGTACAGCAAAAACTTGACAATCATATTGTGTTTTCCAATATTGAATTCAAACTTTTATCCTCTTACATTACAGTACCAAGATAATCAAATACACTTCTTCAGACAGCATATGAACAATAAATAAATAAATAAAAGTTCCCCACTACAGATGACAAACACTGAATAGCAAATAAATGATCAAACTATCAAATAAAAAAGATGGCAGATTCCCAAACTAATGTTACACCGAAAATTTGCAAAAACATCTTACACAAAACCAGTTGTATCTGCCCAAGATGAAATACATCTACATCTGCAATAGCAAAGACAGGCTCCCTAACCATTGGCCCTGACTACTCATTATCATTGCTGTGTTATACCTGATAACTAAATACTCATCATATCTCGTCAGTTATATTCTTCACCTTATCTTTATCTATACCTTCATAATATTCCACTACCTTGTTACTCATAATACTTCATTACTTCATAAATATTCATTTTAGTACCCTATCAAAGAGAATATGAAACTCCTGCCTAAGCCTCAACAAATCTACAGAACGCTAGTCCACAGTAAGTGTAAATTACGAGCTTTCACTTTCATTGCTTCACTACAGACAGAAACATTTAAGTTTCAGAACTTCTCTTTCCATTATCATAGTACTTTAAATTCATGAACACAGATACAAATTCCTCACATAGCTACAAATCATTATGCTCACAATTAACTTGCTAGATCACTACTGCATTAATATAAAGAGTAACACACTGATTTCATCTCAGTAAATACCCAAATTAACTTTCATTGCATTACATTCAGGTGTTATCTTTTGCTACTGCTACATATATGAGGCGTGTCTGGAAGTTCTGTTTGGTTATATAAAACAAACAGGTACAGATACAGAAAAAATAATGATTGTACAAAAATCTACAACTGTTAAACGACTTTTCTACATAGCTTCCAAAATTTAGTAGGCAATTGTCATAGCATGGCACAAGGTTTTGTCTGCCTTTTTCATATAATGTTTCCGCCTGTGTATTCAATCATGTGGTAACATGTTCTTTCAGCTCGTCATCATCATTGAAGTGTTGTCCACCAAGGACAGATTTTAGGTGTAAGAAGAGGATTAGTGTCAAAAGATTTTTTTTCATGATAATGCCTGACCTCACACACCCAATGTGACCAAACAATTCTTATGGAAATTTCAATGGGACCTGTTTGATCGTCCTCCATACAGCTCGGACCTCTCTCCTAGCAACTTTCATCTCTTCTTACACCTAAAATCTGTCCTTGGTGGTCAACATTTCAACGATGATAAAGAGCTGTAACCACATGGTGGAATACACAGGCGGCAACCTCCTGTGAAGAATGCATGCAAAAACTTGTGGCACACTATGACAAGTGCCTACAAAATTTTGGCAATTATGTGGAAGAGTAGTTTAAAAGTTGTAGAATTTTATGCAATAAAAATTTCTTCTGCATCTGCATACAATTTCATTTTATTACCAAATGGAACTTACTTTCTGGACGCACCTTGTATACTGTATAGAAAAAACATAATTCAGGTGGATGGTACTGGATTCACACAAACATTACATAATATATACTACACTATGGTAACTTACCATTACACTACTACTTATAACTATAGTAAGCAAAACTTGAGTACAGTTGTGCCTTGAGAATGGCAGGGTGTCCTCCTGCCGAAATATTGGCAGTTGTCCATGATCTCACCCGGGAGCATACCCGTTAGTTGTATAATATAGGATAATGAAAGAAGAATGGAGGGACCTAAGAAATGAAGAATAGGATCATCCAGCTGAGGAAAGGCATTACTCACCAAGTAATATATTTGTCAAAGAATGATGAACTCCCTACCTACTAAGTTAAACTTACCACTGCCAAAATCAATATTGACACACTGTTTACATAAAAATTCAGTTCCAAAAATCATGTTAATACAACGATCTGGTATCACTAAGGAATTAAATTCTAAGTTTTGTCCTGCTAACTTTGCTGATACAAGAACTTATGGCTACACACTCTTAGATAACTTACCAATGGCACCAATAATATTTATTCCAGAAACTTGAATTATTACTATTCCATCTGTATCCTTAATTGATTCAAACAAAACCTGAGAAATACCATGAAGATCACTACCAGTGTCCAGCAACCATTTTACAGGTACACCTTGCACACTAGTTGAGACTATTGAATGCCACACCTGATCAGTACTTCCTATTGCTTCTTCTTCATATGACAGATCTTCATTAATTCTCTCCCTGGTTAAGTAATCATACATTTCAGACTAATCATCTGAAGCTACTGTTAAGTAACACACATTATGGCCTGCTCTCACTTCCCTATTATTTTCTAGCTCTAACTCTGCATTCTCTTCCTGCTCACTAATTCTTTCTACTTTTGTCTTGCTAACTACTTGACTATCACCATCAAAAACAAATTCATATACTTTATCTTCCTCATTACTAGATTCATCACTACTCTCATTACTAGGCATACTTGTTCTTGAACTCTCAACACTATTTCTCACAAACTATTTATCACCTTACCTGTATCGTCAATATTTGTCCATAATCCCTGACATCCAAATTCTTCACGCTGTCTTAATGTTCGCCCATCACCATTAGCTTCAAAGTCATTAAACTTTTTACAATCAACAATAGAAACATTGCTGCCCGTAGCACATGCACCATATTTTACATTTTCTACCTTTTTCACTTTCTGCTCAATTTCTACAAATTTAGAATCTACATTCTCAATTTTTTTTAATTCATAGATACCGAGTGTCCTTCCACTTTATCCTCCACTGTGCCCAACCTAGTTTCCAATTCAGATTTTACCTGACCAATTTGATTTTCAAGTTGTTCTTTATTCCCTGTACTACTTTTCTGACCTACTGAAATCTGTTATCTGAAGCACTAGCAACAGTTTTCACTCTTTTTTCACATAAAGTAATTCTGTTATGTTTAGTTACACAGGACTTATTAGTTTCAGTTAATTTCACATTAACACTTTCTTCTACAGTTTGTATTTTATTCTCACAACTACCTCCCACTTCTCCAATGTTCTTATTTAAATCTACTAAATTACTATTTAATGCAGCAAATTCCTGATGCAAATTACTAATTTCAGCACTGATTTTACTATCAATCTTACTACTGTTTTCATCCATTTTCTGGATAAAATCATTTTAAGTTTATTACTTTTTTCCCCCATTTTTGCAAATAATAACTTTAACCAACCAAGAGGTTCGTCTGACACTGACTTTACAAAACCATCACCACCTAGTCCAGCCTGTCGCACAAACGTCATCCCACCTCTCCTGATCAATTGGTTTCTCATCCTTCATGCAGGATGACTTTTCTGTCCTGTACTGGGACAATGCTCCCTCCTCCCAGCTGCAACCCAGACCTCACACAAGCCTTCCTTGACTCAGATAAAATACTGATCTCTGTTCCCCTCCTCCTTCCCTCTCCTCCTGCCCCCACCCCTCTTCCTGTGTCCTGGGCTGGATGCATTCTATGCCATATGTGCTGGCTGACTTCACCAGTCACTCCTGCCTCCTTCTCTGCCTTGGGTGCTCTCACTGCACTCGGTCTGTTGCCACTCACATCTACTGACTCACCTCTTCCCCTGTGCTCCACACTGCCAGTAGGGAGCTCTTTGGTGGCCATTTACGCAGAATGTTTTATATCATTGCACAGTGTTTTATATTGGTATGACAATGAACCTGCTGTCCGTCAGGATGAATGGTCACTGCCAAACAGTGGCAAAAAGCAAGATGGACCCTCCTGTGGCACAACATGCAGCTGAGCACAGCACTCTGGATTTCAATGGTTGCTTCACTACCCAGGCCTTCCTTCCACCACCAGCTCTTCTGAACTGCGCAGATAAGAATTGTCCCTTCAGCACATTCTACAGTCCCTCAATCATCCTCAACTCAACCTAAAATAATGTACCATCCCTGCACCCTATGCCTAACATTCCCCCCACCTTCCTTCCCCACTCATTTTCCTGTCACATCTTGCTTGCAGATGTGTGTCGCCACTTACAATATCCCCTGAATTACTTTTTATTTTTACTTTTTTTTATTTTTTCCTATTTTTCCTAACTTTATTTTTATTCTTCTTTTCCTAACTTCAATTTTCCTTTTTTCCTATTTTTATTTTTCCTTATAATTCTTATTGTTGCAAATCCCATCCCTCCCCACACTCCTCTACACCTCAATTTTATCCTTTCCTGCCCCTTCCCTTCACTTTATTCATTGTCAATTCTTGCCTATCAGAGCCTTTAAAATCCATTGTGCAACGTAGGACTTTCCATTTCCACCTTTACCCAGCATCCTTCCCCCTCCACTCCCCACCTCACTCAGTCTAGATGCTTGTGTTGCTGGTGTGATGGTTGTGTGTGTATAGTTGTCTGAGTGATTGTGTGAACGTATGTGTTTCTTTTTCTGATGAAGGCCATGGCCGAAAATTTAAGTTGTAGTTAAGTTTAAGTGCGACTGCTAACATTACTACAGTTTTGATTGGTCTTAACTGAGCTGTGACATACTCTTGTGATCTGTGGAAATCTCATTTTTACCTAGAAACCTTCACTCTGCATCAGAGTGTACACTGATATGAAACTTCCTGGCAGGTTAAAATTGTGTGCCAGAACTGGGATGTGAACTTGGGACGTTTTTCCTTTTGCAGGCAAGCGCTCTACCAGCTGAGCTATCCTGGCATGCTTTACTGTCTGTCCTCACAAGTCAGTAATAATTACAAACGTTGAAATAAGTGATTAAAGATGCTAGGAAAACTTACACTAATATTTACAATAGTTCTTTGTACAGAAGGCAGTTTATCAATGATGTTAGATTTTTGTATCTGTTTGGCATTAGATAATTATGAAGTGTTATGTCATTTCCAATAATTTCATATTAATGAATAGACAGCAGTAATTTGATTATTAAATTCAGAATACATAGGTACCACCTATATTTGTCACAAATATATGAATGATATCTTGACCAAAAGTCCAGGTTTTCTATAATTTTTCCATCTTCAATGTTCTTTTTAAGGATTATTCTTATTACTATTAATTATTACATTCTTATCTTTTGATTTACAGTTATCACTAGCTTTTCATATTCCAGTACAGTTTCATTCATAACATAAAAATTTCTGGTTTAACAATTCATCAACAGCAGGGCAATGATAATTAGTATTCTGTCCCATTAGCACAGTTCATTCTGTCTGATACTCTAATTATTTATAGGAATGGGATTACATACCTTTACTTAGATCTGAAGAGTCTGATACCGAATGTTCCTTTTGCAGGGTTCGGCATCCCACCATTCCGTGGGTGTCAGTATCACACTTTGGTAGATGTCAATAAGGTTCAGTCCTATTGCAAGATGGAAAATGACTACCCCTTCCCTTCCTGCCTATCAGAGCCTTTACAATCCATCATGCAATGCAGAACTTACAATTTCCACACTTACCCGGAATCCTTCTCCCTCCCTCCTCTCCTCACTCACCGCTAGATGCTTGTAGCACTGGAGTGGTTGGAGATAGAGTTCATGTGCAAGTTATATTTGAGCGATTGTGTGAATGTTTGTGTTTCTTTTTCTTACAAAAGCCATGGCCAAAAATTTAAGTTGTGTGAATGTGATTGTATATTTTATGTGCCTTTCACTGACTCAGTGAATATCTTTATGGTGACATTCCAGTTGAATTTTCCATTGTTAAATGTCTACAATATTACTTTCAGATATTAATTTTTTATTTCTTTATGAGCATATAAAATGAATAGAACACTCTTTATTTTTAGGCTCTGTTTCTCTAAGAACTTTGCCAACATTTTATCTAGCCAAAGGTTTTTCTGTGATAATACACATAATGTTGTTCTGAAGAGACAACTGGGAGAAGTTTTGGATGAGCCATACAAGGAAAATTGCCCTGTTGTTATATTATGTGACCTTGCCAAAGCCCTTGTGTAGGCTGCAGAGGTGTACTGGACATATTTAAGTGTAATTGTGGTAACATAACCCATCTTGCATCAGTGGAACCTTACCTTCATAAAAGAATACAGCAGATCTTATTGACAGATTGTATCAGGAATGAAAATAACCTCAGAAATGCAGAACACAAAGATCAGTACTGAGTACTATAGGTGAGTCACAGCTAATAATTAAGTTTTACTCTCATAAAGTTTCATATTCTGTGATTTAAAACTAGCAAACTCAAACTTTTAGAATGAGAAATAGACATTTATGGTCATACTCTAAATGAAGCACAGTAAAAAATTCATTGTGATTTAGTTGGTTAACAAGTTAAAATGGAGGCAACACATATATAAACCAGTTTAGAAGCTCAGCTCCACATGTGTTGTCCTTAGAAGCATCTCTAACTGTGTTGACCTGAGGATGCAGCACTTGTTTGGGATTATCTCCTATCATGAAGAGCCTTCAGTAAGAAAGTGTTTATTTCTCAGAAATAACCAATAAGGATGTTTTGTAAAGCAGACAACCATAGATCTTACAGAAACATTTTAACAGCATTAGAAATTTTGTAAAATCTAATAATGGAAAGTCCAGGTTGGAATTAACATGATAGTAATAGGACAGTTTACAACTCACCACAAAGACTTGACAATGAGCTGCGACAGGCACACAAAAAAAGACACATACATACAACACTTTCAGCTATAGGCCAATAGCCTTCTTCAGAATTAGAAACATTCACACAATCACACAGGCACACAACACAGTAACACAACCATCAGCTCCAGCTGCCTCACTTCGAAATTTTGTAATCACTTCTGAATACATTCACACCACCTCCAACGACCACATTGTTGATGGAACATTAAAGTTTAAGTTTCCTTCTTTCTAATACATTTACAACTTAACTAATTTTATTACAATAATAAAAATAATTTCCTACTGAAATGTGATCTACTCAAGTATAATACAAAGCATACAAAATTTCTCATATATAAAACTTCCTGGCAGATTAAAACTGTTTGCTGGAACCGGGATGCAAACTTGGGACCTTTACCTTTTGTGGTCAATCGCTCTACCATATGAGCTATCATGACATGCTTCACAGTCCGTCCTCACAGCCTTACTTCTGCCAGTACTTCTGTGAAGTTCAGAAAGTAGGAGGCAAGATATTGGCGGAAGTACGGCTGTGAGGAAGGCTGGAGAATGCTTAGACAGCTCAGATGATAGAATACTTGCCTGCGAAAGGCGAAAGTCCTAGGTTTAAATCCCAGTTCTGTGGACACAGTTCTAATCTGCCAAGAAGTTTCATATCAGTGTACACTCTGCAGCAGAGTGAAAATATCATTCTCATATATAATTTACATATTTTTATAGGATTCACCTTGTACAAATGTAAACCAGGAAATTGAGAATCCCTTCTAGATCTACAGAGTGCAGTGCCTTATTATCTAGATTCAAGGATTGAAAAGTTCCATTTGTCATGTGACAAGCAGTAGTGGCAATTATAAAGCTATATAACAAATAATAATGTTCTATAAATTGGGCTCATTATTTATTTGTGTAGGTAGCTAAATGACTGTTAAGCTACCAGTACAAAATAAATACTAACTATTTAACACACTTGAGGAGGCAACGGCTTATTGTCAAAGTAGCAGCATTCCACCTTATTTAGTTGATTAAATTTAGATGATGTAAGCGTGACAAATGTGATGGAGTGACAATGATAGTTTATTTTTAATAGAGAATACGGATTTCATTTCTACTATAATGTGATGTGTTATCTGACTCACTGCATGTTCCTGAAAGTTATCCATCTTGAAAGGAAGTATGGGGTGCAAAAATTTAATCAGTGCATTTTGTGTGCAGGACTCGGGGTGTATTCCTGGTGGAGACAGCTGAAACATCACCTTTTGCATTGGGCAACCAGCCAGCAACGACTACAACCACAATGGCACCAGAGGCAGCAGCTGGTATTGATGAGGTGACACAACCCTAGAATTGTGTTTAACATGCCATGCCTGAGGATTTAACGTGACATGGCATTCTGGTTTGCTAACAGATATGCCCTCTTGGTATTTTCGTAACAGACCATGAGATGTGTCATGCTAACAGAAATTATTTTGATGATTACAATAGCATCACTTTGACTGATAAGTTTATGTCTCAATATGACCACATGGAGAAAAAGCTCTTTTCTCTTTTACCTTGTTGTAAAGCTCCATGTATTCTGATGAGCACTTTCTTTGTCTCTCAAAAGCTCTCATCCCTTTTCTACGTTCTGTACTGTTTGCATTCTGACGTGTACACAGTATGCAATAAAAACTATCATTAGAATTAGCAATGTACAATAACTGAAATGACTCTTTTGGAGGAATTAGAAATATACACACTTACAGAAAATTCCTTGAACAACATACTAAACAAACAAATTTAACTTAAACACAAGCCCTACTTAGAAAAATTTATTAACATTTCTTACAATGAAAATGACAGGTAACAAGTACAAAAACATCCCAAAGATTAAAAAAATTATGAGTGTTGTTTAAAAGATAAGGTTCCCACATTTTTTTTAGACACAAAGAATATTTTAATAATAATAATAATAAAAACAATTACACCACTGGAAACATTGATCTTTCAGCTATTTTTCTACATAGTCCCCATTTTTTTCTATTCAGTTTTTGTGTTGAATAATTCACTTTTGCATTCCTGTTTCAAAGAAGTCAGCTGCCAAACCATGGAAAGTTCTTGTTGCAACTCTCTCGTCTGTCTGGAATCGTTGACTGCCTAAGTGCTCCTTCAATTCCCGAAACAGATGGAAATTGTTGGGTACCAAGCTGGAGCTGTAATGGGGGCAGTCAATGACATCCCAGCCAAATTTGTTGATTAACTCTTTTGGTTGTTGTGACACATGCAGACAAGCATTGTCATGGTGCAGCCTTACGCCTTTGCTGAGTTTTCCCCTATGACGATTTTGGATTGCCAATCTGAAATGGGTCTTACAATAACTTGATGAGTTTACGAAGGTCCCTCTAAGCATAAACTCGAAGAGCAGTACACCACACTGGTCCCAAAATGCTGATGCCATGATTTTTCCTCCTGAGAGCTGCTGCTGAAAGTTCTTTGGTGGTAGCAATCTGGTGTGTTTCCATTGGCGCAATTGTTGTTTTGTTTCAGGAGTAATGTAATGGCATCATGATTCATCCCCCATAACAATGGAATCAATGAAGTCCTCATTATTCTCATCGATTTCACTCAAGAACTTCCAAGGACAGTTGATGCGTGGCTGTTTGTGAACTTCCGAAAGCATCTGTGGCACCCAGCACATGCGCACCTTGTGGAAGCCTAGGTTTTCAGTCAAAATCTGTCAATTGAAGCTTCAGAAGCCTCATGAATTTGAGTGGCCAGTAGGCAGATGCTGATCATCGAGCAGGATTTGCTCAACTGTCACCACAACTTCGTCGGAGATAGCCTCCCACTTCGTTATTCGCTGTGGACATCTGTGTGCCCATTGGTGAACTCCCTACACAATTTGTGGACATGTTGAATGCTCATACACGTTTCCCCACACACTTCACACAATTACCGATTAATGTTTGCAGATGATAACTTTCTTGCGTGCAAAAATTGAATGACCCCACTAATTTCACAGCTGGTGATGATGGGCTCCATCATGTATCACTATCAGGCTGGTACTGACCACCACAGAGCCATGCTGATTGTTGGAATCGGAGGTGGAGGGTCCAACAAACATGGCAGTGTTGCCAGATTTCGCCTTGCACTGTGAGCGGTAAGGGTACAGGGTTGGGAACCTTACTTTTGAAACAACCGATTTAGATATTTAGGATTAGTATATAAGCACTTCCAAATTCTAAGTTATGAACATCTATGCCATATGTATATACCATATCTAACATTCAAAACTGTAAACATTGACGGTGAAAATACAAAAATATTATGCTATACATAGCATCCCTGACTACCAAAGATAAAAAATTAAGCAAGAAGCAATAACATCTATGCATCTACCTTCCTAAATCCAACCCATGAATATCTATGCCACATATAGGCTATAACTGACTTTCAAAGATTCAAAACTGTAAGCATTGAGCACCTATGTACCCAAACTGCCAAAATAAAGACTCATGAGAATTCCTATGAATTATATAAAATGTGATTGGTACCTTAATGTAACAACTGGAAGTTGACAGTGGGTCACTAGATGCAATATGTTTGTGAATCACACCTAGACATAATTAAAATTATAAACTACAGTTGTAGAGTCCATACAGGAGAAGGTGGATGGTGAGCAGAGACAAGTTTTTCTTTGAAGCGTTGGGTGAGTTCATACCTTCATTCAGAAGGGGAGGCCTTGTCAGTGAACTTCCACCTGCCGGCTGTGAGCTGGGCACCTCTCCTCCTGTGCTCGCTTGCTCCTCCAGCCGCTACCCCCATCAGTACTGCTCTCCCCACACTTGCCCAGCATTCTGGGTATCTACCGGCCAATTTATCCTGTGTGCACTCTAATATGATTGTAATTCAATAAGACATAAATGATAAACATTATTATAAACACCTACTGGTGCATGTGAGAATGACAATATGTGAAACAAGCAGGCTTGTTGTGCTAAACATTATAATACAAGCAAATAAAAAGATTTACAACTACTTGGACTTATTTCAAAAATGTTGCTGCCTCTACTAACAACTCTTACACTGATTAATTTATCAATATAATGAGGATAGTTTACAATCCACTACATAGAAGTTTTTAGGGCATATAAAAAAGACACCCATAGAAACATAACTTAGAGCTTTCAACCACAGCCTGTGTCAGAAGAAGACACATTCTCATTCATTAGTCATACAGACATGCTTCACAGACATAAAACCATCCATGTTCCAAGTAAGGCTCTGTGCTGAGGGGATTGTAGGGGAGGGGAGGGGGAAAAGGAAAGTAGCAAGATGGTGGTGAGGATAGATACTAGATGGGAGGAAAGAGATGCAGCTTAGGGATGGAATGGGGAGGTGGAGGACAGGAAGGAAGCAAAACACACATGTATATACAAAATATGCAGTAAATGGGAGAGGAGTATTAACTACATCATCTGCAAGGCTGTGCCATGTCCATTCCCATGACTGCCTCACAGCTTTCCTTTTGCTCCATCTCCTTCCCTACCCTCCCTACCTACCATTGCAGAACATTATTTAAAACACAGTAGCCATGGCAGAGTGGCCAAGCGCATTGAGGAGCTATGCTCCGAAGTGCAAGGCTGCTCCCCATCGGGAACTCGAATCTCCCCTCAGGCATGGATGTTTGTGCTGTAGTTAGAATACGTTAGTTTATTAGTAGTTTGTAAGTTTAGGGACTGATGACCCTGCAGTTAAGTCCCATAAACTTAACAAACATTTGAACATTTTAACCCAGTAGCCGGAGATGATGGTTGTGTGTCTGTCAAGAGTTCCTATGTGTTTGTTTTTAGGGTAGTGTGTATCGTTTTACGATGAAGGCTGTGGCCAAAAGCTTTAAGTTACATGTGTATAAATGTAACAATGGAAACTCTGGGTTGGAATTCAACAATATAATAAGGACAGTTTACAACTCACCACAAAGATGTAACGACAAGCTGTGACAAACACATAAAAATGATACACACATACAACACTTGAGCCATGGTTTTCTTCAGAATAAAGAACATTCGCACACTAACAAAGGCACACTTCACAGTCACACAAACTTCATTTCCAGCTGCCACACTCCAAATCACACTCTGCAGTGAGGGAATAGGCGAGGGGAGAGGGGGATAGGAAGGCTGTGTCGCAGCGGTCTGGATGGCTACAGCATGACACTAGAGAGCATGTATATATTACATGGGTGAAACAGGATGCAGCTTAGGAATCAAGTGGGAAGGCGGGGGAGGGGAGGAAAGCAAATCAAAACAAAACAAAAATGTGCACACACACACACACACACACACACACACACACACAAAGCACATGAAATGGGAGAGGTGTAGAATAGAGGGGTAGGACCTGTTGGGTGTGGAGACAAATGGGGGTTACCATAGGTTGAAATATGGATAATTTTGGAATCGGAGAATGTACTGTAAGGATAGCTTGCATTAATGTAGTTAAGAAAAGCTGGTGGTGGGAGGATCCAGATGGCCCGAGTTGTGAAGCAGCCATTGAAATCAAGCATGTGGTCCACTGCATACTGTGCCACAGGGTGGTCTACCTTGTTTTTGGCATAGTTTGGCAGTGGCCATTCATCCTTGTGGACAGCTGGTTGGTGGTCATGCCAATATAGAAAGCTGCACAGAGATTGCAGCACAGTTGGTAAAGTACATGGGTGCTTTCACATATGACCCAGCCATATATATATATTTTTTTTCATATATATAGGGTGTTACAAAAAGGTATGGCCAAACTTTCAGGAAACATTCCTCACACGCAAAGAAAGAAAATATCTTATGTGGACATGTGTCCGGAAACGCTTAATTTCCATGTTAGAGCTCATTTTAGTATTTCCCTTTAAATGTAAATTGAAATAATTTGTGCAGACAATTGTCAAAATACCCAATTGTTTCGTTAGTATGTACTGTACTTCCTAGATTCACTGCCAGTTGGCCCAATTGAAGGAAGGTAATGTTGACTTCAGTGCTTGTGTTGACATGCGAGTCATGGCTCTACAGTACTTGCATCAAGCACATCAGTATGTAGCATCAACTGGTTAGTGTTCATCACGAACGTGGTTTTGCAGTCAGTGCAATGTTTACAAATGAAGTGAATCGAGGAAGTACAGTACATACTAATGAAACAATTGGGTATTTTGACAATTGTCTGCATGAATTATTTCAATTTACATTTAAAGAGATATATTAAAATGAGCTCTAACATGGAAATTAAGCGTTTCTGGACACATGTCCACATAACATATTTTCTTTCTTTGTGTGTGAGGAATGTTTACTGAAAGTTTGGCCATATCTTTTTGTAACACCCTGTATAAGCATTAGTGTTAGAAATTCATGCCAATCTATAAATTCTGTATCATAGCTTATGATAGGACACACAATGAAAAAACCATTATTAGTGCAAAACTAGTCATGGCCATATGTATTTTAAAGGCTATTTTGTACAATATGTGAACATTAAGATATGCATTTTGTAATCAACATGCATTCTGTTCAATAAATTGAGTAAGTGACTGTTAGTTATTTATTGATAACTAGAAAAATATTTACTTACAAACTGTAATATGGAAAATAATCACTCAGATCATAATTAAACCTGCTTATTAACATAAATGCTTCTTATAACAATAATCACATCATCAGAATGTACCTTGTAACTATTGTTTTATATAAAAGTTAATACGTCACCTTTTATCTCTCGTTCAGTGGTAGATACTGGATTGCTCGCCTGCTGATATTACTCCACAGAAGTTGATATTTTACATTTTTAAGATACGGCTGGTACTTGGTGGTCAAATGAATCTTCAAATATGTCACATTACTTTGAATAAACTGATTTATTTACTTTTAGGAAGACACACAAACCAAAGCTGACATACTGGGACCTCACAAAGCAATCAAGTCTGCACAAAGATTGTATCAAGACTCTTCCAAAACATGTTGTAAACTCGACTTATGACGACTCTTCAAAACATGTTGTAAACTGTTTAAGACTCTTCTAAAGAGCTAATTCATGCCTATTTATACATCACGGAATATTCTTGAAGCATCTTAAACAAATGTGATACACTATAGTTTATGAGTTTCATAATTTGTTAATTATAAATGGATCCATCACAAACAAGAATCACTTAAAATTATAACAATCCATTTATAAATGTTTTCATAACAACCAAAACAAAAATTTGGCATATAAAGAAAGTAAGACTAGAGCAGTACATACATTTGTTTACATTGTATATAATGGCTAAATTAATTACACAGTTTTAAAGTAAGCAGTGCATCTCAAATAGGTCAGTAAATAGCAAAAGACTTCAGGAAATGTTCGTACCAAAATTTGTCATCAAGCAATAATGATTGCACAATGTCACAACTTACTATAATAAATTAACTAATTTAGTTTATCAGAAGATCAAAATTATGAACCTAATTTAATCAATGTGACCAGACAGTGGTGTTATAAAATGTTTATATAAAATACATAGGTATTTTAGAATTTCAGTGCAAAGGCTTTGATAAAAGATCATAGAAAATGTTAGCAGGTAAGTTTAGAACTATTGTTTAGATTTGAGTGTTACAGACCTGTATTTTCCTCAGCAGTAATACTGCTTCTCTTTGTTGTCCAGTTCATCAGTTTGCTTCAGTGACTAGGTTATGAATAATGAACACAACAGTGCAGTATTTAGTTTTTGCATTTATTCACAATTATTGACACCGATAATATTTCAACTAAAACATGATATTGCTTATCATGTGGATCCATACCAAGTGATAGAGGTCAGAGAAGCTCCATAGAATAGCAGCATCTTTTGTTACAGGTTTATTTAGCAAGTGTAATAGCATCACTGAGATGATCGGCCATCTCCAGTAACCAAATGATGATGCAGAAGAGGCTTTCTGTATCATTTTCAAACTTATAAGAGTGGACATTTCCCAGACAGTCATCCAGTAATTGCTTCTTCCTACATACATGTCATGGAAAGCCCACAAGAATAAAGTTAGGGATATTAGAGCCCTGACAGAAACTTACTGGTGGTTTTATTTATTTTAATTTTATTTTATTATTTATTTTGTAAAAATACAACAGTTTAATACATAATGATACATACAGCAATATTAACAGGAAGAAAAGAAATACTCAGAATCACATAAATTTGCTAATGTGTGTACACAGAGTACAGTTTAAAAAGTTAAGTCCTCTATTGAGCACACTCCGCTGAAGTTTGAAAACTTCATTCGAGAGGCAATTTGATAAATTGGGACAAAGTTGTCCTCTTAACAAGGCCTGAGAATCTGTATTATCTTGCATCAAAGGCTAATATTTTGTAATGTGGCCAGTGTCTATCATGATAATATGTAACATGTGATATCTTTGGTGTCGGTGCCTCCAGACTAGTCTTGGAGTCAGCAACTGTAATGGGCAGCGCATGTGCTCTGTACACTTCAGAAGCCTATACAGGATGACTTTTACAGATTTGGCATCAGTGTAATTCAGCAGCAGCACATGGTGAAGTGGTGGACAGACAAAATACTTATCTGAAATAATGTGCCTCAGGATGTCACTTTTAAAATCTATCACATCACACATTTTTACTTGCTTACGCTTGTATTAAAACCTTAGGGCCTTCTTGTAACCAATTTTGACATATAAATAAGGAACAAGACAGAATCATTTTTGTGTTTACTATTTGCCAGCAAACCCAAAGTTACTATGAACACAGTTATGAGTAGTTAAATAACAATAAATTTTTTTTTTTTTTTTTTCCCCCCCTCTCTCCAGCTCATTGCTGATGCAGCATATGACACCCGTTGTCTTTCTCTGCTACTCATTACTGACACAAGACACAACTTTGAGTTTTAACACTCGTATGGATACCCAACGTAGGTGGTGTTGTCTTAATGGATGAAGTAAAGGCAGTCATGCTGGCTAATTTTTCCTTCACAGCTAAAATACATTCGCTTGATGCATTTTCTGTTATTGTTCTCAGGGGAAAACTAGTGTTTTGGTGTGGTCAAGATCTTGGACAAACTGTTTCGGGACAGCCAAGATTTGATTAGCATTGTAAAGTAATCTCTTTTTACAATATCCACACAATGGCTTAAAGCTTCGATACAGCAAAAGGTACACTAAAATAATTTACACATTTAATATTAACAAATGAAATGTGTGATAGTGACTGACAACATTTTTCTGCCATTATAATGTTTTAAAACTGAAATTCATCATAAATTAAAATTATTTGGAGAGACAAAGGACAATTAATTTCCTAAAATATGTTAATGCTGTTGATTATCACCTAACCAAATGCACCACTGCAGGTACCTTGAGCAAGTGATTTAAAAACAAGAAAAGTGGCTGTTTGATGAAAACGAGTCACAAAGGGAGGGGTGGGTATAAAAAATAAGAAGTGCTAATTAAAAAATATAAATAAACATTGTAACTGTTAATACAATACTTTCAACCAATTGTAATAAAAAAGGTCAATACTGTATGGAAATATATTTTCAGCTCCCTACATGACCATGATTCTGCCTAGGTGTGTGCCTCTTAGTCTGAAGCAAACCGATGCTCACAAGTGTTTCTTCAGGGTTCGAAAAGTGTAGAAATCACATAGCGAGAGATGGCGACTGTATATGAGATTTTTGAGGGCTTTCCAGTGAAATTTCTGCAAGCTAGTCAAAACAACCTTGGAAACAATTTGGACGAACTGTATTGTATCTTGCAACAGAATGATGCCTTTTTGTCTTAACTTTGTCAACATTTAGGATTGGGTTTGAACCACCTTCCCCTTTCCATATATATCCATGGCACCCTATATACACTGCTGGAGAAAGAAAGGATTAGTACATCTGGAAAGACAATATCAATTTTGATCCAAAGTCAGCAGATGCCACATGGGGGATAGTACTAGTAACTGTTTCAATGTTGTCCATCAATAGTTAGCGTAGTGACTTTGCTATCAGAACGCCATCTGCATATACCCTTTAGCAGGGAATGTTTCCAGCCATAAGGCTCAGTGCGATATCATCTTGTGAAGCATACTGGTGATGGAGATGCATTTGTGTTTCCTACATCCAACAGAGTGAATTTTAAATAGGTAAAGTTGTGGCATTCTGAGTGGTGAAATGGTGCTTTTAGAGAATTCTCATTCAAGTTGGACATATTCTGTCAGTTTTGCAATGAATCTTTCATAAGAGAAGACAAAGCAAATTTCTGAACACCCTGTATCTAAGGGAAGAGTAGTTACCATAGCAGTGTGCATCAGTGCGCATGGTTATTCCGCCATAGCCAAGCTTTATTCCAGATTGCTAATTCATATATTTATCAGTTACAAATAACATGGCATTGGCTAGAATGGTTATTCTAAAAATAAAGGCCACATCTGAAAAAGTAGTTGTTATAGTCATCAACCACATTAAATCCACAATGGCTACTCTTAAAACAGAGAAATGAGTTGTCAAAAAATTCCCCTCCCCTGCTTCACCGAGAGGTGTGGCTGACGTGCTGATGCCTCTGTCTAGGGCTGCCCCACTGATATTGGAACTTGATGGGACAAAAACTGACTGATACTTGTGACTTCTCAACCCTCAAGTCCTGCAGAAGTATGTGAAAAGGTCAAGCGGGTGTGGAATAATGTATGCCAAGACAGTATTTGCCATGTGTATGATGTAATGTATGCCAGAATCAGCAACTACATTGCTGCCCAGGGAGGCAAAAACAAGTACTAATATGGGTGTTTCAGCTTGGACAGACACCTTAGTACTGCTTTAGATATCACTCTGTAAATGTAATCATTTTCTGTACTCCATATAAACTGTCTCAACAACAAATCTTGAGTGAATTGCAATACTCTTAAAAGAGTGTACTAACTTTTCCTTCTGGCAGAGTATTATAATTGTGTGAAAAATGAGAGAAGTTGATGACGCTCAGAGTGTATTTTTCCATGTACAGTCCGTGACTGGCACCTGAAGGATGCTAAGCAGTGGCAAATCCAGGAAGGTTCTGGGGGGGGGGGGGGGGGGGGGAGCTACAGGATTGCAGGCGCCACAGGTTACAATAACTGTGCACCTGATTTATAACTGTATACAGGGTGTTCATTCTAACTGAAGACATTCAAATCACAGAAACTACATGTCAGATCAAATAAAGATATAATACTATTTTTTTTTTTTTTGTGTCAGAGGGAGACTTCCAATGATACTACACTCACGACCCCCTCCCTACACCTACACAACCCCAAGCATGGGTGGTGGGGGGGGGGGGGGCAACGTCGAAATATTCAATGGAAGCCTTCAGTTTTTATTGCAGATCACAATTATACTGTAAAAACTAAACATGTTTAATGTTAAACATTTTCCTGTTTTGTCAACGGAATTGAAACGTGTCCACAATTGTAATTTACAGCATGCAGGTGAATGTCCATTTTATATTCAATGACCTGGGGGACCTCATATTCATACTGTCAGAGTAGTACATGTCTGTAATTTGTGATGTGTACTTGGAAACTCCATCCGCAATGTTGTATCACTCAGACATATCAAATGTGGGACTCTAGGCTCCGCCACCATGGCTATGTAATGAACTATAACTTATCATAACACACAGTACTCTGTGACCTTAGGTCATGTATCTTAGCAGATGTAGAAGAGAAACCAACTCTAACCATTATGTGTTCAGTGTTTACTTCCTACACATGTGTGAATGGATGATGCACGCTGCAAAACTGAAATGATCCTGATTTACGGTGAATCTAAGAGAAATGTTGATGCTCCTGTTGCCATGTATGCTGAGCATTTTTCAGAGAATGTCCATTCTCATTTGTAATATTACAATGTTGTGAATGCTTTATGTCTATGGCAGTGTACAGATTGCCAATTGGAAATGAAGCAAACCAGTTACTGGGGAAGCTAATGGAACAGCAGTACTAGCAGAAGTACACAACAAGCCACAGGTAAGTGTTTGGAAATTACACTACATTATGGTACATCCATCGGTAGTAGTGAGTACATAATATATTTTGGCAAGGGGCAAGATTAATGTAAAAATAAGTAATTTTAAGTAGAAAACCCATGATACTTTGTATCATTCATATATTCACATATTCATATATATATATATATATATATATATATATATATATATATATATATATATATGAATATATATATATATATAGAGGGAAACTTTCCCGGTGGGATAAACAAAAATAAAAATAGAAAAGAGATGACTTACCAAAAGGACCGGCTCGTCGAGAGAAACAAATAAAAAACAAATAAAATCACACACAAACAAGCTTTCGCCACCACTGGCAGGTTCTTCAGGAAAAAGAGGGAAAAAGGGGAGGAAAAGGGAAGGATATGGGTTTTAAGGAAGTGGAAAAGGAGTCATTCCAATCCCAGGAGTGGAAGGACTTACCTTAGGGGACAAAGAGGAAGGTAAACAAATACACACACACTCAGACATATCCAACAACTCAGACATGTCTGAGTGTGTGTGTATTTGTTTACCTTCCTCTTTGTCCCCTAAGGTAAGTCCTTCCACTCCTGGGATTGGAATGACTCCTTTTCCACTTCCTTAAAACCCATATCCTTCCCTTTTCCTCCCCTTTTTCCCTCTTTTTCCTGAAGAAGCTGCCAGTGGTGGCGAAAGCTTGTATGTGTGTTTGTGTGTGATTTTATTTGTTTTTTATTTGTTTCTCTCGACGAGCCGGTCCTTTTGGTAAGTCATCTCTTTTCTATTTATATATATATATATATATATATATATATATATATATATATATATATATATATATATAGGCTGGTCGATAGGAACACTAAACACACACAAAAACACACAACCATTCGAGCTTTCGCCACCAGTGGTGGCTTCTTCGGGAAAAAGAGGGAGGAAGGAGAGGAGAAAGGGAAGGATACGGGTTTTAAGGAAGTGGAAAAGGAGCCATTCCAATCCCAGGAGTGGAAGGACTTACCTTAGGGGACAAAAAGGAAGGTAAACAAATACACACACACTCACACATATCCACATGCAAACACACTTAGGCAGACATTTCTACAAATGTCTGCCTAAGTGTGTTTGGATGTGGATATGTGTGAGTGTGTGTGTATTTGTTTACCTTCCTTTTTGTCCCCTAAGGTAAGTCCTTCCACTCCTGGGATTGGAATGGCTCCTTTTCCACTTCCTTAAAACCCGTATCCTTCCCTTTCTCCTCTCCTTCCTCCCTCTTTTTCCCGAAGAAGCCACCACTGGTGGCGAAAGCTCGAATGGTTGTGTGTTTTTGTGTGTGTTTAGTGTTCCTATCGACCAGCCTGTACTTTAGGTAAGTCAAAAATCTTTATTTTATACCATTTTCCTACCTGGAAGGTCTCCTTCTATAATATTATATATATATATATATATATATATATATATATATATATATATATATATATATATATATAGTAAAGATTTTTTACTTACCTAAAGTACAGGCTCGTCGACAGAAACACCAAAAACACACAAACATTCAAGCTTTCGCCATCAGTGGTGGCTTCTTCGGGAAAAAGAGGAAGGAAGGAGAGGAGAAAGGGAACCTGGAAAGTCTCCTTCTATATATATATTCAGAGCATAATTTGCACTGATGCTTTTACTTTACTGAGCTCAAGCTGTTTTGTTGTTGGCATTAAATCATGAAATAATATCTATTTTCTTCTCTACATTAATTATTTCTGGGGATTTTGGCCTCCTGCCCTCCTAATATATGCTCCAGTCCATTGGTAGTATTTGTAACATGCATCTTAATAGGTACCCTCCATATCATGTGTCATTGGATTAAGAAATGCATAGAGATGATTTACATAACCAGATAGTGTTTTGAGAATAGGCACTTCAACAAATGCAAATGACTCCCAACTTCTTTGTCGAGGTACTGTTTTCCAATGAGTCTACCTTCACACCCTATGGTAGCGTTTACTGGCATAACATGCGTAACTGGAGTGTAGACAATACTCACTGGTTATGGCGAGTTGATTGTCAATGCCCTTGATTGTTTAATGTATCGTGTGGCATCAGGACCGGCCCAAAGAAATTCAGCGCCCTAGGCAAGTTATTTTAATGGCGCCCCATTGAATAAAATCGTAATAAAACATCAACATAAAATACACATTGCATCTGTTTTCATTCAAATACATAATTACAACATATGTACGGTATTACAAAACGTATTTCCCCATTAAAATGGAATATATCATACACTTTTTTACAACAATATACCTTTCATCGTTTTTGCATTTTGTCTTTTAAAAAGGTTTTGGTTGATAGTTTACAACAATTGATACACTTATAAGCTTCATTATACAAAGAGTCACAAAAATTTCATTTTTATTGCCTTGACTTGTGCAAAATGTGAGACGATCTCCATTAAAATAATCGTGTCTGCTGTTTATCGTAAAGTTGACAACCCCACAAGTCATTCTTGAGTCATTGTGGATTGCAGATATGATTTTATGAGTTTTAATTTCGAGAAGCTGCGCTCAAAATTGGCTACAAGACAGAGGAAGAGTAAGCAACACACTTAGTGAACTAACTAAATAAGGAAGGCCTACAATGTCTGTAAGTCCACAGACTCGACAGAAAATGCTGGGCCGCGGCGGAGCGGCCGAGCGCATTGAGGCGATATGTTCCGATGCACGAGATCGTCCCCCGTCTGGGGTTCGAATCCCCCCTCGGGCACGGATGTTTGTGCTGTCTTTAGTATAAGGTAGAGTTCATAAGGTGCGCTCAAATGACGGTGGTGGGGGTAGCTAATATATAACACGTTACTACAACTAAACTGAAATGTTTCGTCCTGTTCCATTCCTGTAGCTTGTAGATGTGTAGGTTCGAAAACAACAAAGATACATAGTTGGGAAATCCCTTGATGAGACATAGCCCATCGCTTCAGTGAGAGAGGCACAAACTCACAATGTCTTTGTGCATCACAATACCATCCGTAACCTAAGAATAATTATTTATAGCGTCATTATGAACAAATAGAAGCGTATCTTTCTTACCATGAAACTGATAACCGATGGCAGCAGTAATACACAGAAGGGCTTAAGTAAAAAATTATTTATTGTATTTTGCCCTTTGTTTATGTACAAATGTAAGGCACGCCCTGTGTTCTTTGGCACCCTAAACCTTCTACTCTTTTTTTTACCATTGTAATGTGTGTGGTCTTATGGCACTCACTGTACACTACAGAGACTGCAGAGCGGCGAACTGCGCAGACCTGAGAGGGCGCCCCAGACGAGATGATTGGTTGTGAACTGCTACTCGTCTATTCATTAATTGCTTCCTAGCAAAATTCTGGAGAGTCAAAGAGAATGCATGTAACACTGACTCGCATCTTGTCTCTTGCCCGTTGTTCTATCTATGTGTAGTAACCGGGAATTTGTCGCTCTGGAACCGCAGCGTGACAGCAAAGTAAACTGCACCACGAGGGATCATGGTGCACGGCAAATTTGCCGGCCCCCAAATTCCAGCGCCCTAGGCAATTGCCTAGTTTGCCTATAGGGATGGGCCGGCCCAGTGTGGCATCATGGGGAACAAACACATTGGCTCAAATTTGACGGCACGTTGGATGGAAGCAAATATAGAATGTTTTTGCAGCAGGAACTACCAATACTACAACACGATGTTGTCCTGGATGTTCAGTAATGTTCCATGTGGTTTCAGCACGAAAGGTGCACAGTGCATTTCGCAAATAAAGTACGTGAAGTATTAGACCATGTTTACTAGGTGGATTATCAAAGGTAGCCCTATGAACTGGCCTGATAGGTCACGAATTTGATGCCAATAGGTTCTTCCTATGTGGATATTTAAAAGGTAAGGTATACCAGCAAATGAAACCGCTGAGTAATCTCTATACTACCTGAATATTGAACTACACATTTCTAAGCGTGCCAGCCAAAGATATTCATATTCTGTTTCTTGACTGATTTGTTTCGATTCTGTACTCACGCGAGTCTACAACGTCGTATACCAACATAAATTTCAAATCCAGAGGTAATCTAGCAATTATTTGTCACATACTTACTGATGAAAATTTGTATGACTAATTACAACACGGCGAACAATGCATATCCACATGCAAAGAGGTCATAATGTCACAAACTTGAAGCCATGCTTGAAGCTGACTAAACCACGAGGCCTTATGCATAGCAGTTTCAACTGGCACCGGGAGACCTGATTGGTTGTTGGTAGGAGCCAATGAGAGGCTGGATATTTCTTAACTGGAGATTCGGGTGCTACGCGCCCTCAGGTACTAAAAAAAATCCTTTTTTTAACCAAGGAGGTTAGAATAAAAGGAGATGGCATTATCTATGCTTAACACATATGTCCAACGGGGCATATGTCAGTTGAAGCCTATCGGCCATCTTTGTCAGTTTTGGAATGCTATTTTTCCGTTAAAACTATGCGTTAAGTCGATCCTCTTAATGTTAATGCATTGAACTGAATCACTGCAAAGTATGTAGTTTCAAACAATATACTTTCTTAAATAAATGGTAATAAATACTGCTCATAATATATTTGAAAACGTAATTTTTAACGGCTAATTTGCACCGTTTTAACACATTGAACATCACGGCAAAACTGTCAGACGTTTTATTTCTGTTTTAAGTGACATAACACATTAGCTCTGCAATACGAACACTTCTCCAAAACTTAGCAATATGGAGGAGGCTTGCTTCACTTTTTAAGCTTGAGGGCGTCTTCCTGTATTGTAACCTCCTTGTGTTTAACCTATACCTAACCTAACTTAAAAATTGATCTTAGGAAGGTTAGGTATAGGTTAGACAGTAAGTTTCTTTTAATTTATTTTTATAGCATTTAAGGGCGCATAGCATCCGAATCTCCAATTAAGAAATATACAGCATGTCATTGGCTCCTACCAACAACCAATCAGGTCTCCCAGTGCCCGTTGAAACTGCTATGCATAACGCCTCGTGACTAAACCTAGCTCAGCCATTAAAGTTTGTTGAAAACATTAGTTTTCTACTGAGCTGCTGTGTAGAGTTATCGAAGATTTGCTATTGACAATGCCTGTGTGTGTTGTTTATGGTTGTACTAACCGTTCTGACAGCACTAATAAGTTGAAAGAAATCACCTTCTATTCGTGTCTCTCATTCTTTTGAACATGTTGATTATTGGCCTTTTATGGCGCTCAACAGCGAAGTCATCAGCGCCCATTTTTTGAACAAATAAACATGGCTGCCGACTGGCTTCATACAGCAGTACAGCAGTCGCCCGTAGTGACATCTTCCCTCCTTTCTCTGAAGATATTCTGCAGCGATTTCTTATGCGATGAAAGTCGTATCTATAATTATCATTTATTTATACAAATAAAATTACTGAGCTTTTGTCCTCGCTCATCTCAGAAATATATACTGTATGGTTACCTAACGCGTATGCCACATTACATTACAATCTATTTCGTCAGAAACATTCAACAAATTTCTACAAAAATGTCACGTAAATACGTACAACACAGCTTCAATTTTCGTCGGTGACAATTGGAGCAATGACATTTACACTGAAATTCGTCAAAAACATTGCGCTTTTCGTATGAATGTGTCACGATTCTGCTGCAAAAATATTACGTCATCAAAATAATTAGTATGTAAGCATTCATATTTGTCCTCTCGTGCATCAATACCGCATAATCAATTTAGATTTTCACGTTTGATATGTATCGTTTCAGGCCGGGAGAGTTCGATTGCAAGCATTCTTGGAAATTACCGTCGAAGCATTGGGGGGGGGGGGGGTCCCCATACAATGGAATGTTTATTTCGATTGCGCTGATTACAGCGCCATCTGCAGCGAAACGGAAAAATGCTCTGGACGAAACGTATGTTGTTTCTGCCATACAATCGTAATCTGCAATCCAAACCGAGGGTTCCCATCAGTGGCGGCGCGTCATATGTGTTCATTGGTTCAGTGAACCCCCGGTAATTAGCTCGTTGTGAAAAAAGTAAATTAAAAGTGTTTTTATTCTATTAGATCAGTTTATGTGCCCATTCAAAGCATTTTTATCGTATGAGAAACGTTTTACGTCGCGGAGACAGCACGTACACGAGTCGCAGCGCGGCCGAATAATATGGGTATGGCTGTTTGTGTTGTCTTTAGTACAACGTAGTTCATAAGCAGTTTGTAAGTTTAGGGACTAATTACCCTGCAGTTAAGTCCCATATGCTTCACAAACATTTGAACATTTTTGGAGCGGCAAGGGAAAACGTTGCTTTTAACAATGGCGTTGGAGCTGGTAGAGACACCAGCTCCTGCCTACTCGAGTTCTGACGGTTACGCACGAATGGTTCCGAAGCAGAGTCAATGGCTATCCTCCACGAAGGCAAATTCCACACTTAATATTTGGTTTTGGCTCATGGAAGATTTATCAAAAACACATCATATTTGGTAAACTATCTAATAACTAAATTGAAGACGCATCAACTGTAAAAGCCTTCAGAAGGTCCGATCATGAATAATAATAACGTCACTACTCTCCATCTATCAAGAACAGCCGTGTGATATTGCGGCATTGCATCGCGGTGTCAAAGGTAGTGGATTCAAGCCTGATTGCAAGCAATTTCTTAACTCAATCTTCTATTTAACAGATACGGTAACAACAATGACTTTTGCACCGTTACTTGCCACATATCTTTGGATGATTTCTGAGAATTTGCTATTCTGAGGGTAAATGTTGCGCCGAATTGTCTCTTTTTTGAACGCCGTGTGGGGAGGCATTGCCAAGCGGGGAGGGGAGGGGGAGCACTATCAAGTGTAGATCCGGCACTGAAAGAAGTGAACCCCCAGTCATGTGAAGCACCAGTCGCCACTGGTTTCCACTGAATATTTCAGAATCGCTCCCTGCCACTCTTACACTGGTGGTATGGGGAAGGCGAGTGTAGTGACATTGGATGTACCCTCCGAACAGTTTACCTCAGCTCCCCTTACCCAGACCAAAAAGCCACTGACGTTCAGTGGCGTAGTCAGGATATTGTCAAAGGGGGGGGGGGGGGTCTGAATGGTTAAAAAGAAATTTACTGAGGCTCATGTTTTTCATTTATTCTAAAAACAAACTTGTTGTTGTTGTTGTGGTCTTCAGTCCGGAGACTGGTTTGATGCAGCTCTCCACAATACCCTATCCTGAGCAAGCCTCTTCATCTCCACATAAGAAGGACAACCTACATCTGTCTGAATCTGCTTACTGTATCCATCTCTTGGTCTTCCCCTGCGATTTTTCCCCACACACTTCCCTCCAATGCTAAATTCACAATTCATTGATGTCTAAGAATGTGTCCTACCAATCTATCCCTTCTTTTAGTCAAGGTATGCCAGAAATTCCTTTTCTCCCCAATTCTGTTCAGTACCTCCTCATTAGTTACGCGATCCAACCACCTAATCTTCAGCATTCTTCTGTAGCACCAAATTTCAAAAGCCTCAATCCTCTTCCTGTCCGCATTGTTTATCGTCCATGTCTCACTCCCATACAAGGCAACACTCCATACAAATGCCTTCAGAAAGGACTTCCTTAGGTTTAAATCAATATTCGATGTTAACAAATCTCTATTTTTCAAGAACGCTTTTCTACCCATTGCCATTCTGCATTTTATATCCTCTGTACAGCGACCATCATTTGTTATTTTACTGCCCAAGTAACAAAACTCATCTACCTCCTTTATTGCTCCGTTTCACAGTCTAATTCCTTCAGTACCACCTGATTTTCTTATACTGCACTCCATTACACTAGTTTTGCTCTTGTTAATGTTCATCTTATATGCACCTTTCAGCACACTGTCCATTCCGTTCAACTGCTCTTCCAGGTCCTTTGCTGTATCTGACAGAATTACTATGTCGTCGGCAAAACGCAATGTTTTTAATTCTTCACCCTGAACTTTAATTCCTTCTCTAAATTTCTCCTTGCTTTCCTTTATAGCTTGTTCAATGTACAAATTGAATAACATTGGAGAAAGGCTACAACCCTGTCTCACTCCCTTCCCAACCACTGCATCCCTTTCATGCCCTTCAACTCTGACAACCGCTGTCTGGTTTTTGTACAAGTTGTAAATAACTTTACGTTCCCTATATTTTACTCCTGCTTGCTTCAGAACTTGAAAGAGTTTATTCCAATCAACATTGTCAAAAGCCTTCTCCAAATCTACAAAAGCTAGAAATGTAGGTTTACCTTTTCTTAATCTATCTTCTAGGATAAGCCGTAAAATGAGTATTGCCTCCCGTGTCCCTACATTTCTCCTGAACCCAAACTGATCTTCCCCGAGGTCGGCTTCTACCAGCTTTTCCATCCTTCTGTATATAATTCGCGTTAATATTTTGCAGCCATGACTTATTAAACTGATGGTTCTGTAGTTTTCACACCTGTCTGCACCTGCTTTCTTAGGGATGGGGATTAGAACATTTTTCTTAAAGTCTGAGGGTACTTCACCTGTCTCATACATCTTACACACCAGGTGAAACAATTTTGTCATGGTTGGTTCTCCCAGAGACTTCAGTAGCTCTGAGGGAATATCATCTACTCCAGGGGCCTTGTTTCGACTTAGGTCTTTCAGGGCTCTGTCAAATTCTTCTCTCAGTACAGTATCTCCTATTTCATCTTCATCTACATCCTCTTCCCTTCCTACAATATTGTCTCGAAGTTCATTTCCTTTGTAGAGTCCCTCTATATACTCTTTCCACCTTTCAGCTTTCCCTTCTTTGCTGAGAACTGGTTTTCCATCAGTGTCCTTGATATTCATAGAGCTGTTTTTCTTATCTCCAAATGTTTCTTTTATTTTCCTGTAGGCTGTATCTATTTTTCCCCTATTTATACATTCTTCTACATCCTTGCATTTGCCTTCTAGCCACTCCTGCTTAGCCATTTTGCACTTCCTGTCAATCTCATTTCTTAGTCGTCTGTACTCTATTTTGCCTGTTTCATTTACTGCATTTTTATATTTTCTCCTTTCATCGATTAAATTTAGTATCTCCTATGATATCCAAGGATTTTTTGTAGGTCTTTCCTTCCTACCTATTTTGTCCTCTGCTACCTTCACTATTTCATCTCTCAATTTTACCCATTCCTCTTCTACTGTTTTATTTTCCCCTGTTTCTGTCAATTTTTGGCTAAAGCTCCCTCTGAAATTCTTAAGAACCTCAGGTTCCTTCAATTTATCCAGTTCCCATCTCCTTATTTTCCTACCTTTTTGTAGTTTCTTTAGTTTCAGCATACAGTTCATAACCAACAAGTTATGGTCAGAGTCTATATCTGCTCCTGGTTACGTCTTACACTGTAGAACCTGATTCCGAAATCTATGTCTTACCATTATATAATCTATCTGGTATCTTCCGGTGTCTCCTGGTCTCTTCCACGTATACAACCTTCTTTTGTGATTCTTGAACCAGGTGTTTGTTATAACTAAATTATGTTATGTGCAAAATTCTACCAGGCGGCTTCCTCTTTCATTCCTTTTGCCCAGACCATATTCACCTACTATCTTCCCTTCCCTTCCTTGTCCTACTACCGAATTCCAGTCTCCCATAACAATTAAGTTTTCCTCTCCCTTAATTGTCTGAATAATTTCCTTTAGCTCCTCATATATTTCTTCGATTTCCTCATGATCGGCAGAGCTAGTTGGCATATAAACCAGTACTACTGTTATCGGTGTTGGCTTCGTATCTATCTTGATAATGATAATGCGATCACTGTGCTGGTCATAGTAGTTTACCCGCATTCCTATTTTCTTATTCATCATCAATCCTACTCCTGTGATACCCCCAATTGATTTTGTATTTATAATCCTGTACTCACCTGACCAGAAATCCTGTTCATCCTGCCACCGAACTTCACTAATCCCCACTATATCTAACTTCAACCTATCCATTTCCCTTTTTAAATTTTCTAATTTTCCTACTCGATTAAGGGATCTAACATTCCACGCTCCGACCCGTAGAATGCCAGTATTGTCTTTCCTGATGATCACATCCTCCTGAGTAGTCCCCGCCCGGAGATCCGAATGGGGGACTATTTTACCTCCGGAATATTTTACCCGAGAGGATGCCATCATCATATGTTCATACAGTAGAGCTGCATGTCCTCGGGAACGGTAACGGCTGTAGTTTCCCCTTGCTTTCAGCCGTTCGCAGTAGCTGTGTGGCAAGGCCACATTAGCTGATGTTACAAGGCCAGTTCAGTCAATCATCCAGACTGTTGCCCCTGTAAATACTGAAAAGGCTGCTGCCCCTCTTCAGGAACCACACGTTTGTCTGGCCTCTCCACAGATACCCCTCCGCTGCGGTTGCACCTACAGTACGGCTATCTGTATCGTTGAGGCATGCAAGCCACCCCACCTCGGCAATGTCTGTGGTTCATGGGGGTGGAAAACAAACTTAGGCTAACATATTTTTTATATTTTATGCACATAGTTTGCGTTTGTAAGACCTTCTTACAAATACTGCAATATTTTAGATACAAAATTGAGGAAAACATTTCTTAAAAATTGTTTCAATATACGCCAGCAGAACCTTTAGTTGTTACTCCAAACGAAGTCAGATTACCAGAATGAGAAGTGTTTGTTTGTATTTGAACACTGGCAACGAGACGGTTGCACGACACCGAGCTCGCTGTCTGTCCGCCACGACTGTAGCTTGGTGTTTCGCAAAATCTGCATCAATTTTTGCATTAGTATAAATACCTTGCATATCGATTTAGGAAGCGTAAGTCTATAATTTTATTTCCAAGGTTATTGGTTGTTTTACTCTTGTTGGCATTGCAACGTACCCATCCTCTAGATAAAATATTACTCTTAAACCCAACTATAAAAACTTATACATGTACTGAGTGAGGTGCCTTATGATATACTGGAATATTGCCACTCCAAATAACGACTCCATTGCTGTAAATAGATAAATAAGCTATTATAGTAGTACGTATTTTAACTTACCATAACGCTAGTAGACAAATGAAAGTCGGTTTTTCTCTTTTTTCTTGTTATGAACTTACTCATAATTGGAAACTTATCTTAACAGCACAAAAGCAATAAACGGCAGCGGCAACATTCCACTGTAGTGCTTAACATAGGAACAATGGAATATCGCCAACAATGGGCAATAGTCGATGCTGTTATCGATGTATCGATAATTAAAATCTATACATGGCTTTGTTGACTGCCGATAGTGCGTGTCCCTTTTTCGGTGTATGACTGATACCAATATCAATAATACAGTGAGGACAGTTTACAACTCACCGCAAAGACGTGGCGACGAGCTGCGACAGGCACATACAAAAGACACACACATACAACACATTCAGCTATCGGCCATGGCCTTCTTCAGAAAATACAACACTCACGCACGGAGGTGATGGTTGTATGACTGTGTTGTGTGCATGTGTGATTGTGTGAGTGTATATTATTAATTCCAACCTGGACTTTCCATTATTATATGATACCAATATCATTCAGTTTCACTACACGGTAGCCAGGGCCGGCGGAAGCGGGAAATATCACCCGGGCAAAGATTCCATATGGCGCCCCATACAACCCATTGGTATTACTGACTATAAATTTGCAATGCTACCTTACAGATAGCTGCTTTTAAAGGATAACTCCTTGAACTCTATAATAGGGTTGCCAGATCTCCGGGCGCCGCCCGGAGTGCCCGGGTTTGGAATGAATTCTCCGGGTCTACGGGCCAATGAATCTCATCTCCGGGCTTGAATGTAACCTTCATCTTAAATTTTCTTTTTAAGACGCTTTTTAAGTACTGTGTTCATGTAGCTGCGATCTACATCGAACTTAACGTAACTTAAACTAAGGACGAACACAACATCCATGCTCTAGAGTGGGGATTCGGGAGCAGCCTCGCGCACCGTGGCAAGGCGCCTCAGTGCGCTCGGCCATTCCCGGCAGGCTCCTCTCTAGTAATTATGAATAACTTTATATAAATGTCAATTTCTTATTGCAACAAAACACTACTTTTCTATTCTTCCTCTGAAAACTTTTCATTGTTGCTTCGGTAGTAATCGGCTAGCGCATTATTAAGCAAACACTCTTGCGGCAACGTATCAGCTGGCGACGTCTATTATTTGTGTTCGTTCGTTCATTGTTTATCAGTTTCATAGGCGCAACTAGCTATGGGCCCACCGGGCCCTGCTCTCCCCCCCCCCCCCCCGAAATGTCATAGGTATTTTTTTTTTTATAACAGGCTACACAGTTAATTGTATGTGCATGTATATGTAAGTATGTATGTATGTAATATGTGTGTGTCTCGGCACTCAATGTCAAAATATATCATTATATACGAGTGGGCCCTCCCCGAAAAAAAATCCTGATTGCGCCACTGATCAGTTTACCGGCAATTTTTGGAATACTCGGATCGTGTGTGAACAGACAAGCTTACATTTACTCAGATTAGTGAGTAATAACAGTGAAATGAAGAGACGATATCTAAGTTCGTTCCGTGAAGAATGGTTGTAGGAGGAAAATTATAAAGAGTGGCTACAAAAAAGTCGATACTGATGAGTGTGTGTGTAAGTGCAGAATATGCAATATCTCATTTACTGTTAAGTACGAGGGAGTGAAAGCTATGAATAAACATTTACAATCATAAAGACACAAAGCGAATATTACCACACAAAAGAAAAATCAGTCGCTTCTTAATTTCTTGCCGAAACAATTTTCTGCAGAAGACGACAAACCTGTTTGGGGGGGGGGGGGGAGAAGTCATTGGCCGAGGGGGAGGGGGGCACGTCTGGTCTCCGGGCCTGCCTCGAGTTCAATCTGGCAACCCTGCTCTATAAGTATAACTAAAAGAAGCTATTATCAAACTGAGTAAGATCTTAACTTTTGTCGGTTAAATACAGATTAAGTTTTGGTTAACGATATACGAAACAATTATTTACACATGAGCATGCAGATTATTCTACGTCACTGATTAGAAATTTCCAGAACCATTCAAGAAACAACGATTTATATAAAATTAAGATTGATGGTGAGATATAGCATTTATTTACAATTATATACATAAACAACCTTGTTAACTGCAAAAGAATATACAAATATATTTTGTAACAGCATTGTACAAAGATTTCGTAATGCAAGTAATACAACCAGTAATCTAATTTTATATCTTTAATTGAAATTGTCCTTTGAGTTGTTTACAAAGCTAAGTTAACTTTTCGTGCCTTTTTCTCTCCAAAGTCTTTAATTAAAGTTGGTTGATACACGTCTAACGAGTAAAAGTCTTATTGCTTTGGTACATGTATCAAGCATCAGTGTTGGTATAGAATGTAATTATTGCTACTCATATCAATGGGGGAAGAACTTCTTTGAGCGTGAAGTTCGCCGCCTATCTCAGAGGCCGCCACCCTACCCACCCCAGCCTGCTAAGACGCTACGTGTGTTAACACATCTATTAAACGTAATAAAACGAAAATACGTTACGTAATGTAGGCCTACTTACCTGTACTGTTTTGTTATCTTCTGGAATATTTGTTGATTTCTAGCTGGTTTCCTCATTCTCTGGTTCTACGTTTTCATTTCCATTATTGTCTGTTTCAGGAGTACGAAAGAATTTCTCTAATGCTGCTGCCTGTTTCTCATTTTAAGCTGCTAATTGTGCTCTTCTTTTTCTGTATACATTTCCAGAAGGCTTCTTTTTTCCGACATGTTGATAAAGAACACATTAACGCAACGATTCTTCTACTAAGAGTCGAAATTCAGGAGAGAAAAGAACACGCACACAATTAAGCCTGCACTACACGTACATGCCTTTTGATTTATAATTTTCTTTCACGAGACATTTGACAGTACAAACAGGACTAATTTCTTTTTGGTTGTCGATAAGTCAATATTGTTTGTGTGTATTGTTAGAGCGGCCGACATAGCTTTGTCGCAAGGAGTACAATTGTCGGCACAGCGACGGTTGTAATTGTCAGAGCGTGTTATTGTTGCTCAAAACTCTCAACTCTCAACATTAGCCTTTAGCTTTGTCAGCGGAGATTTTTTATAGGCAAAGAAAGAGAAGGGATGAAGGGATTTCCTTTATAGGAGATTCAAGAAGAAACCGGGGTTGTTATAGTGAGACCTATGTCATAAGGTAGTAGCCAATGTTGCTACACAATTTATGAACAAGTTAATTTTTGTTCACTGTTTACAATAATGTAAATTTAGCGAGGATTTTGGCGCCCCTCAAACTCCACTAAAATTTGGCATCCCGGGCGGCCGCCCGGCTCGCCCGGCCCTTCCGCCGGTACTGACGGTAGCTAGGTCGTGTCTTATTTCATTTAGTCCCTTCGGAGGTTCGAGTCCACCGTCGAGCATGGATGTGTGTATTGTCCTTAGCATAAGTTTGAGTAGTATTTTATCGTTTAGGTGATAGGGGAGGTAGGGACCCCGCTCCCCCTTTGGCTACGACCTTGTGACGTTCAGCGAGGTAAATTACTCACTACGGCGAAATCGCCAAACGAACAGCGCCGCTAAATGTGGGTCAGCTGAGCGCCGGGAAAACGGCGCGCGATGAAAGCCTGAGATGACGCAACGGCAGCGGCAGCGACAGGCGATTGTCAGCATCCGCAGAAAAACAGCGGCCAGTGGGCAGCTGCGGGCACCTCCTGGTCAACACGCCACAGGTTTTTGTTATACACCACGACACCAGCGCTCCAAGCGGCTGACATTGGATGAGTGTGAGTAGTATCGTTTAAATTGATTCTTTTTACATCAGGGAAGATGTGTAGTGCCATAATAAACAAAAATTTTACCAAAAAAGACTTAAAAAAGTATTCCAAAACAAATTAATGTGCATACAAAGTAGAAAAAAATTGTGTATTTCTTCTACAACTTAATCAACTGCCGCGGCGGATTAGCCGCGCGTACTGGAGCGCCGTGTTGTGGTGCGCGCGGCCGTCCGCCGTCAGGGGTTCGAATCCCCCCTCGGGCATGGATGTTTGTGACGTCTTTAGTATAAGCTAGTTCATAAGTAGTTTGTAAGTTTAGGGACTGGTGACCCCGTAGTTAAGTCCCTTAAGCTTTACAAACATCTGAATAATCAACTTACCGGGTGATCAAAAAGTCAGTATGAATTTGAAAACTTAATAAATCACGAAATAATGTAGATAGAGAGGTAAAAATTGACACACATGCTTGGAATGACACGGGGTTTTATTAGGAAAAAAATCCGGATTGCTAGACGCGTGAAAGATATCTTGCGCTCGTCGTTCGGTGATGATCGTGTGCTCAGCCGCCACTTTCGTCATGCTTGGCCTTCCAGGTCCCCAGACCTCAGTCCGTGCGATTATTGGCTTTGGGGTTACCTGAAGTCGCAAGTGCATCGTGATCGACCGACATCTCTAGGGATGCTGAAAGACAACATCCGACGCCAATGCCTTACCATAACTCCGAACATGCTTTACAGTGCTGTTCACATTATTCCTCGACTACAGCTATTTTTGAGGAATGATGTTGAACATATTGAGAATTTCCTGTAAACAACGTCAACTTTGCTTTGTCTTAATTTTTTATTCTAATTATTGCTTTCCTGATCAGATGAAGCACCATCTGTCAGAAATTCTTTGAACTTAAAAAAAAAAAAAAAAAAAAAAAAAAAAAAAATCTAATAAAGTCCCGTGTCATTCCAAGCATGTGTGTTAATTTTTACCTCTCTATTTACATTATTCCATGATTTATTATGTTTTCAAATTTATACTAACTTTTTGATCACCCGGTATTTTTTCTACTCATCAATATCTAGGTACGATCTATGTATCTACCATGCAAGAAGATAGGTAGGTAACTACCCACTTTAAATCTAGCTCAACACATACCTATGAATAACAAACAATGATAAAAATATTTTTAGAGTTCTCATAAGTAAAATGAAATGAAAGAAATATTAAACTTATTAAGGGTCAATTAAGTTATTACGATAATATAATGTAGTTACAATTATCGTTATTTTTGGAGTCAGTGTCAGCCAAGGAAACATCCGATTCGACTGCGGTCTCAATATTCTCGTATTATTTTAGCTAGGTATATTGTGGTGTTTCCTTGGCTGATACCGACTCCAAAAATAACAATAATTGTAACTGTATTGTAAAATGTGAACTTTCACGGTCGGAATGGTCAAAATTACTAAAACTTTCCGGGCTGTTATGCCGTGGTCTGGTGGATTTATTATTAAAACCCAACGTTTCGTCCCCGACTACGTTATATTATCGTAATAAGTTGATTGACTTTTAAGTAATCCAATATTTTTCATTTCATTTTACTTATGAGAATTCTAAAAAAATATATATTTTGATCATTTTTTTGTTATTCATAGGTATGTGATGAATTACATTTAAAGTGGGTAGGTACCTACCTATCTTCTTGCGTGATAAACACAAAGATAGTACCTACATATTGATGAGTAGAAAAAGTAAGTTGATTATTAAGTTGTAGAAGAATGCGCAATTATTATTATTAATATTATTATTATTTTACTTTTTAGTGCATATTAATTTGTTTTGGAATAGGTTTTTTGAAAAAATTTGGTTTATTTTTGGATTTTTAGTGAATATGAAGTACAGTAACTAATTTTTATGAATATTGGTAGACCTACTAAACATGCTGCTCATATAAGACAGCGCCATATAAATGAAACAAACGGAGTCAGGGAGAAACGCCTATCTTAACAGAGGAAATATATCTCGAAGACAATTTCAAAACAGACTTGTGAAGAGCGCAAAAACAGACTTTCAAAAATGCGGCTTTACATGAAATAGTTTTGAACCGGGAATTATTTGACCGTAACGACGTACGGCAGGTGACTCAAATATCCGGATAGCCTATAAAAGATTCGGATGAGTAATGTTAATTTGCTCCTAAGAATTGAAGAGTTCCGTTACTTTGTCATGGATCCAATAATCAGAACTTAACCAAACTCTCATCAAACTACACTTGAAGTCAGGGCCGGCCTCTCCATATAGGCAAACTAGGCAATTGCCTAGGGCGCTCGAATTCGGGGGGCGGCAAATTTGTGGTGCGGGACGAACCCTCGTGATGCGGTTTACTTCGCTGTTGCGCTGCGGTTCCAGGAGCCATGAATTTTCGGTTACTACACAGCCGAGAGACAAGACACATATCAAGGTTACATTTATTCTCTTTGACTCTTCAGCATTATGCTAGTATGCGTTTAATGAATAGACGAGTAGCAGTTTGCTATTAATCATCCCGTGATCAAAGCTGGCGTGCCGCCCATCGTGTCAGCTGGGGCGCCCCACGGCCCCGCGCAGTCCGCTGTTCTTCAGTCTGTAGTATAGGAAGGAAGGTTGCTTGGGGCTTAACGTCTCGTCGGCAGCTTGGTCATTATAAACCGAGCTGATGCTCGTAGTTTTGGTTAAGGATGTGGAAGGAAATCGTCTATGCCCTTTGAAAGGAACCATCGCGGCATTTGCCTGGAGTGGTTTAGGGAAATCACACAAAACCTAAATCCGGATGACCGGAGGTGGATTTGGACCACCTCTGTAGTATACAATAGGCGATAATGACCTCACCGCAGGGCGCCATAAGACCACACACATCATCAGTGGTAAAAAAGAGTACAAAGTTTAGGGCACCAAATAACACAGGGCGAACCTTACATTTGTACATAAACAAAGGGCAAAATACAATAAATAATTTCCTCTTGTACATTACTGCTGCCATCTGATAGTCAGTTTCTCGGAAAGGTCCTTTACTATTTGTTCATAATGACGCTATAAATAATTATTCTTAGGTGCAAGTATGGTTTGTGGTGCACAAAGACGTTATGAGTTTGTGCCTCTCATTGAAGAGATAGGCTATGTCTCATCAAGTGAAGCAGGAAAGGGCTATCCCAACTATGTATCTTTGTTGCTGTCGGAACTATACGTCCACAGACTACAGGAACGGAACAGGACGAAGCATTTCAGCTTAGTTGTACTGACGTGTGAGATGTCAGCTACCCCCACCGCCGTCATTTAAGCGCACTTTACCCGCGGTAAGTAGAGTTTCAGTCTTTTACACTATTGCTGTAGACGTTCTTTTTTTCTTTTTTTCCGGGGAAAACCCTTCCCCCTCTCTTCCCCTACGAGAACCGCTAGCTCTTTAGATTACGCACAGACTGATCTACTATACCCTGCCCAGCATTTTCTGTCCAGTTCTCTTCCGGCAGCGCACGAAACAACAGTGCTTGTTTTTAAAATAGTGGAGTTAGCTCAGATTTGCCCAGAGCCTTTTAATGTATGTTTGACCATCGCACTATTTACTTATAACTTCATTTAATGATTTAGATAGGTTCACGAATCAGAAAACGCACGTAATAATTACTTTGTCACAGTAGTGAGATGTGCGTTAGTGAAATTTGTCACGGTCATAAGTGAATATGTCGACTTAGTTGACATGCACTAACACACACATCATGAAGCCTGGCAGGCTCAAGGCTGAATCCAAATTATTTACAACAGACAAATTCGAGAAACTGTTTGTTGCTGAAGTCACCCTCCCCCTCCTCCTCCTCCTCCTCCTCTTCTTCCTCCTCCAATGCCTTAATCGGGTGTGACAACCTCCGACCATTTATGACAAAACCAAAGTCTTTTCTTCAATCAGTACATTTCAAATAACAATTGTATCAACGTCGTCATCTTGGATATTAATAGTGCAGCATTTGAACGCATACCATGGCACATGCCGCAATCAATTGGGTAGGTAGCTGATGCTTTTCCGCTCATCTGTGATCATGAAATCGCACAACTCAATTGTTCTTAACAATATTTTGTATCTAATAATAATAGTATTAAGCAAACAAATATTGGCCATTGGTGTCTCACTAACAGCCGGCCGCAGTGGCCGAGCGATCTGTGGCGCGCCAGTCACAGTCTGCACGGCCGCTACGGTCAAGGGTTCAAATCCTCCCTCGGGCATGGGTGTTTGTGCCGTCTTTAGTATAAGGTAGTTCATAAGTAGTTTGTAAGTTTAGGGACTAATGACTCCGCAGTTAAGTCCCTTAAGCTTAACGAACATTTGAACATATTTTTTTCTTTTTGGTCTCAGTAACAGCTTCTAGGATTTGTATGAAACTTTATACCTAGCTATTGCCGCGCGGTCTGAGGCGTCATGTCATGGATTGCACGGCCGCTCCCGCCGGAGGTTCGAGTCTTCCCTCGGGCATGGGTGTGTGTGTGTGTGTGTGTGTGTTTTTCTTAGAATAAATTAGCTTAACTAATGTGTACGTCTATCGACTGATGACCCAAGCGGTTTGTCCCTTAGGAATTTACACAATTTACACAAAGTTATCTCGATAGTTGTCATCCTGACGAGAGAAAGAAAAAGGACGCTGGGCAGAGCTCAGTGCTCAATTTTTAACACAGATAAGTTATACGAACAGTGTTTATTTGTTCAAATAATTTCAAAAATAACTTCATTGATAAAGAAAAGTGTGAAGTAATACACATGATCACTAAAAGAAATCCGCTGAACTTCAATTACGCGATAAATCAGTCAAACCTTAAGGTCGTAAATTCTACCAAACACCTACGAGTTACAATTACGAACAACTTAGACTGGAGAGAACACATAAAAAATATTGTGGGGAAGGCGAAAGAAAGGTTACGTTTCATTGGCAGAACGCTTCGAAGATGCACCAGCTCCACCAGCTCCTGGAGTACTGTTGCCCCTTGTGGGACCCTCACCAGGCGAGACTGACGGAAGACATTGAGAAAATTCAGAGAAGGGCAACTCGTTTTGTTTTATCACGTTACGGGGGGGGGGGGGAAGCGTCACGGAAATGTTGCACGATTTGAAGTGAAAATCATTAAAAGAAAGGCGTTATTCGTTGCGGCGAGATCAATTTACGAAATTTCAATGACCGACTTTTACTTCTGAATGTGAAAATATTTTGCTAGCACTCACCTACATACGGAGATATGACCATCCCAATAAAATAAGAGAAATATGAACGAAAACGGAATGATTTAAGTGCTCTTTCTTCCCGCGTGCTATTAGAGAATGTAACGGTAGAGAAAGGTTATGAAAGTCGTTAATGAACACTCTGCCAGGCACTTAAATTTGATTTGCAGAGTATCTATGTAGATGTAGATGGTACATGTACATAAACTTTAATAATTGAATGTGGTTACATTTAAATGAAAGAGTGTTAATAGTAGTGTAAAAGACTAACGTTTGAGTATAGCCAATAAATTAGAAATCTGAAAGTTTGAAATGGTCACCAATTTTATTGGTGTGTTCTGAAATGATTTTTCCTTTATTTAAGGGTTGGTTAATTCATGAGACATGGTAGACGAGAGAAAAAAATTATCTGGGGCACAATTCCATAAGAGAAAGTTAGAGATAGAATTGTCATTAGCGAAGCAAGCAGTTTCATTCGAGAAGTATCTTCGTCCAAACCCTCAGAAACCGAAAACCAGAAAAAGTACAGATGATCATGTGGTAGAAGAAGCAAACTATCCTGACATTGAAACCTGTACTACAGAGAACCCTTCATTATTTCCCGAAATAGAAAGTATGCTCAAAATTAGTGAAACGGGCATGAGCTAAGATGTGTCTGGACTCGTTTTAAATTTCAGCGACACTGCAGCCTGGGATACTTCTTCAGATCATGTACGGTCACTTCTTGTTGAACATGGTCCAAGTAAAACATTAAACTTCTCATTAGACAGCAACAGAAGAAAGTTTTCTACAGTAAACTATAAAAGGAAACTGGTTAATGGTGAAAGTGTATCTCGTCCGTGGGAACAATATTCAGTTTCAAGAGATACAGTATTCTGCTTTTGTTGTAAGTTGTTTTCTAAGGAACACAAAGGCTCTCTATATAAGAAAGGGGTGAATGATTGCAAAAACAAAGATACAGTATAATACTATCAACATATGAGAAAAGCAATAGTTATTGGGAACTTATAAGGAATGGAAAGAACTTCATCTTAGACTGAAGATAAATGATAAGGAAAATGTGCTTTTAACAATGGAAGAGGAAAAATACTGGCAACTGTTTCCGGAGAGGTTAATGGCATTGGTGCGAGTTCTAGTAAGTAAAAATTTACCTTTTCATGGGACACATGAAAAAATATATACCTGTGACAATGGAAACTTTTAAAGATAGTTGAATACCTGGTTTTATTTGATCCTGTTATGCAAGAACACCCGAGAAAAATTTCTAACAAGGTGATTCCTGTTCATTATCTGGAAAAAGATATCCAAAACGAAATGATCAATTTGTTTGCTAATGCAATCAAGAAAGAAATACTAGATTCTATTCCCTCTGCTAAATATTATTCGGTAATTCTAGATTGCAAACCTGAAAAGCCGTGTTGAACAAATGATAATGATCATTCAGTTTGTAAAGGTAACGTGGGAGAATAAAGAATCCTAGTATAAGAGTATCATAGAACATTTATTGGGCTTTATTCCTCTTACTGACACAAATGGCGCTGGCTTTCATTAGAAAATTTACGTCGACAGGGATATTAAAATGCAACTAATATGAGAGGTAGGCACGGTGGTGTCCAATAAAAATCCACAAGCGTTCTTCGTATCGTGCAGTTCTTCCACACTAAATCTTGTGGTGAATTAGGCTCCTAATGTTGTTTCGCTGCCACATCCTTCTTCAACTGTATGCAACAAACGAGTTATGTTTATTTTGCTGCTTCAACATATCGTTGCAATGTCCTATTACCTGCTTTCACGCTAAAAACCAGTGAGCGATAGGAGAACAGGATTGATGCATTAGTCCTTTGCTTTATCAGCCAGCTGATGTGCATGATGCACTCATGGATATCTATGACTATCATACATTGACTAGTTCAACTGGAAGTCAAACGCAAATTGAGGCTCAGTCCATAGCGAACTTCAAGTTTATTGCTTCATATGTTGCATGGTAAAATATGTTGTTCGAAGTAAATTTGACTAGCAGGCTTCTTCAATCAAATGAAACTGATCTTAACGCTGCTACAAATGCTCTACTAAAAACAAAAACCTTTCTCGAAGATTATAGAAGTGATTTGGGATTTCAAAAAATGCTGAGAGAAGCAAGAGAAAATTCAGAAGCAGCCAACATTTCCGCATCATTTTAATCAGATATGGAACCAGTCCAAGACACAACAAAAGACAGTTTGGTTATGAAGCAGAAGATGAACCAATTCGTGACAAACAAAATCATTTCAAAATTAATTTTTATTTTGCAATGTTGGATACTGCAATAAATTCAATTGACTAGAGATTTAGTCAGATTCACAACCTAAATCGTGTATTTGGATGTCTGTACAACATACATGATGTACGAAATAAAACTCCCAAAGCTGTTCTTGAATAAATCGTTAATTTGGAAGAGTCTCCAATTCACAAAGATTCTAAAGATATTGATGCTACGGATCTATGCAATGAATTACAAGCCATTGCTAGAAGAGTTCCCAATAACTCGGGCCTAAAGGGTGTTCTGAGGTAATACATGTATATGGAATGCAATAAGTACATTATTTAATTTACCGAATTAGCCACCATAGCTGTAGCTGAAGGAAGCTCCTCTCCAACGTGACAATAAAACATTAGGAAACAAACACTTTCTCAACAAAACAAAATCCAATCCACAGTTGTTGCTAAATCTGAACACAAACGGCAAGAATATTCAAGACATTCGTTTGGTAAGCAAAAGTAATTCCACTCAAAAGTATGTGCATTAGAACGAAATACGGGTGGAGTATAAAAATGTTCGAAATCTGTACTCAGAAATTACGTTTTTTTTTTTTTAAATTTGTGTAGTCACCTAGTTATCAGTATTAGCTCTCCATGAAAAGACGGGGAATTATTAATACCGTGTCTGTTCAAGTATGTATGGTTCGTTTCTTATAAGTAGAAGCGAAAGGGCGTCAAGTTATCTATTTATGACGGTTGCATGAAATTTTGAAAGTAGTACATAGTGAGGCCATTTGATACTTTTCACCCTCGGTGTAATATTTCCTGGCGTTCACTCCGCCTTTTTTTTTTTTTTTTTTTTGTGTGTGTTTGTGTGTGTGTGTGTGTGTGTGTGTATGTGTGTGTAATTCATCTGCCTTTCTGCCCATACCGTAATTTTGTCGTATTTTTTTTTCTTCTTCTTTAAGACTGACCCTTACAAATTGTAATCTCCAATATAACTCAAACTCAGATGCCCATCGGGGGTCATGAGGCAAACTGCGACATTGAAATTGCGGGGGGGGGGGGGGGGGGGGGGGGGTTGAAAAATAAGTACTTAGGACCAGACTGACGGGCGCGCTTTATAAAACAATATACAAAACGTGAAATAAAAGATATTTAATTTAAAAACCATATATTTATCCAGGACCTAATATCTAGGGTGTGTGTATGGGGAGGGGGGGGGGCACCTCTGCGTAAACTACACACTCTTTTTCCTAAGTACAGGTATCTAGAGTCATAAAACTTTTGCAGCAATTAAGTTATTGTGTACGCAATGTTTAATCGTATATTTGACATTATTTACTTACTGCAAACACAACATTTCCCTGAAAATGACAGTTTTCAATTCGGTATTGCTACAGTAGCGTCAATGGGCGGCCCAGTCTTTATAGTAACGAATTCAAAATATTTAAACATTTCGACCGTTCAGGGCATTGGAATAAACCAATGGTAAAGATGAAAATTTGTGCTGGGCCGGGATTCGAACCCGGATTTCCCCCTTTGGTCCAGCGGTCTCCTTAACCAATTTTCTCAGGTTCGTAGCCCCGCCACGTGGGGTGATATCCGCGAGCTTTCGACCGAGTTCACTTGGAGCATTGTCTCGTGGTGCTATCCTTACAAAGCCGCGGCCTTCTGTTACGTCACTGGTGCTCGCTTCAGCTCCACATTCGGTAATGTGTATACCACGCGGCTGTTGCGCACGCTACAGCCTCCCGATGGCCGGGTCCCAAGCTGTGCTTAGCTGCAAGCTAAGGACCGAGAGGACTGCGGCGCGCCAGTCACGTTCTGCACGGCCATTACGGTCGGGGGTTCGAATCCCCACTCGGGCATGAATATTTGTGCCGTCCTTAGTATTAGCTAGTTCATAAGTAGTTTGTAAGTTTAGGAACTGATGACCCCGTAGCACTTCCTGTCACTCTGATTTTTCAGACGTCTGTACTCCATATTTCCTGCTTCACTTGCCGAATTTTTTATAGTTTCTCTTCTCATCAATTAAGTTCAGTATATCCTGCGTTATCCAGAGATTTCTATAAGGCCTTGTCCTTCTGCCTATATGATCCTCTGCTGCCTTCTCTACCCTATCTCTCAGAGCTACCCATTCTTCTTCTACTGTATTACTTTCCCCCTTTTCAATCCTTGCCTAATACTCCGTGTAAAACTCTTAAACACCTCTGGTTCCTTCAATTTTTCCAGGTTCCATCTCCTAACTTTTCTACTTTTCTGCAGTTTCTTAAGTTTTAATCTGCAGTTCATAATCAACAAGTTATGGCCAGAGTCTATATCTGCCCCTGGATATGTCTTACAGTTTAAAACCTGGTTTCTAAATCTATTCCTTACCATTATGAAGTCAATCTGGTACTTTCCAGTGTCTCCTGGTCTCTTCCACGTATACAGCCTTCTTTCATGATGTTTTAACCAAGTGTTGGTGGTAATTAAATTGTGCTCTGCGCAAAAATCCACCAAGCGATCTCCTCTTTCATTCCTTCTTCCCAGCCCATATTCACCTACTACATTTCAAATTCAAATGTTCAAATGTTTGTATAGCTTATGGGACTTAACTACGGGGTCATCAGTCCCTAAACTTACAAACTACTTATAAACTAGCTAACACTAAGGACGGCACTAATATCCATGCTCGAGGGGGGATTCGAATCCCCGACCGTAGTGGCCGTGCAGACCGTGACTGGAGCGCCTCAGTCCCCTCGGCCACCGCGGCCGACTACTACATTTCCTTCTCTTCCCTTTCCTACGACCGAGTTACAGTCCCCCATCACAATCAAGTTTACTTCTCCCTTAACTTTCTGAATGATTTCTTTTCTCATACATTTCTTCGATATCCTCATCATCGGCCATGCTAGTTGGCACATAAACTTGCACCATTGTGGTCGGTGTTGGCTTCGTGTCTATCTTTGCTACGATAATGCGTACACTATGCTGTTCATAGTAACTTACCCGCATTCCTATTTTCTTATTCATTATCAGACCTACTCCTGCGTTACAACCAACTGATTTTATATTTATAACCCAGTATTCATCTGACCAGAAATCCTGTTCATCCTGCCACCAAACTTCACTAATCCCCACCATATCAAACTTTAACCTATCTATTTCTCTTTTCAAATTTTCTAACTCGCCTAAGCGATTAAGGGTTAGAACATTCCACGCTACGAGCCGTAGAATGCCTTTTTTGTTTTTCTTGATGACGACATCCTCCTGAGTAATCCCCGCCCGGAGATCCGAATGGGGGTAGTAACACTAAACGGGACTCCGTTCGCGATGGCCTTTTCACAGCTTGAAATTTAATGGCAAATAACACGTGAACCGTTCATTTGAAACGGATTTAGAGGGGAGAAAATTCTCTAGAACTTTGCTCCGTATCTCCCACAGTTTCATAAATAATTGCGAAAAACGGCGATATAACACTGTCTGTGTTTTTCCACTTTCTAGGTCACGACGTTCACCCGATCGGCACCAAATGTCACAGATATATTTGTTGGTCGCCAGCGACCACAACCTCCATCTGTTGGATGACGCTAGAGGGCGGCAGTATGCCCTCTCTCGTCTGTTATGCGTCAGATAGCAAATTTATGAAAGTAAAAATTGTCGAGAATTTAATATCGAGTAACATCCGTTTGAAATTTTTTTTTCGATAATTTGATAGTTTGTACACACTGCTCTACAGTCATATTATTTTGCTGTAAGTCATTTAATGGCGGTTCGAAGAATGGTTTGAGATCGATAGTTCATCGACAGATGAATATATCGCAGGAATTTATTTATTTATTTATTTGTAAAGAATATAACATTTATTAAAACCAGATAAAGAGGAGCTTCTTTGACCCCCCTCTCTTTTTTAAGGAGCAGGTTTGGATTTTTTGGGGGTGGGGTGGGGGTGTGTTGTCTGCAGCCACATACCCTCCTGGATTCGCCACTTCTGTCGAGCAGTAGGTGCTGTTATACCTTACCAGCTTTCGAGTTTGCTCCCGCAGGCGGGATGCAAAATGTGCACAGTTAGAAACCCAATAGTACCAAGCGAAGTTCCTTGCCAAGGCATATGGCTGGGAAGACTGCCATATTGTTACACACATGGAGGACATACAAAAATTAGTGTCCAGTACAAATTGTTCCGAATATTACTCTGGTCAAAATAATTAGGGCGTAAGGCGAGGTGGGTGTCTAGGTTGGAACCACAGTCTATCACAGACAGTCGCGAAACTCTCGAGGAAAAATCTTGCAGCTGAAGCAACACTAGCGCTCCAAGCGGCCAGTAGGGAATAACAGTGGAATGGCACAATGCAAACTGAGAAGTTACCGTTTTTAACGCTGTTACTTTCATATTCCTGGTCACTGAACGTTGCTGTGAACTTTCTAATACAAATACGAAAACATCATTAATGTAACATCACTGCTTCTGTTAATGACAGTCTATAATTTAACAAACTGTCAGTGCAGTGTAATTTATACAGTTCACAATACCCGAGTCATATTAGTATCGTCTGAAACCTTTTGAAAGCAGAAATTAATTGCAACCTGATGTGCTGAAGTATATAAAAGTAACTGATTGTGATTATGTTCGCATTCTCGATGCATACCGACATGTTGCACGAGTTTTGTTTTAGCGAATTTCAGACATTGTAATGTTTTGAAAAGTACATACGATTTTCACATTGTAGGGGACGAGATTCTACATAGTCGTTTAAACCATCTTTTCGCCTCGTCCTTGCTTCTGTGCCTTTCGTGTACCTATCATAAGTTTTTAGCTACTTGGCAGGTATCAAACTGAATATCTTCAAGAATGTGACGTGCTAACATTAACATCTTATATATGGACATATTTATTGGTAGCTACGTATTCACTTTATCAAACTAGCAGGAAACCGACAAAATATGTTAGTATACAGCGTTATCACTTTTGTGACGCTGATATACGAACCTAATGCAGTTATTCATACCTTACTTTTATTCAGCAGTAATATTATGAAATAGTGATCAAGTATTTGCGATTATCATTAACAGCAGAAGTTTGGACGTGAATGAATTGTTAAGGATTTACTTCTATGCCTAAAAGTCTAACTTACCATAGTAAACGAACACCTGTTATTAATAACATTATTCTGTTACTTCTAAGCATCATTTGCAAATGAGAGATTTCCGAATTATATTTTTGACAGTTGCTACAATTTATGGGGCCACAAAAGCTCGTAAATACGAAGCTATTTTGAAAATGCTGCTTCAGTCCAAATACACATTCATTACTCAATCGCTTCGCGGTGTGATTTTACGACCCGGCCGCTTGGCAGCGCTGCAGTCGCGAAGTTGCAGAAAATCACTGGGAGTTTCGCGACTCTTTATGTTCGACTCTGGTTGTAATGCACTGTCTTGGGCAGAGTGAACTAAAGTGGTTCGCCGTCTTTCTGCCGGTTCTACCGAGTGGAGACAACAACATTACGGCAGCCGAGATGGAGCTAATAACTGAAATTTGCTACACAGAGGGTTGGTGTTGCCTTCAGTTTACTCTACCAAACGAATTACACAAGCAGTTGGGTTCAGATAGTGTAGTGAGCAGGTAGTTCAATGTAAAAACAACGTGACTTACCCGAAGCTATGGTATTGAGAGCCATAGGAAGGTTGGCAGCGGGACAGACACAGAGGGAGGTGGCTCCTGCTATTTTAGTGTCCCAAAGTGTAATTTCCAGCACCTGGACGTGATTTCAGAGAACAGGAACCGTTAAAATAAGGCAAGGCCAAAGTCGTACATGGCTGATATCTACAAGAGATGACCGTTATTTCCGGTTAACAGCCCGTCGAGACACACGGTATGGAGGTAATAGATCAGACAAATTTTCACTCGTCAATTAAATACGATTTACTTGATAAACAATATGACTGTCGATAGTTAAACCAGAATACCGATAGTAACGATAGCGCAGACACCATCGATTAATCAATAACTCGTCTATGCCTAAGAATGGTACGATGTACCCTTTGCTACCTACAGTGGCTTGGAAGTTTGTATATAGATAGACAGATAGACACAACCATTATTCATTGCGCGATAATATTATGGTAATATTTATAGATTATTCCGTTGGTAATTAAACACAGACACATTTAAAACTGAATTGGCCTACGCAGAATTTTTGTTACACAGAGAATATTTACTGGTTAAAACTGACCACGATTCGGCGTGGCTTCGTCTCATATGAAATGAATGAGAAAGTACAATAATAACAGAATTCGTACGAACAGACTCACCGACAAAAGTACTTCATCATTTTTCGTCTCCAGTTTCCCGTGTGTGGTTAACAAGCGTTCTCAATCTCTTCCGATTTCGATATAACATTTTGTATCGAACATCGTATCAGCTGAAAGCGTTCTTCTCCACTTCTGCTTGCACTGTCTCTATCCATCGTCTGCTTGGCTTTCTTCTTGGTCCTTTTCCTCCCACATCCAGTTTGAATGTTTCTTAGCTGTGCTTGTGTTATACATTCTCATTTCACGTCCGTGCCAGTGTAGTCTTCGTTTCCTCCCCGTACTAGCTGGTTCTCGATGTACCTTATTTTCCCCCTTGTCACCGAAAAAATACGTAGGTCTAATGAATACCCTTCTTTGCGTTGCTGTGGTAGGTGCAATGAAAGAAAATTTAGAAAAATTACACTGAAGAGCCACTGCTTGCTCAATGTACAGATTGAACAACATTAGGGAAAGGCTACAACCCTGTCTTACTCCCTTCCTAAACCCTGCGTCCCTTTCTTTCCCTTTGACTCTAATAACTGCTGTCTGGTTTTTGCATAGTTTGAGTATAACTCTTCGCTCCCTATATTATACCCCTGATACTTTCAGAATTTGAAATAGTGTATTCCAGTCGACACTGTCACAAGCTTTCTCCAAATCTACAAACGCTAAAAAAGTATATCTGCCTACACTGTTATTAATTAAATAGAATTTCCATTCTGAGATATTTCGACATATTTACGTATTAAAAGTCCATTTATTCTATTTAGTAATCATGCGAACTATGGAACAACGAATTGTAAAGTTTGTCTCCTGGATTACTTGCGCGTAAACTGCAGACACACTGTAATAATTAATGTTGTCAATGTCATGCTGATTCAAATAATTTTATATATTGATTACGTACTAGAATTCTGTGGCAATTGTCATTTCTTAATGAGAATGAAGTGCCCTGTTTCTTTCTTGCAACAGCTGTTATAAATAATGCATATAGAACGAAAGAACGTGTATGAGATAATTGTGCTAATACTGTAGCCTATTTCACGGAACTAAAGAGCTTTGTTCATATTTTGTAATCAATGTATGGAACTATTTGTGTCAGCATGTCGTTTGCAACATTTACTATAACAGTGTTCCGCATTTTATATGCAGATTGTTCACGAGACAGAGTTACAATTCGTTTGTCCATATTTCACGGCATGTTCACTAAACAGAACAAACGCACTTTTAAGAAAAATCTGTGCCTCCACATTCATATGTTTTGCACACTACGTATTAATTTGGCACAAACGATTTATTACGTGACAAACAATTGATTGCTTACCTCTTCATTTGATATCTATGTTAATGTGCGATATAACAGGCTGACATGGAAGCGGAATCGAAACGTATTTTCTTTCAACATGTTCAAATGTTTGTATAGTCTATGGGACTTAACTACGGGGTCATCAGTCCCTAAACTTACAAACTACTTATGAACTACTTACGAACTAGGACGGCACAAATATCCATGTCCGAGGGGGGATTCGAACCCCCGACCGTAGTGGCCGTGCTGACCGTGACTGGAGCGCCTCAGTCACCTCGGCCACCGCGGCCGGCTATTTTCTTTCAATACTCCATATCAGTCACATTTGAAACGAAATATGAACATCTATGGCTGGAACGCTCAGACAGCTGAAATTCAACATCCAGCTAGTATAGTTTAAAGCAGTGGTTTAAAGCCAGTGATCTCTATACAAACTGGATGTATAACTCTGGTGTCTGAGCATAGAATTTCAGCGTGCCGGCACATTCATATGTTTTGTACACGATTTCGCATCGTCCGCCATGTTTAAATTGGGCAAACGAGTTTTCATCAGTTATTATGTGACAAAGAATTGCTTGCTTACCTCTTCATTTGGAATTTAATTCAATATTCGATGTTGTAGGCTGATATGGGAGCAGAATCGAAACATATTTTCTTCTCTTTCTCTTGAAATGCTTCTTAGCAGCCATGTTTGAATTTGGCAAGAAACTAAATATGAATATCTATGGCTGGCACGCTAATACAGCTGAAGTTCAACATCCAGAGTGTATAGAGATCAATGTTTAAAGCGTTAAAAGTTCATCTCTGGACACAAGGCTAGGGAGGGAAAAAAGTCGATCTCTTGTGTACAAAAACGCGCGATTATTATTCTGTTTTTCTGTGGGTCACAAAAACCATATCGATGAAATGTAGATAAGCAGATGCGTCAAGGTAATGCCTCGGTGTTCGGCGTTGATAAGCATAGTGACGTGAAGAATTCATTATCTTTCGCCAGTATCCGCTCACCGCCTCCACGAAACGCGGCGAGTGGAATCGCCTTGAGATTCGTATAAGGCAGGTAAGCACGTGATTTTGTCTTAATGTGAGCTATAGCTAAGTCTAGCACTAGCTGCACATGAACATAATGCCATCTTTACGACGCGAAAGTGCATAGCCGTCTTATAACATAGGCAGCAATATTATTGTATCCTTACTATCTGTAATAACTTGAGCTGTCAGAGTATTGAAACAGATTTATATGTTGAGTTTGTTAATGTGAACTGTTAATAGTCGTACGTTACGGAACATTTCCATTAAAAGCGAAAGCGTCTTATATTAATATATTGTGTCTGCTTAATGAGTACTGTGGTTGCATTGCTAAGGTTGCTTTGCGTCCCATTTTCTAGACTCCATATTTTTTCCAACTTTTATTAATCTCAAGAACATAATGTAAGTAATAGCTAATTTTCTTGTCAAACAGTTTGGTAATTTCCTAGAAGCGTTGTCTCTCGAAATAGTAACGATATATATCGCTGCAACCAGACATATCGATATAGCTGTGCGAGCGAGATATGTCGAAAAAGTGACGCGCGCGCGAAGGACAAAAGAAGTCGGGAATTAGACATTTAGTTGTTCGGAATTAATTTGTCGCGTGTTCTGATTATTGTTCGCCAGTTGTTAGTTTGTTGGTATGGATAAATTATCGTGGCGCGAGTTGATCCCGCGGATTTCTTCTGTGGAGAAGTGTATTCAGTTCTGCTGGGAATTGGAACTTTTGCCTAATAGTGAGTGTAGGCGATGTGTGGACTGTGGCACTGAAGGGACTGTTAAACTTCAGAAGAAAGCTTCGCAGCCTGATTTCCCTTACGAACTCATTTGTTCGAAGTGCAAAAAAAGGGCATCCGTTCGGACGAACACTTGGCTTGCCAACTAAGTATTGAGAAAAGTCTGGTAATAGTTGCGTGTTGGATGTCGTTGTTTCCGTACGCTGTGTGAAGATAGTGCATGTTTTGTGATGAGTAGATTAACTTGGCTTCAACTGATTCCGCAGATTTCTTCCGTAGAAGCATGTTAGAATTGTGTTGGGAGTTTGGCCTGCTGCCTAATGGTGACGCAAGAAAATGTGTTGATGCAACAAGTGTGAGGATAGTGCAAAAAAAAAAAAAAAAGAAAGAAAAAAAAAAAAAAAAAAAAAAAAAAAAAAAAAAAAAAAAAAAAAAAAAAACAACTTCTCAGTGAAATTTCCTCTTTGAACTGTACTGAAGTAACTGCAGAAAAGACAAGTTTTTGTACTAATACGTGGCTGGCCAACGGGAAACAGCATACAAAAAAGGCATACTACTAATTGCGTGTTGGGTGCGTCATTACACTTTGGAAGCCTGTGCTGCGGAAACGGAGCTGAACACCAAGACAATTTGTGACTATTTCCAAATCTGTAGGGAGGTTTATTATCTTACAGCGACGAACGACAGTGTTCCCATTGGTGGTGCGAGAAAAGTTGTGCAGATGGACGAATAGCACATTGCAGCCCGTAAATATGGGAAAGGCTGTAAACTCAAAAATGAGGTTGAACACAGTTGGTTGTTTGGAGGTATTGAAAGAGAGTCAAGGAAATGTTTCATTTTGCGTGTCCACTTCCGATCTAGATAAACACTTGTCCCGCTGATTAAGAAACTCATTTTGCCTGGCACGAAAATCATAACTGACTGGTGGAAGTCGTACCAAAATTTGAAAGAACACGGAATAGATCACGAGTTCGTGAACCACTCTGTGTAATTTGTATCGTCAGAAGACCCGTGTCTACACACTCAAAACATTGACAGATTATGGAAGTCCGTAAAAGACAATTAAAAATGATGGTAGACCTGGTTAAAGGGACGAAATACACTTATTTCAATTTCTGTAATTCCATAAACTGGCGGGAAAAAAAAAAACACGTGTGACGTTTTACCCATATTCCTGACAGATATACCGAGAGTACACCAGGGATATGGAAAAACAGAACTGGTGCTCGCGTCTTACATGTCACTGGACAAGAACCAGCCACGAACAAGTCTCCAGTAACTTGTATCACCGCTATCACTTACTACAGAAGCTATCGGAAGGAAACCGTACAACACTTTTCGTCAAGGTGATTCTTTATACTGAAGTAAATGGTGTTTCACATTTTTGGTGTAATAGGTGTTGTATATCGCGCGTCTGTCCATTCCTGTTTATTTATGAATTGTTCCACTGACGATTACAGTTAATTTGCTGAGAGGACCTGTCAACCATAGAGCAGGGACAGCATTAATTATTTACTTCACGGTCGGCACAAAAAATTAATCCCGTCACTGTATAGGTTTCTGGGCAAAACTACTGAGTCTGTTGCCCGTGTTATTAGCATGCCGCATGTTTTGTCAACTTTGAGTGTTTCTGAACCGGAGTTTCGGGCGCTACGCGTTCTCACATTAAAAAAAAGTAATATTGTTTAACCTATACCTACTCTAACTTTCACTTAAAATGATGACGTCTCGTACAGATCATGAAATAAATAAAACATGCTATACCTGCTCTATGGTTTACTGCTGTGGTGTATACATAGATATTCTATAGTGTTTCCAACGTTTGCAACGCGTGGGCAACAGAATCTGCAATTTAGCCCGATTCTTTTTGCAACATCGGAACACTATACGCCGCGACACGAATTGTAAAATTTTACGGGATTAATTTTTAGTAGCGACCATGAACTAAATAATTAATGCTGTTCCTGCTCTATGTTTGACAGGTTCTCGATGTACTCTTGTCCTCCCAATAAATTAACTGTAATCGTCACCGGTATAATTCACAACTAAACATGGCTGCCACTCGGGCTATGAGGTAGATCTGGCAGCTAGCCGAATTCGATTCCCAAGCGTTCTACCAAATCGACGAAACAATAATATTTTAAGCGTAGCGTCTTTTTAAAACGTATCTTCATCTGCAACCACAGCAACTGTACGAAGTGTGGCGTTGGGCACCTCTGAAACCAGCTGTCTATAGTATGTTGAACATCCCCGTAACGCTTTCGCGGTACTAAACAGTCAAGTAATGATTGAGTTGTGTCGTTCTTCGATTTCTTGCTATACGAGAAAGGGTATTTTAGTTTAGAGTTTAGCATTGTAATACCGTCGCACACATTGGAGATATAGAAATGTATGGAGCTATTTATGAATCACCGAATGAGGAATATCAGAATGAACATAAATTTTTATTACACTATGCCCATTAAGATCTATTTCTATATGTTTTCCTTGAAAAGTTGTTGTGTTCTATCAAAATTGATAGAAATGTTCGAAACGAAGCAGTTTATTACTTGTGGCATCTGGAGTAACAAGTTGACCAAGAAAAATCGAGACCTTTAAGGAAAAAAGTAATAACAATAATAATAATAGAAAGTTTAATCTATGTATATTGCGTCCTACTCGATGTCTGCTTGTTGGATCCGTTAGGCTGTAAAATCAAATGTTTGTTAAGCTTAAGGGACTTAACTGCGGGGTCATCAGTCCCTAAACTTACAAACTACTTATGAACTACCTTATACTAAAGATGACACAAGCATCCATTCCCGAGGGGGGATTCGAACCCCCGACCGTAGCGGCCGTACAGACTGGGACTGGCGCGCCGCAGACCGCTCGGCCACTGCGGCCGGCCGTCAGGTTGCATCCACCATTTCGTGTCAATGAATTACAGTAAGCATCCTCAGTTCATTACGTTCAATACATTATGAGTTGTGGTGTTTATTTTATTTATTTCGTGTCAGAAACATGCATTAAATCACAGTTTATACAATTTTCGTCGAAATCTACACAGTTTATACAAGTGTGAGCATTACAGTTAAAAGACTTTTGACCAAAACTTGGCCACTTGTGGTTCATTTTCTGTTGCCTGCTGAAGGTTTTCGTCTACTCACATTGGACAGTGTTGTGCCGAGCGGTCTAAGGCGCCTTGCTGTGGAGCGCGCCGCTGCTCGCCATCTGAGGTTCGAGTCCTCCCTCGGGCATGACAGTACATGTTTTTCTTAGCGTAAGTTAGTTTAGGTAGTGTGAGGGCATAGGGACTGATGACCATAGTAGTTACGTCCATTAGATTTATTTGAACATTTTGGACATTGTTTTCTTCAGTGTATTCCCTCTTACTAGGTTCACCCGAAATCTACCCACTCTACGTCTCACAACGGGAGGCCGCCAATTGTGAAATTCAGATTCGATTCATACTGCGCACAATAAAAGCTCATAGCCAGAGGTGTAATTTGGCAAAGCACCAAGATGCACTTCTCAGCCGTTGTCGAGAAAATTGACAATTAAAAAAAAAGAAAAAAAAAACGTTGCGGAGAAATACTCTCTACGATTAATAATTTTCTACAGAGTCGTGGCGCAGCGGTAAGCGCTCGGATTGGTAACCCGAAAGTCGCCGGATCGAATCTCGCGGCATGAGCTTTCATTATGCGCAGTATGAATCGAATCTGAATTTCACAATTGGCGGCCTCCCCTTGCCATCCTATTCAAGTACTTCCAGGTTAGCCAATCCTCGTCGACCAGGAAGGGGGAAGGGTACAGATTCTGAAAATTTCTTCCTACGAGGATGGTGGGATGTCTCAGCCCTCAATGGTTGCAGCCGGACTGATTCTTCGGTGGCTGTTTGTTTCGCCGATTTCCTGCGGAAACTTTTCCTTGGCCTTACTCATTGCGAAAGGTTTTTTTCCTCATGCATGGGATGCGTTTTTTCCTGCTACAGCTTCGTTCTTTCTTTGTTTTCACATTTCGTACCTAATTTTTAAAATAAGAAAATAGCCCATTGACACTTCTCTCACCAAGCGTCGGTAAGCAGTAGACCTTGCTACATTCCGCTACGTATCCGCATTGTTACTTATTGTCAGCAGAGACTATCATCAAGGGACGTTTCCAGACTTCTCCGAGTGGACAAAAGCGATGTCGTTTGCACTTGTAGGAGGTACAGAAATACAAGAACTGTCGATGACTTGGCTCGCTCTGGCCACCCAAAGACAGCAGCTGATGACCGCTACTTAAGGATTTAATCTAGGAGGAACCCTGAGAGAAACGCCACCACACTGAATAATGATTTTTGTGCAGCACAGACTCGAACTGTACGTAATGGATTGCATGACATTCAACTTTACTTCCGATATTCACGACTAGCTCCGTCTTTGAGACCTATACTCCATGCAACGTGGTTCAGTTGGGCCAAAACATGCTGAATGACTCGTCAGAATTGTCATCAAGTGCTAATGTAATGTAATGTTTGTATCGCTTATGGGACTTAACTACGGGGCATCAGTCCCTAAACTTACAAACTACTTATGAACTAACTAATACTAAGGACGGCACAAATATCCAGACCCGAGGGGGGATTCGAATCCCCGATCATAGTGGCCTTGCAGACCGTGACTGGAACGCCTCAGTCCCCTCGGCCACCGCGGCCGGCCATCAAGTGCTATTCTCAGATGTGACTCTCATCTGCCTTTAACCAGGCAAAAGTCGGATACGTCTTCGGAGGCAGACTGATCAGCCTGAACGTCTTAGACTCAGCGTCCTGCGAGTGCAGCAAGGTGGCGTTCCCTGATGTTTCGGAGTGGCATTTGTAGGACATGGTGCGTCACTGGTGTGGTAGAAGCTAATCTAACGGCAAAACAGTACAAGGGTGACATCCTCCGATGTATAGTACAACCATATCTGCAGCATTTTGGTGAAGGATTCGTCATAATGGACAATTATCGCGCTCGTCATGCACACGAATGCATCCCTTCATGATAACGACATCCCAAGATTGGAATCGCTAGCATGTTCTCCAGATGAACCCTACCTAACATGCTTGGAATATAATTCCTGCCATTCTCAAGGAATACTGCAGCGAGAAAGCAATTTGCAACGATTTTTAAAATCTCGGTTCTCAATGAGAACAGAAGACAACACACACCGAGCAAGCAAGTACACAGCGCCATCACACGACCAAAAAAGAAAACCAACAGCAGTATCCATAATAAACACTAGTTTTTTTTGTGAGGTGGCATCAATTTTGTCCCTCCGTTTTTGTACAAGTGAGAGAACAGGATTCCATGCAGAATTAAGCAAAAACCTACATACCTATCCAACAGGTTATCCGCTAGTTTTATTTCAATCGCTTCCTTCACAGCTGGAACTGCAAGTCAAAATTTCCGTTTTGTTGTGTTCCACGTTTATGATCAGTACATTGGTCGTCAATAGTCCTAATTGTTTGACCAATATATGACATTCCACAGCTGCATGGGATACACTAATCACCGGTCTTGCGCAAACCCAAATCATCCTTAACGGACCTCTAATTTTAGAAGGTGGTCGAAACATACATTTCACGTCATATTTGCGTAAAATATAGAAATGATAAAAATGCTGCCAACGTATGGCAGAAAGGCCATTGCCTTGGGTGCCACCGCTGTGCTATTATCACTAGCCCGTTGCACATTTGCTCGGTAGCGTAACGCTCTTTTAATCTGCCGTTTACTATAACCACTCTAGCGAAACGTAGGTACGTAGTACCCCTGGATGCTGACAACTATTAACCTGTACATACATATTATTTAATGAGGAGTAATATGGACATATGGCGTTGCGATAGGAAGTCCTTCTCACCTATCATTGCTAATTTATTTATGGAGGACTTTGAAGAACGTGCATTGGAGTCAGCATTTTTATGTAAAGGGACATGAACCCCTAGAATTGTGGTAATTCAACACTTTTTTGACGTGTGTATTTACTCAGGTGCCTGAAATGATTGTACTTGACCAACACCCAAAGTTGATTTGCAATAAATTTCAAATATTAATAAAGGTAGTGTACCTCAGTCGCTTTACCCAACAGTTGATGGCTCTTTTACATGCCTTCCATGTCTCAGTATATGCACCTTCTCGAATATCTTACCACCATGATTCCCGGATACAATGGCTATTCGTTCTTCCACAGAGAGAACCCCAAAGATGCGTGAAAAAATAATTGTTTGTATTCACGATTTAATGGGAATAAATAGTTCATTTTGCCACATCCTGTAATATTTCAGGAATTTTATGTATTTTTTTCTGGATTTGCCGGTTTTGAAGGCCTGGGTCGCCCTTTCTGTACCTAGCTTTTTACAAGAAATGGAACAAAACTGGGTAGTAGCGAAGAAATATCACCGAAAACTTTACCAAGCACCACATAAGAACCGCCCCAATATGGCGCAAACAACAGTTATCGTCCGAATCTTGAGTTCTGCCGACATTCTAGTTGGGAACAGAAACGACGGCGGTCAAGTTTAGGTTTGGTCTGCGCATCTACGTCGCGTATTCTCCATCAACCAATCAGCGTTCGGTACTGTTCTGAACGCTCCGCAGAGACTGTCTTAGTAAAAGAGCTTGAATTTCATAGAGTGGCGATAGGTCCGCCATGTTATTTGGGGTATAGGCTGATAGTTCGTATGCCACACCCACTTGAGAATTGTACCTATTTATAGTTCCAAGTTTTAAATAAAGATTGATTATTGAATACGGATGTGCATCACGTTCCGTCAGACGTTTACGAAGCTGCGAATTCACGAGCCTGGTAGTATATTTCATAAAAAATGCCTTAATGAAGTATCACGAACCTGTCAGTATTACAGTTCCAGTTCGAAGTATAACAGTTAGATGCGATTTACAATAACAACGAAAGTGCTGCTGTGAAAATATTTGTGTAGATTTTAATGCAAGAACATGATCTAAACGAGCTGATACATACATCATGGCCATGCATTTGCATCTGTTGTTAATGTCTTGTAACAACTGCTTTCATAAAGTCTAGTATACTTTTATATTGTGTTTACTAAGCCTATTAAGTCTACAAACTTGTAAAATTGCTGTCAAAGGGTTTAGTTGTGAACTTTGGTGGACGAAATTTGCGTACAAAGACGAAAATGACAACAAAATACTGCAGTTAAAAATGGCCTAGGTCATCTACCACAAAAGCATTCCACGTCGAAATAGGATGTCGTTAATAAGTTTCCTTGCAGCCATGCTGAAACAAGTAACGTTTGGTACGTGAAATTTGAGTACAAAGACGAGCGTGACAACAGAATATTACAATAAAAATGCGCCTAGGTCAGCAGCCGCAAAAGCATTCCACACCGAAATAACGTATCATTAATTACTTTCGTTGTTGCCACGCTGAAATAAGTACGTATTTGTTGCGAAGAAAGACGTATACAAGTGAAAAACTTTTGGCTGTCAATACTGCTTCCACACTCTGTACGGTACTGGTTGCATGTCAACCATACTCGATCAAGTATTGTCAACAACAAATGAAAATACTTTTAAAGAAGGTTATCGCTGCGGCGTAGTCTACTTACGAAACTCCAATCACCAACATTCTCCTCGAAATGCGAAAATATATTGTTGACTGCCACCTACATAGGTAGAAATGATCATGAGAATAAAATAAGAGAAATCAGAGCTCGAACGGAGAGATTCAGATGTTCTTTCTTCCCGTGCGGTGTTCGAGAATGGAATGGGAGATAAACAGTATAAGGTGGTTCGATGAACCCTCTGCCAGGCACTTAAATGTGATTTGCAGAGTATCCCATGTAGTTGTTGATATAGACACTCAAAAGTATGGTTGCATCAACCACAGTAGCGACAGAAGAACGAATATCTCAAACCACACTACGAAGAAAAACAAGCATTTTCTTATGGCGTGTACGTCAATGAAATTGCAGGATAGGTCATATGAAGCTTCACTCTTGGGGCAGCTAAGTGCCATCATTCAGGAATTCTGTTTCACTATAGACAGACAGATCAAACAAGGTAAAATATTTGGTGTTCTTGGACGAGGTAATTGTCGTTTTATCACTTCGATTTGTGCATTTAAATGCTGAACACACTTTAGGCATATGTTATCAGTAAAAACTGTAGACGCAATACACACTAAATACAACACTTTAAGTTCAACAACAATATACGATAGATATAATCTTCTCAAGTGTACTGACCACCAAAAATATGGCGGCCGAGTTTACAGAAGTTACCGCAAAGAGTGTGTTAGCCACTCTATGAAATATAAGCTCGTTGGTCTTAGGCATTGCCAAAATTAAACTTGATTGTAGCGAGTTCTTCAGCGGATTTTATTCTATTTGTTGCAAGTTGTCATCGCTGATGGTGCTGGCATGTGCCAAATTCTATTTAAGCCAATATTTTCTGGCTATAAGGTTTCTTGAAGCGCGAAGCACTTTTATACGCGTACTTAAACTGTAGCTTGAAACCGGGAAAGACGCTTTTCACACCTTTGTCTAGGCATGGTGATCTGTCATAGTTCGTGGGTCGAAATTCAGGCGATCCACAATTAGGAAAAGGAGGAACTGTTGTCGCTTGTGGCACTAGAGTATCATCATTGTGGAGGAGCCTCCGGTCAGAGGTCCTGAGGTTGGCCGCGACTGGGCGACATTGGGTCGGGTGATGCCGTCTGAGCGGCGCGGCGTGACCTTGTCGACCTATTATCGTCCGCTCAAGTGGACTGTGTAGTGTTGCGTCTGCCGCGCTGCGCCAGCAGAGGGCAGCGCAGACCACCGCTGCAGCTGCGGACTGCACGTGCTAGAGCCAGGTAAGACGCGACACGCCTCGCAAACTGACCTTTGGAAGCAAGTGCTGCGCTGGGATTTTATGTAAACGTGTCTACCGTAAAAATGAGGCACAAAGCAATATGTGTTTTTTAAATCAACGTTGATACAGTTACCCTACAATTCACTTGTAAATCAATGGCAAAGGGTCCATCGTACCGCTTTCAGACTATTTTCTCTAAAAAACTTCATATGTTCAAATGTCTGTGAAGCTTAAGGGACTTAGCTGCGGGGTCATCAGTCCCTAAATACAAACTACTTATGAACTAGCTTATACTAAAGACGGCACAAACATCAATGCCCGATGGGGGATTCGGACCCCCGACGGGAAACAGCCACGCGCATCGCAGCATAGCGCCTCAATGCGCTCGGCCGCTCCGCCGCGGCTCTATTTCTCTATCCACGAAATGTATGACACTGATTGCAAATAGGATAAGTTGAAAATGTGCATCCAGCCGGGATTCGAAGAGGGGTCTCGTGCTTTCTGGGCAGTAGCGCTGACCTCTACACCACAGGGGCCACAGTGACCGCCACACCTGCGTGTACTACTTTAGCACGCCTCCCATCAGATACAAATTCTCAATTCGCAATTAATGTTATACATTCCGTGAATATGAATAAACAATAACTGCAGGATCAAAAGTATTTGGACATGTTCGAAAGAACAGACAACACACAAGTCTTATATCTTTAAATGAGCAACTCTTGTGTGTGTATATATATATTAGCTGTCTCGGAAATGGCTCTAACGATTTCGATGAAATTTTGTTCATATATGTTCATATGTTTGTTAAGCTTATGGGACTTTAAACTGAGGGGTCATCAGTCCCTAAACATACAAACTACTTATGAACTAAGACATATTAAAGACAATACAAACAACCATGCCCGAGGGAGGATTCGAACCTCCGACGCGGGAGGCCGCGCGATCCGTAACGTGGCGCTTCAGACCGCTCGGATACTCCCGCGCGGCTGAAATTATTTGTTTACACTGGTTTTTTCTTTTGAAGTTGACCTACATCGTTGATTTTTCGTAAAAACGCGATTTTCCAATATATACGGGGTGTTTCACTAAGTGTGTTTGCCTCTGTAACTTATAAAATTATAGGTGACGGGAAATTTTAATGCGGTAGGTCAACACAAGAAATGTTACACTTTCTGCGGAGGTATGAACATAGTTTATTGTATCTTTTTCCAAAGAGTTACAGCACAAAGATATAATTTTTTTAATGGAACAATAGTTCTTTTCTATCGTGCATTGGATTCGTTGAAACCAGCTGCGTCCAAATCAATTTAAACTACATTCCTATCACTGTTAGTTCGGAAGCTACAACCCTTCAAAGTTTCAGGGGCAGACACCACAAGCGCTGCGCATAATGCAATGCGCCTTCTAAATGTGGTGCGGCCGAGCTGTAACGTCGCCGGTCTCACGGAGCGAGAAGCTTCCTCGATGCGCTGTTGTTCGTGTATGCCAACTTCATCCGATGTCAGTAACTGTGGTATATTCAGCCCTGGTTGTTTGTGTGGCTCCAACTGTCGGGTGTACGTCCGTGTGCGGCGACAGTCGGCAGTCTAACAGCGCATCGAGGAAGCTTCTCGCTCCCTGACACCGGCAACGTTACAACTCGGCCGCACCACATTTAGAAGGCGCATTGCATTATGCGCAGCGTTTGTGGTATCTGCCGCTGAAACTTTGAAGGGTTGTAGCTCCCAAACTAACAGTGATAGCAATGTAGTTTAAATTGATTTGAACACAGCTGGTTTCAACGAATCCAATGCACGACAGAAAAAACTTTTGTTCCATTTAAAAAATTATATCTTCTCTTTCGAAAATGATACAATAAACTATGTTCATAGCTCCGCAGAAAGTGTAACATTTCTTGTGTTGACCTACCGCATTAAAATTTCCCGTCACCTGTTATTTTATAAGTTACAGAGGCAAACACACTTAGTGAAACACCCTGTATATACGAGGCGCGTCCAGAAAGTAAGTTCCGTTTGGTAATAAAATGAAATTGTACAGAAGAAATTTTTATTGCACAAAATTCTACAATTCTTAAACAACTTTTCCACATAACTGCCGAAATTTTGTAGGCACTTGTCATAGCGTGCCACAAGTTTTTGCGTGCATCCTTCAACAGCTCTTTATAATCATTAATGTGTTGACCACCAAGGACAGATTTTAGGTGTTCGAAGAAGAGAGGTCCGAGCTGTATGGAGGATGACCCAGCAGGTCCCATTGAAATTTCCGTAAGAATTGTTTGGTCACTTTCGGTGTGGGAGGTCAGGCAATATCGTGAAAAAAAAATCTTTTGACAGTAATCCTCTTCTTACACCTAAAATCTGTACTTGGTGGACAACACTTCAACGATGATGACGAGCTGAAAGAACATGTTACCACATGGTTGAATACACAGGCGGCAACATTCTATGAAAAAGGCACACAAAGCCTTGTGCCATGCTATGAGAATTGCCTACAAAATTTCGGAAGCTATGTAGAAAAGTAGTTTAACAGTTGTAGATTTTTTTACAGTTAATATTTTTTCTGTATCTGTATCCGTTCGTTTTATATAACCAAACGGAACTTACTTTCTGGACGCGCCTCATATATACACTCCTGGCCATTAAAATTGCTACACCACGAAGATGAGGTGCTACAGGCGCGAAAATTAACCAACAGTAAGAAGATGCTGTGATATGTAAATGATTAGCTTTTCAGAGCATTCACACATGGTTGGCGCTGGTGGTGACACCTACAACGTGCTGGCATGAGTAAAGTTTCCAGCCGATTTCTCATACACAAACAGCAGTTGATCAGCGTTGCCTGTTGAAACGTTGTTGTGATGCCTTGTGTAAGGAGGAGATATGCGTACCATCACGTTTCCGACTTTGATAAAGGTCGGATTGTAGCCTATCGCGATTGCCGTTAATCGTATCGCGACATTGCTGCTCGCGTTGGTCGCGATCCAATGACTGTTAGCAGAATATAGAATCGGTGGGTTCAGGAGGGCAATACGGAACACCGTGCTGGATCCCAACGATCGTTTCAGTAGCAGTCGAGATGAGAGGCATCTTATCCGCATGACTGTAACGGATCGTGCAGCCACGTCTCGATTCCTGAGTCAACAGACGTTTGCAAGACAACAACCATCTCCACGAACAGCTCGACGACGTTTGCAGCACCATGGACCATCAGCTCGGAGACTATGGCTGCTGTTACCCTTGGCGCTGCATCACTGACAGGAGTACCTGCGATGGTGTACGCAACGCCGAACCTGGCAGCACGAATGGAAAAACGTCATCTTTTCGGATGAATCCAGGTTCTGTCTACAGCATCATGATGGTCGCATCCGTGTTTGGCGACATCGCGGTGAACGCACATTGGAAGCGTGTATTCGTCATTTCCATACTGGCGTGATGGTATGGGGTGACATTGGTTACACGTCTCGGTCACCTCTTGTTCGCATCGACGGCACTTTGAACAGTGGTCGTTACATTTCAGACGAGTTACGACCCGTGCTTCTACTCTTCATTCGATCCCTGCGAAAGTCTACATTTCAGCAGGATAATGCACGACCGCATGTTGCACATCCTGTACGGGCCTTTTTGAATACGGAAAATGTTCGACTGCTACCCTGGCCAGCACATTTTCCAGATCTCTCACCAAATGAAAACGTCTGGTCAATGGTGGCCGAGCAACTAGCTCGTCACAATATGACAGTCACCGTCTTGATGAACTGTGGCATCACGTTGAAGCTGCACGGCCATCTGTACCTATACACGCCATCCAAGGTCTGTTTGACTCAATGCCCAGGCGTATCAAGGCCGTTATTACGGCCAGAGGTGGTTGTTCTGGGTACTGATATTTCACGATCTATACACCCAAATTGCGTGAAAATTAATGACACGTGAGTTCTAGTATAATATAATTGCCCAATGAATACCCGTTTATGATCTGCTTTTCTTCTTGTCGTAGCAATTTTAATGGCCAGTAGTGTATTTTGTGTGAACCGAAAAACACGAAATTAATTATATAGTCAACAAATTACAGTAAGTCGCGAAGTAAAAGTGTAGAGAACAGTGATTCGTTTAAAAGATAATATTTTTACTTTTCAACCAAATTCTCCTGTAAATTTAAACACATTCCGTCGTTCGACAATTCCTTAAAAGCTTGCAGCATGGAATCTTTTTTGGCCGCGTTCGCATCCAGAATCTCGATACACAGGAAAACAATGTGGCATTCATAACCAGAACTGCCGGGTCGTTCCTTATTTGTAACATTTTCTTTTCTCTTACTGTACTCTTGCATATAATTGGAGGGAACGTACCGTGAAATACAGTTTAAACCAACTACGAGACGAATCTCACCATGCACGTGCACCGCGGACAGAGCACCTTCCGTCACTGGCCGTAGAAAAGGGCATATTCAAAAAATGTTCCAATGTTTGTTAAGCCTATGGGAGTTAACTGCGGGGTCATCAGTCCCTAAATTTACAAACTACTTATGAACTAACTTATACTAAAGACAACACAAACATCCATGTCCGAGGGAGGATTCGAACCCCCGACGAGGAACGGCCTCGCGCATCGGAGCATAGCGCCTCAATGCGAGGGTACCTTCCACACGTCCTGTTTCGTCATCTTCTAGGTATGTATGGGCGGGGAATTTCAGATGATATACAATATTCTGGCATTTACAACTTATTTATTGACCTACCACCGATAGAGGGATGCCTTTCTATGGTTGGTTAGCTTGTTTATGAATCAATTTTAGCAAACATACTTTTAAATTGTATTGGGTTCATATCAACTTATACTAGGACATAGGACGTATACAGGCCACTCAAGCCCCAACTGCCGTTCCCGCAGAGAGAAACTGTTTTAGAAGAACACTATGTCTCCATCAGTCTTTTCTACTGAATATGGGTTTCCAGTAATATTCAGAAGCGTTGAAGGAATTTCAGCAAGGCAGCTTCCCTCTCCCTCCTCCCAAACACACACACACACACACACACACACACACACACACACACACACACACACACACACTGGCCGATCTCCATCTAGCAGGCTAAAACCTTTGTTACAGTCGATGCACCTTGTCTTCATTATTGAAAATTACTCCCTCAACAGGAATTTTCAAGGACGTAGCTGGCGGAAATTTCACTCACTCTTCTGCCGGAGGCTCGTACAACCTGTCGCAAGAGTTCGACTCACCTAGTAGTTCACCGACAACTTTCTGTTTATGTAACCATCAAAGTTTTAAGCAGTAAACTTTCTGTCCCGCAACTAAGCGTAAAATGAAAACTCTGCACTGTATTTTACATTTTTCTAAGTAGATGAACTGACTGTTTCGTTGCCTCTTCGTAGCAACAGCAACAAAACAAAAACTATCAGCAATAGCTAATGATGATATCGTATCTTCGCACACAGCGGAAATCGATTACGCTATCTTTTGAGATTAATGATAAGAGCTGATACTCTGCTTATCGATTGCAAACTGTAGCATATGTTCCGACCAAGCCCCCACAATCCCGTAAGCGACCGACCGCGAACAGCGGGCAAATCGAAGAGCACCTCGTTGGCCATTATGGTGGCAAACTTCCGCGCGAACTTTAAATGTTCGTAAGACTCTTTTGAGTAGAGAGAGTATTCATTTGAGCTAAGTCCCGAAAACTATATCTAATTGAAATATATAGCTACAAAACAACTTCAGACTCCTTCAATATACCACAACTATCGGTTGTGTGTAAATTTATTACATGTACGGTGTAGAAATTGGCCAACAGCGCTCCCTCTTCCTAACGAAATCGAACAACAACGTTTAGTTTTTAGCGTTCTATGTGCAGCATATGAACGGAATTTATCGTCAGACACGATTTTTGGCACTATCTCAGTATATTGTATGATGGTGAAACTTTTGTACTAACATTAATTTCGGAAGAGTTTCACACTTTACGTTTTTGATTTAGTGCTTTATTCTCCAATATTTAGATATTTCATAGCATCAAAAAATGCAACTTGGTTGCCTGAAACAGCTAATGTTAAAATCGATTTTGAAAGTGAAATATGCAATCAGATACATAACTGTAAAATATATTCTTACCTTGTGAATACAGCAACCAGCCACTACCAAATTCTTTTAAGAACACGAAGTATGCCATAACTTTTTCTTAACTAATGCATCTAACATTAGCATTATGGTATCTAGCAAGAATATTAGCATTTTTAATGTTATAAGCCAAATACCTTACAGTAGCGTGAACTGCTCAAGTCGCCGGCCGCAGTGTCCGAGCGGTCTGCGGCGCGCCAGTCACAGTCTGCACGGTGGCTACGGCCGGGGTTCGAATTCCCCCTCGGGCATGGATATTTATGCCGTCTTTAGTATCAGATAGTTCATAAGTAGTTTATACGTTTAGGGACTGATGATCCCGTAGTTAAGTCCCATAAGCTCTACAAACTTGTGTGTGAACTGCTCAAGTCAGCAACTATTGTCATAGGGTTCAACTTCACAAAATGCATCCATTGTGGCTGTGTGTCATTCGTATGCAAATCCCTTTCAGTTGTTATACCTATATGTAAAGCAGATGACCTATAAATTCTGCATTACAAGTTGCTCTTAATTTCATAAACAAAAATTCGAACTGCAGTGAGGTAACTGATCTCGTGCCCCCAATAGTCATTTTACACATCATAAAATGAAACTTTTTGAACTTCCTGTCCACCAGTACTGCCTCAAGTAGATCCTTTTTAAGAGCTACCAGTATTGTAAATTCCTGTTATTTATTTGACTCAATCCTATATTGTTTAGACTAACAGTGCGTTAAGCAACAGTAACTACCTCTGAACACAAGTAGTAGGGCTGCTTGTATTCCTGAAAAATATAAATGTGAAGACAGTATTCGTTCTTTTTATTCCTTTCTTAAATTGATTTATGCAGTTAAACGCTAAGCAGCTCTTCACCATCGTGCTTCATGTACGCTGGAATAGTCAAACAGTACAGACGTGACTATGAATTGGGTACATATACCGCAGTTGCTGTATAACACACGATTTACCTGCTAACAACACTGGTATTTATGTGACGTTTACCACTATCGTGGCGGCCGGCCGAAGGTTCAAATTATCCCGCGACAGAAGCGCCGTTAGTGAGTCTAGTTATTTTTACAAGGTGTTTGGTTCCGACTCCTGAATAACAGCACGAGACACGACATGTCAACTTCTGCACTGGATAAAACCTTTCCGTGGACGACAACAGCTGTACAATTATCCATGTGAGTATATTGTTTGTTTGTTGATATGCATGTAACGATTTAGTATGGAATCTCACTAATCTGTGAATGTACTCATTTCATGAACTGTTTAAACGATAAATCTTGACTAAATTAGAAGACACTAAGAGGATGTTCTAATTTTGTTGTCATTTAATAAATCTCCTAGATTAAAATTTACAATAGGCCTCAAACTTTAAATCTGATTTTATAAACAGCCACAAATCGCTACAATTATTTATTCAATTAACCGGTTTCACTCTGTACAGAAGAGCATCATCAGAATACTGTAAAAATAGAATATTAATATAACAGAATTTTATTACATTAATACGACATCAATTACGAATTACATTTCTAATTTGGAGACTTACGTTTGATAATAATAATTGATAACTGTCGATTTATATAATATGTCATTACAATAATTTAAAATAGTTGTAGGATGACAGCAGGATAATTGGATGTTTTCAAAAGCTGATAGAGACAGCGACAAAGATATAATTGCTTGGTATTTGGAACATCCATGGTATCATCCCTAAACGTTATATTTGGACTATAATGTAATTTACATTTCGATCGCCGCTTTTCTGGCTTGTGTACAATTTTTTAATATAATATTATTGTTATAAATAATCCATTAAAATAAATTCAAAAATACATTCCTAAAAAATCATGAAAAAGATTTACAAAATCGTTCCAATGTACATGCATTCAAATTAATGTAATACAAAGAACTATGCTAGGGTAAAAAGGCAGGTTAGCGTCTTATCAGTAATCAGCTTACAGGATTTCGTCAAGTTGTCTAAAGAAACCATTTAAACGAAATTCATTCTGCTCGTTTAATAAATTCTGAGGGTTTTTCTTTCTTTCTACGAAAATTTCCAATTGCTCTAATATATCTGACAAAGGGCCTTTATTTCTCAAACGTGAGTCACCAAATTAGAAATTTAATTGGTAATTGATGTAATATTAATGTAAAAAAATCCGTATATCAATATTTTTAAAGTATTCTGACGATGCTCTTGTGTGTAGAGTGAAAACGGTTAATTCAAGTAAATAATGGTCGCGACTTGTGGCTGTTTAAAAAATAAAATTTATTTTCAACAGTCGCTTTCCCCTACATGCAATGCCTGCTCTTTCTCAAACTTTAATTAACATTTTGAAGTTAAAAGCAGTTTTGGTTCGATAAGAAACACACTTGGTAATAAAGTTATCACATGTAAGTTTGATTCAGAGTAACTATTACAACTATTCTAAAGGTTTCGTAAGCTCCAGACAAAGAGCGTGGTCCAAAGAAAAAGTTAAAGGTATCATCATTAGAATATTCCACGATATCAGTGCGCATCTAAAAGTTGCAAAGAGAAAATTCTGAATATGTTTCAGTTACGACGTCACTATCGTAAACACTGCAAAGACTGATTTGGAGGAGGAGGAGGTTTAGGCTTTAACGTCCCGTCGACAGCGCGGTCATTAGAGACGGGACTGATTTGGCTCCGAACGATCCTTGAACAGGATAACAGTGATGTCCACTATATCGGGTGTACCTCGGGCGTATGACCCGTAGAATTGAGCTTTCATTTGTTGAAATGTAATTTTGAATGTTTTGTTAGTTTCTTAAATACAAGTTGCCCATAAAATTAAAAAAAAAATAAAAAATAAAAAAAAATAATAATTCTTCCCGAAACCAGGCAGGGAAGCAATAACAGAACCCACTGGTCCCCACCGACCCCAGTGTCCTGTAGGATCAGTAGCCTAGAGAACTTACAGCAGTTTGTTGGCTCATGTCGCAGCCTATGGCAGGTCACTCACTTGTCAATCAACATGTCTTCCGAGACCCGGCGAGGTGGCGCAGTGGTAACATACTGGACTCGCATTCGGGACGACGGTGGTTTAAATCCACGTCCGGCTACCCAGATTTAGATTTTCTGTGATGTCCCTAAGTCACTCCAGGCAAATGCTGGGATGTTTTCCCTCATAAGACTTGGCCGATTTCCTTCTCCATCTTTAAACAAACTTCCGAGCGTAGGCTCCGTCTCTAATGACCACGCTGTCGACGGGGCTCTATACTCTACGCTTCCTGACTTCTTTCTATGTCCCCCGACGCACTTGCAGTTTCAGTAAGTAGAGTGAGAGGGGAAATATTACCTTGAAAGGTAAGAAGTTCGAATTTAAAAAAAAAAATTGAAATTCGGTGTTGCGTGAAGGTTCAGCAACTTTTAACAACTTTAGAAGCTTTGTTAAAACTGATGGTATTGAGGAGCTGGATGTTAATGGAGTTACAAGAAAACAAGATTGACGCAAAATATACTCATATTCCCAGAAAATGAAAAAAGAACACAATTAATTCGTCAACCCAGCAGAGCGAAATTTTATTGACACATTCTTGAGGATGTATACAATACACTATCACGCAGTCAGAATCATACGCACGTCAGTACAGGCACCAGAGCGTGCAAAATGTCGACGCTAGCATTGTGTATACCCTCTTATTGCAGGAATGCAAAGTGCTGTACAGGATGACCAGCCAGTCTAAAACATTTTCGGGAAATAATTCGAAAAATTATTTCAAAACTTCGCCTAAGTTTTACAAGTGTTCTTCCGCCACGACATACGCCTTGACAACGTGACCAAGCCTGTCCAACTTGCAGGACAGAGCCGGCCAGAACCAGTATTGAATGCTGGTTCTAAAATCACGCCACCCTTCTGGCGTCCGTGCTGAAACTACTGACGTTTCCATGCCACCGTGGAGCCAATAGCAGACACCCACGTTTGATCACGTGTGCTACTGCTGCAGGACACTGAGGTGCGAAAATCGGTTCCTCCGCTCTCTTCAGTTTTAGCTCTCGTAAAGAGCAGACGCACTCGAGAGGTCCAGCCTCGGTGCGGGGCGAACGGCCGCAGGCCGTCCGCTCCCGCCTAGCGGCTGTTCGGTATCAGCCACCAACTTTGTGAACCGTAACCATTACCTTTTCCGTTTTCTAATCCGTTTGGACTGTCATTCATTAATTACATCCGTATCCAGGGCGAGTCCCGCCATGTATCCAGTATTTCAGAATATACCAAATATTAACTTGAATTCTGTCTTTTATTTGCCATTCAGCCACCCTTTCCTAGGGCGCCCACAAGCCTTCACCGCTCCGCCTTTTATCCTGACAACGCTTCCAACCCATCTTATTTATGCAGCACTGGGATGGGTTGTATAATTTTCCCGTGATCCGTGGGATAAAGATCAAGTGCTGTACAGTGCAACTTTCTCATAAAGACGAGCGTAGAGGTTCCGAATGAAGTCTTACGGAATTTCCATCTGATGCCTCAGTTGGATCAGATTTCGTGCCGGTCATGTATACCGCGGCAAGGTGACGTTTATCCAGTCCCATACACGCTAAATGGGGGACAGATCTGGAGATAATAACGGGCAGGGTAGTTGACGTACACCTAGAAGAACACGTTGGGTTGTACGGGATACGTGTGGACGTACAATGTCCTGCTGGAAAAGCACATCGCTTTGTTGGTGCATGAACTGTGGCAAGACGGATTCAATGACGTTTTCAATGTACCGTGTAATGTTCAAATTTCCCGCAACGAACACCAGAGGAGAACGGCCATCGTAGGATATCGCTCCACACTCCACGATGCCAGGTGTCGGCCCCATTTGCCTCTGTCGTGTACACTCCAGATTTTCGCACTCCCCTGCACGACACCACACACGCGTACGACTATCATTGTCACCGAGGCAGCGACGACTCTCATCACTGAAGACGCATCAACATTCGTCCCTTCATAAGGGCCTACCATGACACCACTGGAGGCGGGCTGAACGATATTGAGGCGTGAGCGGAGGACACACTAACGGCGCAAATAATCGTACACCATTGTAAGGAGAGCGATATTTTACACTCGCATTTCTCCTCTAGCGATCGTCTAGAGAAAATTGAACAGTGCACGATCCACTGAAACCATCAATTAACCCGTCTTGTTACCACTCATGCACTAACAAGGTGATATTCTTTTCCAACAGGACCTTGCAGAGCCACATATATCCCGTACCACTCAACGTGGTCGTCAAGATGTATGTCAACTACCCAGATCTCTCCCCCACTGAGCATGAATCGTCATGTTGGGCAGTCTACATGAGCGGCACAAAATCTAGCCCAACTGAGACACCAGGTGGAAATTGCGTGGCACACCATTCCACACAACCACATTCGTAATCTCTACAATCGTTTCCATGAGAGAATTACAGCTTGCATTGCTGCAAGAGGAGGGTATACACGGTACTAACGGTGATATCGCGCAACCTCTGGTGACTACTCATGTGCGTACGGCTCTGCCTGCGTGATCGTGTGTCGTAGATAACCTCAAAAATGTGTCAATAAAATTACCCTCTGCTGGGTCGACGAATTAATGGTGTTCTTTTTTCGTTTTCCAGAGAAAACCCATACAAACTATCAAAGATAATTTACAATCAGTTAACAGGAGCAGATACGCAAGAAATAACAATCAGAGATGCCGACAGTTTTCGTAAACCTTTTTACAAAGTTAGGTGGAAAATTCTGCCGAAACTGCAGACGAGTGTGGAAGTTTCAAGTAGCACGCTGTGAGGAAAACATTTGTAAACGTTCTTAATTGTTTCCAAATAAATGGCTGTTACTTTATTAGCCTCTGCAGCATCTTTAAAAATCAGACTTAAAATTGTGGCTTGGTGCCACACTATTGTATATCCTACTCTTCCCGAGTGCTCCGTCATAGTCTTGGCAACACGCTAAATGTCGAAACTACAGCCGCGGCAAATTTCTTGCTAGAAAGTAATGACGAGAAAAAAGTTTTATGAAACTGAAAAACTTCAATTACTCATTCAGTGTGACAGTGTATGTTAAAGGGGAATTCAAGTGTTGTAGAAAGTTTGTCAGCTGCTAACCATACTAGGCCCAGTTACTGTACATTATATTCCTGACTTCACAGTATCAGTGCGTTATACAAATTATGTATGTTTTAAATGTAAAAATATAAGTCTGAAATATTCACGATCAAGGATATTTTAAGACTTTAAAGATAACATAATGAATGCTGGGAGTGAAGTTTGGACTGATACAAGAATCCAGTGATACGGATTTCATTTCAGAGCCGGTGACGAAGAATACGAACGCTGTAAGTTTCACGTGACTGTTATGCAAAAAATGATATTATAAGGTTCCTGTCTTCTATTTGGTTTTCCAATGTTGGATGATGATGCGGTTGGTAACTGCTTAGCTGAAGATTTCATGTCAGTGGTACTTATATCGGAGAAATTGAAAACATTTTGTTATTTCTTAGTGAAAACATATACATAAGAAAATTCTCTCTTTTTTCCCAATTGTGTGGGCAGAACTAAAAAGTATTAGCTCATCGCCACTGCTAGTGACAGTTTCCATGCCATATGTAAGAATGAGATCTACTCCTGCAGTCCCCCATCTCTAATGGCCACGATGTCGACGTTACGTTGAAACCTAATCTTCCTTTCTTCCTTCCTTTCCTTCAGTACAAACATTTACAGACTTATAGAAGTGATGTAGCGGATTCAACTCGAATCTAAAATCACAATGAATTCGTCAAAAAACAAGAAAAAGGAAAGGTATAGCAAATGGGGATTTTCAAAGCTGGAAACATGTACAGTTTTAAATTTGAGAAATGGTTTTCGTACAAAAACAAATTAGGAATACACATAGTGGAAGTGAATAATAAAACTAAAATATAGTGAATATTAGATGTACAAAAAGGCGTATATTATTCTCGAGAACGTTTTTTTTTTAGTAAGCTACTACGAGAAGTCAAAGATATTAGCGGTAGTCCTCATACTTCCCAAACTAAATTGAGGAATATCTTCAAGGTAGAATTCTTTCAAATCAAATGTTTGTTAAGCTTGTGGGACTTAACTGCGGGGTCATCAGTCCCTAAACTTACAAACTACCTTATACTAAAGACAGCACAAACATCCATGCCCAAGGGGGGATTCGAACTCCCGACAGGGAACGGCCTCGCGCATCATAGCATGGCGCCTCAATGCGCTTGGCCGCTCCGCCGCGGCTAGAATTCTTTACCTACTTATAGTAGATTCACGGACAAATCTGGGCCAATTCCTGTGATTAATTGGCATTATGCTAGTTTAGTTCCGTTGTTTATGGAGTAAATTGCCGGCCGCGGTGGCCGAGGGGACTGAGGCGCTCCAGTCACGGTCTGCACGGCCACTACGGTCGGGGGTTCGAATCCCCCCTCGGGCATGGATATTTGTGCCGTCCTTAGGATAAGCTAGTTGATAAGTAGTTTGTAAGTTTAGGGACTGATAACCCCGTAGTTAAGTCCCATAAGCTTAACAAACATTTGAACATATTTTTGGAGTAAATTACGTTTAGTCCCTTTAAAAATCCAACCAACCAAATTACGTTCGACAGAACTTGACGAATAATAATAATAATAATAATAATTAACAAAACCGCTGCTATTTAGTATAATTTGTTTGAACATGACGCTCCCGTTTCGGCTTAAACTGCCATTTCCAAGAGTTCAAATAAATAATATTAAATAGCAGCGTTTTGGTTAAACTTATATATTAAAAGAATCGAAGTCAGCCGGTCAGACCAAACTACCCGGCTGAATTGCTTCATTTTTGTTTTAAACGAAAGATATTTATCCATAGATTTGTCATCAAGTATCAGAATTGCCTTCCTTTCTGTATACTCAAACGTGATTTCCTTCTGTATATTTCTTATGGGGATGTCCTTGCTGTAAACTTAAGTCAGTCGGTCAGGCCGTTATATCTGACCGATTTCCTTCATTTTTGCTTTAAACGGAAGGTATTCATTCGCAGATTTGTCATCAAGTATCAGAATTAACTTAAGTCTCTCTATCCTTTATTTTTATTCAAACGCGGTATCCTTCTGTCCTTGTATTGAATATGTTAATCGATTTATTTACGATATTTTCGGTTTTAATTAAGGCACACAGTTGTTTTTGACCTAACAACACTCAGCGGATCAAGCTCTTTCATTTGCGCTTTTAAACATTCGCATTGATTGATTCTGAAGAAAGCTGTGCGTGAACATTCAACTTTACTTCTATTTTTTTCCCAACTTTTTTGTCATTGCACTAACGGTGCGAAGTATTCACACAGGTCCTCTAGTTATTATTGTTATGTCACTTGCTGACATATAACACGCTGCGGGCGCTACGTATTATAAAAAAAAATCCCCATGTCACATTTAACTATTTTAACGGTGAACGGAAAAAGTTTTGCGGTTTGCGCTAGAAGTAGAAATGATGATTGCCTGGAGTATTGATAAAGTCGGAAATTTGTATTTGAGCTGCAAATGGGAGGATGGGTCCCATCGTTTTCCGGACCGCCGTGGGCTCGGCAGGAATGGCTCCTGTTTTCCTGACCGCGGGAGGTATGGGCCCAACGCCCGTTTCAGTCTTACCGGGACCGTGGCACATTTAGGAAGCAACAAGATGCCACCAGGCTCTCCGAAGAAGGCGAACACCCAACTTCTCCATGTTTATTTCGTCTCTCGTCTGCACAATTTGCGGATGGCGCGACAATTTTATTAAATTCCTACTAAGAAATGAAGAGAGACAGAATGAAGGAAAGAAAGCAAATTATCCAGTTTCACCTCGTTAACACCGTCTTGCGCTTCCCCCAATTCAAAGATACCTTTTTGGAGGTTATATATATATTCTATAATAACTATTAATGAGTGTGTTGGGATATTACAATATTAACAAGAGAGAATGCAGTTCAATGCTGAATGAATTTAACCACATTCCCGAATACGAAAACGCGTCTCTTCTTTTGATGACTATGATAGTTTCTCAAACTGAAAAATCTAACACTACTGATCGTTTTACTACGCTTATTGACTTGTTTCAAGGAATACTCTTCCTATCAATCCATATATTCAACCAGGCTCATATTAACAGTTAAATGTTTTCTACCTTTGCATTCCTTTATTGCTTTTCGGGATTAAAGCTCAACTGTCCACACAAGTCGTTTTATAACTATTCGTATAATAAAAAGTTCCGCCAACAGTAGCTACTGAATGTTTCATCCACCGATTTCATATGTAACTACATGCATCTTCCGCAAGTAAACCGCACAAGTGGTTACTACTTCCTTACCAATTAATATTGCCGCGAGAGACCGCAAACACCAACTGCCGGCGTGGCGCTGGGGATAGCGTCACGGACTGCGGAGCAGAGGGTCGCCGGTTCAATCCCGCTCACCGGCATAAATTTATTTCTTTGTAATTTACAATTCCAGAAGGTTCTACATCTTTCTTATGTTCACTTGTAAATTCTATTTGTTTCTTATGTTAACTGTTCTTCTAGTTTCTGGTAAATTCTGTCTGTGTATAAATAGCAGAGCACTCTGCCCTAGAGGCAGTCAGTGCTGCGTGTATGTTGAGTTCGTAATAAACGTGCTTTCAGTATAAGTGCTGTGTTTAGTTGCCTTCGAAGTCAAGCCTACTTCAATTGCAACGTGACAATATCACACTTGTAAACTCGTAATTCACACTAGCAAACTGCCCAACAGATTTCGGAGTGGCAGCAAGTTCAACGCTAAATGCGAACAATGACTCGTCTGGTATTCTGTCTCGTGACCGGTAGTGCTCAAACAGCATTGAATATAAAACAGCAGGCACAGCCCTACCAGACACGCGAAAGTTCCAGAGAACCAGCGATGCGTTCTGATCTCTAAATCCACTCGCTGCCATTTCCTTGAGCACCAACCTTAACGTTCAATAGGTGTTGTCAAGCATGGTAATATCGCATCCTTTATTCCATTATGAACATTGCCAGAATTTTGCGTTCTACAAACATCTGTATCCCAGTTATATTTGAAAGAACAGGTCCGCTGCCACTGTTAAATTCCTTTATTGAAAGACACACGATTGCTTTCGCAATTTAAAATTGTATCCTTAACCTTGCCTTTAAATAGAGAGTTTTTTTTTTTAGATATATATGTAAATGTTAGAAACCTGGAAGTAAAATATGAGAGGAAGTGAGCTCCATCAGATTTCATATCAGATATTTTTAATAATTTGACGTTAGTATACAAATACCGTATTGTCCTGCTAATTACACCACCATTCAAACATATAACAGCATCCCATTACACATATTTTGAGTACTGTCCATCCAAGAAACACTGTTTTCGGTACTCGCCACACGCAGCTGTTGAAACTCTCATTAGGCTTTTGTGTATGGCCATGTAGACATTTGCTAAGTAATTCTTTTATCTACAAGGTCCCTGTATATTGGCTTTATTGTTTCCGTAACTGTGGCAGGCATGGAATGTTTATGGTGATATTCCTTGCCTGAAGCATCAGTGTGGCCAGAGTGTTAAAACAATAATAACTATTTAAAAGTAAATAAACCATACATATATGGAAACGGGAGAAATTTGTCTTTCAGATGGAGGCAAAAAAAATTGTTTTTCGATTTTTCAGTCATTTTCACGTCCAGGTCCCCTTAACTCTGCGATCAATGGAACCCGAAATATGGACCCATGAAGAATCGCAAATTTGCACTGCCATGCGCGGTATGTTCGCTGTTCGAGAACCATTTTGCGCAGACGTATCGCACTGCCAAAGCAGTTCGTCCCGCACGAACACCAATTTCCCAATCGGCTGCGACACTTTCTCTCATACCAATATGCCTCCTTTTTCAGATTCGCTGATTTGACGGTACGGTTCGCGTATACTCCTGCGAGGCGTTCTAAACGCCTGCTCAAGTCTCACTGATCGTTACTAGCCATCTCTAGCGACAACGAGGGTCGGCCGCGGTGGCCGAGGTGACTGAGGCGCTCCAGTTACGGTCAGCACGGCCACTACGGTCGGGGGTTCGAATCCCCCCTCGGGCATGGATATTTGTACCGTCCTAATTCGTAAGTAGTTCATAAGTAGTTTGTAAGTTTAGGGACTGATGACCCCGTAGTTAAGTCCCGTAAGATTTACAAACATTTGAACATTTTTTCGACAACGAGGGCTGCAGATACGTTTTACAGGAAGTGATGTTGCGCCTCGGTATTGATATTAACCTTCAATCCGTGGGCTGACACAGTTCCAGTGCTAACGGTTTCTGCAGAACATACTGATATATCTGACTGTATCCAGTCTTTCAAGGCTGTTTTTTCTGAACATGACTGCTCACTGGTTGGGCTACCAACCAACTGTCCACCAGCACAAATGACCACCGCTGACTGTGGCCCAGAGTAATCTGTACCTCCCTGTGGCACAACATCCAGCTGAGAGCAAAGTGTTCCATGTGAATGGCTGCTTCACAACCCGAGCCATGCGCACCCTCCTGACCTCCACCGGCATTTCTCAACTACTCAGATGGGGACAATCCTTACAACGTATCCTCCAGGCAATTAAGGCAAGTACACGCGAGAAACGAGAAATCTCAATTTGATTCCTGGTCATTGCAAATTTCGGTCTCTGTTGAAAGTATTTCGACTCCCTGGAACAACCCAAGGGTTCAGAAATTTATGATGTTGCTGTTGTGGTCTTCAGTCCGGAGACTGGTTTGATGCAGCTCTCCACCCTACTCTATCCTGAGCAAGCCTCTTCATCTCCTCATAAGAACGGCAACCCACATCCATTTGAACCTGCTTACTGTATTTGTCTCTTGGTCTCCCTCTGCGATTTTTACCCCACACACTGCCGTGCAATGCTAAATTCACAATTCCTTGACGTCTAAGAATGTGTCGTACTAATCGATCCCTTCTTTTAGTCAAGTTATGCCAGAAATTCCTTTTCTCCCCAATTATGTTCAGTATCTCCTCATTAGTTACGCGATCTACCCACCTAATCTTCAGCATTCTTCTGTAGTATCACATTTCAAAAGCCGCTATTCTTTTCCTGTCTGAACTGTTATCATCCATGTCTCACTACCGTAAAAATTAACACTCCACACAAATGCCTTCATAAAAGCTTCCTGATACTTAGATTGACATTCTGTCTCAATTAATTTTTCTTTTTCATAAACGCTTTCCTTCCTATTGTCATTCTGCATTTTATATCCTATGTACTGCGACCATTGCATGTTATTTTACTCCCCAAGTAACAAAACTCATCTATCACCTTTATCGTTTCGTTATCTACTCTCCCGCTTGATCAACTCTCCCGGCAACAGATCTATCTACCCTGCATGCGGCCTCCTTTACAGATGAAACACACTTTCCTAAACTCATCCCTATTTCCGGAAGTCGACTATTCACCGTTCCTAGTAGTTCCCTTTTATCCTCGTTCCATTTCACATCGTTTTCCAACGTTATGCTTCGATACTAAATAGACGTCATGCTACATTGGAATATTACGGAGTTGCTTTTCCTACTCATCTGCCTTCACTTACATTTTTCTACATTAAGAGGCAGCTGTCATTAAACATACGCAAGTAGCAATTTTTCTGCTACGTCTTTTATCAAAATACAATGGTTCAACGACACATTCCTATACACCGCAACCTCATCAGCAAACAGCTGCTTAGCCTGTTTGTAAGATCATTTATGGATACAGTGACTAACTGTGGCCACTAAGTTTAATTCTCTCCATAATGGATGGATTTGGGACGCAGCTGATTCGATTATATTCATGGATGAAAATACCAGCAACTGTATGCAAAAACTTCATTAAATTTTGTGCGACCGGTTTCGGTGTTTCATTACACCATATTCAGGCTCCCGTTGTGTGATTATTATTAAAAGCACATTTGGATTGGGTAGCCATTAAAACCGGTAGCCGTAAATTTCTTGCTCTGTTCATGTTACAGTTCTTCAAAATGTTCAAATGTTTGTTAAGCTTATGGGACTTAACTACGGGGTCATCAGTCCCTAAACTTACAAACTACTTACGAACTAGGACGGCACAAATATCCATGCCCGAGGGGGGATTCGAACCCACGACCGTAGTGACCGTGCTGACCGTGACTGGAGCGCCTCAGTCACCTCGGCCACCGCGGCCGGCTACAGTTCTTCAGTCGTCGTTGAGAGTGTAACATGAACATAGCAAGAAATTTACGACTACCGGTAGAATGGAAACGATACGTATCCGGACATGGGTTTCTATTCAAAATGTTATGCACTCACTACCCTCTACAAGTCCCAGAAGTTTGTAACGGGAATTTACGACCACCCTGTATATGCGGTGTCTGTTGTTTCGGACATGTGCATAAGAAGAGGTACCACATATATTTATCGAATATAACCCGATGATGGGCAATGATCGTATCTTCAGTGCAGAGGCATTCCTAGGCCCTTACTCTTACGGAAATGAGTTTGAAAAACCGCAAGTGTGAGTAATAATAGACAGGGAAAAATTGAGATTATCTGACGGCAGGCGATCCAGAGTAGTCGGTGCAGCTACTATGATCGCTGTGCTCCCCAGTGGTGTAGGGGTCAGCCCGACTGCTTTGCAAACACGATAACCGCTTTTGAATCCAAAATGTTTGTAGAGCTTATGGGACTTAACTATGGGGTCATCAGTCCCTAAACTTACAAACTACTTATGAACTAGCTAATACTAAGGACGGCACAAATATCCATGCCCGAGGGGGGATTCGAACCTCCGACCGTAGTGACCGTGCAGACCGTGACTGGCGCGCCGCTGAGCGCTCGGCCACCGCGGCCGGCTTTTGAATCCCAGCTGGGTACACATTTTCAACTTTATCGTTTCGAAGTTAATGCCGTAAATTCCGTGAATAAGAAAAATGTATTTTGTTTAACGAGTGTTTCGCATTTTAAGCAAGACTCAGACGTGAATTATGCTCTTTAAGAAAGGTTCCACTGTATACATAATTTGTAAAGACGTACTTTTTTTCCCTAAGGTTTTCCAGAATTACTTACTGTATCATGTTCTTTTACCTACCGATTGGTTCGTGAAAACAGTTTTCAAACTTTGTGCTTATGCATCATTAACACACTATATATTGAATTCATAATTAAAGGTACAGAAGAAACTCCGTAGATTTTAACGTTAAATAAATTTCACTTGGGCATACGTTTTTGTATCACTGAACACCAGTCATTTTATAGTGCAACTAGACTACTTCCTCGAGTAATGGCGACCCCCAAACAAGACTTTGCGACTCCCATGGGGGTTGCGATCCACAGGTTGAAAAACACTGATATAATGTGACTTCTGAAGCTTCCCGGCGTATTTCTTCATCCAGTAACTTTCGGGTGAGCGGCCGGATCCCGTCGTCATTCTGACACGATATTTCGGCCTGGAAACGTCCGGCCATCTTCAGGTGAGTAGCAAGTACTGGAGAGCCCAGGTGCAGTCGCGGTATTTATAGTAGTTCTTGCGCATGCCAAAAGTGCTGGTATTGTTTTGCGCATGCGTTAGATGGTGTCATGCGCGCTACAGCCGAGTTGTATGTGCTTCCCGCGGTGGTGGAAGAGCAGTAGACTTCTAATCATTGATAATCGATTGATGGCGTCGATTACGCAGTGACTGGATGATATTAATCACAGGATTCCAAGTTTCGTCGAGCTGAAAGCCGTTGTCACGATTTATAAGATTGTCGGCAAGACGAATATCCACCGATTCTTTAATAAGTGAATCCCAGCATGTCTTGGTGCACGGCCAGCACATCTTGGCACAGTGTTACACCGTCCGGGTTATATGGATACTTCCCACTGAAACAAGCCTATCGGGAGATGGGAACATATTCTCTCTTCCCGTTGCCCACCTGGTTTCGACCTTCGTTAGTTTTAAATTCCCGCCCACAGTTCTACATCATCTTTGCCTCCAATCTTTGGACAGAGTCTCTGCCTCGACTGGCATCTCTGTCCAACTTCTTTGCATTTTGCATATGTCTGCCTTTGTGTGTGTGTGTGCGTGTATATGTGTGTGTTTGTTTACCTATCCTTTTTCCCCAAAGGTAAGTCTTTCCTCTCCCGGTATTGTAATGACTCCTCACCCACTCCTTTAAACCCACATCGTTTCCTTTTCCCTCTCCTTCCCTGCTCTTTGCCTGAGGAAGCAACAGATGGTTGCGAAAGCTTGCTTTTGTGTGTGTTTGTGTTTGTTTTATTTATGTTGGCTGTCACACACCGGTGCTCCTTCTCCTGATCAGTGTTTGTGTTTGTGTGTGTGTGTGTGTGTGTGTGTGTGTAAAAAAATAATTTCGCGTTTTCTGATCTCAAAAGATATGTTAACCTCGAAAAATATAACTATGCAGGTGAACTTCAAAAGAATAATCCAGTGTAAATGCAAAATTTCATCGAAATCGTTATAGCCCTTTCCGAGACAGCTAAGAATTGCTCATTTGAAGATATAATAATTCCTGCTTGAACTCACATCGCTCGCCATCGCCACAATCATACTGCATCTCAGACAGCTCAGTCAGTGTTGTAGCTATGTCAAAAACGACATTGATGCCCTCTTTAAAACTATACAGATGCGAAACTATTTCATCATCAGCTTCTTACTACCCACTGGAAGACTTAAGAAGGCGAACCAACATACTACTAAGTAAATTATTATGTGACACGCAACACACAATATTTAACCGTTCTCTCTAATATAACTGTGAAAGTTTCTTTGTTATGCTTTCATGCAAAAATTACTGGGGGGATTTGGATGAAATTTTGCAGAGGGGTAGAGAACATTCAAATAAAACGACCCCATAGGACAGTTTCTGAAGTTGCTCCATGTAAGGTGAATGAAGTCGCGGGCATAAGCTAGTAAAAAAGAAAAAAAAATTACAATAAAGAAGTATTACTCAACTACGAAAACATAGCCCCTTCCCGCGAAGCAAACCGGGAACTGTCAAGTCAGGACTTCTGCAGCCCAGTCAAAGAAGAAAAATAGGGGAAATATTCGTGTAGGATGTTTAAACAAAAGAAAGTTGACGGATTGTTGGTGAAACACTTTGGATTGAGCCGTACCCTTAACAGGTTTCATGAAGTATATGTTAGTGTCTGGCCAGGAAAAAGTAATAAGTAAAATAAGTTGACATCTTCGCTTATTATCGTCACATTGGGGTAGAAGGCAGCGTATAGAATGCTAAATTCACTATAATGACGAAATAATTTTCTTTCTCTTCTTCTTGCACGAATTTCAGTGTGCATTAGGTTCCAGGATTAAGGGGGAATTCACTACACAAGCAGTTGAGTTACCATAATAACACCGTTCTGTAATAATAGACTACAGGTCATTAAAATTGCTACACCAAGAAGAAATGCAGATGATAAACGCGTTTTCATTGGACAAATATACTAAAACTGACATGTGATTACATCTTCACGCAATTTGGGTGCATAGATCCTGAGAAATCAGTATCCAGAACAACCACCTCTGGCCTTAATAACGGCCTTGGATCGCCTGGGCATTGAGTCAAACAGAGCTTCGATGGCGTGTACAGGTACAGATGCCCATGCAGCTTCAACACGATACCACAGTTCATCAAGAGTACTGACTGGCGTATTGTGACGAGCCAGTTGCTCGGCCACCATTGACCTGATGTTTTCATTTGGTGAGAGAATTGGAGAATGTTCTAGCCAATGCAGCAGTGGAACATTTTCCATATCCAGAAAGGCCCGTATAGGACCTGCAACATGCGGTCGTGCATTATCTTGCTAAAATGTAGGGTTTGGCAGGGATTGAACGAAGGGAAGAGCCACGGGTCGTAACACATATGTTCAAAGTGTCGTCGATGCGAACAAGAGGTGACCGAGACGTCTAACCAGTGACACCCCATACCATCACACCCGGTGATACGCCATTATGCTGATGACGAATACACGCTCCCAATGTGCATTCACCGCGATGTCGCCAAACACGGATGCGACCATCATGATGCTGTAAACAGAACCTGGATTTATCCGAAAAAATGTCCTTTTGCCACTCGTGCACCGAGGTTCGTCGTTGTGTAAACCATCGCAGGCGCTCCTGTCTCTGATGCAGCATCAAGGGTAACCGCAGCCCTGGTCTCCGAGCTGAGAGTCCATGCTGCTGCAAACGTCGTCGAACTGTTCGTGCAGATGGTTGTTGTATTGAAAACGTTCCCATCTGTTGAGTCAGGGATCGAGACATGGCTGCACGATCCGTTGCAGCCATGCGGATAAGATGCCTGTCATCTTGACTGCTAGTGACACGAGGCCGTTGGGATCTAGCACTGCGTTCCACATTGCCTTTCTGAACCCACCGATTCCATATTCTGCTAACAGTCATTTAATCGCGACGAACGCGAACAGTAATGTCGGGACACGTCAAACAACAATCGCGATAGGCTACAATCCGACCTTTATCAAAGTCGGAAACGTGACGGTACACATTTCTCCTCCTTACACGATGCATCACAACAACGCTTCACCAGGCAACGCCGGCCAGTTCCTGTTTCTGTACGAGAAATCGGTTGGAAAGTTTCCTCGTGTCAGCACGTTACAGGTGTCGCCACCAGCGCCAACGTTGTGTGAATGCTCTGAAAAGCTATTCATTTGCATATTACAGCATCTTCTTCCTGTCGGTTAAATTACGCGTCTGAAGCACGTTATCTTCGTGGTGTAGCAATTTTAATGGCCAGGAGTCTTCATATTCAAATGCGGTCACACCGTGTATTGTCGAACACACTGCTAGTAATTCACTGTAATTTCGCAAAGATTGGCAGCCACAGCAACCGACAACACACTAACGGTGGCAGGGTCCACGTGTTAGTGGACAAGCAGCAGATCTTGTTATATTTATATTCTGAAGTGGGGATCATTTTTGGATTTCACTTCGTGCGTTTGAGGTTTGTTGGCCAGGATTCAAAAGTTAAAAGTCGAAAATCCTCCATTCAACTCAAATATTATATACAGTAGAACGTCGATTATCCCAAGTAATTTGAGTCGTGGATGTTCGAAAAATCGATTATTCGGATAATCGAACTGTACACTTATATTTGCCAGTAAGAAGTACTATACAGTAAATGTATTTATACAGTTAATTGATTTTTCCGTCGGTACTCGACAGAACATGATAATAATATCAAAAAGGAACAAATATAAGTTTTGCAGAACTTCAGGAAGTTGTTCCTTTTTGACAGTATTTATACAGTATCTGGAGGCGCACGATCCCCCACACTGCGCCGAGCGGCACGCCACGACTCTTGGACTGCCGATACTTGTGCTGACTGAAGTGTGCCCTGTGCCGATTGTTGTAGACAGCGACTGGTGGCTCGGCCTGTCATCAGCGCCCCGTGTGGCGTCTTCTGAAGGCCCTGTTAGAAACAATGTTCCGCCACCCGGTGGCCCAGTGCGGCTACTGTGGGAAACTTGGTTTGAGGGGAGGGGGATATGATGGACGGTAGAGTGGGAGAGTAAAAAAAGAAGAAAAAATTACGACGCATTGCTGTAACTTTTTTCGAATATCGCCGACGGAGGCCGAGAGGCCCCTTGAGCTCGGGGTCCCCGCGGCACTGCCCCGCCTAGCCGTGGGATAGGCACGACACTGGTCTGTGTGTGTGTGTGTGTGTGTGTGTGTGTGTGGACTTGTTCTCCGGACGAGGCTCTAACAATTGGCGCTGGACAGCTATGGAGTGCAGGTGCGCCTAGACTAGCAGGTGTGTAGTGTGCACAGCCGGCGAGGCATTGGTGATTCACCAGGCGGCGGCGGTGGGCCACGAGTCGGCATTCCTCAGTGCGTGCCGCCTGTCTGCCGCAACGGCAATCACTCGTTCACTACATTTACACTGCTTCCAACATTGCAGTTTCGCCTGCGACGTTACCCTGGTTCCCTGTCTTTTTTTACTTACGAGGCGCGTCCAGAAAGTAAGTTCTGTTTGGTAATAAAATGAAATTGTACACAGATACAGAAGAACTTTTTATTGCACAAAATTCCACAACTCTTAAACTACTTTTCCACACAACTGCCGAAATTTCGTAGGCATTTGTCATAGCGTGGCACCAGGCTTTGTATACTTTCTTCATAGAAATCTGCCGCCTGTGTCTTCAACCAGTTGGAAACAGTTTCTTTCAGCTCGTCGTCATTGGTTAAGTGATGACCGCCAAGCACTAATTGTAAACCTACGGTTTTTTTGGATCTTGTCATCAATCGCGTGAACCAGTTCTTCTGTAACCAAAGGTGGACGCCCACTTCGTTCTTCATCGTGCACATCACTACGCCCGCCATTGAACTGTCGGACCCATCTTCTCACCATCGAATCACTCATCGCATTTGGTCCGTAAACATTGCAAATTTGCTGATAAATTTCACTTGGTTTCAGTTTCCTCGTATTCAGAAACCGAATCACCGACCTGATTTCGCAGGCGGCGGGATTTTCAATCAACGCCGACATTTCAAACAAGCATAACAAAGCGTACGTAACTGACAGCGATCTCCAAATGGCGCACGTTCTTCTCCTTGATACACTTCGTCTACAGCGCATGTGCGGACCTACAATCGCAGCGCTGCAGCGGAGATAAATTGAAACGGAACTTACTTTCTGGACGCGCCTCGTATATTACGAGGAATACTAAAATACTGCATGACAAGACACATTACATCCATTCCTAAATGGTGCACACCTAATCTGCAGAGGCTTAGGTTATCATTTATTATGATAAGTATAAAAACAATTATGTAGACAAAGCTGTTTACAAGAGATTAAAGAGTAAGTACAGAGCAGAAATCAGACAAGCAAAGTTTGAAGCAAATGACAATTACACTAATAAGTCCCACAAGAGACCACTGGTGACCTGGTATACCTCGACTCTGCCATCCGGATAGACTTTTCCAGACGCCACCACTTGATAGCCCTCTTTTCTGATTCGAGGAAAGCCGACGCAACCCCGTGACACTACATTCTCGCTTCGTTACATACCGTAAGTGGAGTCTCCGAGGCTCTGTGTCGTCTTTTAACCGAAACGTTTTGGCACTCTGTAACTTCCGTTTTCAAATCGATGTCTCCCATTGCACCTATCCCCGTATGGAGAATGGGGTCCTCCAGGATTATGTATTGAGCGTTCCCTTGCTTTAGTGGCTACAGCCTAATACAAGAGTCGACCCGTCAATCTCTCTAATTACTTGCCGAGGCCTTCTACATTTATTATAGCTCCTTTAGTATATGTATTGCTGAGTCGCAGCTGCATGGAGCCGTAGGAAAGGCGCGGCATGGGCACTCGCTCCAATTCTTGTATTTTATTCTGATGATCTTTTCTACCTATATAAGTGGGAGTCAACAACATATTTTCGCATTCGGAGGAGAATGTTGGCGATTGGAGTTTCGTAAGTAGTCCACGCCGCAGCGATAAGCGCCGTTGTTGTAATGATTCCCATCCCAGATCCTGTATCATTTCCGTGACGCTGTCTCTCCTGTATCGTGACAGTACAAAACGCGATCCCCTTCTTTGGACTCTTTCGGTGTTTTCCGTCAAACACACCTGATAAGGATCCCACACTGGCCAGCAATACTCCAAAAAAGGACGGACGAGCGTGATGTATGCAGTTTGTTTAGTATTTGTTGCATCTTTTAAGGGTTCTGCCAATAAAACGCAGTCTCTGGTTCGCCTTTCCCACGACATTATCTACGTGTATTTTCCACTTTGTCTTAAGTAATAGTAACTTTTGATTGATTTATCTTGTAAACAAAGCTAAACGGATTTCTTTTCGTACTCATGTGGACGACTTCACACTTCTCATTATTTAGAATCAATTGCCAATTTTGATACCAGAGTGATATCTTTTTCAGATTATTCTGCAGTTGCTTTTATCTTCAGATGATTTTACTAAACGATAAATGAAGGCGTCATCTGCAACCAACCTGAGAGAGCTACTTTGATTTTCTCCCAAATCGTTTATGTAAATAAGGAACAGCAGAGGACCAATAACACTACCCTGTGGAAGGCCCGATATCAACTATTGTCGTCAGTGCTTTACCATCGATTACTACAAACTGTGTCCTCTCTGACAGGAAATGACCTATCCAGTCCAAAATTTGGGGTGATATGCCATAAGCACGCAATTTGATTAAAAGCCGTTTGCGAGGTACGGTGTCAAAAGCCTTCTGGAAATCATGAAATACTGAATCGATTTGCGAACCCTTGTCGATAGCACCCATCACTTCGTCTGAGGAAAGAGCTAGTTGTGTTTCACATGAACGATATTTTCTAAATCCATATTGACCTTGGCTCAATAGACCATTCTGTTCGATATAATTCATAACTTTACACTGATCACCTCTTACTAGATGTAGTGGAAACTCATCATTTCTTGGGACTGGTGTTTGAGACCCGGCTAGCATGGCTTCCTCATATTCGCCAGCTTAATCAGAAGTGTTGACAGCACCTAGACACCCTCCGCTGCCTCAGCAGTACCACTTGGTCCAAACCACAGCTGCTGCAGCTCTCCAAAGCCTTGACCTGTCACGACATGACTATGGGAGCCTAGCGTATAGTTCAGCATCACCCTCAGCATTCCATATGGCGGGTCTAGTCCATCTCTGTGGTGTTAGGCTCGTGATGGGAACTTTCAGAATGACCCCTTTGAACAGTCTTCTCGTGGAGGCTGGGGTTCTTCCACTACGAAGGAAGCTCTAACAACTGCTGCCTAACTACACTGATCAAGCTCTTGATTTGCGTAATTGCGTAACTATTCGAACCACCTTCGTTTTTTCCCCCAACGTAGATTTCACGATGGCAGCCGAGTTCACGCCATGTTCAGTCCCTTCTCAGCAAACTGGAGTATTTTCTCATACCATTTTCAGGTTGTAAACAAGTTTAATGGAATGCAATTTTTACTCCACACACTTCCCTCTAATGCTAAATTTACGATTCCTCGATGTCTAAGAATGTGTCCTACCAAGCGTTCCCTTCTTTTAGTCAAGGTATGCCAAAAATTCCTATTCTCACCAATTCTGTTCAGTACCTCTTCATTAGTAATGCGATCTACCCACCTAATCTTCAGCATTCTTCTGTAGCACCACATTTCAAAAGCCTCTATTCTCTTCCTGCCCGCACTGTTTATCGTCCATGTTTCACTCCCATACAAGGCAACATTCCACACAAATGCCTTCAGAAAAGACTTCCTTACACTTAAATTAATATTCGATGTTAGCAAATTTATCTTTTTCAGAAATACTTTTCTTCCCATTGCCATTCTGCATTTTATATCCTCTGTGCTGCGACCGTCATATGTTATTTTACTACTCAAGTAACAAAACTCATCTACCACCTTCATTGTTTCGTTTCCTAATGTAATTCCTTCAGCATCGCCTGATCTTCTAAACTGCATTCCATTATCATTGTTTTGCTCTTGTTAATGTTCATTTTATACGCTCTCTTTAACACACTATCCATTCCATTCAACTGCTCTTCGAGATCCTTTGCTGTCTCTGACAGAATTACAAGGTCATCTGCAAAACGCAATGTTTTATTTCTTCACCCTGAACTTTAATCCCTGTTCCAAATTTTTCCTTGCTTTCCTTCACAGCCTGCTCGGTGTACAAATTGAATAATATCGTAGAAAGGCTACAACTTTGTCTTACTACCTTCGCAACTAATGCTTTCCTTTTATGCCCTTCGGGTCTAATAACTGCTGTCTGGCTTTTGTACAAGTTGTAAATAACTCTCCTTTCCTTTCCCTGTATTTTACCCCTGCTGACTTCAGAATTTGAAAGAGCGTTTTCCAGTCAACAATGTCAAAAGCTTTCTCCAAATCTACAAAAGCTAAAAATGTTGGTTTGTCTTTCCTTAATCTATCTTCTAAGATAAGTCGTAAAGTGAGTATTGCCTTCCGGATTTCTACGTTCCTCCTGAATCCAAACCGATCTTCCCCAAGGTCAGCTTTTACCAGCTTTTCCATTCTCCTGTAGCTAGAGGAATGGCTCCCATTTTCCTGACCGCGGAACCGTGGCACTCATTTAGGAAGCAAGAAGATGCCACCTGGCTCTTCGAAGAAGATTTTTACGCCTGACTTCCCGATAGACAGAATGATAAACGTTTATATACAACAATGCTGTAATACTGAAAACGAATATTAACTGATCATTGTTGGTCAGTTAAGTGGTTTCGCTTTAGTCCACGAGTCTTATATTGCAGCCAACATAGCTTAATAAAACAAAATAAAGGCAACTGTTGGACTTAATGCAGTTTGATTCAATCGTACTAGAGGACGAAATGATATTTATTGCATCTGCTACTTTTCAGCGCTCTTTTTGGAGATGTTAAAATGCGTTTTGACACAATCTGATTGCAGGAGTGTGTGGAGCGGGTAATAAAATACCGAATTCCATATCAAACTCAATTTTGTCAACCAGTGGACATAATGCGTTTTGAAAAGTTGCTCATCATGTGTTTCAGCAAAAATAGTAAATATTTTAGGTTATGGTAGTAAAGTCGAATCTGAATAAAAATTACATGTAAAATGTGTCCAATTTTTATTAATTACAGGGATACAGCTGTTACATGTAATCCAAACAAACTTAAAAGACAAATGAGGGCATTTTCATTTATTCCTCCATCGGTTCTTGGCAGATTATCATAATATTGAATTAAAAGCAGAACTTTTTGTACGTTCTACAAGTTTATTACTATTTAGTTACAGTTTTAGACCTACAAGGCCACTTCAGAATGTGGTAATACTTACGCACATCCTGGACACACAGTATCGCCACATCCTGTGCTGTGTGGCTGCGAGTAACCTGTTGATACCGGTAAAAGCCACTTCCTGTATTGTGGCCAGCAACATCTGGGACTAAAATAACGCTTCAGCTGTACAAATTGATCTGAACATGGCAAAATAAATAAAACGGATCTACAAACGGGCATTGCATTTTTTTAGTTAAATTTATATTCCATCGATTTTTGGACCAGTATTCGAGATACTATATATAAATTATTTCTTATATTTAGACCGAAAACCTAGCAAGAGTCTCCAAGGATCTGAGGTGATGGTAGAATTAAACTGTCATGATATTCTGGATTAAATGAATGTGCGTCAGATATGACACTGTTGGTAACACGAACGTCGGTCATAGATAAAACTTTGAGCGTCTAATACAGAAGAGTAAAACAAATCATTGCGGTTTGATCTCCTGGTATTTCATTTTATTTAATGTTATAGTCGATCTGCGCACAGATAGTCGACTTTCTCGGTTGCTTTAGTCGGCTGTGTTGCTAATGTTCCTGTCTCTGTTCGGTTCCAACGTCGTTCCAGTACCTTGTTGATTCTGACTATAGCGCCTGCCCTTGCTTGTTTTACTAACTCTTCGATGGTGTTCACCATGTGTGATAAGATTCGTACTTTGTGGAGAAGATTATCTAAATACGGGAGAGGAAGAGCAAGGAGCTCCAGCTCCCCACCAAACTAACATAAGAAAGTAAATGAGCTTTCACCGAGGACTGTCTCGAATATAACAACGATGTACGTATAGTGACGCAAACTATAGGTTTATGGGATAGGTTATAGGAATAAAGACGCCGGAAAACTTAGATAATCAGAAAACAGACTACGTTTTAAATAAATCTCGGAATTCGTCACTCACTTTATTGAGATATCACTAGTCATCACATCCATTTCAGCTGGAAATTACTGACGGAATGTGCGTCTCATGTAAAGTCAGTCCAGAATCCGAAAAAAAAAAAAGAAAAAAAAATGGTTGGTTCCGGTAAGCTTGTACACATAACTTGTCGGAGTATCGTGCAAATAAATGTGAACACTAATCCGACATAATTCACCCTGTTTACTGTTGCTCCCTGTTTATAAATACTGCGCGCGAAACTCTCTCCGTGTTTGCTTCACTCAACGACAAATAAAAAACATTGCCACTCATTTTTTTCCATGTTTTCCTTGAGAAATAAGACAGCGATACAAATTTGTATGAATAAAAAATATGAAAAAGACGAGTGGAATCAACCCAACTTTCAAACGTAATTAAATAAATGCTCCAATAATAACAATGTCAATAGATAGAAGTTTTGGAAGAGAGTGACGAATCGCGAATATCTGAAGTATTTATTAAATGCTATAAAAAGGTTTTTAAATTTTTATATTCTTCTATTTTATTTATTTATTTTAGGACACATTTATCATCTAGATCTCAATGGAGAATCAACTAAGGAGATTTCAACTAACAGATGGGTACAAGCCTGTTGCATCTCCTCAACTTTGTTCAAAATTTATATAATGAAATAATGCATATGCGGAAAACAGAATTTCAAAAAGGTATATATCTAGACAGAAGAACTCTTCTGAATAATTTACTGTACGTTGACAATGCAGTGATCCTAGCGGATAAAGAAGAGGACTTTGAGATAGGAATTTACTTACTAAAACTAGAATAGTTCAAAATCTGATATGGAGGTATCAACAGAATAAACTAAGACAATGGGTTTCATGGGGAAAGAACCCACCAGAACCAAAGAAATAAAATAAAAATATTCAAATGTTTGTAAATCTATCGGATCAAATTGCGTGCTCATCAGTCCGTAGCTTACAAACTACTTAAACGTAGGTAAACTAACCTAAGGACAAACACACACACCCATGCCCCAGGGAGGACTCGAACCTCCACGGCGAGCAACCGCGCGCTCCGCAGCGAGACGCTTTAGACCGCTCGGCTACTCCACCGCGGCAGAACCAAAATAGTGGATATAGAACAAATAGACCACTTCAGTTACCTAGGACGCGGGATAACATACAACTGCAGTAAAGATATAGAAATTAAGCTTGGTAAGTTCAGCCAGGTATGTGAAACAAGTAACAGAAAACTGAAAAACAAAACCAGGAAAGATACCCGAATGAAGTTGCACACAATCGTTGAACACCCCTCACTGCTCTATGGCAGCGAGACTTAGGTGATTGCCGAAAAGCAAGAAACCCGTAGTCAGTCAAAAAAAAAAAAAAAAAAAAAATTAAATTCATGAGAAGACTTAAAGGTTTCACGATGGATGACAAATTACGAAGACATGGAATAAAATGGAACTAACACTTACAAAGAATGGAAAGTGAGAGACTCTTCTTAAAGCAAAGAAATTGTAAATCCCATGGTAGAGGAGATAGAGGAAGGCCCTGGCAGAAATGGATACCGTAACAGGCAATTTATTCTGAAGGGAATAATAATAATAATAATAACTAATCTACTGAGAGGATAGGTGCATGAGATATACACAATTAATCAATCACGATGAGAAAAACTGAGAGTTAAAAAATATTTGTCAACTAACTTCTCCTAGACGTTTCACCTGTCATTAAACATACTCACACACAAACACCACAGTTCATCAAAATTGGTGGCGCGTTCATCAAAATCGGGGGAGCGGTTTAGGATTCCATGACATACACACATGCCTAAGTTTGAATGGTTAAAAGGAATATATACAGGATGTTCCACTCAACTCTTTCACCCCAAATATCTCTGTAACTACACGAGATATTGAAAAACGACTTTCACTGTCATGAACGTACGGTATGGGCTTATGAAAGTAGGTACTGTGAGACAGTCTAAAACGTGAAGAAGTATTATTTTCAACGCAAACTTATGTTTTATTTTAAATGGATACCCTCTATTATTTCTGAAGCCACCAATGGCATGAAAAATCACAAAAAGAATGGTGTTGGTAGCATCCGGAGAAACTACGAAGCGTTTGAGATACATGAGGCCCGGTCTAGCCGTGAGTCTCGCTTTAGTCTCAAAATCGTAATAAAGCTATAGACTCTGTCGAAGTTTGTAAGTGAAGTGCCCTCCGCCAGGGTTTGTACGCAATTTTATCTCCCTCTTGTTTAAAAGGTCATGCCCGAACACTTTCATCAAGGTTGGAAAAAAAAACTAGATTTTGTGGAACTGTGTATTAAATCTTTTTTTTTTTTTTTTTTTTTTTTTTTTTTTTTTTTTTTTTTTTTTTTTTTTTTTTTTTTTTTAGCGTCACATATCGGGCTCAGATGTGAATGTCATCCATGGGCTCACTTACTCACACACAAACACAAAATTAAATAATTCGCGGTCTCTGATGCAATATATTGCAACAGAGACTGCGAATTATTTAATTATTCACCACTGTTGCTGCACCAGCCGCCACCACCATCATGGATTGGAATGAAATGAATACAAACACAAAAGTCATCTAATTCGGTTCAGTGGGTTACGTGTTCCGTGACATACACACATGCCGAAGTTTGAATGGTTAAAAGGAATATAGTTTTTACGTGAATGTTTTTCCAGTTTTTCTCCTCATAAAAACCTTCCTAGGTACATGAAGCAACTTTCATTGTAATGTCATGGTAATTGCATCAAGATTGTAATAAAAACGTACATATTGTTTAATTTCGTTAGATAAAGTACCCTTCACCATGCACCAAAGGAAATTTTATGTAGACTGTGACCTTCCCCTTGGTTTAAAGGTCAGGTGAGCAGACATTCATCGAGATCGAGCAGAAAGATGGATTTTGTCAAAGTCCAGAAGTAAAGTACCCTCTGCCTTGTTTTTACTGTAAATTGTGCATAATTTCATCAAGATCGAAACAAAAGTATTTATTTGTAAGCGACAGAACCACACGTACATGATGAACGCACTTTCAGTTTTTCTTAAATCTTGAAAATATCACATAAATTTTTTATTTTCATACAAACGTTATCCTTAGAATTAGGAATAGAACAAGAAACTATCCGCCAAATCGGTTGAGCCGTTCTCAAATAATGGAAAAAGGGATTCATTTCTATAGACAGTATATGCACTATCCTCGGAGTCTTTCGCGACGGCATTCTTACATAAATATATTCTCGGTTCACTAGCCGCGTCATGTCGGATAAAATCCTCGAGGCTTCGATGACAAGCTCCGCCATCGTCATCAGGAGTAAATAACTGACGGCCGTGGTTTCCTCAGGGCTGTAAGGTGAATACCAGAGCTATCGCCATGCCTACGGAATGCTCACAATTGGGAAAAATAAACTGCCAGTGCTGGTTTTTTTTATTTTTTTTAAGCACTTTCCATTTCGCCCCCTGACGGGGGAGAGCGGGCTTCTCAGAGCTTGCTATACTCTCTTTATCGGTATGTGGTTATAAATTATTACATTTTTTAGATAATTATATTTAGTACAATTGCTTGCAAAGTGCTTAACAGTTATTTTGGAAAAAAATTTTAAAACCTTTTCTTTGAAAATTAATGACAATTTTAATTTAGTAAAAATAATTTTCGATATTATATTGCTTACATTAATAGTTAAGGATATATCAGTATTTGGTATTGTTCAGATTTATACATTTTAAAATTTTGTAAATAATCATTCATCATCATTCTACATCAATCACCGTCAATCACGTGGCATAGTATTTCGTTATTGCTATTTACATGTAACAGGGAAGAGTAGCTTTTGATGATATGGAATATATTATGCTGCAATTAACTTGCCATAATTTGATTTGATTCGATCTCAATGTTTTGTTTCTTTGCTAGCTAGTTTGTGTGATGTGTTTTGACCTCGCTGTCCGGCTGCAGATGCTGGTAGTCTGTAGTTGTGAAGTTGTGTTCTAGTGTATGTGTGCAAGTTTCTCGGTGTGGTTTGTGTCGAAGGGAGGTGGATGAGTTTTGTGTGTGTATGTTTTGTATTTGTGTGTAGAAGGGTGGCAAGGCGTCCTGCTTACATAGCTGCAGCGCTCCGTCTGGAAGCTTCTGGAGGGCGGGAGAGCGCCTGCGCTGTCAGCCAGCGCTGGCCGATGGGCCGCGGTACCGCGTGACGTCACGTGGAGCGTACCGCCGGCGCCACACCTGAACCTGGCGCTCTCGCTTCGCTATTAGCGCGAGACCTCTGTTTCCGCTCTACGCCCAGAGCCCGGCCTCACGCCCTGATGAGTGTATACCCCTGGTCTGTTGAAATTTCTGCCGTTTAATCTAATTTCAGCCGCCTCTTTGATAACAGGATCCCAGTAATATAATGTTTGGGCCAGAATTTTCGTGTTTTCAAATAGTATTTTATGTCTATTTGTTAGGCAATGACCTGCCAAGGCTGACTTCTCAAGCTCTCTTTGTTTTATGTGCCGAGTGTGTTGTGCACAACTTTCAGCAACAGTTCTAATAGTTCGTCCAATGTAAATACTTCCTCACTCACAGGGGACGCCATGTACACCCGGAACTCGCAGACCTGTACTGACAACGGGGCGTAGCATGTCTCTGATCTTGGAGGCGGGCCGGAAAACTGGTCTCAGTCCATGTCTCTTCAGGAGGCGTCGAATCGTGCTGGTCGTTGCTCCACAGAATGGGAGGAATGCTGCTGGCTTGGCCTCGTCCGAGGAATCACGCGTTTCCTTACGTTGGTGGCAACGGAAAACCTTAGAAATTTCACTTTAGCTATAATCGTTCTTCTTGAAAACACGCTTCAAATATAGAAATTAAGACTCCAAATGGTCGTCGTCAGAAATATCCTTTGCCCTGTGTACTAGAGCGTCCAGTACAGCTTTCTTGTGTACAGATTGGTGGAAGAAGCTGTTGCCGTTCTAGTAGTGATCAATGTTTGTATATTTCCTATACACTGAATGACCAAGACGGCCTCCTGCTTTTCGCTCGACCAAAACATCCAAGAATGGGAGCTTACCATCCTTCTCCATCTCGACAGTGAATTTTATGTTGGGATGGATACCGTTCATGTGGTCTACGAACTGCTGCACTGTATCCTTGCCATGAGGCCATATCACAAAAATGTCGTGAACGTAGCATAGGAAGTAGGATGGACGCAACATCGTTGAGTTCAAATGTTTGTTAAGCTTATGGGACTTAACTACGGGGTCATCAGTCCCTAAACTTACAAACAACTTATCAACTACCTTATAATAAGGACGGCACAAATATCCATTCCCGAGGGGGGATTCGAACCCCCGACCGTAGTGGCCGTGCAGACCGTGACTGGAGCGCCTCAGTCTCCTCGGCCACCGCGGCCTGCATCGCTGAGTTCAGTGCCTGTTCTTCAAAATGCTCCATAAATGAATTTGCCACAGCTGGAGACAGTGAAGATCCCATTGGTGTGACATCCGTCATCTCATAAAATTCGTTGCGGTAATGAAAGTACGTTGTCGTTAAGGTGTGGCGAAAAAGCTTGACGATCTTAGGTGAAAATTGTTGCGCCAACAGGGCAAAGGTGTCTTATACCGGCACTCTTATAAAAAGCGACACCATGTCCAAACTAAACATAATGTCATTTTACATTTGTATCCATTCTGGAAGTGTGGAACCTGCGACTGTGTTGATTAAAGAAATCAGAAAATAACATCAAACAGTCACCTTTATTACGTATTTATTACCACAAACGGTTTTGAACTGCCTGGCAGTTCATCATCAGGCGGTATACATGTTTTATATGTTGTTTACAACATTGTGGAATTCGTTTGGCTGTGGTGAGATAGAAAAATTATCTCACCACAGCCAAACGAATTGCACAATGTTGTAAACAACATATAAAACATGTATACCGCCTGATGATGAACTCCCAGGCAGTTCAAAACCGGTAGTGGTAATAAATACGTAAGAAAGGTGACTGGTTGCTGTTATTTTCTGATTTCTATAATGTCATTTTACTCTATTTTCATCTTCTTGAGAGTTTCGACGGACGACTGCGAGTTTACAACGTGATGGTCACAGTGTCCCAGTTTTTGAGCCAATAATCCTGCCAGATGTTTTGCCAATCTGTACGTGGAAGAACTGATTGCACTGACAATCGGTCTTAACAGGGTGCCTTCCTTGTGTAGCTTCGGTAATCCATAAAGCCTAAGAGGTCTCCATGCACGTGGAATCAGTTTCTTCACTAATAATTCTTCTGGTACAACAGAGTCCTTAATTAACTTTGATGTCTTCCTGACGATGGTCCGTGTTGGACCACGGCTGAGTTTACGGTATGTATCGTCTGCCAGTAAGTAGAGCACCTTTAGATGGTAGTCTTCTGTGTTCAGGACCACAGTGGCGTTTCCTTTGTCGGCTGGTAAAACAACAAAGTCCTAATTCTTACACAACAAACGTAGGTCAAGTCGTTCCTCCCGACTCAGATTTCGGTGGCTTGGCTTTGGCTAGAATACGGCTGGTGGTAAGCCAGACGTCCTCAGCTGCGTCATGTGACAGATGTCTGATGCACTGTTCTACAATATAAAAAAAAAAGTTCAAATGTTTGTAGAGTCTATGGGACTTAACTACGGGGTCATCAGTCCCTAAACTTACAAACTACTTATGAACTACTTACAACTGAGGACGGCACAAATATCCATGCCCGAGGGGGGATTCGAACCCCCGACCGTAGTGACCGTGCAGACCGTGACTGGATCGCCTCAGTCCCGTAGGCCACCACGGTCGGCTCTACAATATCCAGCATCAGAAGACGTTGTGGAGCTGAAGAATATAGGCACTGCTCAAAACAATTAGGGAATCAGATGAAATATGATATAGAACATACATATGGTGACGTGTTTTGCACACTTGACTATCAAAACAAGAGAAAAACTGTTTTACTAATTATTAGAAACTTGATTGCAAAAAAAGTGATCAAATGTATCGTATGTAATCCTATTGGACCCAACTTCTATGATTATCAGCCCCTAGACTTACAAACTACTTAAACTAACTTACACTAAAGACAACAAACGCTCATGCCTGGGGGAGGACTCGAACCTCCGACGGGAGCGGCCACCCAGTCGCTAGTATGATGGCTTACAATTAGACTACAGGGCTAGGCTCACGCGGCGAAGTTCGCTAATGTATGAATGTTTTCACGGAGGCAAAGAACGTCTTCCAAAGAACTTTCACAGTGTTTCTTTGATCGCCACGAAAGTAGAGAGAAACGTGTGTGACAAGGAGATGATCTGAAGAGGTGGAACTAACAGAGGGAGGAAGAGGTGAAGGAGGGAAGAGGCGGGGCAGAAGGGCCGAGAGAGGGGGAGACAGGGAGATTGGGGAGGAAGGTGTGGAGAGAGAGAGAGAGAGAGAGAGAGAGGAGTGGAGGGGTGGTGGACTCGAAGAGGATGGAGTAAAGTAACAGCCGGGCAACGCCGTGTTTGCTGATAGTGACGAATACAGGCCGGAGCTCAGAATTAAGAATCTACTTGGGCTTCCGCCTAGTGATCAGGAGGACTCGGGTTCGAGTCCCGGGCTTGGTTCGAATTTTAATACTATGCTTCAGGCTATACCGATAATGAGCTCGTACGGATAGTGAGCAGGAAGAAGGGCTGTCTGGTGGTGCAGTTCCAGTAGACATTTTTGGCCAGCACTGCGAACTGCGAGGCGAGGGTTAAGTGTGGCAGCGCGTGCCTCAGTGTCCCGCGGCGTCGCGCAGGTTCCGCTTGAGTCAGGCCGGGGCGTCGCGTTGTGTTGCAGACGGCGTGCGCGGCCGCGGACCGCTAGCTGGGCTGTAGCAGTAGCTGGAGCCGCGCCAGGAGACCACAGGCACCGACTCACATGGACGCCGCCACTGTCCTGCTAGCCGCCGCGCTGCTCGCCGCCGCCGGGCCCGCAGGTAAGACCACGCTAAGGCTGAACGGCCCGTCCTACATATTTTTGTTACAGACTGCACTTCCTCTTGTCCTGTGGCCATAATTACTGATGTATGTGCGTAATGTATATGTTGCTAAACTTAAGGATATACGCTCCCGGCCATTAAAATTGCTACACGACGTGCTCAAAATGTTCAAATGTTTGTAGAACTTATGGGACTTAACTACGGGTCATCAGTTCCTAAGCTTACAAACTACTTATGAACTAGCTAAGACTAAGGACGGCACAAATATCCATGCCCGAGGGGGCATTCGAACCCCCGACCGCAGTGGCCGTGCAGACCATGACTGGAGCGCCTCAGTCCCCTCGGCCACCGCGGCCGGCCACGCGTGCTACAGACGCGAAATTTTACCGACAGGAAGAAGACGCTGTGATATGCAAAAGATTAGCTTTTCAGAGCATTCACACAAGGTTGGCGCCGGTAGCGACATCTACAACGTGCTGACATGAGGAAAGTTTCCAACCGATTTCTCATACACAAACAGCAGTTGACCGGCTTTGCCTGGTGAAACGTTGTTGTGATGCATCGTGTAAGGAGGAGAAATGCGTACCATTACGTTTCCGACTTTGATACATCTGCATTTACATGGGATACTCAACAAATCACAATTAAGTGCCTGGCAGAGGGTTCATCGAACCACTTTTATACTATTTATCTCCCATTCCATTCTCGAATAGCGCGCGGGAAGAAAGAACGCCTGAATCTCTCTGTTCGAGCTCTGATTTCTCGTATATTATTCTGATGATCATTTATACCTATGTAAGTGGGAGTCAACAATATAATTTCGCATTCGCCGGCCGCGGTGGCTGCGGTCACTAAGGCGCTCCAGTCACGGTCAGCACGGCCAGTACGGTCGGGGGTTCGAATCCCCCCTCGGGTATGGATATTTGTGCCGTCCTAGTTCGTAAGTAGTTCATAAGTAGTTTGTAAGTTTAGGGACTGATGACCCCGTAGTTAAGTCCCATAAGCTTAACAAACATTTGAACATTGATCATTTTCGCATTCGGAGGAGAATGTTGGCGTTTGGAGTTTCGCAAGTAGCCCACGCCGCAGCGATAAGCGCCGTTGTTGTAATGAGTCCCATGCCAGATCCTGTATCATTTCCGTAACGCTGTCTCCCCTGTATCGTGACAATACGAAACGAGCTGCTCTTCTTTGGACTCTTTCGATGTCCTCCGCCAAACCCACCTGATAAGGATCCCACACTGGGCTGCAGTACTCCAAAAATGGACGGACAAGCTTAGTGTATGTTTCTTTTGTAGTTCTGTTGCATTTTTTGAGGGTTCTGCCAATAAAACGCAGTCTATGGTTCGCCTTTCCCACGATATTATCTACGTGTTCTTTCCAATTGAAGTCTGAAGTAATAGTAATTCCTAGGTATTTTGTGGAGTTTACGGCCTTCACTTTTGATTGATTTATCTTGTAAACAAAGCTTAACGGATTTCTTTTCGTATTCATGTGGACGACTTCACACTTCTCATTATTTAGAGTCAATTGCCAATTTTTACATCATACTGATATCTTATTTAGATCGTTCTGAAGTTGGTTTTGATCTTCAGATGATTTTACTAGATGATAAATGACGGCGTCATCTGCAAAAAACCTAAGAGAGATAGATTTTCCCCTAAGTCGTTTATGTAAATAAGGAACAGCAGAGGACCAATAACACTACCCTGTGCAACGCCCGATATCAACTCTGTTATAGGTGATGCCTTACCATCGATTACTACAAACTGTGCCCTCTCTGACAGGAAATCCCCTATCCAGTCGCAAATTTGGGCCGATATATACTAACCACGCAATCTGATTAAAAGCCGTTTGTGAGGTACGGTGTCAACAGCCTCTGGAAATCAAGAAATACGGAATCAATTTGCGAACCCTTGTTGATAGCACTCATCACTTTGTGTGAGTAAAGGGCTAGTTGCATTTCAATTACTATGAATTACATTTCTTTCTTTCATCACTTCTAGTCTTATTGGACTGTGAAAATGTTTCCGTTTTCCTGTGTCACCCTATAATGAAAATTCCAACGGTTGCTCGGTGCAGGCGTGTCCAGCGAGGCCAACCGCGCTTACCTCCAACGCTCCATTGACGCGAAATTACGTAGGTTCCTGAGTTATTTGAAAGGACCTCGTATCGCATCAGGCCTTACCTCGTGGACGAGACGGGTACAACTTACATGTGGCTGCAAGCTGCAGTGTGGGTGATTCACACGGCAGAGCGCAGTCCGCATTCCAGAGGAGGCAAGGCTGTCTGATGGACGATGCTGCCGAGCGTGACTTCCACGACAGGCGATCGTTCCCACTTATCGGGAATTGCAACTCCTGTTACCTCATCTGCTGATGTAGGAAATTTCTCGTGTTAAGGCCGTGACATTTTTCTCTTCTCCAGGAATGCACGAATACCACAAGCTACTGAAGTCATGCAACTTTTCAGTCAAACACCTGGCGAGCTGGTGGTGGTGCAGAAGGTTGGTAATATTTCCTATGGTATTTCCATTTTCAGTATTTGCCTCACAACAAAGGCTAAACTCCCAAAATCTTGGCCAGAAGGGAAGTTGAGAACTGTTCTGCACAGCAAAATTATAAAGGATCATTTTTTCTAAACCCTGATGCGATGCGAAGTCTGACATGTTGGTACCAGGGTGCCTGCAACCCGATGTGGGAAGATCGCTAAGGCGGAGTGGGTGCACTGTAACAGAAACGATTACAAGAAGTGACATCTGTTAAAACAAACAAGTACTCATCTTTGGGCGTTGGAGAAAATACAGAAAGTCCAGACTGATAAAAGATTAACTGCCAGACACAGAGTGATATTTCAGAGTTCTCTTTCCCTGGTGATATTTCTAAGTATCGGTATGTAAAGAACCGATATCAAGTCTGAGTCTTCTAATTAGACGTGATTGTCTTATAAGGAGCGTGGCTAGACCGTAAGGTTAATGATATATCAGACTTCAATGCGGTATTCAGGTCATAATCACAGTACATTACAAAACTGAGTAAAATAGATATATTTATGTTGGAGCTATCATTAATTCGGTGTAACTTACTCGTAATTTAGGCTTATCAGTTAGAAAATGGTGACTTATCTTCACTGGAACTAGTCATGCAAACAGCGTGACTACTACACTGAAGTCAAATACGAGGGTTTTAGCTTAAATACTGGCAACTATTTATTCACAACCGATACAAAAGCATTACATGTTTGCACCTGTTACTGTCCATCAAAGTAGTCACCAACGTTGTGTAGAACCCGTTGCCAGCGATGTGGCAGGCCTAGTTAGTATACCGTTAGTAGAGCCTGTTCTGTTGATGGTGCTAATTGGTCATTGACGTATCCAGAGAGGGGGGGCTGTCGGCCTGCACCCCCCCCCCCCCCCAGACCCGCCTCGAAACCCCCACAGTTATTTTTTATTTTTTTTATTTTTATTTTTATTTTTTTAAGAAATCACAGCAGCTCGGATAGACCTCTTCCCCCACCACCACCGCGATCCTTGATACGCCACTAAAATGGAGCGGTCTGCTGCCAGTTGAATTTCTGGAACATTTCTGAAGCGAATGGCACGAAGCGGTTCCTTCATCTTCGAAATAAAATCAAAGTCACAAAAAGTTAAGGCCGTGGAGTATGGTGGATGGTATAGTACTTCCCAGTCCCATCGACCGAAGCGAGCAGCCACAGCTTGCTTGCGCTATATAAGTCCGCGCATTGTCGTGTAAAATGATGGGTGGGTTGAGCAGAAAGTGTTGCCGCTCCTTTCGCAAAGTGTGATGACAATTTTGCGCTGTACGACCTATGGCACATTCAATCTTGATCCAACTCCGTTGTTCCTATTTCGAAAATATAGTGGCACCATTACGTAAGACCGCTCGCTCACAGATGGCTGTTTTTCCCTCGATTGTGCGCACGCCGGTAACGTGGGACGGGAGAGTCCATTCGCTGCGAGGTAAGATAGGTAGGTCAACGACGTGTGCTGTCAGCGACAATAGTAGAGTCCATTGCTTAGTGTCTCCACAGCAGTGTTGCCACTATTTAACTTCTAACCCTCATATTTTAGTAACTCTGAATCTGTTGGGAGAATCTTGAGGCATCTTAGAAAGGTGAGGCACTTCAACGTCGTTGTTATTGCCGCCGTATGTTACTGCCTCTTTGTAAGGCAGTGGATACTACGGGCTTTATTGCAGGAGTTCGGAGTAATTATTAACGTCCACAGCTCAGAATGAATTTTTAGGTGGTTGTATTACTTTTATGGGATCCATATTTTATTTTATGTGTAACCACAAAGGTTTTGATGGTTCTGAATGGAAGATCTTGAATTTTTCTATGAGAAGAACATTATTGCATATAGAACATGGAACACTGGTGAAGTCTCTAACAGAGTATGCAACTGTTCCAATATTTATTTTAACACGCCATTTGTGTTAAGGACAAGGAGTCACCGTCGTGTTCCAGCTTTAGCGGTGGTTCATCTGTGGATGAAGGTTGATGGACCATTTCAATTTAAAGTTGCAAGGACATAACTGCGTACCTTTTTTCATTTCTTTATTGTAATTTCAGGCCCCACATGGGCAGGCTGTTATCCTAAGACGCCGCAAGAATAACCATGAACATTTCTAGATGATATGCAACAAGCATAAGGAGATGAAAATGTGAATTTTTGTACAATAAAAAGGCGAAGTTTTCAGGTTAGTTTAAAAGACACAAAAGAGGTAGTTTAAAACTACGTGCAGAAATTTAAAATAAAGCAAAGGCGTAAAAAATACATGCATGAACGAAGACAGTTGTGATATACATTGTAGGAAAAATGTTGTAACACTGGTGCCTCGACTGTATACTCGTGATCGGCGGATGCAACACCTGTCTTATTTTGAGACACTGACGAAGCACTAAGCACTGTCGAAAACCTCGCTTTAAAAGGCACTAGCACTGATGCAGGTCGCGCCTGCGATGCGAGAGGAGGGGGGTAGGACAGGAAAAGGGCCGGGGAAAGGAGGGGTGGTGGAGAGGAGGAGGAGGGGGAACTGGTGGTAGGGAGTGGAGGGGGAAGGAGGGGGGCTAGGGGGCATCACAAATGGTGGGAGGGAGGGCATCGTCTGGGAGGAGAGGGTGGTGGAAGTTGCCGTGGGTAAGGATGTGGAAGGTGTAGAGGCACAGGGCAGGGGGATGCATTGGTGGTGGGGAGGCACAGGCCCAGGATAGTGGATACTGTGGATACTAGAGAGTTGTCGGAATCAATTTTACGGTTGATGGATACAGAGGTGATCTAAAAATTGGAGAAGGCGGAGAAAAGGGATTAGGTTGTATAGGATCCACATGGATGGGAGGAGGAGGAGTGAGGATTTGGAGGGGAGGGAATTGTAAAAGGTGGGGAGGTGAAGATCCAGACAGGACTAAAGCTACAGAAGATGGGATGCATGAGGGAGCGGTAGGTGTAGAGGCTGGTGGACTGTTGAAAGCCATGTATCTGGCTGGAAAGGAGTTTCTGGAGGTGGAGGCGAATGTGGGCTACTTGTTGAATGGGCATAGGTGAGGGGTCCAGGTGAGGAAGCGGTCCAAAGTAAGTGGATGGGGCGGTCACACAGAGTGAGATGGAAGTCGTGGAACGAGAAGAACGGGGTAGTATGACATATGAGATTCCTTGAGATTTGTTGGGTTTAATCGTAAGGAGCTAGTGGTTGCACCAGGAGGAAAATTGGGATAGGCGATTTTGGAAAAGGTATTGGCATCATTGGAGGCTGGGGCAACGGCAAGGAGCTACTTGTTGCACCAGGAGGAAAATTGGGATAGGCGATTTTGAAAAAGGTGTTGCCCAGCATTGGAGGCTGGGGCAACGGCAAGAAAGGTGATATCATCAGCATACTGGAGGAGGTGGCCGGGAGGCGGTTTGGGACATTTTTTCAGAATGCAGGAGGTAGGGAAGTGGGGAAAGGACTGCGCCTTGAGGCACCCTGTCAGAAGAATAGAACACACGGTAGTCGCAGTTGCAGGCAATGATGTAGTTGTGGAGGTTGGAAAGAAAGGAGGCGCTGAAATTGACATAATTAATAGGAAGGGCTGGATGCCACACTGTCATAATTTTTTTCTACTGTGTACTACCATCTGTATCTATAAAGATGGATGAACGTATTTATCTATGTATATTCCCTGTTGACTTCCAAGACGGTTGGGGCAGTTTTGATGAAATCTTCAGAAATATTCAGATTAGCTCAGTGAGTGATCCTGTGAAATTTGACAGCGTTCTGATCATCACTTTAGCTGACATATATGTAAGAGTTTACAATTGGCAGTTGGAACGTAAATAGCCCCCCCCCCCCCCCCCCACCACCCCAGTGCAGAAAGAGCCAGCCGTTTGTATGACTCCATCCTTTTGCAACCGCAGTGCTGTCGCTTGGGGTGGTAACGTCGCTTTTGTGACTGTTACTGTTGACTGTGCCCATACAGCTGATTCTCCGGTAGAGCCAGACGTAAACTTATAAAAATATGTTACATTGTGATATTAGTGTGTGAATATGGTTTAAACCTGGTGAGAGTTCTATAGGCACGATATGCATTGTATTTAATCATATTACGAAAAACATAGTAACCAATAAAATATATACACACATATATCTACAGAATATAAATTCCACTTGTGCGAAGTCGCGCGGATCGCTAGTTCTTAATAAATTTGGCGATCTTTCTCTTATACCCTGTGAAATTTAAAAGAAAAAATAATTAAATGAGAGAGACAGAAAACTTGTCAGTTGGTAACAATGCGTTGCGCTGCGCTCAATTGTGAATGTACTCTGCAGAATCGATGTGCTCTTTTGGAATGGTACATACTGCATTACAGGTCGAATGTGTCGGCTATTTATTATACCTAGGGAAATTAGGTTTGACACGGTTGGTAGTGTTCGCAATGCGCGGAATCCAGCAAGTGCCGTTGTCAGGTGTCGGAGGTTCCCGCGGCAGAGGCCGGTGGCACTAGCTACCAGAGTACTCTTAACTTCGTCCCTAATGGTAAGAAATCCTTCACAACACTCTGGCTCGCATTCTCGATGCCGCTTCAAACTGGCCTCCTAGCATCCTCCTTCAGTTTGTCTTAATCTTCCTTTAAATGTAATAATCCCCATTTCAAAGAAAGCAGGCGCAGACAGGTGTGAAAATTACAGAACCATCAGTTTGATAAGTCATGGTTGCATAATTTTAACACGAATTATCTACAGGAGAATGGAAAAGCTGGTAGAAGCTGACCTTGGGGAAGATCAGTTTGGATTCAGGAGGAACGTAGGAATCTGGGAGGCAATACTCACTTTATGTCTTATCTTAGAAGATAGATTAAGGAAAGGCAAACCTACATTTTCAGCTTTTGTAGATTTGGAGAAAGCTTTTGACAATGTTGACTGGAACACACTCTTTCAAATTCTGAAGTCATCAGGGGTAAAATACAGGGAAAGGAGAGTTATTTACAACTTGTACAAAAGCCAGACCGCAGTTATTAGACTCGAAGGGCATGAAAAGGAATGGAGTAAGGCAGGGTTGCAGCCTTTCTCCAATGCTATTCAATTTGTACATCGAGCAGGAGGTGAAGGAAAGCAAGGAAAAATTTGGAATAGGGATTAAAGTTCAGGGGGAAGAAATAAAAACATTGCGTTTCACTGATGACATTGTAATTCTGTCAGAGACAGCAAAGGACCTGGAAGAGCAGTTGAATGGAATGGACAGTGTGTTGAAGAGATCATATAAAATGAACATTAACAAGAGCATAACAAAAATAATGGAATGCGGTCTTAGAAAATCAGGTTATGCTGAAGTTATTAGATTAGGTAACGAAGCAATGAAGGTGGTAGATGAGTTTTGTTACTTGGGTAGTAAAATAACATGCGATGGTCGCAATACAGAGGATATAAAATGCAGAATGGCAATGAAAAGAAAAGCATTTTTGAAAAAGAGAAATTTGCTAACATCGAATATTAATCTAAGTGTAAGGAAGTCTTTTCTGAAGGCATTTGTGTGGAGTGTTGCCTTGTACGGGAGTGAAACATGGACGATAAGCAGTGCGGACAGGAAGAGGATAGAGGCTTTTGAACTGTGGTGCTACAGAAGAATGCTGAAGATTAGGTGGGTAGATCGCATAACTCATGATGAGATACTGAACAGACTTGGTGAGAAAAGGAATTTTTGGCATATCCTGACTAAAAGAAGGGATAGCTTGGTAGGACACATTCTTAGACATCGAGGAATCGAGCGAAAGGGAGACTTGGAACAACATGGTGTTGACCCTTGCGAAAAAATACCAGAGTTCAAAATTTAACGTGAAGTGGATGATGTTGCATTGGCATCAAATTTCACCATAATGCCGACTTATGCGACATTCCCTACATCCTCTTTCGTGATATGTACACATTATGAGCATACGCATCCATAACTTGAGAAGTCAGCGTATCTGCATGTCATGCAAAGGATCCGGGCTGCGTTCCTGATGCTGCGAAAGAGTCTTCCTTGGTGGGAGGACTGGGACGGCGTTCACTCAGCCTCCTGAAGCTAACTGAGTAACTGCTCGCCTCAGCCAACGGTGAAACATGAAGTAATGAAGGACACTACAGCCAAAAAAGGGGATATTCCACAATATTGGAGGAACACATATATTTTAGCTGTAATTTTAAAACGACAAAACGTTTAAAATTTTCGATAACATTTAGTTGTCAGTATCACAGGGCGTGTGATTCTCACACATTTCACGGCCTTAAATGACAGTCACAGTGCGATAGACAACAGAACGTTCTTGACTCCCTATGACACTGCAAACACCCACTGGACCAACCAAACCCTTTTCTAATGACAAGGATTTGCAGTCCCTTTGAACATTATATGATGCGTTTAGAGCCTAGTGCGGACCGTTCATGACAATTCTACAAAATTTGAATCTGATCAGAAACGGTATAGGATGTCTGTGCTTTTTAGCCCTCCTATTTGGCACACTCCTATGATATGATGACAGGAAAGCGAGACAGTGACACACGCGTGAATGAAACGGCAGAAATACAGCCAACTAGAGGAAGGTACATTTATCTTTAACTGCCCTATAGCACATGCAATAAGCGTATATCACTAATTTCCATTTAATTCGTTGTACTGCTCTCATAAGACGAACAACGTCTGTCCACCATGGATGGGTCGGCACGACGTGAAGCTTAAGCTGTGAGACAATGGCTACACAGTGAATGAACTACTTCATTCAAAAAACTCCTAAGTTGAAGTCACTCAAGTATCAGAGGCGAACAGGGGTTCTCGCAAACTGCTTGCCTCACTAGCCAGGAGAAGAAGGAGCTCAATTGTAATATTTTAAATACGTGCTTAGAATTGCAAATACAATGCACAAATTTAGAGGGCCGGAATTTGAAGCTGGGTTTAGTACATCTTCCTGTCACCTACTTACATTTCGCGTAGTGATCACATAGACCCCAGCATCAAATTTCGGCCCTCTAAATTTTCTCAACAGTAGTTCATGAAAAGAACGTGATGCCTGCCATACGAGCGTCTAAGAATCAATGATAGGCTGCCTCAGGAAATGAACATTTTCAAAATGCCCAACACAGACTCTCAGGTCGCACCGAGTTTGTTGCCGAACTGTGATATTCGTTACATTTCTAATTTGTGTATAATACAATACGATATATTGCTGTCTCAACTCTTTTCATGGCGCTTACTTACAGCGAAGCACCGTGGGACTACCACAGTGGAGAAAAAGTTATTCTCGTGTCCCTCTAACATGGTCTGTGATCACTTCAGGCAGTACAGTTACGCACCTGCGTGGCATGGACAGTACATTACCAATCAACTATTCGGGGATATATGGCCATTCTTTCATGACTGCAATATCCAGTTCTGCGACTGTTGTGGGAGGTGCTGGTATAGATAGCTTCAATGTGTCTGCCAAGTACATCCCAGACATTCTCAATCGGGTTTAAGTGCGGTACACTGTAAGGCGGCAGGAAATTGCACCACCTGACATGATATGTTTACATATTAATAAGTAGTAATGTGCATTTATTTATAACATAATTACTGATATCACTTTGACTATGGATAATCTGAATGCAAAAATAGGTAGGAAGATTGGAAATATTAATGCTGACTAGGTCACTTGGAAAACTAATTGATAATGGTAGGCAATATTTAATATTAACAGTATTAGCATGCAGTACTTTTCTTCCAGTTGGAAACAAGAACACATTTAAGTTAGTGAGAGAGGCCGGCAAGTGGTGAGGGGTGCCTAACGGTACCTCAAGGGCGTGGCGTGTTGACCAGCTGGTGTGAGGTCACGGGTTACTGACCAGCCGATAACTGGTGGCGCTTCGCGCCAAAAACCGCGGGCGAAGATTTCAACCACCAAACGATCTAAACATTCTAGAACTTTCTAGAAGCTCCATTTTTAGTGGGAAAGGTGTTAGGAAGGAAGTAATGGTGGGGGAGAGAGATTTGAAGCTATAGCTGTGATTGGATCTTGAGAAAACGGTCTGGAGAGACTTGTGACATGCTGCAAGGTGAGCCGTTATATCTGCTAGCTGCGAGGACTCAGAAGGGCAGTTGGTGGCAAAGCGTCACAATTGCATTGCTTGAGGTATTCATATTTGTTTCTCTGTGAATAGAGGAACAAAATTATTACTTCAGTGCATTGTATTTGCAATTTGAAGCACGTATTTAAAAGATTACAATTGAGCTTATCTTCTTCTCCAGGCTAGTGAGGCAAGCAGTTTGCGAGAACCCTGTTCGCCTTTGATACTTGAGTGACTTCAACTTAGGAGTTTTTTGAATGAAGTAGTTCATTCACTGTGTAGCCATTGTCTCACAGCTTAAGCTTCACGTCGTGCCGACCCATCCATGGTGAACAGACGTTGTTCGTCTTATGAGAGCAGTACAACGAATTAAATGGAAATTAGTGATATACGCATATTGCATGTGGTATAGGGCAGTTAAAGATAAATGTACCTTCCTCTAGTTGGCTGTATTCTTGAGCTTCTGGTTGTATTCTTCACCGAGTTGGATAGCGACGTTTAATTTATTTTAAAACAATTAACATATCCTCAGTATCAACCATTTTTCATAACAGGTAAAGGTTGTGCCATTCTTGTTAGAGATTCATTACTTTTGTTTCATCATTCATGCCTGAATTTTGTGCACCGTCCTTTTTTGGTTATTAAATTACTATATAAAACATTGAATCCTTCCATTTCTTATTTATTAGGATTATGAATCCCTGTTATCCCTAGTGATAAGACATTGCCATTGCCTTTGTACTAAACATTGGCCAGTTGATAGGAGTGATTCATTTTTATTTTCATAATGATACCGTAAGTTTGGTGAACCACACACATAGAGCCGTTCATTCAATTTCAGCACCTGCGGCCAGATCATTATAGAACAAGCTGGCCACTCTATTCGTTCAATTCCCTCAGCGTCAAGCACGTTATCCACCAGCGCATCTCTGTGGGGACCAGCGTTATCGCCCACCGGAAGAAACCCACCTGCTATAGCACCAGCGTAGGGCACAACGAAAGGTCGAAGGTTCTCCTCCCATCTCCATGATCTAGTGTTGTTTCCTTCACTTAAGCAGGATTGTTCCGAGTTCTATTCTCTCTAGATGAATGAACGACGTTTGTCAGACTGCATACAAGACCATGACTCATCTGTGAACGGAAGCCGGCGCGCCGCGGTGGAGTAGCCGAGCGGTCTAAAGCGTCTCGCTGCGGAGCGCGCGGTTGCTCGCCGTGAAGGTTGGAGTTCTCCCTGGGGCATGGGTGTGTGTGCTGTTCTTAGGTTAGTTTATCTAGGTTTAAGTAGTTTGTAAGCTACGGACTGATGACCACGCAGTTTGGTCCGATAGATTTACGAACATTTGAAATTTGAATTTGGAACCCGGCGCCAATTCTGATGTTCCTCCGCCCAGTTTCTGTGGGCTGAATGGTGTCGTTGTTTTAGTGGGACTCACACCGTTGGCCTCCGTGCATAGATGCCACATTCCCGAAGGCGATTTTTGACTGTTTGTGTTGAAATTGCGCGTCCTGTTGTTGCCTGGAGGGTGTGTTGCAGCTGAGTTGCATTCGGCCTCTTATCTCGATGGGCTGTTAACCGGAGATAACGGTCATTTCTTGCTGAAGTTACCCATCGATGGGCTTGGCCTTGACTCCTCCGGTTGTCTGAAATCGCGTGCACGACCTGAAATTTACACTTTGGGACACTCCAATAGCTGCTGCCACCTCCCTCTGTGTCTGGCCCTCTTCCAACCTTCTTATGGCTCTCCATATCCAAGCTTTGAGTAAATCACGTTGAAGTTGCATTGCACTACCTGCTCACTACACTATGTGAACCAAACTGCTTGTGTAATTCGTTAGATAAACTAAACACAAGTCAACACCAACCTCCTCTGCAGCAACTTCCTGTTAGTACCAACGACTCGGTTGGTTTAATGTTGTTGTATCCATTCTTGGAACCAACAGAAAGACGTCGAACGATTTTAGTTCATTCTTCCGATAACAGTACTTCAGAAACTAGATATCTCAACTGATTCCTTAATTGTTTTGACCAGACTACGCACGTTTTAGTTTTACAATTTTCTTTCTACCTGGTCAACAGTTGAATTCACACAACCATCGTTCTTCATTTTATCACTTCTTAAAGTCTGCGAAACATTAAACATTGAAAAGCTTAAAAGGAACGAAAAGGCCCGGATAGATTCAGTCACCGCTTGATGTTCGCAGGCGTTGAACTCTCCTGATCTAGCTGCTGTTGTTCCTCTATTGACAATATCGTCCGACAGCTTCAGCAGCGAAAGGCGCCCTCTTGTGAGACCCATTACTTTGTCATTACAACAGGTTGTCCAGGAAATGTTGAACAAAACATTCCCCTTAGTATAGTGCTAGCAGACGTACCAACGCGGTATAAAATGACTTAATGGTTGCAGCATCAGTGTTTCAGAGTGCCGCTTCTTCTTGCTGCAGGTTGTGATGCCTCGCTGTGGGTGGTGCACATAGGGCCGTGCCCGGTCGTGCTGTCGGGAGACTGCCCAGACGAAAACGTCCGCTTCTTCCTCTTCAATGGGTGAGTCTGTCACACACATTACTTACTGTCTTGTCCATGTCGGCTACTATAAAAATAATTCATAAAAAATAGCAACCAGCTGAGCAAAAGAAACATTCATTTCCGGCTGGTTTCGGTCACCTAGGAGCTTTCCTCAGAGGAATGTGGGTCACATGTCATCTCCAGTCCACGCCTGGGTTAAGGACCCAAGTATTTAAATATATCTTCAGTCTACAATGGAAGGCAGATTTGGGTTTAGCGTCCTGTGGACAGCATCGTCGTTAGAGACGGAGCTCATGCTCATATTGTTTGGGGAAGGAAATCGGCTATGCCCTTTCAAAGTAAGACCCTGGCGTTTGCCTGGAGTGATTTGTGGAAATCGCGGAAAACGTAAAACTGGATGGCCGGTGGTGGATTTGAACCACCGTCCTCCCGAATGCGAGTCCAGAGTTCTAACCAACGTTAGCTCAGTCAAACACTGTCTCATCATGTGTGTAGTCCAGCTGTGGTATAAGGACACCAAACACCAACTGCCACATAACACGTCTAGTCCAAGTATGGTGTAAGAACACCAACCACCTAATGTGACGCTACATTTCTAGTGCTTGCGCGGTGTAAGAACACAATGTACTGGACACGAAATACTCCCAAAACTGAAAATGTAATGTGACATTTGGTTCAAATGTTTGTAAATCTATCGGACTTAATTTCTAGGTTATCAGTTCTTAGCTTAGAAACTACTTAAACTAAGGTAAAGTAACCTAAGGACAATACAAACACCTATGCCCTTGGGGGGACTCGAACCGCCGATGGCGAACAGCCCAGCGCACTGCAGCATGGCGTTCCAGTAAGCAGGCTTATCCGCCACGGCTGACATTTGGTATTTGGTGTCCTTACACTTCATAATGTGGTCCATAATCCTTTGTATAAGTGCACTGGGTGATCGAAACTAGTCAGAAATACAAATTTATTTTGAGCATCTGCCTGATGGTTTCTTTTATCAACATATTGTGTTGGTTTTGCCATACAATGGAAAGATGCAAAATTCTCCGTCTGGCAGTATGTAGCCCTTCGTTTATATCATAAAAGTATATAGACAGGTAATTCAATGTAGCATACATACCTCGTACATTCCCTTGAAAATCGCCAATTTTCAATTTTAATGGAACGATAAAAAATTACTTACTAACAGCGTAACGATGCTGCTGAACATTACATTGACGACCGAAACCATTGCGACCACCCGTTCAAAAACGATATGTCTGGTAGACTGGGACTGGAAAGTTGGTATTGAGATGGTTAAGATTAAGACTGAGTTGACAACTGAAAGACAGCATGGTTTATTTCCTCAGAGAGAGCAATGAAAGTGAACTGAAACTGAGGAGGGCGTGTACAGTTCATTAAATGAGAGGATCCAAAGATTGCAAAATAGCCCAAAGAGAGACCATCTTGAGGGATTGGAGACTATCTTGAGCCTGTCGCCTGGCCTCTTTCAGCCTCAGGGACAGTACAGCGGTCCCCATCTGATGACGTATCGGAGCGGTGTGGTTCCGCCGAATAATCCACATCTACATAAATACTCCGCACATCACATCTAAGTCCATAGCAGAGAGTTCATCAAACCGCTTCTGTGACGTCTCTCTACCGTTCCATTTTCTAATAGCGCTCTGATCTGATATCTCCCTATGTAGGTGGTTACTATAAAAATATGTTCGTATTCGGAAAAGAAAGTGGGTGAAAGAAATTTCGCAAATACATCTCACCGTAAAGAACAGCGCCTTTATTTGAACGATTTCGATCCCAACTCTTTTCGGTGTATCGCGATGATAGAAAACGAACAGCTCTTCTATGGTAAGGTAAAGCAGTCAACAATCCGAAGATTGGTTTGAACACCTCTTTGGAGGTGGTATGCCGTTGTCTTCCTCCGACCTTCGAACTGACTTACCCAGCCAGTTATAGGGGGACCTACAGTTAGCGTGGGTTCCGAACCACGGTGCTACTCAATATTTTCCACATTAGCAGCACTGCCAGAGGTGAAAGAAGTGGAAAGTGACAGATAAAAATCCTAGGAACTGACGTGGATCGAACCCGCGACCTTTGGATTTGTAGCCTGGCACTCTTCCACTGTGCTATCAAGCCGCACGCACTTCTCTGAACTTTCTCTAAATCCTTCATCAATCCGACTTGCTGGGGATTCCACAATAGACTGCAGTATTCCAAAACAGGACGCACAGTGTAGTGTAGGCTGTTTCTTTAGTAGAACTTTTTGCATCTTCTAAGTGTGCTGCCAACGAAATGTAGCCTTTGGTTCGCTTTCATAACAGCAAGGACGCCTGGTAGCTGTGGCAACATGTTCTATCGATGAGGTAGATAATTGTGTGGGATCATTTATTTAATTCTAGCAGAGAGTAGCCAGGTATACCTACAACTGACCATCACTTTCACGTAGCATCAGAAAAACATATGACTACAGTTGGATGAGCGTTTCATAGCTTCTGCGTAGTAGTCACTATCCTGTGGGAACAGAGGCGGTATCCTGCTGCGGCATTCATTACCATAAATTATACCCCCCAGGACGATCCACAGTATATGGCTGTTAGGCATATAGAACTAAATTATGTCACCAGGGCACTCTGTTATTGACGCCTCTGTGGAATGTGTTGTACCACTTATTTTTATTATCCTGCACGTACCTAGGAGTCACAATTCGAACAACTTAAATTGGAAAGAGCACCAAGGAAATATTGTAGGGCTTGTCACTCTACCAGTTCTCAAAAAAAAAAAAAAAAAAAAAAAAAAAAAAATCAAATGTTTGTAGAACTTATGGGACTGAACTACGGGGTCATCAGTCCATAAGCTTACAAACTACTTATGAACTAGCTAAGACTAAAGACGGCACAAATATCCATGCCCGAGGGGAGATTCGAACCCCGACCGTAGTGGCCGTGCAGACCGTGACTGGAGTGCCTCAGTCCCCGCAGCCGGCTACCAGTTCTCACACCATAAATATAGTGTTCCGTGGGCTGCCTGTCTGTGTGAAGGCCTGTCTGTAATCGCACAGAGTGGAATAGAGAAACAAATTTGCTTGAAGACGTCTATCTATGTGTTAGGATACGCACAAGGGTACTACATCTTTGTATTGCTTCTTTAACTGCTAACTTTCTAAGAAAATCATCTGGCTTGTAATAACCCAGACCATAAACATGAATTGAAGTATGGGGGTTTTGGCTCTCAAATTTACCAACACCCCATGGGCTTATGAGGAACTTAATACCTTCATGTTTATAACACCTGGTGATATAACTCACACGGTAAGTATCTGAAAGATGTGCTTTTTTCTCATAGTTTCTTTTGCCAGTATGAAGTGACCCCGAAAAGCAACTCTTGTCCTTAATTGAACATTAATAACAGCAAGTTTGTTTTAAATATTGTCTAAGAGTTTTATATATGATGAGCCCCAGCATAGTGAATCAAAAAAATGTGTGTGAACATTCAAATACAGTACTCTACTTGTTTTTCCCAATGCCCATTCCTGAAATTTAGAGAGTTGGACCTATATTGGCAAAATTGTCTAAACATGAAACCATAAGCGAGTGATCTGCCCATGTTATAATACCACTCTTGTGAATGACTACAATCTCTGGCACACTATCCATTAGTGGGATTGTAATTTCACAGCCTATCTCAGTATGTCAAGCAATGCCAGGATAACACAGATATTTAGTCCATTCCAGAATGGGTAAGCACCCTTTGATGAAATTGCGGGATCTCAGCACTCCAAAGTATTCGAAATGGTAGCATCTAATAATCTGACTCCAAAGGCACCTCCTGTCATTGAGAAGGTTTATCCAAAGTAACATACCTGACCCCCCTTCTTCATTATCAATAGACCAGGAATAGAAGCTTCTGCCAACTGACAGGTGATCACTGCTAATATTGTTAATAATAATATTACTACAAACAATCGTACTACTTCTACAGCCTACAAAAGACTCCCATGAAGACCAACCTGTTGGGGAGGTGATCTGTGTAGCTTGAGTTAAAATCCTGTGCTGGATTGAGTTTTTGCAGTAGCCACACCCAGGAACAATGGGAGAGACACCATCCTCTGAATGGACTGTGAGTGATGATTGGCGATGGCAGGGGCAGCAGGGCAGGGTGAGAGCATCAGCGTTGGTGGTGGTGGTGGTGGTGGTGGTGATGGTGGTAGTGGTGGTGTGGCTGTCCATTGACCGATGGGGGGGGGGGGCAAGGATGCCACAGGGGTGCCGATATCTCCTGTCATCAGTCTGCAAGTATCAACGGACCCATGCCTACTGCGATGGTGCGTGTCTGTGCTGGCATTGGATGGGGTGACTCAAAGGTGGCTCTGCCCAAACCACCATAGTGCAGGTCTTTGCAGGCACAATGGTACAGGTCGTTGTAGGAGAGGATGACGTCTTTCACCACACAATCCAATGTGTTGAACTCCCTTTCACACAGTTATCATGCCAGTGGAAACACAGGTCGCTACTGTTGTTGCCAATCTCTAGACCTGCGCCAACCACCTCACATCTTTCTGCACATATGAAATAAAAGAACCAGAACAATATAGATGTTTGTAGGAGAATTAAGCATTTATGATAACATTATACTCACTATGAACGTACACACATGTGAATGATAATTACTCACCTAATGCTTTATACTCCTCCGCAACTCATTGGGAAATGTTTAATGGTTCTTTATCATCAGTAACGTGAAATTTTGAAACCTCATCATCCTCCATAACAATCACATTCTCCGACTAGAGTTTAACACAGTTTGAAACTTTGAAAATGCACATACATCTGAACAAAATGTATAGATACTTATGTGAACACTTAGTGCCTAACAGTAATTATAATGACTATGAGTGTGAATTATAATTACTCATCTAAGGCATTATATTTGAAAGTGACCCACAGTGAGATGTCAAAGTGCTGTACTTCATCCTCTGTACCTTGAAACTATAATGCCTCATCATCATCTATAATGATAGCGTTGTGTGATTGTGGTTCACCATCATCTAAAACAACAAGGAACAAAATTCAATAGTCTACAAACACACACACACACAGCATTTGCAAAAACTAGATGTAAATGAATAAATGTAGCAGTCACTTATTAAATCGTTTATTACAACTTGCAGGAGGCTATACCCTAACTGCAGCGTTCCAATACTGGGAGCTATGAAAAAATAAATTATTTATTACCTTATATGTACATGAACAAAAGAACATATAGAGTGAATCATGGGTATCTGCATAGTGATATTTGTGATACTATCAATACTGTCAGCAAAGCTAGCCAGTAAATGCTCCATACAGCCATAGTCAACAGTTGTGATGAAACAATTTCTCCACCCTCATATAAAACAGTGAGAGGACGAAATTTCTTTAGATCATACTTGTACACAAATATGAGGGGAGAGATAGACAGAGAGATAGAGGTAGGAAATAATTACTTACCTTCAACTGATTGCTTCCCCTATCATAGCATGACACATCACTACAGCTACATGAGCGTTTTATAGACTCTGCATTGTAATCAGTATCCCTGTCAAATGGATAGGAGGGGGATGGGATCGGCGATTGAGGAGACATCATGATTTCAAATACAGGTATAGTGAGATGAAATGTTTCATTTACTAACGGCAGTTGAATAACTTGTGCAATGCAGTTATGAAAAAATTATTTAGGGCATAAATTGAGTGTGCCTTTGCACACCTAGCCTGTACAAGCCATGTTCCCAGGGCACTGGATTATTGCCCCTTCTTTAAATACGTTCCACAACTTAAAATATTACCTGTCCTGTAATAATAATAATAATTATATTATCACCACTGGGCAATGGGTTACATTTATTACCTGCTCAAAACTGAGGGCACAGAGATGTATCCTGCCAGGGCATTCATTACCATAAATTATATCCCCAGGACTTTTCTGCAGTATATGGCCACCATACAAAGGTATGTATAGCAAGTAGTCACGCAGGAGTGTGCTGCTTATTAAGACACCAGACACCAGTCTACCAACATTTCAATGTCCTCTCTGACTCACATTTCAACCCATGAAATATCCTATATAATTATACACATAATCCCTATACATCATTCAATTTCATGGAGATATGCATATCATATTGTGAGAATTAGACAATGTGGCCACTTCGCTACAGATAGAAGTAGAATGATTAAGCGAATCCAAACTCTAAGCATGGTAATTAATCCTATTTTAGATACTGATTATCGCAGGTGTGTATTGCACCCAACAAGGGGTAACCAAAATGTCAGAACACCCACTGGTAGGATTAGGAAATGAGACGTTATGATACCAGTTATCAGATGACCCTAATTCAGTTCTAGTTCTTCCACAATAAGTGACTGAACTTGACCTTGACCTTCATAGGTAATTAAATTAATTCAGTTCCAGAACTTTCCCTGTATATCTACTATAGTTATCCCATTAGCTGTTGCTTTTCTGCTCTCTGATTACTTATTAGGATATCAATAACTGGAGGCTGGAGCAGTCATTTGAAGAATGGAATGGAAGACGAAAAAGTACACTACTTAATGAAACAGTTTTGGGATATAGTTTAATATGTCGACCTTTTCTCTGGCATCCTTCTTTTTGAGTTTATTTTCGTAATTGGTATACAGTCAGAATACATAAGTTGCAGGAACTTCTGTGCTTTGCGAGTCTCTGACAATGTCTCATGAAACCCACAGGCAACTCCACAAAGCAGCATCAAGTGTACTGCAGAGTAAGTTACTGCATTACAACGAATGGTATGGCAGTAGCAGAGTAAGTAAGATGTATGCTACCACCTCACAATGCTGGCCGCGGTGGCCGAGGGGACTGAGGCGCTTCAGTCACGGTCTGCACGGCCACTACGGTCGGGGGTTCGAATCCCCCCTCGGGCATGGATATTTGTGCCGTCCTAGTTCGTAAGTAGTTCATAAGTAGTTTGTAAGTTTAGGAACTGATGACCCCGTAGTTAAGTCCCATAAGCTTTACAAACATTTGAACATTTTTTGCACCACCTCACAACATGACTTTATTTTGCGAGCTAGCTATTTCTTATTATTTGTGTAGCCAGACATTTTTGCTGGTGAACTGTAAGTGTGTGCAGAGAGTTATGAGGTGTGCTTGAAATTCCAGTACAGGTGGCGAGAGTGACAGGGTGCAGGTGGACGGCTCGGACAACTGGACAGGCCTCGACAGTCCTCTGTTCGACCCTTCACTGCCCACCAAGGTGGTTGTGCATGGCTACAACTCGGGCATGGACATCGAGCCACTCGCTGCCATTAGGAATGGTGAGTACGAATGCATAGCCAGTAACGTCTGTTTCACATTTCAAGTGATTTCTGAGAGATGGACTGCTTTGGTACCTACTTCTTCTACATGCTGCAAGTACAGTAGCTGTTAAATAGTGACTTCTTCCCTCAACCTCCCTCCCTCATCTCTATCTATCTCTTTAACATACAAACTTAATTAAATAATTACCTCTTTTCAGCTCTAAACGTGGAATAAATTGAAAACGTTTTCAATATCATGTAACAGTATAAGCTCACATCTTGAGAGAGCTTTGTAATATTGTAAACGTACATTTGGTAGTATGTGACGCTACAAATCTGACCTAAGGCATGGCAATGAATTAAAGCGTTTTACTCTGGATAGTACAACAAGAGAATGAAATGTTTAATTTGCGTTTCAAAAGTGCGCAAAATGTGGTGTTAATTGACTGTTAGCAACTAGATGTTCCTGTGGAATTTGGGAGCGTATTGTCATTTCGAATATAGTAAATTTCCTTGAGCTTCTTTCTATGAATCACGTCGGTTTTAGGAAACATCGTTCGTGTGACAGCCTGTCCTTTTCTCTTGCGAGCGATGGATAAAGGCAACATGTAGATTGTGCTTTTCTCGATTTCAAAAAGGCATTTGCCACACTGCCGACGGCTAACGAAGATACGAGCATATAGAATAGGTTTGCAGATTTGTGACTGGCTGGAAGACTTCCTAATTAACAGAATGCAATACGTTGTTCTCAGCGTCGAGTGTTCATCAGAGACGAGTGTATCATCAGGCGGGACCTAGGGCTGTGTGACAGGACCGCTATTATTTTGTTTGTTGTTTGTTAAGCTTAAGGGACTTATCTGCAGGGTCATCAGTCCCGCTATTATTTTCTATCTATATAAATGATCTGATGGACAGAGTAACTTGTAGTTTGCGGCTGTTTGCTGATGATGCTGAGGTGTATTGGAGTGTGTCGTCTTTAATTGACTGTAATACCATACAGGATGGCATAGACAACATTTTTAGTTGATATGAAGAATGTAGAAAAATGTAAGTTGATGCGATTGAGTAGGAAAAACAATCCCATAATGTTCGAATACAGCATTAGTAGTGAGCCTCTTGACGCAGTCGCGTTGTTCAAATATCTAGGCGTAACTTGCAGAGCGATATGAAATGGAACGAACATGTGAGAACAATTGTGAGTAAGGCGGACAGGCGAATTCGGTTTATTGGGAGAATTTTGGGAATGTGCATTTCATCTGCAAAGGAGACCGCGTATAAAACGCTTGTACTACCAAGTCTCGAGTATTGCTTCAGTGTTTGGGACCCGCAGCAGATCAGTTTTTTAAGGAAGACAAGGAAGCAGTTAAGAGGCGAGCAGCTAGGTTCGTTACTGATAGTATCGACCAATGCGCGAGTGTCACGGAAATGATCCGGGAACTGAAATGGGGATCGCTGGAGGAAAGACGACATTATTTTCGAGAAATTCTGTTGAGGAAATTTAGAGGACCAGAATTTGAAGCTGAGTGTAGAACGATCTTCCAGCTGTTGTCGCTGCCCCATTACCCAAAGCGCTAAGTATCATAATTTAATGGCGTGAAATTTCGTTGCCAGGTAATTTCTTAATTTTCGTTAGTGTTTCTGTTTTTAAGAGGTTTCTTCTCACCTACTTGACACATTTCGTTTGTGCTACTGCTTTAAGAGTTTATTCTCGCGTATTTTGATAAATACCGTGTGTATAGTTTTCGTCTGCTGCAAGCTACGTGTCATATTGTCACTTCCTTATTTCGTGTTCTGCTTTGAGAAAGCTTATATAATAAGCTTATATATTCCACAGATATTCTTGTTTATTTTGAAAACTGCCGGACTCAGTTTCGTTGTTTTGGCAGTGTAATTACCACTGACCACAGTTCAGACAACTGCCAGCCACCGTTATTAATGTACTAGGCTACTTTAAAGTTGATTATTTAGTTTTCTACTTTCTACAGTTAATTGTATCGACAGGATGGATAGGATGTATGCCTGCTGTGTGCGGACGCAGGAGCGGCTGGCCGCAGTTCGCAAACATCTGACCGTGCTGTTAGCTACGGTCAGCCGTCTTCAGGCTGCTGTCTCGGGGTGCAGCGATGGTGGGGAGTCTGGTGCGTCGAGTGGGACACCTCACGTGTCTCATGCTTCACTCTCTGTCCCTGCTACCGAGGCACCTTCAGGTATACCGGACGTGGTCGAGCCGCCCTCTCCGTAAGGGGAGTGGCGTGTTGAACGGCGTTCGCGTCGCTCAAGGCGGAAGGCAAATTTGGAGGCTGGACGTCCGTCCATGCCCGTTCGTCCTGAGAGTGGACGTGTGGGCACTTCTTCAGCAGGGTCCGAGCAGGTTCACGGGGAGAGGGAATTATTAGTTAATGGGAGCTCCAATGTTAGGCGTGTGATGGAACCTCTTAGGCAGATAGCATCGAGATCCGGAAAGAAGTCCAACGTGCACTCAGTGCGTCTGCTGGGGGGCCTCATCCGAGATGTGGAGGCGGCCTTGCCGGCGGCTATCGACGGTGTGGGGTGGGGTTGACTGCAAGTCGTGGCTCACGTCGGCACCAATGATGCTTGTCGCTTGGGTTCTGAGGACATCCTCAGGTCCTATGGGCGGCTGGCGGAATTGGTGAAGACTGCTGCCCTCGCACGTGGGGTGCAAGCAGAGCTGTCGATTTGTAGCATTGTTCCCAGGGTTGATTGGGGTCCTTTGGTTTGGACCCGAGTGGAGGGTCTGAACCAGAGGCTTCACCAATTGTGTGACAGTCATGGCTGCAGATTTCTGGATCTGCATTATCGGGTGGGGAATTGTAGGGTGCCCCTATATAGATCAGGGGTGCACTACACTAATGAAGCGGCTACTCGGGTAGCAGAGTACTCGAGGAGTGCACATGGGTTTTTTTAGGCTAGGCGCTAACTCTGATGAGCACTCGCCTGTCAACATTCAAACAGCGAATTCAGGCCACGTTACGCTAAAAAATTCGGATATCAAAATATTAGCCGCACTGAATGGAAATGATTGTGCACCGAAAGCTAGCTAAATCATGATGTGTCAAGTTCAGAAATATTTAGCGAGGCGTGGAATGTATATCGGAAAGATAGATCAGATACAACTGGAGGAGGAATGTTCATTGCTGTGGACAAAGATATTGCTTCTACTGAGATCGAGGTTGAAAGTAACTGTGAAGTTATCTGGGCACGTATAACAGGACTAAAAGAAGTTAATAGTTGGCTGTGTTTACCGCTATAGCAGTTTTAGAATCATTCAAAGAAAGTCTACACCGGGTAGTGCGTAGGTATCCGGCCCTAGTAATATTAGTCGGGGGAGACTTCAATAGATTGGGAACTCTCTAGTTACATTTCAGGCGGTACAGACATGCAGTCTTGCGAGCTACTTTTTGGACACATTCTCCGAAAACTGTCTTGAGCAGTTAAATCGGCAACCCACGCGCAATGGAAATATTTTAGATCGTACAGCCACGAAAAGGCCTGACGTTAATAACGATGTCTGTGTAGAGACAGGAATTAGAGATCATGATATCGTCATAGCGTCGATCATGACCAAAGTTCATAAACCAATGAAAAAGGCTAGGAGCGTGTTTTTGTTGGGAAGAGCCGATAAGCAAATGTTAGGATCGCACTTAGAAAATGAATGGACATCGTTTAATTCTGGGACTATGGACATAGAGGAATTGTGGACAAAATTTAAGTGCATTGTAGATAAAGGGTTAGAGAAATATGTGCCAGTAAAGACGATTGAGGATGGAAAAGATCCACCGTGGTATAATAGTAATGTTAGAAAGCTGCTGAGAAAGCAAAGACTGTTGCACTCTCGATTAAAAAAAGAACACGCAAATGATGACAGGCAAAAGTTAGTAGAGATTCGTGCGTCTATAAAAAGATCAATGCGCGAAGCATACAATAATTACCACAGCCATACTTTACCAAATGATCTTTCCGAGAACCCTAACAAAATTGGTCCTATGTAAAATCGATAAGCGGGTCAAAGCCCACTGTCCAGTCATTCGATCATTCCGGGCCAGTAATAAAACAAAGCAAACCGAAAGCTGACATTCTAAATTCAACCTTTTAGAAATCTTTCACGCAGGAGTACCGCACAAATGTGCCATCATTTGATCAGCGTACTGATTCCGAAATGGAGGACATTGTAATAGGGCTGGCCGCGGTGGCGTAAGGGACTGAGGCGCTTCAGTCACGGCCTGCACGGCCACTACGGTCGGGGGATCGAATCCACCCTCGGGCATGGATATTTGTGCCGTCCTTAGTATTAGTTAGTTCATAGGTGCGCCTCGGTTGCACAGTGGTAGAGTGCGTTAAACTGTAGGTCCCCTTATAACTGGCTGGGTAAGTCAGTTCGAAGGTCGGAGGAAGGCAACGGCATACCACCTCCACCCATGTTAAACTGTAGGTCCCCTTATAACTGGCTGGGTAAGTCAGTTCGACGGTCGGCGGAAGGCAATGGCATACCACCTCCAAACAGGACCATGCCTAGTAAAGCATGTGGTGTTCAAACCAATCTTCGGATTGTTGACTGCTTTACCTTTAAGTAGTTTGTAAGTTTAGGGACTGATGACCCCGTAGTTAAGTCCCATACACTATACAAACATTTTGAATATAGTAATAGGTATTTCCGGAGTAGAGAAGCAGCTGAGAGAGCTAAATACGAAAAAGTCTGCTGGTCCGGATGGAATACCGGTTCGGTTTTACAAAGAATATTGTGCGGCATTGGCCCCCTACTTAGCTTGCATTTATCGCGAATCTTTAATTCAGCTCAAAGTTCCTACTGATTGGAAAAAAGCGCAGGTGACTCCCGTTTATAAGAAAGGAAAGAGAACTGACCAACAAATTACAGGCCAATATCGTTGACATCAGTTTCATGTAGGATTTTGGAGCACATTCTCAGTTCGAATACCGTAAATTTCCTTGAATCGGAAAAACTTCTTTCTATGAATCAGCACGGGTTTAGGAAACATCGTTCATGTGAAACTCAGCTTGCCCTTTTCTCACATGACATCTTGCGAGCCATGGATGAAGGGCAACAGGCAGATTGTGTTTTTCTCGACTTCAAAAAGGCATTCGACGTGGTGCCACACTGCAGACTGCTAACGAAGATACGAGCTTATGGAATAGGTTCACAGATTTGTGGCTGGCTGGAAGACTTCCTAAGTAATAGAACGCAGTACGTTGTTCTCCACGACGATTGTTCATCAGAGACGAGTGTATCGCCAGGCGTGCCCCAGGGAGTGTGATAGGACCGCTATTATTTTCTATATAAATGATCTGATGGACAGAGTCAGTAGTAATTTGCGGCTGTTTGCTGATGATGCTGTGGTGTATGGGAGGATGTCGTCTTTAACTGACTGTAATAGCATACAGGATGACTTAGACAAAATTTCTAATTGATGTGAAGAATGTAGAAAAATGTAAGGTGATGCGCTTGAGTAGGAAAAACAATCCCATAATGTTCGAATACAGCATTAGTAGTGGAACTTCTTGATGCAGTCGCGTCGTTGAAATATATTGTCGTAACATTGCAGAGCGATATGAAATGGAACGAACATGTAAGTACAGTTGTGAGTAATGCGGGCAGGCGATTCGGTTTATTGGGAGAATTTTGGGAATGTGTACTTCATCTGCAAAGGAGACCGCGTATAAAACGCTTGTACTACTAAGTCTCTAGTATTGTTCAAGTGTTTGGGACCCGCAGCAGATCAGTTTAAAGGAAGACATGGAAGCAGTCCAGAGGCGAGCAGCTAGGTTCATTATTGATAGATTCGATCAATGTGCGAGTGTCACAGAAATGCTTCGGGAACTCAAATGGGGATCGCTGGAGGAAAGACGACGTTATTTTTGAGAAATTCTGTTGAGGAAATTTAGAGGATGAGAATTTGAAGCTGAGTGTAGAATGATCTTCCTGCTGCCTACTTACATTTCGCATAAAGATCGCAAAGACAAGAAGAGATATGGCTCGTAAAGAGGCATATAGATATTCTTTTCTCCCTCGTTCTATTTGGGAGTCATGGTACAGTGTACCTTCCGCCATGCCCCTGACGATGGATTGCAGAGTATATACAGGGTGTTTCACTAAGTGTGTTTGCCTCTGTAACTTATAAAATAATAGGTGACGGGAAATTTGAATGCGGTAGGTCAACACAAGAAATGTTACACTTTCTGCGGAGGTATGATCATAGTTTATTGTATCATTTTCCAAATAGTTACAGCACTAAGATATATTTTTTTAATGGTACGATACTTTTTTCTATCCTGCATTGAATTCGTCGAAACCAGCTGCGCCCAAATCAATTTAAACTGCATTCCTATCACTGTTAGTTTGGGAGCGGAGGCTACGACAGCGCAGCTTACTGGCTGGTGGTCATGAGACAGTGGGCCGTGCCCCAGGGGATAGCCACTCGGCCAGTCAGCCACGCTATCGCAGCCTCCGCCCCCGGAACTTTGAAGGGTTGTAGCTCCCAAACTAACAGTGATAGGAATGTAGTTTAGATTGATTTAGACGCAGCTGGTTTCAACGAATCCAATGCACGATAGAAAAAACTATTGTTCCATTTAAAAAATTATAAAATTATATCTTAGTGCTGTAACTCTTTGGAAAATGATACAATAAACTATGTTCATAGCTCCGCTGAAAGTGTAATATTTCTTGTGTTGACCTACCGCATTAAAATTCCCGTCACCTATTATTTTATAAGTTACAGAGGCAAACACACTTAGTGAAACACCCTGTATGTAGATCCAACCTGGTCAGACGTAACACAATGCTCTAGTTCATAGTACAAGGTCTCTGGTTGTGGAATGGATGTCAATAAATAACTCACTTTGGAAAGCCAATCAGTATTTGTTAAGTGGTTGATGTGCATTTGCACGTAGTTTTGCCAGTGAGTGACTACCAGTAAGGAGTTTCCCTGACCTGGCGGCACTTGCAGCGTACCTGCGTCGCGGCGGGCACAACGTGCTGACGGTGGACTGGACGCGGCTGTCGCCCGGCCCCTGCTACCCCATGGCGGCTCGCAACGCGCGCTTCGCGGGCCGCTGCCTGGCGGGGCTGGTTCGCGCCCTGACCGCGCGCGGCGCCGCCGACGTGCACGTGGTGGGCTTCAGCGTGGGCGCGCACGTGGCCGCCTACGCCGCCAACAGCCTGCGCCCCTACCGCCTGCCGCGCATCACCGGTACGTCTCAGCTCTCACATGTCAAGTCTTCGTCTTCTTCCTTAAGCCGTCGGCACACGTAGCGTGTGTCATCGGACGCAGAGGATACCGTAGCCACGGGTGCGGTTCCTCTAGGGGTGATGCTTGTCCACTGTAGGTCGAGCTGATCTCTACGAGTTTACGAAAGTAACTCGGGCGTCCGATCCTTGATTGTCGTGAGTACACCCTGCTCTATCGATAATCCATTTTTAGTCTGGGGCAACGTCCCGGAGATAAATGAAATTGGTCCCAGTCCCCCGGTTCCGACCAAGGTTTTCGGGAGGTTTTCATTGGTTGTAAGGCGTATGCCGGAACTGGTAAGCCCCTCCCACTTATTCCCAGTTGGGATTCCCCTTTGCCCCACTATCAGCTTGTCTGATAATTGTCTGAATAGAGCCGCGACTCTTTATGGGCAATATCTCAAACAGTCCGCTCCACTCCTCAGAGTGGAGAATGAAAAGAATAAGAAGGTGGGAGAACGCCCCCGATGTCACACCACATGGCTGTCCGGGGAGGGGGCAACTCTTTTCGTTTGAGAGACGAAGACGCCATGTTGGCCTTCGTATTTCGTGGTTTTTATGTATATAACTTAGGTCTTATGAATGTATGACATTTCAAAGCAAGTAAAAGTAACTGAGTAAATTGAGTATCTCCCGGAAACCGGCCATTAAGGTACTATTTGTTGGAATAAATGACTGGAAACGTCTTATACGTGGTTAAAAAAAAGTTCTGTATTACAGTAATCTGCCGTTTCAAGGCAAAGCGGACTGAAGATCTATAAACACGAATAGTTCTTTGTATCATTTTTGTATTACATGTCAACAACCGACATATCACCCAGCAGCATATACGACACATCTAATATCGTAGGTGGGGATTCTTTGTTGATGTAACTGGCTGTAGCGTAGGCGATGAGTTTTGGACTGTGAAGTTAATAGAGGTTGCAGAGTGGGTTGAAGGCTCTACATAAGCAAATATTTTTTCTTCTTTTATTCGGTTTTCTGATAGACTCAAAAGACTTTCCTATAAATTTCTTAGACGTATACTGCATAATATTCGATGCTATGGAAAAATAAGTGCGCACCCTCTGAGGAGTGAAGTTTGTTGAATGCGTTTTATGAACAAGACAGTTTGCACCTCACTTAGAGTAAAATACACACTTATTGTTTCACTTATTGCATTTTACACGTTCTTAATATTCTTCTACTGAATTGGAACACTGACCATGGAAGCATGATCTTTTAAGATTTACTAAAAAGCGAAACTCTTGTAATAATCTTTGTGTTGTGAAGGCCTATTGTAATTCTATATTGCACAGTTTGTCATGAAAGTTTTAATATTCGCTAAACTTATTGACATAAAATGCAACTTTTATAAGCGTCTTATGTTCATAGGTATTTTGTTATTTATTTATGACTATCACAGAACATAACGAGGATAAGCACAAGCGCGGAAATAAGCGGTTCAATAGAGGTAAAGAAGGAATTCCACTCTTTTGGTTTGGTAAACAGTGTGATTCCAACAACTGATACCGCCGACAACTGTCGCTGGAGCGCGCTGTGGTCGCGTGTAGCTCGTCGAGGCACACGTCTCGTATGCACAAGTCGCGCCGTCTCCGAGCTTTCAGCCGCACGGTGGACTCTGTACGTTGACCACACACGTTCAGACACACGCTCCGTGTGCCGACGGCTTTAGCGTTTGTCCCGCCTGACGGCAGGGTCTGCCCTGTTGCCACTTTTTACGGTCTTGTGGCTGCGGAGGCGTGAATCTTGAGCTCTTCGTGCATGCTGTCAAGCCATCGTTGCTTAGGTCGTCCTGCCGGTCGTTTTCCATTTACTTTCAAACTGAAACCAGTCCTTGACACTGTTGTTTCTCCTGCTCTAAACACATGCCACAGGACGTTATTGGCGGAAAAATACCAACCGGAAGTGCCTGTAATTTGGCAGTCACAAGTATACTATCTGTGTCTTTAAGATCTTTGAGTAGGATACGCAACCTAAAATGACAGCTTAGGATGCAAACAAAGCAACTGATCGGGCTATTTTGCTTTGACACTCGGTTAGTGGTTACCTCAGTCTGTTGATGACTCGCGAAATAGCTTGGAGTTTCTTTATTTATTGTTTTATTTTCTATACTGTCCCAGTGGAAAATAACTGTTTTACAAACAGTATGTATCTTTCAGAGATTATTCAGCTACTTTAAAAAAGAATCCAATAATGACGTTCTTTAAATCATGTCTTCATGTTGTACACAGTGCCTCCTGGTTTCTGTCTCGGATTTTTCGGCCGACGTTTGTTTGACGTCGCAACTGACGTTTCGCTACCACCAATTCAGACTCAGATTGTCTAGCACTCATAAAAGTTTCATATTCCATTGCTCTTGGAGGGTGAAACTGGGGCAATGTCAGCAGCTTGTAGCTTGTAATGGGCAAAACGTTTGAACAAACTTCGACAGAAACTCTCGAGTCAGACGCCAACGGACAACATGTCAACAAATGGTATTAAAAGCTTAAAATTTACAGTAGATAAGAACTTGGGATAAGTCTTTAAACATCTGTATTTCTCAGTATGTTTAAGATCAAATAGCTACGGCAGTTATTTGTCTTACAATTTCTGATACCAATAGACTGTTTATATTGTACCTATATTGTACCCACAATAAAACATTTTATTGCACAGTGTGTCGTTAGTTCATTTTGTGCCCCTTTTCTGCACATGGAGAAGTAATTGCTTATAAAATATTTGTATTACCACATTACTCAGACAAACATGGATTAGGGTAGCGATGTTTTTCTTTATGAGCCTAATGGATCCCACCAATGATAATGTATTTTGTCAAGTCTTGAATACAGAAATATTTATCACCGTGACGTTACCGATCTGAAAATATAGTTAAATTTACATTTAAACACACTTGGAAATCGTCACATATTCGGAAATTACTATACAAATATCTGTGTCGTCCTTTTGTTTTCTAAGCATTTGTAAATAACACACATAACTGTGGAATATACTTTTAATATGGTCAGAGAAGTTCAATTAAAATGTAAAGATGAAAAAAATTATAAGTGATAGGATCTGAACATTAACTTCACAGCCTCACATTACGAAACCACGGTGCTATCCATTACACTACAAACATATATATCCAGAACCACAGAGTAAGTACTTATACCTAAACTGTAATACTTATATTGTTCATTTGTTACAAATTGATATTTATTTGGAAGGTAAGCGTTTCCCTACTCTTAAAGACTTCATAACGACGTACCGCAAGTTCTAGTGCACCATTTCTGAATATGTTGAATTTAAAATGGCGCCTGTGCCAAAAATTCTTCCTGTGCTATGTATAGCTTCTGCTCCTAATTGAAGCGGTATTTTCCGTCGCTAACGTATACTGTACATGCCTCCACCAACGTAGACGGCTTTCTATTAGAGCTACTCCATATAACGTACTAACTTAATTGTTTGTAATGTAGTCATGCAGTGTTAATCCAGATGTCCACCTGAGCACCTTTGTTTCCATTACAGAGAGTCTTTGCTCCACTTCTTTTGCTAAAAGCCAGCATTCAGTCCCATACAGTGACACTGGACAGATTACTGATTGTATACTTCTGTATTTATTCTGTTTACGATTTTCCTGTTGCAGAGTACACCAGTTACAGAACACCTTTTGATCAATGCACTGTTCAAGCATTTGGAGATTTCTGCACTAAGATTTCTGTCAGCAGAAATGGTAGAGCCCAGGCACTCGAAAGTGCGTGCTGTTCGTAGGTCAACACCATTGATGGTGATGGTATCAGAATCTTTTAAATCTGTGGTGAGGTAATGAGTTTTCAGTACGGTGAGCTATAGACCTACTTCCGCAAGGCGATAATTCCAAGCTTGGACTTGTGAAGTATATGAATTATTTCCAGGATATACACTGACTTGACAAATGGCCTGGAATAAGCACCTAAATCGTGTTGGACCTCCTTAGGCCCTGCAGACTGCATTTATATAATGTGAAGAATATACATTGTTATAATGTAAAGAGTCCACAAGTCCCTGGTACTCCTAGATGCACCACACACCATATCGTTAGCAAAGTGGAAGCCAATTCTATGTATATGGGTGGTGGATCTATTCAACAGTCCTTATGTTCCATGACAGCCCAGACATGGTTAATGGGATTCAAATCTAGGCTCTGATGTGGGCACCACATTGTTAGACGTTCGGTAAATTTTCCTGGAATTTCGACATGTTTGGTGTAGATGACTCTATCATTATTCGTCTGGCTCTTATAGCAGACTCACCTCGTTTCCTGCCGATTTCTAAGTGGGAGAGGGAGGGGGGGGGGTAGGAAATTTATGCTGCTGCTATCTAGTACTGGAACTTAAAAGTTTTTCCTGCCAAAAGAAATGGGGTACTGCCAATAGCATTCAAGGAAAAATTAAATTCCACAGTAGATGCCCTCTTGAAACATGTCATACAGGAAGGGGGAGCAGGGTGTGTGGCGACCTCTAGTTTCTGCCAAAATATTTTGTCGATTGTCAATTGCATTGAAGTAAAATTCGAAATTCAAATTTCCAGCAGAAGTTATCTTGAATTAAGTCATACGGTGTGGAAGAGCAGCGAACATGGTCTTGGGTTTCCCTAGTGGCCATTTTGTCCAAGATCTATAAACAATCCCATCTTAATGTTGTCACTGCAACATTGCCACATTGATCTACAAGGGGAAAGGGAGGACGAAGGACATATGGCAACACTGTACTGTCCCTGTACCGGCTTAGGTCCTCTACTTTCTGATTAAAATGCACAGATAAATATATACCATTTAGTAGAAGGGTAATAAAATTTAGAAAGAATTATTCTTTTTATACTCCTGTAATATTATAAAGCCGACCACAGTGGCCAAGTGGTCTGTGGTGCACCAGTCACAGTCTGCACGGCCACTACGGTCGGGCGTTCGAATTCCCCCTCAGTCATGGATGTTTGTGTTGTCTTTAGTATAAGGTAGTTCATAAGTAGTTTGTAAGTTGAGGGACTGATGACCTCGCAGTTAAGTCCCTTAATCTTAACAAACATTTGAACAATATTATAAGAAGAAACTAAATGTCTTGGCTGTGCACAGTACCGATAGTTAAATTTAATAAATAAATAGTTATGAAAGCATAATATTCAGCCTCATTGGTAAAATGTGATGGTGTAAAAATTAACCAGTAACATTATTTAAAAACTTTCATTTTCAGGTTGCTTATTTGATAGTACTATACATGAATTACATGTGAAACGGACTTCCATGATACATTTCTGTTATCTTGCTTGTAGAGATAACCAACTTGTTTCTTTCAGTAACAACATCTAATTTTCAAACTGAAAGGCAGATTATTTTGCATGGACATGAATTTAAACTTTTTAATCTTATTCCTTTAAAAAAAAAGACAAAAAGATAATACATATCTGAGTTATTAAGTAAAGTTCAATATTGTACATGAATTATCTTTTACTTTGAAGATGTAATTAGTTCATCAAATCATATTAAATAAATCCATATCTTGGTGGCATGCTACTTGGAAAGGTATTAAATATGATTGCCTATTTCAGGCCTGTAGCGATAATAACAGTAACAACAGTAAAATGTAGCTGGTACAAGTATCAGTGCATTAGGCATGTCTTGCTGTGACATGAAAATCGAAAATACATGTAATTTGTTAATGTTTCATGAATGGGTCTTTGATACACAGCCTGCACTGCCTTCTCCTTCTCTCTTACCCTCTTGCACCCTTCTCTGTCCATATCCTCCTCCTCCCCCCCTCCCAGTCCATCTGCCCCTACACGCATCTCCCTCCTTGCGATCTCCTTTCTTGCACTCTCTGTCTGCCTGGTCCACTTTCTTCCTCTTTCTGTGCATGTTCACCTCCTTCCTCTCCCACTCTTGTCTCCTCATCACGTTTCAACATCTACAGCATACATATTACACATAAACCTCATGGCAAACCAGTGGGTATGAAAACCATCTAAATCAAATGCAATATTGTGTCAAAATTACAACGCAGTCTGTGAAAAATATTCAGAGACCTGATAACTGGAACAAACGAACATTTAAATTTGTACTTATGTAGAAAATGAACATGTTCCTAATCACAAATCACTGAAGTTTCTTAACGAAATGGTTTATAATTTTGTCGCAGTGTTTCACTTGAACATGTGCATGATTTTCTAAATCTACTTTTAAAATATATGTCATATATGGATTTATATAAATTCTGTAATGGGGAAATGTCGTTACAAAATTGTAAAAAGTTACATATATGTCAGGACTTATATTACACATTAAAGTAAGAGTTATATAAAAGTAACTACTTTATGGGAATGCAACATTGTGTCAGAAATTCAATGCAATCGGTCAAGAACTTTCTTAGATTACAGCTCTGCACAAACAAACATAAGTTTTTATAAAGCTTTGCAGGCTATATTATACATACCAGACGCGTTCCAGTGCATAGTAAAAAGACATTTGCGAAATCGAATACAACATTGTATGAAAATTTCAACGCAATCTCTGAAGAATTTTCGGAGGCTTGACATATTCAAAAAACAATTTGCATTTGAGCTTTTATAGAAAATGTAGATGTTTCTAAAGGCAAATTTCGGAAAATTTTTGATGGAATTCTTAGAAATTTTGCTACAACATTGTTAGGAAATGAGGTTATGTTTTCATATACCTGAGTTGTAAATATAAAATATAGGCAATTATTTACTTTTTATAGTGGGGACAAATTACAAAAATACTACTTATATAAATACATTTCGGCTCATCCTCGAGCCATTCCTTTTCATCTCTAAAGCGTTTGAACCTCTCAAACACACTTTTTCACTCACTGCTTCAACACCATACACTTGCGCAAACACCCCATCGGTCTTCGTGACATTTAGCCTAATTTGAAAGAAAACGTTATGTTATCGTGTTGCTTCATTTTGCACTCCATATTGGTATTACACCTGTTCTCACTGCCACAGCATGTATAGCTCGTGGAAGTCGTGGCCCATGCCCACAAACGCATTCTTGAGATGCGCGCAGGGCGAGTCCATTCCTCTATTTCTGAGGGGCAGCCGGCTCAGTTGCACTTCGTCTGTTAAACCGGCAGTTAACGGCGCCCCCCGACCAGCAGGCAACACGCTACTGAGGCGGCCGTCCCTCCAAACAAAGGAATGGACTCGCCCAGCGTCCAAGTTGAGAAGCCAGGAACAACCACTTCTTGCACGAACTGTACCACTGCTTCACTACAGTGCATCGTATAATACGGGACACTTGTTGACACGTACCTGAATGTGTATGCGCGGTACGGCGGGGGTGGATATAGAAAAATTAATAATCTTTAAACCAATTGAATGTTATGGTTAAAGTTTATGTTATAAAGTCCACTTGTGACAGTTTCCTTGACATTTTTCTATCTTCCCTTTACCTCACTCCCGTTACCACGAGCAGCGTGCTAACTCGTCTAGTTGTAATAGACCGAACGTTGCACGTAAGGATCGTAGGCGATTGTCAGTTAATATTTGACTAACCTGGTGTCTTCTCTCTCATAGATGTCTCCAGCGCAGAGGCAGTACACAGGTCGTAGACTCGAAGTTTTCTGAGGTGAGGCTGAAACTGAAAGTGGTGGATGCTGTGGCTGTCTAAATACCATTAACGAAGTCGATGAGTTACGACAGAGATGCCAGTGGCTCTTTTATTTTTACCAATCACACGAATACAGAAGCCACAAACTGCATGTTGATTAGTTTACAAAAGTAACTTTTTTACAGTCATACACACTTTGACATATATTGCAGGCACTTTACAAATATTTTTAGTCCCATTATCGACCGATTAATACAAGAGTGGTTATCGCAAATCGCAATCGCTGCTAGATGTTTACCGTGTCGGGGCTCGTAGTGAACTGACTAGCAGTGGAGCTGGACTCCACGCTAGCGCCTAGAGTTTTGGTGCAAACCGACATTTCTAGAACATCACTCTCACTCTTTACCTAAAATAGTTAATCTAATAAATCTACAAAACAATAGAGTAATAACAAACACTTAATTGACACACATTATAACAATAGAATTAATAACTGAATTTTTATTTATTAAATAATTAATAAAATAGCTGAAAGGTTGTGGCGCATAAAGATATAGCAACAGCCAATCAGATCACTCTTAGAGAAAGGGGCGGAGTTTTCCCACGGGACCGTACTTACAGTACCATCTGGCACAGCCACTTCCTACTGTCCCATGCAAGTAAATGAAATTATGGAATAAAATAAAGAAATGGCTGCTGGCTTGGAAGCCAGTACCGCCACAGCGGCCACCTCATACTCGCCAGCGAGTATGAGCGAATTATGGGACCATTCACCGAACTTTTCAGATGCAATTTGTATGTAAAAATCCATCTGCATTACAGTGTAATGTTATATCAAAATTTCAAAGGAATTCAGAACATCTGAGTTGGCGAACTGAAAAGTAATACAGCAGAGGTCCTATACTCCGGCATCCAATAGTCCGTAATCCCCATGGGTCCGGCAACACGATCCAAGGAAACTTGTTTTCCTTTGATGCAGCCGCTACTGCTGCTGTTACGGTGACGTCACCGACCGACTGTTCACATGAGGCGATCCCCTGTTTGGCCGGTCACAACAATGTTCCGCCAGCGGTCGTCAGTGACGCAGATGCCATTGTTGGGATGGGAAGCATTCATACCTTACTCAGCAGATCTCGGCTGTTACTGTACTGTACAGAGATTCCTTTCATTGTTTGTACTGCCAGCATTTTTCGCGATTTAACAGTGGTGGCTGTCATATCGTAGTGATCTGTGGAGGTTTTATTAACATTTAAGCAATGAGAATGTTGTCGAAACCCAAACCTTCTTCAACCTCTAAATCAGGAGTGAAGTGTAAGCACGCACTCTTACCATCAAACAGAAACTGTAAAACATCAAACGTGTGGAAATATTTTGATAAGTGAATGTAATATTTGTTTGTCAACCATTTATGGCATAAGCAATTGGTAACAACTGAAAAATTGGCTTCCAGCTAAAGTAAAAAAAAGAGAAACTGGAACAATTAGACAGGTTACTGTACAAATGGTTCATTGTTCTGTGTCCAGCTATTTTCGATGTATGGCTTAGCCCATGCCAGCAGTAACAGTTACCGCCCGATAGTCCGGCATTTCGGTAATCCGGCACTGGGTCGGTCCCGAACATGACGGATTATCGGACTTTTACTCCACTCCCATGAACCACAGACATTGCCGAGGTGGGGTGGCTTGCGTGCCTCAACGATACAGATAGCCGTACCGTAGGTGCAACCACAGCGGAGGGGTATCTGTGGAGAGGCCAGACAAACGTGTGGTTCCTGAAGAGGGGCAGCAGCCTCTTCAGTAGTTACAGGGGCAACAGTCTGGATGATTGACTGAGCTGGCCTTGTAACATCAGCAAATGTGTCTTTGCCACACAGCTACTGCGAACGGCTGAAAGCAAGGGGAAACTACAGCCGTTACCTTTCCCGAGGACATGCAGCTCTACTGTATGAACATATGATGATGGCATCCTCTCGGGTAAAATATTCCGGAGGTAAAATAGTCCCCCATTCGGATCTCCGGGCGGGGACTACTCAGGAGGATGTGATCATCAGGAAAGACAATACTGGCATTCTACGGGTCGGAGCGTGGAATGTTAGATCCCTTAATCGAGTAGGAAAATTAGAAAATTTAAAAAGGGAAATGGATAGGTTGAAGTTAGATATAGTGGGGATTAGTGAAGTTCGGTGGCAGGATGAACAGGATTTCTGGTCAGGTGAGTACAGGATTATACATACAAAATCAGTTGGGGGTATCACAGGAGTAGGATTGATAATGAATAAGAAAATAGGAATGCGGGTAAACTACTATGACCAGCACGGTGATCGCATTATCATTGTCAAGATAGATACGAAGCCAACACCGACAACAGTAGTACAGGTTTATATGCCAACTAGCTCTGCCGATGATGAGGAAATTGAAGAAATATATGAGGAGCTAAAGGAAATTATTCAGACAATTAAGGGAGAAGAAAATTTAATTGTTATGGGAGACTGGAATTCGGTAGTAGGACAAGGAAGTGAAGGGAAGATAGTAGGTGAATATGGTCTGGGCAAAAGGAATGAAAGAGGAAGCCGCCTGGTAGAATTTTGCACAGAACATAATTTAGTTATAACAAACACCTGGTTCAAGAATCACAAAAGAAGGTTGTATACGTGGAAGAGACCAGGAGACACCGGAAGATATCAGATAGATTTTATAATGGTAAGACATAGATTTCGGAATCAGGTTCTACAGTGTAAGACATACCCAGGGGCAGATATAGACTCTGACCATAACTTGTTGGTTATGAACTGTAGGCTGAAACTAAAGAAACTACAAAAAGGTAGGAAAATAAGGAGATGGGACCTGGATAAATTGAAGGAACCTGAGGTTCTTAAAAATTTCAGAGGGAGCTTTAGGCAACAATTGACAGAAACGGGGGGAAATAAAACAGTAGAGGAGGAATGGGTAAAATTGAGAGATGAAATAGTGAAGGTAGCAGAGGACAAAATAGGTAGGAAGGAAAGACCTACAAAAAATCCTTGGATATCACAGGAGATACTAAATTTAATCGATGAAAGGAGAAAATATAAAAATGCAGTAAATGAAACAGGCAAAATGGAGTACAGACGACTAAGAAATGAGATTGTCAGGAAGTGCAAAATGGCTAAGCAGGAGTGGCTAGAAGGCAAATGCAAGGATGTAGAAGAATGTATAAATAGGGGAAAAATAGATACAGCCTACAGGAAAATAAAAGAAACATTTGGAGATAAGAAAAACAGCCCTATGAATATCAAGGACACTGATGGAAAACCAGTTCTCAGCAAAGAAGGGAAAGCTGAAAGGTGGAAAGAATATATAGAGGGGCTCTACAAAGGAAATGAACTTCGAGACAATATTGTAGGAAGGGAAGATGATGTAGATGAAGATGAAATAGGAGATACTGTACTGAGAGAAGAATTTGACAGAGCCCTGAAAGACCTAAGTCGAAACAAGGCCCCTGGAATAGATGATATTCCCTCAGAGCTACTGAAGTCTCTGGGAGAACCAGCCATGACAAAATTGTTTCACCTGGTGTGTAAGATGTATGAGACAGGTGAAGTACCCTCAGACTTTAAGAAAAATGTTATAATCCCCATCCCTAAGAAAGCAGGTGCAGACAGGTGTGAAAACTACAGAACCATCAGTTTAATAAGTCATGGCTGCAAAATATTAACGCGAATTATATACAGAAGGATGGAAAAGCTGGTAGAAGCCGACCTTGGGGAAGATCAGTTTGGGTTCAGGAGAAATGTAGGAACACGGGAGGCAATACTCACTTTACGGCTTATCCTAGAAGATAGATTAAGAAAAGGCAAATCTACATTTCTAGCTTTTGTAGATTTGGAGAAGGCTTTTGACAATGTTGATTGGAATAAACTCTTTAAAGTTCTGAAAAAAGCAGGAGTAAATTATAGGGAGCGTAAGGTTATTTACAACTTGTACAAAAACCAGACAGCGGTTGTCAGAGTTGAAGGGCATGAAAGGGATGCAGTGGTTGGGAAGGGAGTGAGACAGGGTTGTAGCCTTTCTCCAATGTTATTCAATTTGTACATTGAACAAGCTATAAAGGAAAGCAAGGAGAAATTTGGTGAAGGAATAAAAGTTCAGGGGGAAGAATTAAAAACATTGCGTTTTGCCGATGACATAGTAATTCTGTCAGATACAGCAAAGGATCTGGAAGAGCAATTGAATGGAATGGACAGTGTGCTGAAAGGTGCATATAAGATGAACATTAACAAGAGCAAAACTAGGGTAATGGAGTGCAGTGTAAGAAAATCAGGTGATGCTGAAGGAATTAGATTGGGAAACGAAGCAATAAAGGAGGTAGATGAGTTTTGTTACTTGGGCAGTAAAATAACAAATGATGGTCGCAGTACAGAGGATATAAAATGCAGAATGGCAATGGGTAGAAAAGCGTTTTTGAAAAAGAGAAATTTGTTAACATCGAATATTGATTTAGGCCTAAGGAAGTCCTTTCTAAGGGCATTTGTATGGAGTGTTGCCTTGTATGGGAGTGAGACATGGACGATAAACAGTGCGGACAGGAAGAGGATTGAGGCTTTTGAAATATGGTGCTACAGAAGAATGCTGAAGATTAGGTGGGTGGATCGCGTAACTAATGAGGAGGTACTGAACAGAATTGGGGAGAAAAGGAATTTCTGGCATACCTTGACTAAAAGAAGGGATAGATTGGTAGGACACATTCTTAGACATCAAGGAATTGTTAATTTAGCGTTGGAGGGAAGTGTGTGGGGAAAAAATCGCAGGGGAAGACCAAGAGATGGATACGGTAAGCAGATTCAGACAGATGTAGGTTGTCGTTCTTATGTGGAGATGAAGAGGCTTGCTCAGGATAGGGTATTGTGGAGAGCTGCATCAAACCAGTCTCCGGACTGAAGACCACAACAACAACAACTGCAGTTCCATATTTTTTATGTGAAAATTTTTACGCTTTTCAACTAAAGCAACATTCCATTCTTTATCCGTCTGTCTGCACATTTTTTTCTCAACATAATGACGCTGGCGATAAACTCATTTCTCCCGACATCCGTTTCATACTGACAAAGGCAAAATCTCACTTCTGCCCGTTATACTTCATCAATACGAAAATGAACTCATCGAAGGTGTTTTTGATGTGTTGCAAATAAAATCAAAATCTGATTGAGCCAAGTCAGATGTGTATGGAGGATGAGTCAATGACGCTGAACCCAAGGACTGTTGGAGGTGCCAGAGCAGACGTGTACTGTCTGACACTGTCGTGGTCAAGAATACAAGTCCCCATGTGTGAGCAAACTCTTCGTTTAGGTATTTTCCTGGAGATTGACGTTTTGAACAAAGGAATATTTACATTTTTTTTAATATAGATTAAATGAATTGTAATTTACGTAGCAAAATTTAACAGAAGTAATAATAATAATAGTAATAATAATAATAAAACTTACCCAAATGCTCCATAAGAATTGGAAAATTGCTTCAAACGCTGTTTTGACGGGTTGGTACGGCTCACATAGATCAGTGTGCGGTTGTCCCCAGGGCTGGACCCCGCGCTGCCGCTGTTCGTGACGGCGAACCGCGACCACAAACTGGACGCGACCGACGCGCTCCTGGTGGACGTGCTGCACACCAACGCGGGAGTCCAGGGCAAGCTGGAGCGCTGTGGACACGCCGACTTCTACCTCAACGGCGGCGTCGACCAGCCCGGCTGCTCGGACACCTCTGGTCAGTTTGCTGGCGGTCCCTTATATTTAACCTTTATAGGACTTGCTACATTAGTGTACCACTTATTAAAAAAAATTATCCATGTTATATGGATATATCTTGTGGTCTGCGACTGTATTGTATGATATTTTTATGAAATAATTAACACTGCATCAGTCAATTCTTACTAGTTTTTAATTAGCATGGTGCGTTTCGGCAGCATGCTGCCATCATCAGTTGCATTATACGAGGGCCATCTGGAAAGTGGTACCCATTAGTGTCACATTAAAGCTGTATTTATAGCCCGCGGTTCCTCCGTGGCGGAGCAACCGATGTGATTTTGCGGAGGCTCCGCTCGTCACTCACACAGCAGGTGTTTCAGCTGCAGTGACCTTGGATACCCTGTTCCCAACCGGTGGCCAGACATATGGCGCACCAAACAGCCCCATTAACCACCATCTAAGCGGTTTGGAAGTGCGGCCTCTGGTACTGTGACGCCGCAGTGGAAGAGCGGAGAGGCCGCTACCGCATCAGTGCCAATAAACAGGTCCACGCTGCCTTATGAGAAACAACGCACTGCCAAACCGCCGCGGTTCCTCCGCGGTTCCTCCGCAGCGAATGACGTGCTTCGTCCCTTTGAGGCATCATCAGATAATGTGAAGGCAAAAAGGAAACACGATGTGGTGCATTCTACAAATATGTACAAAAAATTTAACAGTTATGAAAAAATAACAATAAATCAGGGGGTGGGGATTGGGATTACCATATATGGCTCAGACCTGTGCTTTATGAAATAAATAATTTATAGAAATTAAAAGAGAATAAACTTAGATAACCGATATATGGTGAGCAATGTTGACAGATAGCTCGCCATATATCGTTTACATAAGCTTTTTTTTTATTTTTATTTTTTTTTAGTTCGTTTCGGCCTACTAGGGACCACGAGGCTCGTCTTAAGTCTCAGCTAGGGTCTTCTGCTTTTTCTTGGCCCAATACGCCTTCATCTTCTGGCTGTGAGCCTGCTTCCTCTCATCCGTTTATTCTCTTTTAATTACTATAAGGTAGTTATTTCATAGATAGAACCAGGCCGTATTTGGTAATCCCGATCCTCACCCCCTGATTTATTGTTACTGTACCAGCGACCAGTATGGAATGAAACCGGCTTTAAAAATGAAAACGGCTAGGAAACATTAGAAGACCTGCTCTTTAGCAAACAGCCGTCGCCTTTCTACTCAGAAGGTATCTTCACTGCAATTCCAGTAAAATCGGTCATGGTGGATCGTAGGAAACGTATATAGAATGTAATAACTACAGTATTTAACGTAAAAATCATAGTCCACATCTACAGCTGAACGCAAAACGTCACAGACGTGGCAATAAAACGGCAAAGGCAATCAAACTATTACCCAACAAAGAATAAACCAATTCCACAATAGGTGCTACAGCAGAACAACACACGGCAAGAAACTCAAAGTCTATGGCTTTATAAGCTACAGTAATTACACTCAAAAGCATTTGCGCGTATAATAAAGACGACTGTAGTGTAAATGTGCAAATCATTATTCCATTTCGAACTCTCGTGTGTAAAAAAAAAAAAAAAAAAAAAAAAAAAAAAAAAAAAAAAAAAAAAAAATAGTGTTACAGTCAGAAAGTTTGACTCAGAACACCTGTGATAGCAAGCTGAAAAGTAACAGTTCCGTGTTTTTATGTGATAATTCTTACACTTTTCAAATAAAACAATGTTCAGTTCTATATTCATCATGTCTGCACATTTATTTCTCAACATAGCGACCCAGACAATGAATTCATTTCTCCCAACGCAACGAGACACCAGTTTCGTACCGTCATTGTAGTATGATTTTGCTGACAAAGGTAAAATCTCACCTCTGCCTGTATCACTTCACCAATACGAAAATGCACTCGTCAAAGGTGTTTTTGTGTGTTGAAAATAAAATCAAAATTTTATTGGGCCACGTCAGAACTGCAAGAAGGATGAATCTATGAGAGTGGAATCAAGAACTGTTGGAGATGTGAGAGCAGTTGTGTATTGTCTGACACCGTCGTCGTCAAGAATTCGAGTCCTCATGTGTGAGCGAACTCTTAGAATTCCGTTTCCTGCATACCGTCATAATTACGTTGCAGACTGTGATGTTAGACGCTACAAACCAGCACTGTAGCTAGCTAGCTACGTCAGCGAAGTGCAGAAGTCGACTGAGAAATATACCAGACATGTAATACATGTATTACCTTGCAACACATTCTCGTATACTTGTCGAATTACTAGTCATACTGACAAAGCCAATTAAGACAATTGTCTGCAGTGTCACCAGCAGTATAGGGGCAAGTACGTAATGGGACGGTTTAAGTCTGATTAAGGAAGACCGACAGTTGCGCTTAATTCGTGCTCTCCCCACTGTTGGGCTTCAGCTGACGCTGACGCTAATCCTTCGTTTCCTGTCACCGGCAACAAACATCCGACGTCCTGTTACACTGAAGCAACTCTACGACTACGCCGCTCCTGGCGCTATTTTATCATAAAATTGACTGACTTTTAATTAAATTCACCAATTAAACGTCTCACTCGAACTGTAGGTATACAGGGTGCCCCATTTAACCTGACAAATCGAAATAAGTCGAAAAATACGCAAAGTACTCAAAAATGTCCTAGACAGAAAATGAATATCTCCAAGATGGACAGCTACCTGACTTGAAATCAAATCATCTCCCCCATCCCCTGAGGATGGAGGGTGGCAGCTGTCAAAACTTAAATAAGAACCCCCACTTTTATTGCAGATTAGGATTCCTCGCCAAAAAGTACCTAGGATTTGCTCGACGCACTATTTTCCATTCGTACTAAGACCACTGTAATCGGTTAAACAAGATTTATCATACGTTTCAATACATTACACAGTAAAGTGGACAATAAAACCCGCTTCTTCAGTAATGTAAGACCAGGCACGCTATGGTCCTTAATTTAAAATCGTTCTATCTGCGGGGCAGTGATAGGGTTGGTGAATTAATAATTAGGGGCGATGAACTGTCTTAAAATCTCTAGAAAAATGCACATCGAAAAAAGCAACTACAAACCTGTTAAAAGTACAGGTTGCACCATCCATGAATGTTGCCTACTTATTTATACTCGCGGTATTATATTGTACGTGGCGCTATAATACGGCAACGCTGTTGCAGCCATAAGTTGCACTGCGGCTCATGATCAAAGCACGAGGTAGCTCAAGTGTTCTTAAGATTCATTGAACAGCTGATCCTTTATTATTGATTCTAAAGTGTAATTTGATGACAATAACCGGAAACCACATTTTTTACGAATACAGTGCCATCTACCACGTTTACAAAATGATCTGTCGAGCAAACCCTAGCTATTTTTTGACTTGGAATCCGAATCTGCAATCAAATTGGTGGTTACTTCTTAAAATATCAAAGTCCCCCTCCCATTCTCCCTCAGGGGTCGTGAGCGGAGTTTTCAGGTCAGGAACATGTCCCCCTCGGAGATATTCATTTTTTGTCAGGAGTTATTTTGATTTGTGTCGTTAAATGAGCCACATATAAAACATGTTCTTTACTGTAATGCTAAGCAATAGCAGGACAACCACTGGAAGTAGTTACCTCCATAAATCTTTTGGTAGTGAGCACAAAGAACGATTTCAAGTCGAATTTTAATAGTGAGGAAGAAGATGGCAGATGCAGTGTACAAAGCAATTAGGGGATCAGGTGAGATAGTGTACACAATATTTTATTCAGATATTGGTTGAAATTGTAATTCGTGTGTGATACAATACGATATTTTGCTGCCGGAACTCTTTACTTGAGGTTTACATGGCGTTTAGTTAGAGCGAGGCACCATGGGGCTACCATAATAGTGGAAAGGTCATTCTCTGTGTCATCCAAAATGGTGTGCTATCGCCTCGGACGGCCAAAACAATTGCACGCCTGCGCGTTGTGGACTTTATGAGTTCATCAATCAGCTCTTGAGTGATATTCGGCCTTTCTTCCATGAGCGCAATATCCAGCTTTGCAACCGTTGTGGGAGGTGCTGCTCTGCCCCCAATGCGTCTGAAGAGTGCATCATAGACACGATCAATCGGGTTAACATCCGGTGAACAAGCTGGCCAATCCATTCGTTAAATCCCCTCAACTTCAAGCATGTTGTCCACCAGTGCAGCTCTGTGGAGACGAGCGTTGTCGTCCAGCAGCCGAACCCATCTCCTATGGCACCAGCGTAGCGAACAACAAAGGATCTCGTCTCCATACCTCTGAGCAAAGAAACCGCTAGTACTGGCTCCTGCCGACACCATTCGTCCACCACCATGATATGGTGATGTTTCCTGCACATAATCAGGATTCTTACGAGTTCCACGTTCTCTGCAGATGAGGGAACGACGATTGTCCGGCTGAACATAAAATCTCGACTCATCAGTCATTTGTGAACAGAATCCGGCGCCATTCGTTACGGCTCCAAACCTGATTTTCCTCCGCCCAGTTTCCGCGGGCAAAACGGTGTCGTGCTTTTAATGGCACACACACCATAGGCCTCCCTGCGTAGAGGCCTTATTCCCCAAGGCGATTTTGTACTGTTTTTATTAATATTTCGCGTCCTATTGCAGCCTGGAGGGTACGTTGCAGCTGAGATGCATTCAGCCTCCTGTCTCGATGGTTTGTTAGCGTGAGATAAGTCATCTCTTTCTGATGTTATCCGTGGACGACCTTGGCCTTGCCTTATTTTAACGGTTCATTTTGACTAAAATCGCGTCCAGGTCCTCGAAATCACACTTCGGGACACTCCAATAGCCGCAGTCATCTCTTTATAGTCTGTCCCGCTTCCAACCTTACTATGGCTCTCCACGCCATAGCTTCGGGTAAGTCACGTTGTTGTTGCATTGCACTACCTGCTCACTACACTATCTGAACGCAGCTGCTTGTGTAATTCGTTAGTTAAACACAAGACAACACCAACCACATCTGCAGTAACTTTCAGTTATTGCCACTATCTCGGTTTCTGTAATTCTTCTTTTACGTATGAGCCATATAGACTACGATTATTTCAACTGTTTTCCTTTGTTTACTTCCATATTTCTCTCATCATTTTCAGATGTTCCTCTCTTCTTTCTTCGGTCCACTTGGCTCCAGTTCCCTTCTTCGGTGTTTCCTAGAAAAATTTGTCGTCCTTTAATTTCTTCCTGAGTGGTAGTTTTTTCTCGATATTTTGTTGGGTAATTTGGCCCTCGTTCAGGTCCCTTCGCACTTCTATGCAACATGTGTTGTCCATTTTTAATTTACTGAAGAAAGAGAACAGTCTTTTTGTCAGTCTGTGACCGTAGAAAGGTATTCTTCTTTTCCTAATTACATCAGCGATTTTTTTCAATTTGTGTATAGATTTCCCTATTATGACGCTTTCTGTATTGCGTCTGCTCTTTAACTGGCCCCAAGATTTTGCTTAATATTTTTCTTTCAGTACTTTGCAGTGATTCCATCATTGAATTTTTGATTGAAATACAAGGTATTACTGTTATTGCCTTTTTGTTCAGAGTCAAACATTCTGCTGAATAGATTGCTTCTGGGAGAATTACGGTAGAGTAGTGAGCCAGTTTAGTATTGATGGATATTGACTTCTTGTTATATATGTAATTAGTGAGGTAGTTATGTTGTTTTCATATTAGTAACTCTTGCTTTAATGGCTTCTATCTCTGAAATTTTGCAATTACTTCTCCGGAATTCCTGAACTTATTTCTCCTCTTAGTTTTTCCATATTTAGTTATCATTATGTTTGAAGTTGTGTTAATGTTTGTCAGAAAATTTGGTTTTCTTAAAACAGATTTGTAAGCCTGCTTTTTCACTTTGTTCTCTGATCAATTCAACTTGTGTCATAGCTGTTGCTACTGAGTCTGAAATATTAACTAGGGCATCTGCAAATGCTAGACATATATGTAGGTGGTCCGTTTTGTAAACTAATATAACTCCCTAATTGATTTGGCTTTCTCTTAATGACTCTCTCCGTTCCCTTGCAACTTTTTCTAGGACACATGGGTGTATTTGTTGTGCTTAGCGTTAAGTTTACGTAGTTTGTAGGCCTAGGGTAAGTCCCCTATATTTACAAACACTTGTGATGTTGTCAGACCGGTTCGGATGCTCGCACCACCGCGCGCCGCTGTACTTCGCGGAGTCGGTGTCTGCGGGTCGGTCCGGCGACGGCGGCTTCTGGGGCTGGCGCTGCGGAGGCCTCAGCCTCTTCCTGCTGGGCCTGTGCCCCGCGAGGGGGCAGCAGGTGCTCATGGGCGAGTTCTTGGACCCCAGGTCAGCACACATTTCTTATTTATATAAATATTTTGGTTTGCCGATGATACCACCTTGGTAGTGAAGGATGTTGTTTGTACACTACTGGCCATTACAATTGTTACACCAAGAAGATATGCAGATGATAAACGGGTATTCATTATACTAGAACTGTCATGTGATTACATTTTCACGCAATTTGGATGCATAGATCCTGAGAAAACAGTTCCGAGAACAACCACCTCTGGTCGTAATATCGGCCTTGATTCAAACAGAGCTTGGATGGCGTGTACATGTACAGATGCCCATGCATCTTAAACACCATACTACAGTTCATCAAGAGTAATGACGCATATTCCGACGAGCCAGTTGCTCGGACACCATTGACCAGACGTTTTCAATTGGTGAGAGATCTGGAGAATGTGCTGGCCAGGGCAGCAGTCGAACATTTTCCGTATCCAGAAAGGCCCGTACAGGACCTGCAACACGCGGTCGTGCTGAAATGTAGGGTTTCGCAGGGATCGAATGAAGGGTAGAGCCACGGGTCGTAACACATCTGAAATGAAACGGCCACTGTTCAAAGTGCCGTCGATGCGAACAAGAAGTGACCCAGACGTGTAACCAATGGCACCCCATACCATCGCGCCAGGTGACACGCCAGTATGGCGATGACGAATACACGCTTCGAATGTGCGGTCACCGCGATGTCGTCAAATACGGACGCGACTATCATGATGCTGTAAACAGAACCTGGATTCATCCAAAAACATATCATTTTGCCATTCGTGCATCCAGGTTCGTCGTTGCACACCATCGCAGGCGCTCCTGTCTGTGATGCAGCATCACGGATAACCGCAGCCATGGTCTCCGAGGTGATAGTCCATGCTGCTGCAGACGTCGTCGAACTGTTCGTGGAAATGGTTGTTGGTTGTCTTGCAAACGTCCTTATCTGGTAACTAAGGGATAGGGAGGTGGCTGCACGATCCGTTACAGCCATGCGGATAAGATGCCTTCTAGTAATACAAGCCGGCCGCGGTGGCCGAGGGGACTGAGGCGCTCCAGTCACGGACTGCACGGCCACTACGGTCGGTGGTTCGAATCCCCCCTCGGGCATGGATATTTGTGCCGTCCTTAGTTGTAAGTAGTTCATAAGTAGTTTGTAAGTTTAGGGACTGATGACCCCGTAGTTAAGTCCCATAGACTCTACAAACATTTGAACATTTAGTAATACAAGGCAGTTGGGATCCAGCACGGCGTTCCGTATTGCCCTCCTGAACCCACCGATTCCATATCCTACTGACAGTCAATAGATCGTGAACAACCCGAGCAGCAATGTCGCGATACGATAAATCGCAACAACGATAGGCTACAATCCGACCCTTATCAAAGTCGAAAACGTGATGGTACGCGTTTCTCCTCCTTACACGAGGCATCACAACAACGTTTCACCAGGCAACGCCGGTCAACTGCTATTTGTGTATGAGAAGTCTGTTAGAAACTTTCCAGATGTCAGCACGTTGTAGGTGTCAGCACCAGCGCCAACCTTGTGTGAATGTTCTGAACAGCTAATCATTTGCATATCACAGCATCTTCTTCCTGTCTGTTAAATTTCGCGTTTGTAGCTCGTCATCTTCGTGGTGTACCAATTTTAATGGCCAGGAGTGTAATAATCGCACAGGATGAAATAATGCAGTGCAAGAGATAAGTTCATGGTTTGTAGATAATAAGTAGTTTCAAAATCACAGTAAAACTTACGTTTAACAATTTCTAACAGACAAGTGAACAAAACCTGACATTTTGATTACCCATAATGGGCAGATGATAGGTGAGACTGAACAGGTCAGATCATAAGCTCCAGAATGATACTTCCACTCTGCAGCGGAGTGTGCGCTGATGTGAAACTTCCTGGCAGAAGTAAAGTTGTGAAATCGGACCCCGAAGCGTGCCGGGATAGCTCAGACTGTAGAGCCATTTTCCGCGAAAGCCAAAGGTCCCAGGTTCGAATCCCCCTTTCCGGCACACAGTTTTAATCTGCCAGGAAGTTTCAGACCTAAGCTGTCGTGGAAAGCTCGTGTTCGGGATCCTATTCAAAAACCAAATTCTGCTTTATTTACTATTAGAACAGTAATTTTTCAACACGAAAATTAGTCTACTATGTTTACTTTCATTCACTTATGACGTATGGTGTTTTTTGTGGGGGGGGAGGGGGGGGACTCAATCAGAAAGGATATTCGTGGCTCAGAAACGGGCGGTTCGAGCAATATTTTGTGTAAATTCGCGAACTTTGTGTCGGTCCCTTGAGTAATCTGAGATTTCTGACGTCGTCACAATACTTATGTCGATCGTTGTTAACAATATCAACTTATTGCAACGAGTTAGGAGATTTCACTCGATTAATACTAGAGAGAAATCCAATCTACATTTGGACTACACCTACTTGACTTCTTGAGCAGAAAGGCGTGCAGTATTCTCCAGCATCCATTTTAAATAAGCTGCTACAAGAGCTCAAGAATCTTAGTAATAACCCACACGATTTCAAGTCTAAATTGAGGAATTACATCATGGCTCACTCCTTTTATACTCCTGGGAAAATTTAAAAAAAGTTAATCTAATTTCTTTTATTCGTTATTGATTCTTTTTACTTTGGCTTAAGATTGTCATGTGCTTTAAGTTTTTCTATTATCATTCTTGTGATAAAATTTCATGTACTGACTTGTTCCATGACCACGGACTCTTGCTCCTCAATTAGGTCCTGTGGAACAGAAAACCATATTATTATTATCGTTATCATTATTATTATTATTAATCCTGGTAAAAGTTCCATTTCCAATTAGAAATTACCACGTGATGCATCCAGTTGTTCTATATGTAGATTTAGTTGGGGGTATTTCTGTCCCAATTGCTGGTATGTGTTGTAATCATACGGCATAGACATAGACATGGACCGGGATTCGAAACCGTGTCAATTGTAGCCTCGGCAACTGTCATACTGCATCTCAGCGACAGAACATGAGTCAAGTGGTAAAATATATTGCCGTCGCAAGTATGTATGACGAATAGTCAGTGCAGGCGAAATGCCGCATAGGTCTCTGACATAAAACAACAGATAAAAGGGAGGCAACTAGGTTACAACAAAGGAGTCGAAGAGTGAGAAACCTCCCAAACGGAACGCAATAATCATAATTGGTGGTACTTGAGTATCACAAATAAGAGACTGTTTAGGTTGAAAAAAATATGTTTTATTCAGATATGACGCTTTTCGCCTGGTTAGGTCATCTTCAGATTATCTAACGAAGAAGAAAAACGAAAACTAGTACATAAAAGGCAATATTTACATGACAGTATACCAAAACTTTTTAAAAAGTTTTCTTTAGTAACAAAATAATTCTGTAATATGTACTAAAGTATTGTAATAATCAATGTTTTGTCTACTGTGTGATAGAGGGTGTTTTGATTAAAATGCACCCATATGACGTCATACGGTGACAATAACAATGAAAACTCTATAGCTGCGGTAGCATTGATCGTTAAAACCAAATTGATAGTGGCTTAAACTGAACGGCTTATTGAAACAGATTTTTGTTACGAGAATTACCATGCCTGTTAGTTGGAAAGAAGACCTACGATGCGTGAGGCCGTTTCCTGTCGGGGGTTCGAATCCCTCCCTCGGACATGGATGTTTGTGCTGTCTTTAGAATAAGGTAGTTCATAAGTAGTTTGTAAGTTTAGGGACTGATGACCCCGCATTTAAGTCCCATCAGCTTCACAAACATTTGAACATTTAGACCTACTCTATGCTCCAGGGACATCAAGCAAGGTATTCTCGGAATAAAAATGTATTTCAATAGTCCGTTCAGTTTAACCCGGTATCAATATGCTTTACCGGCCAATGCTACGGAGGTCTTGGGATTTGATTATTGTCTCTGTATGATATACTGCGGCTGCATTTTAATCAAAACACTATCTATCACAGAGTAGGCAAAACATTATTACAATTCTTTAGTATCGATTTCAGAATCGTTTTGTAGCTAAAGAATTTTTTAATAGTATCATGAAAATATTGTGTTGTATGTACTAGTTCTCCTTTCGGGTTGTTGTTGTTATTGGAGCTTTAGAGCGCTCAACACCGTGGTCATCTGCGCCCATACTAGGAAGAGACGAGTTCAATACTGCTAAACGGCACAGCAGACAGGCAAGGGAAGAGAGAAAACAAAAGGACGTACGCTCTTCCCCCTACATCATATGTTTAATAATGAAAGGTTCAGTGGAACTAATAAGAAACTAGACAAAATAGACAAATGGGGGACAAGGCTAAAAGGACGGTAGGCTAAACATAGAGGGATGGACTCAACGATCCTATCTTCCTCTATCTATATTTTAGAACCGTCGACCTAAGATCTTTGGTACGAGGTCGGTCAAAATACAAAATCGTAAAACGCGTGCCACTGTCATATCACTGTCAACTAAAAGAGAGCGGAGGTCATCCGACAAACCAACTCGTTCCGTCGCAGTATCATAGGAAATACGAGTAGTTAAAATATGCTGAACGGTTATCAGCACACCACAAGCATCACAAGTAGGGGGCTCGTCGCCACAAAGAAGAAATCTATGCGTCAGGGGGCAGTGTCCTACTCGAAGTCTTGTTAAGCAGACTTCAGCACACCTGACAGGCTGTACGGATGTACGCCAGGGCCTAACTGTGTCTTTTATTGACAGCAACTTATTATCCACGACTGCGGACCATTCTTGGTCCCAGAGGCGCATGACAGAGCTACTAAAAAATGACAGCGAGGCACGGAAAGGGAGAGGGCAATCAGCTACGTTCGGAAGCCGACAGGCCTCCTTGGCCGCGGTATCGGCCAACTCGTTTCCACAGATATCCCACATGGCCAGGTACCCAGCAGAAAGAAACCACCTTTCCTTGCCGTTGCAACTGCAAAAGGATATTTTGGATATTCTGGAAGGTCTTATCCGCTGGGTACAGATGCTAAATGGTCTGCAGAGCACTGAGTGAATCAGAGCAAAGCAGGAAGGTAGACCCAGTATGACGTTTCATCTGCTCCACTACTTGCAAAACAGCGTTAAAGTTCTGTGTCAAATACCGTGAACTGACAAGGCAGACGATATCTCAGGATTCGGGTGGGGAACACTACAGAGCACCCAACAGTATCCCCCTGTTTTGACCCATCTGTATAAATAACATTAAAAGTATGATGACTATTTAAAATGGTTCTCCTTACTTCTTCGTTAGATATCTGAAGATGCCCTAACCAGGGAAACGCATCATATCTTAATAAAACAGATTTCTGCAATCTAGAGCGTCTTTTACTCGAGAATTTCGACTTGATACGGTTGTTGTACCACTCCACAATAATGTAATAGGGAGAATTTTACAATTAAAGATCCCTTCCTTGCATATAGCGTATGCAGACGATCGCTACACGAGGCAGACACAAAATTGAAGATATCAAACAGACTCGTCAAACACCGGACGGACAGTTTATATTTTGTGAATAAGACATACAGGTCACGAGGAGGACGTGATCGTAGATCTCCCACGGCACCCTGACCTCACACCAACGATGCCGTGGCCACTTGTCATTGGTCAGTGTTGCACATCGGACACTTGGGCCGCTCACTGTTTTTACTTTGCTTCTTTCACAGTTCCGTACAGCTTCTACCTGTTATCGCGCTTGAACTCTGTTCAGTTTTTGAAACGCAACTTACCACTAAAGCCCCTTTTACACGATCCACGATCTTGTCTCAGGTGACTACTCAAGCTGAGGATGTCTACTGCAGCGGCGCTGGCATGTTATTCCCGCACTGAATCTGGCCTGTTTCGAGAGGTCGTTTTCGTTTAGACGATAGCACCAAAATTGTAGCGCTGTCTGCTGCTTAGTTTCGTATCTGAATGACGACGTGAGGTTATAGGGCAGATTTTACATGGGAGCAGAAAATGATATTGAGGTTACTGATGACAAAAGGGTAACATATATTTGATATTCTCGTCTAATATCATGTCGTTAATTCTATACCCCATTTATGACCTAAAAATACAAAGCCACAATCCAAAAATTTCGAAACTTATAAATTTACTAGCTGAAGAAACTTTATTCTTGCAAATACATAAAACAGTTCCGAAATGAAGTAAAAAAACTGTTTACTTTAGTTTTCTTATCTTGTTTTCTTGCTAATTCAACGCAAAGTTCCTAGTGATTGGAAAAAAGCGCAGGTGACTCCCGTGTATAAGAAAGGAAAGAGAACTGACCCGTACAATTACAAGCCAATATCGTTGACATCGGTTTCATGTAGAATTTTGGAGCATATTCTCAATTCGAATATAGTAAATTTCCTTGAAACGGAAAAGCTTCTTTCCATGAATCAGCACGGGTTTAGGAAACATCGTTCATGTGAAACTCAGCTTGACCTTTTCTCACATGACATCTTGCGAGCCATGGACGAAGGGCAACAGGCGGATTGTGTTTTTCTCGACTTCAAAAAGGCGTTCGACGCGGTGCCACACTGCAGACTGCTAACGAAGATACGAGCTTATGGAATAGGTTCACAGATTTGTGACTGGCTGGAAAACTTCCTAAGTAATAGAACGCAGTACGTTGTTCTCGACGGCGAGTGTTCATCAGAGACGTGTGTATCGTCAGGCGTGCCCCAGGGGAGTGTGATAGGACCGCTATTATTTTCTATCTATATAAATGATCTGATGGACAGAGTAAGTTGTAATTTGCGGCTGTTTGCTGATGATGCTGTGGTGTATGGGAGGGTGTCGTCTGTAACTGACTGTAATAGCATACAGGTTGACTTAGACAAAATTTCTAGTTGGTGCGAAGAATGGCAGCTAGCTCTCAAAGTAGAAAAATGTAAGGTGATGCGCAAGGTAGAAAAAACAATCCTATAATGTTCGAATACAGCATCAGTAGTGAGCTTCTTGATGCTGTCGCGTCATTCAAATATCTAGGCGTAACATTGCAGAGCGATATGAAATGGAACGAGCATGTAAGGACAGTTGTGAGTAAGGCAGACAGCCAACTTCGGTTTATTGGGAGAATTTTGGGAAGATGTATTTCACCTGTAAAGGAGACCGCGTATAAAACGCTTGTACGACCACGTCTTGAGTATTGCTCAAGTATTTGGGACCCGCAGCAGATCGGTTTGAAGGAAGACATAGAGGCGGTTCAGAGGCGAGCAGCTAGATTTGTTACCGGTAGGTTCGACCAATGCGCGAGTGTCACGGAAATGCTCCGGCAACTCAATTGGGGATCGCTGGAAGAAAGACGACGTTCTTTTCGTGAATTTCTGTTAAGTAAATTTAGAGGACCGGAATTTGAAGCTGAGTGTAGTACGATGTTGCTACCGCCTACTTACATTTCGCGTAAAGATCACAAAGACAAGATAAGAGAAACTGGGGCTCGTACTGAGGCATATAGGCATTCTTTTTTTCCTCGTTCAATTTGGGAGTGGAATAGGAAAGGAAATGGATAGTAGTGGTACAGTGTACCCTCCGCCACGCACCTTACGGTGAATTGCGGAGTATGTATGTAGATGTAGATGTAATGGTCATATGTCGTCGAAAACGATTTTCTCTTCTAATAATTCTGATCTTTCCGTGTTGAAATAATGTTCGTCAAAACACGAGTATATATACAGGGTGTTACAAAAAGGTACATACTAACGAAACAGTGGGGGTATTTTGACAATTGTCTGCACGAATTATTTCAATTTACATTTAAAGAGAAATACTAAAATGAGCTCCAACATGGAAATTAAGCGTTTCTGGACACACGTCCACATGACATATCTTCTTTCTTTGTGTGTGAGCACTGTTTCCTGAAAGTTTGGCCGTCCCTTTTTGTAAGACCCTATATATCAGTTCAGGCTTTTTCCTCTAAAACGTTAATATCTTTCTGTTTGCAGATATTTCTTCTCTTTTGTAAGAGAACACTAGTGGTAAAAAGAATTTTAGGCTCTGTTGCAACCTTTTCGGTGTGATGAAAACACAAAGAAAAAATAGAAAATAGTTGAAGATGCGAATGAGTCCGACCAGAACGGGTTAACTTTCCGGTGTTAGCAGACATCACTACAGTTCCTTGCTTCTGCGCATGCGTATTCTGCAGCACACTCGAAAATTTAGAACTCCGCATTCGGCACAATCTATAGATCATTGACGTCATACACGCACTCGCGATGTAGTTGGCGGCTGATTTAAACGAAGGCACGAAAGGCGCAGGCACTTCGAGTAGTCGAATTTCAGCAGAAAGTCGCTCGTTTAAATGGGGCTTAAATGTGACTTGTTGGTTGTGGATACCCCTGCAACATATTGGTTATACTGTATGCATAACGGGTTGCCTGGTTGCGGACCGCGAAGGAGAAGCACAGCGTATCTTAACACATGCGGTAAGGTGCAGTCCCTGTTCCCTGTTTTGTTTTCTTGCGTGCGTTGATAATTGTCGTTCACCGTATCAGCTGGAGTGGCAAACACGTACGCACAGTCAGCGCTGAGGTTAAAAGTGTTCCGACAAGCAACTACTGAGCTTCGGCTATCGCCACGTATCCAGCAGGCCGACAATTTACACCTAATTTAAATGCTGGGCTTTGGTTGCCGCTAAACTCGGTAAACACAGTGGCGCGCCTGCTGCCGCGATTACAGACCGACAATTACCTGCAAGTGGGCAACAGGCCGTCCAGCCTGCTCTTTAGGTCGAGCGGGCGGGGAGATAAGCTGGAAGCGATCCAAATATTTTGGGCTTAAAAAGTACTTATAAAAATTACTTTGTGCTGACTATAACTCCACTTTATTAAAGCCTGACGCGTTTCGACATATATTATCAAAGGCTATAAAAAGACGATGGTATTAATATTCCATACAGCACTTTGATAAAACATGACGAATAAGTAACAATAACGCTATACTCACCAAAGCTCTATTTAAAAAATTAAAAAATTCCCCTTAAAACTATTAGTGTCATAGACATATGTAATACATAAAAAATGTTTATAGTTCACCACAAAACCTCTATCGGAGGGTCAAGTGCATACTGAAGTCTGCTTGACAGTCAGTGCCTATGTGGTAAATCCGCTGTCTTCTGCTCCTCTCTCTCTCTCTCTCTCTCTCTCTCTCTCTCTCTCTCTCTCTCACACACACACACTCACACACACACAAACACACTTTTTTTTAAAATACAGTTGTATATAGCTTAGTGCTGTACAAAAATTGTTTTCTGTTAGACTATACAATTTTAGATGAGTGCTATACAAAACATTTTCTAAAACATTACAAATAAAGGAGAAGCAATGAATTAAATTTTGTGATGTGGCCGGGAATCGAACCCGGACCTCTATGCATACTAGGCCGACGTCTTACCGTTATACTACCATATAACTAAGAGACAAGGCGCCTCGGAATAGTTTAAGTACGACTTCCCCCCCACATCACAAACTTTAATTCAGCTTCTGTGTTCCAAAGATAATTGCCATTACTGGAACATAAAAGCTGAACTAAAGTTTGTGACGTGGAAGAAAGTCGTACTTAGACTATTCCGAGGCGCATTGATTGTTAGTGATGTGGTGGTCTAACGGAGGGCGCCGTGGCTCAGCGCGCCCGGTCAGAGAGCTCAACGCTCTCTGTAATAAAAAAGCTGAGCCAAAACCTCATCGAACGAGAACGAACAAACCCGATCAGCGTCCGCAACGAACAGAACTACCAATAGAACAAATAATACAAAAAAAAAAAAAAACGGTAACACGTATGACTATTAAGCATGGAGGTCTGGGTTCGATTCCCGGCCACATCACAAATTTTAATTCATTGCTTCTCCTTTATCTGTAATGTCTTGGACATATTCGAGACGAAAAACTGTCTCAGGGTTACTTCAATTAAAATTAAATTGGTATTTAAAACATTTTCCGTTACACTATACTCTGATATCTTCAGGCCAGATAAAAAAAACTGCTGACAAACACCAAACTCATAGTATCCTTACAGAATACAGGTAAGGGTAAATGAGGGACTGAGGGGGGGAGGAGGCAGGTGAAGGGGAGAAGCATATACAAAGAGCTGTTAACGAAGAGCAAGCACCAACAGCCTACAAAAAATCACTCTTTGGTCATTTCTGTCGCGTACAAGATTGCATTGTGCTTCTCATTTATCACAAAGAGCTCTATAACACAAATAAGAATACTCACTTCTATGGCATAACAAAAATTTTATACTGCACCCATTTAAAATTGTATAATATAACAGAAAACGATTTTGTACAGTACTAAACTATTTAAATTGTATTTAGAATAAGAGAGTGTGTGTCACTGACAATAAAGCACAATTCAATATGCACTTGACCATCCTATAGAGATGTTCTAGGGTGAATTGTAAACATCTTTTATGTACTACATATGTCTATGGCACTCATAGTTTTAAGGGGAGTCTTTAATAGAGTTTTGGTGAGTGTAAAGTTATCATTACTTATTCGTTATGTTTCATCAAGGTGTTGGATGGAATATTAATACCATTGTCTTTTTATAGCCTTTGATAATGACGTATGTCCAAACGCGGAAGACTTTGATAATTTGCATTTGTGGTCAAGTCAGTTAAAGTCATTTTCAAGTGCATTAAAATGCCGACAGTGTCTCACAAAAGTCTAATGAAGACAGCAAGAAATAGTACTTTACAGACTTTTGTTAATTTTACATTTTTGAGATTTCTTTGCTGTTCTTAATAATTAATCGATATTTACCTCTCTTCTTGTTATTTAATAAAAATGTGCTTAGCTACAACCCTAGGAGAAAGGTTAAAACTCAACATCGGCACAAGAAGGAGTGAATTATGCTGCCACAAATGTCTTTGGTCACTTACGAAACTGTGTAAAAACTCTGACAGATAACCTAACAGCTTTTAGAACGATATTAAGAAATTACCAAATGACAACTCTTCCTTCTCCATAGATGAATGTTTATACTTAAATCTGCAATTTTACAAAAAATAAAACTATAAAAAATGGAAAAAAATGTAACAATACCTTATATTAAGCTGACATATTCTACATCATTGAGAAATGTCATATGCATGAGCAACGGAACAACTTATAATTTTATCTACTCTCCAACGACAGTATTTCGTATAATATTAAACGTGCGAATGCTAGAATTACAAACTTTCTGCTGATTCAGATTCCGTAGTGTTATTCTAACCATAAGCCACAATCCATGGATAAAACTTTCCTGTTTTGTGTAAAAGCAATATCGATGAGGAAAACAAACGGCTACTTGTTGTGTACGCAGTCTTTGTTTGATATCATATATGTAAGAAGAAAGAAGGTACAAGCAAGAAGCAATTTGTCTAATAGTTTTAATTTCCCTACTATTGTAACTGAAACTGGCTGCAAGAAGGAAAACGATCCCACACCTAGAAGTCGGTTTTAACAGAAAACCTGTACATTAATAGCTTATCTCTGTGAATGCTTATATGTGTATCAAGTAAAGATAATAAATACGCTTCTCTGAAAACTGAAAAACAGTTTCCCATGTGATTTATTTTAAAAATGTTCAAATGATTGTAATCCTAACGGACCAATCTTCTTAGGTCATTGGTCCCTAGACTTACAAACTATTTAATATAACTTACGCTAAGGACAACACAGACACCCTTGCCCTTGGGAGAACTCGAACCTCCGGCGGGAGCGTCCACGCAATCAGTGGCAACACGCCTTAGATCACGCGGCCATCGTTCTACACTTCTGGATTACTGCTTCGAAGTCCCGAGTATGTCGTAGTTTGTGAAAGGTTTCCCTTAATATAGATTGATTATTTTCACCGTGTAAAAAATCTAGGGTTTGACCTAGGAGACCATACAGAGCAAATAAGTTCTAATTAAATTACATACCGAAACACATGGTTTCTGAGCTAGAGACCATTCATTCAATGATACATAGACAATGCGCGCTCCACAGCAAGGCGCCTTAAAGCGCTCGGCCACTCCACCGCGGCGTTGACATTTCCTTTAGTGTGTACCTGCTGTTCCATGCAGCCACAGAAAAAAAAATGTTTGTTAAGCTTATGGGACTTAACTACGGGGTCATCAGTCCCTAAACTTACAAACTACTTATGAACTACTTACGAACTAGGACGGCACAAATATCCATGTCCGAGGGGGGATTCAAACCCCCGACCGTAGTGGCCGTGCTGACCGTGACTGGAGCGCCTCAGTCACCTCGGCCACCGCGGCCGGCGCAGCCACAGAGTTACAGTATTTGTCGAAAATGAGTATGTGACTCAACGCACGCGTATTCACCCTGCATTTGACACACGAGCACTAAAATCTCAGTGGTGACTACGCTGCTACATTGCCCCCACATCTGTAATGGGCTCTGCATGAACAATACTTTTGAGATGGCCCCACAACCAGAAATCGCGCGAGGTGAGGCCTGGCGAACTAGCGGGCCACGCAACTGAATCTCATAGCCTGATTCATCGACGAGGCGGAGTGGGCTGGGCAGCATCATGCAGCAGCCACAAACCCTTCTGCTCATCAGTGGCACAGAATGAAGACAGTACCGATCTCTAGCAGGAAAGCATGCCTACTGCAAGAGTGGAGCAGCACGTGTTAGACACCAGTCTCTGTAACGAAGTGTGACTGATTAAACGTTCTCTATCAAGGAAACCACACATTTCCTGGCATAAGTTTATCATACCTTTTTAGTTCCGTATCCTCGATCAATCCTTTGGGTTTGTACACGTAGGAAAAAATACACCCTTTTTATTACACACGCACACACACAATACACTATATATTCGCCAGAATTTTCATTACCGTACCGTCTAAAAGTTCGAAGTAAAACGCCGCACGGGAATGGCTGTGTGATCTAAGGCGCCTTGTCAGGCTGCCGCTCCCCGTCGACGGTTTGAGTCCTCCCTCGGGAATGTGTGTGTGTATGTATTTTGTTCCTACCATAAGTTAGTTTAAGCTAGTTTAAGTATTTTTGAAGTCTATGGAGAGATAATTTCAGCAGTTTGAATTTTTCGAAGTAAATCGAGATTTTTTTATATGGACTTTAAATATTGGTAGTAGAGATTAAGTTGTACGAACCGATTGGAGTTTGAATTCAAAAGTAATAGCACTATACATAACTACAACACTAGGAGAAATAATGACCTTCACTATCCAAGGTTAAATCTTGATTTGGCACAGAAAGGGGTGAATTATGCTGTCAAAAACGTCTGTGGTAACCTACCAAACAGCGTCTAAAGCCTGACAGACAGCCAACTTGCTTTTTAAAACAAATTAAAAGAAATTCTGAATGGCAACTCCTTCTACACCATACGAGGGTGAAGGTCGGGTGAGAGTTTAAAATAGGGAAAGTTTAATTTTTAAAACTCACAACCACCAACTGCGAACCAAATTCCTAAACATGCAAAAACGATGGATTTGTGATTGCTACTGTTTGACTCATTTTCTAGGGGCTGATATCACACGTTCGCAGCTTTCCTTCTCTGCATATGATTAACAAAAAAATTCATAATAAAATCAAGTTTATGAGAGAAAAGGGTGTACTAACTACTATTTTTGAAAACACGTGAAAGTTCACTTTATGTTGTTTATTTCACAATATTAGAACCCTGTGGCTGATACGTCTGTACGTCGACACATTTATCAAATAAAGTTATTATAGCTCGTGAGCCCCCAGACAAAAATGAATATTTGTCGCAAATTGTTTTCACACCATGTGGCTGTCTCAAACACCGTTTATGTTCGTGCCTATGCGACGACACGTGTTACATTAACAAATCACAGTCACTTTAATTCAATGCGATGCACACCTTGTTCCACCGGCTAAATATTCACAACACACAGTAGCACTCGAGTCAACTTGGTGCAGTCTACGACGAGCAACCACAGAGGGTGTTGGTGTTGACTTATGTTTCCTCTACAAGCTATTAGGTACACGTAGAGTGGTGAGCAGGTATTGCAATGGTACAACGAGACTTATCCAAAGGTACGGCATGGCGAGCCATAGGAGGGTTGGAATCGGGACGGACACAGAGGGAGTTAGCTGCAGCTATTGGAGTGTCCCAAAGTGTAATTTCCAGGACAAGGACACGAGTTCAGGCAGCAGGAATCGTTGAAACAAGCAAGGCCAAGGTCGTCCACGCGTTAACATCAGCAAGAGATGACCGTTATCTCCGGTTAACAGCAGCAACTCGGCTGCAATGTACCCTCCAGGCAGCAACAGGAAGCGCGGTTTGAACATAAACAGTCGGAAATTGCCTATGGTAATGTTGCCTCTTCACACGAAGGCCTTTGTTCCCTCATCTGGAGAGAACGTGGAATTCGGAACAATCCTGCTTACGAGCAGGAAACATCACCATATCACGATGGTGTAAGAATGGTGTGGGCAGGTGTCAGTATTAGCGGACATAGGGACATCTATGTCGTTAACAACGGCGCTTTGACTGCTCAGAGGTATACAGAAGATATCGTGCGACATTTTGTTGTGTCCTACGCTGATGCCATAGGAGTTGGGTTCCTTCTAGTGGACGATAACGTTCGTTCTCACAGAGCTGTACTGGTCGAAAACATGTTTGAAGCTGTGGGAATTGAACGAATGCATTGGCTAGCTTCTTCACCGGACTTAAACCCGATTGAGCATTTCTGGAATACACTCGGTGACGCATTACAGCCAGACCAGCACCTCCAAAACGGTTGCAAAGGTGAATATTGCACTCGCGGAAGAATGGCCAAATATTCCTCAAAAGCTGATAACCTCTTACAGCCCATGTCACACAGGTGTGAGACTGTACTGGCCATCCGAGGTGATACACACCATATTAGAGGACAACTTTTTCACTATTATGGTAGCCCCATGGTGCCTCACTCTAAGCAAACGCCATCTAAACCTCAAGTAAAGAGTTGCGGCATCAAAATATCGTACGGTATCAAACAAAAATTACAATTGTAACCAATATCTCAATAAAATACGTTACCATAAGTATTTTATGTATATCAGCTGTTCCCCTGTAGTGTAAATTGCATTAGTGGTACTGGCACAGTACCTGTGCATTACTAACAAGGAGACCATATGGGTATTGGATTATAGAATTCTTTGATATTCATGGTACATGAAGTTCAGAACTCAAATAACAATCAGCCAAAGCCATTCGACGCAACTCTCAAAAATTCTAGATAAAAATCGTCTTTGAAGTTTTGCAAGTAAACGTAAGTACGAATGATGTAACCAGTTATCGCAACTGTCGGCGTAGGTGAGGTGTTATCGTACTGGCGTTACAACCCTGGGGTCGGTGGTTCGAATCCTGTCGTGGCAGGTTATTTGTTTATTTATTTATTTACGTTCTAATACTTACACAATTTTAATATCTAATAGTAATTTTTACGAAAATTGCACGTAGTTTTGTTTACTCGTCATTTTCTGTATTTTATAGAAGGTTGTTAATAATGATGGTTTCAATAAAAAAGACATAAGTTAAATTTTTTACAGTATTGCCTTCAGTATTAGATGACGACAGTAGTCTTTGATTGTTCAGTTTGTGGACAGATACAACACTGATTTTGGAAAGTCATCTCCATAGCTAATGAAGGCTTTCCAAGCAGCTGACCTACTCAACCATCGTTTCAAGTGACAAGTTTTTCAGCTCATCTACATACACATAAACAAAAACTGACACAACACGAGGAATTAGAAATCCCAAAATGTTTACCGAGCGAGGTGGCGCACTGGTTAACACACTGGAGTCGTATTCGGAAAGATGGTGGTTCAAATCCACCTCTGGCCATCCCAATTTAGATATTCCGTGATTTTCCTAAATCAGTCCCGGCAACTGCCAGGATGGTTCCTTTCAAAGGGCACGGCCAATTTACTTTCCCCCAGCCTTACCCAAAAATCCGAGCGTAAGCTTCGTCTCCAATGACTACGCTGTCGACGGGACGTTAAACCCTAAGATTCCTTCCTTCCAAAATGATTTATGTAAATGAATTCGAAAACGAAAGAAATGTTTGTATCGCAAGGAAAGTACATGGGCTCGAACAAACATATCTATATCGACGTTTGCTTACAGGATCTCTACGTATACCTCAAAGTGCTGGTGGGTGTCGTTTTTCTGCAAAATTCTGCAATGATGCTCTAGATAGCACTGTAGATGTAATTGTGGATGCCATACGTAATGCAGATATTTTAACTATAACTTATGCAATAATCATCGTACATGTTCTCTAGCGTATTGTCATCAAAAGCCGTGATGATAGTTGCAACTTTAACCTTCTTCTCGGAAGACTGTTGGTATTCACTGGCACTTCTTCCATTGCCTCTTCCCGCACTTACCATAGCACTTGCAATGAGTTAATCGTCATCATCACTATTATCATCATTACGTGTTAGTGTTACAACAGTATCTAACTTATGCTCATATTTCTGTACCATAACAGATACGAGATAGCATGTGATGATTCATCTTCTACACTAATACCATCTACACGAAGAAGGGTTCTTCGTAACTTCATGTCAACCAATCGCAATACATTAGCTGGATTGATTACCAATCGCCACCCCATCTGACGCTTCACCACACAAATAACGTCACAAAACGTAACTTCGGAGACACACTGCAACGTCCCTACTGGCGAACTAGTAGGTCAATGTGCAATCTGGCAATGCACACGCAGAGGCCTCTAACGGACGACTACAGAGTTTTGCAGATGCGGGAGTATCACTAGTGCAATAAGGGATCTTTACATTATCTCTCGTATGATTTTGGTGTATATGTGTTTGTTCGAGCCCAAGTACTTTCCTCGTCAGTGGGACTCAAACCACCGACTCCATGATTGTGAGGCCAGAACGCTACCACCTCAGTTACACCGACAGATGGTGCAGGTGTTTAGTACTTATGTGTACTTTGCAAAACTTATTTTCTCGAGAATTTTTGAGAGTTGCATCGAATGTCTTTGGCTGATTGTTATTATTGTTCTGAACTTCACCTACTGTAAATATAAAGAAATTCTAAAATCCGATACACATCTGGTATCCTTGTATGTGACATAGTTAGTTCTGGTTAGATTAGCCTAATACGTTTACTGCAATGTGGATGACGTTTGCAGGCAAGAGGGCTTCTTCGTGGTGCACACGGCATCTTCTCCTCCGTTCGCGCTGGGCCCCTGGAAGTCCAGCGACCCGTACCGCCAGCACACGCAGACGCTGCCGATGCCCACGGAGGCCATTGTAGACGACTGCCTGTCCGAGGACGAGGACGAAGGCCGCTTCCTGAGGCTGCTGCTGGGCGACCGCGAGCCAGAGCTGATGCTGCCCTGACGACACACAACTGCTTCCGCCCTGACCCAACACTGCCTGGAAGACGAGGCCTTGCCACATCACACCGAGAGGCCGAGAGCGCTAGCTGACTGGCTGGCCGCTGGAGCGCAGCCCACTGCCTCATAGCGGCTGGCCAGTCAGCTAGCGCTCGCGACCTCTTGGTGTGAAGTGGCAAGGCCTCGCCTTCTAGGCGGTGTTGCCTGACTGCACAGAACTGCTGCCGGCCTGACTTGACACCACTTAGAAAACAAGGCCTCGCAACCGGCCACGCCACGTCACACCGCTAGCTGACTGCTGGCCACTGGGGCACAGCCCACTGCCTCGTAGCGGCTGGCCAGTCAGCTAGCGCTTGCGGCCCCTCGGTGTGACGCGGCACAGCCTGTTGTGAGGCCTCGTCTTATAGGCGGTGTTGCCTGACTGCACAGAACTGTGCCACCCTGACTGCTTGCAGCCACTACCAGCATGCTGGACGATACCTGAGCAAGCCGAACCCCACCTATACTCGACACCAGTTCAAGAGCCAAAGAGAGATTAAGTTAGTCTCCACGATTTAATACCACAACATTTGTGCGCTCTCCTTTACTGAACTCTATTATGTACTTACATAAGTTACTGTACGGTGGCACTGGGGTACATAGTGAATGGCGTACTAGTAGCACTGCTTCCACTGTCAAACACAGTATAAATAGACAACTAGTGCCATTGTTATCCAACACAACATAAGAGCCATTTACTATTTCCTATTTCTTCATACCAATGACACTGGCAATGTAACTAGTGTATTACATGAATTGGCGCCCCCCCCCCCCAATTCTTCTCGCCTTGACAAGTAATCATATTCGGACCATTAAATGTGAGTTACATATCTCAATCCAGCACTCTCTCCAAACTATCGTTAGACGTAAGTGAACTACGTTTACTGAATCTGTACTTAATGCAGACACATCTAGCATCACGTTTCGAAAGACAGTGATAGGAAAAACAGGGAGATGACCAGAAACACAGTGGCAGAAAAAGTAATGCATCACAATTACTAATACATCGCTCAGTAGAAGCTAGGACTGGTTGATTGGATATCTCGATGGACATTAATAATTTGTCAGGCACAAAGATAAATCGCAGAGCAAATGGCAACAGTTGTTATATAATTTGCACACTGTCGCAAACTTCTTGTATTTCGTCATTCACTGACATTGTGTACACTCTCACAGTCTACGACATAAATTGCTGACAACACTGACTGTGACGTGCTACCATAGACATGCAAGGTACACATTGATGAAATACCGACCATGATTTTCACACACTCAGACCAGTTAATTTACTTGAAGTTTGAACAAGAGTACTAATCCACAGTATTATTCCCATTTACCATGGAGTCCTACTCAATGCTAACTCTCACCATGCCATACTGTGCATCATTAGCATCGACTGTCATACTAACTGATGTTACCATTTACAGTATCTTATCAGTATTCATTATCATTTGCTACGCTTTGTATTTACTACACCCTTTGTAATATGATGTTACCATCGATCATGTCATGTTACCTGACGAGTTACCATACCCCCATGTTACCAGTTTATCAGGCGTGCTACCTGACTTCTTTCCTAAGTTATTCTACATGACATTACCTCTTTTCAGAGACGCAGGCATTAAGGAACATGTTACAAGTAATATATCACTCAGTACTGTGCTAAATATAAAACTATTATCGATAATACTAATAGTTCACAAAACATGTCCACATATCAAGTGTTCCTCATTGACAAAATTAAATATAAATGCAATGAGTGCAAGAAATCAATTACTTCAATACTATGATCGTATCAACATTAGTTGTTTAGAGAGTTTAATAAATTTAGATTAAAGAATCAATGTAAATTTATTTTATATCAATGTAAATAAAAGAATAAATGTAAATATATATTATTTTTGTTTAATTCATTTCTCACTTCCCATAAAGTGTCAGTCTTAGATTTACTGTTCCACTCATTACGGAAACGATGTTAAAAATAATTTTGAGTAACTTTCATTTCATTCAGTTTCTATACAAAATAACGTTGTTGTTTTCATAGCGTTTATAACGTACATTATATCTGTTAGAATGTACTCTTTATTTTTCTCCTTTAGGCCTGCATGCGCTTAGTTATAAGTAGTTTACAGTTATTATGTTCACATCTCCAGATACGTCATATGCAGTAGTTTATTTTACAGTAACTAACTTTATAGTTTCTATAAAACTATGCAAAAACGCATCAGTGAGATTATACACAGTACTTGAGTTATCTCAGTAGTTACTAAAACCACACTTTCGTACCCAGATAAGAAATTAGAATCAAACATTTGTTTTTAAAACATAACTATCAAATGTTCAAAAATGTTCAAATGTTTGTAGAGGTTATGAGACTTAATTATGGGGTCATCAGTCCCTAAACTTACAACTACTTATGTACTAGTTACAACTAAGGACGGCACAAATATCCATGCCCGAGGGGGGACTCGAGCCCCCGACCGTAGTGGCCGTGCAGACCGTGACTGAAGCGTCGCAGTCCCCTCGGCCACCGCGGCCGGCCATAACTATCCAGCATTATTTTTTTTTTACATATACAGCGTCTCTGGTGTTACACTGACAGAAATTTATTGCATGTATTTAAGCTTTGTTGTTATCGATTATGCCCTGCACGGAAAACAAAGAAACGGCTCAACAAGCGTGTTATGTAAAGATTTTGAAGTTACGCAGTCTTTCACAGTGGCGACGAGAAAAACATACAAGTTAGTCATATGAAAAACCGGAATTTAGATATTCACTGCAAACTTTTGGCATAGATAAATAGTATTAAAGAATTAGTGTTTCGTGCTTTACAAAATCTATAAAGAGTAACTGAACACTCGATCTAGGAAAGACGTTGCCAAATATACCAGCTTGAATCAACCTGTCACTTCTTTTTATTTCTGTTAAATAATACATCTTTTGTAACTGTAATTGATTAAATTTTGTACACAAATAGGAGTCATGAATATAGTTTTTAAAAATATACTTACATTAATATAAATATGAAAAAATGTACATAGAAAATAGCACAAACTGGCAGTTGTATGTATACACTATGATTGGTTGTTGGCCATGGAACAAAAAGGAAATCTTCTTTATATATATATATATATATATATATATATATATATATATATATATATATATATATATATATATATATAGTAGTGTATCCGTGTGTTTTTGTGGACGTATTGCATATAAATCTATAGTTTTGTTCCAGTCTTTATAAAAGTTTGCACACTTGATCTTCAAACCAAGAGGACGGTCACCGTAAGTGTAAGAATCACGTATTACACGCAGTCGGGAGATATTACGTCAAAAACAATGAGATGCGAGAAAAACTGCTGAATTAGGCGACAATATTACATATTTCTTCCTAAACCACTGGACTGATTTCAACCAAATTCGGTGCACATATTCCTTGCTGTGAGGTAGTAGTTGCTGTGTGGGTAAGAACAGCATACGACACATGATTCAGGGAGATATAAACGTCCTAAACAATAGGAGCTGCAAGACACTGACACACGATATGAAGAAACTTTATTCAAACACCGTGTAAGAATGAGAGTATTTTGCAACTTGCAACAAGTTTTAAACATTATTTCAACTTTTATTATACTTTTACTCGCTGACAACCACAGAATAATTTTGAAAGGAAAAAGTTTCTTGCTTACTATCTTTCCGCTGTTCGTGGAGTAAAACTACTGCATTCGCTATGACGTTACAATTTATAATTTATTTACTAAAAATGCACTCGCAGGAAATTTTACAGACAGTATACACACATACAGCTGAACGAACCTTCGGAATTGTATCAGAGTACGACATATAATTCATGAGATATGATGACATAAGCAGGAACGTTCGTGGAAAACAGCCTTGTCATGCACCAGGTTTTAATCTATTACTTCTTTATAACTAACTGTATTCGCAACAGATTTTACAGACATACAGCACTTATATTAATGAATATATACCTGAAACGTTATACAATTGTACGACATATAACTCAGTAAATATAAGATCATATGTACTGCGATGGGTAAAAACCTGTCAACAGTAGGCAACACGTTATAATCAGTTTTTTGTTTACTACTAAGACTCTCCTGTATTCCAGTCAGCTTAAGGAAATTCCTGGAAGCAGACAGTGCTGTTGACAACTATGAACTGTGAAGCGCACACGGCAACAGACGAAAGCAATAGACGTCTACAGAGCTACAAGGAAAGGAAAAGAATGAAACAGTGTGCATCCAACAAGTACCCATATTTCTGACAGCTCTACCTTTTAACTTCAAGAGACTGCAGTTTTCAGTGTGACTTGCATCTTCTATTACGATTAATAAATCACAGGGACACGTCCATGTTTACAGCGCTTGCTCAGGGTTGGGCTCACCAAAGAATTTATTCCTGCTGCGGTGGAGTGGCCGAGCATTATAAGAATCCATGCTGCGCAGCGCGCCGCTGCTCGCCGTCAGAGGATCGAGTCCTCCCTCGGGCGTGGGTATTTTTGTTGTCCTTAGCATAAGTTAGATTAACTAGTTTGTAAGCCTAGGAACTGATGACCAGAGAAGGTAAGTCCTACAGATTTACAAACATTTAGTATTTATTCATGTTAAAGCGTGGACAAGTAACAAGAAATAAGTATTGTTTATAGTCGGGTTTGGAATTAAATGAATCTATGAATGTTACACATCATTTGTATTTTAATGACTACTTTTCTTTGTTTGGATACTGCAAAAATGTTCAAATGTTTTTAAATCGAAAGGACTTAATGTTGCGGTTATCAGTCTCTAGACTTACAAAAGACTTAAACCACCTTAAATTAACTTATGCTAAGGATAACACACACACACACACACACACACACACACACACACACACACACACATGCCCGAGTGACGACTTGAACCTCCGACGGCGAGCAACTGCAGCAAGACACCTTAGAGCGCTCGGCTTGGATACTGCGCGTACAGTTTTCTACATTATGCAAGACTGCCTTATTTCTTATATATTCTCTGATAAATATAGAATGTTTTTAGGAAAAAGCTCCACATTGGTGGTAATATTCTGGTCCTATGGGCATACGTGGCCGCCTGAAAGTGAGCGATTTTTCCGTTATGTCTGTATTCAAATACCACTGCAGAGAAATTCCAAATGGTCTTGAGAGAAGTAACATCCTAAAGAAGAATTATAAATATGAGACGAAATTACTCGAAGAAAGTGCCTGATTCTGGTTGGCTGTTAAATACTTTCATAAAATCGGCTAATAGGCATCCCGTGTGTAAATGGTGTCATGAGTACCCATGGTGACGGTATACAATGAGAAGTAGCGATCTTTACTCATGAACCAGACTGTAAGACGACGTATTGAGGGTGTACTCATAAAACTTTCGAAATCGAAGTATTGATACCTTGAGAGGTATTCGAATTTGGCTTACAGAATATGCTAATTCAAGTATTAATTGCCGCTTACTTTTGTAACAAACTTGAAATATTGAATTACAGATCAGATTGGACTATATATATATATATATATATATATATATATATATATATATATATATATATATATATATATATATATATAACAGCTGAACAGTACCCGAAAGTAAATAAGTTAAATATTACCCAGAGCACGACAAATGTTCTCGTACATTCACTCAGTCGACCGCGCGCACATTTCGTTCGATTTTTGCCCAGTTGGGGATTCCACTTCAATTACTAAAAGTGTAAACAGTGCATCTTGTTTCACTGGTTAATTTATGTTTATGCATTGATTTATAGAAATCAGGAGTGGAGTACAAAATATGGAAGGTTTCTCTGAATAACAGCTCGCCACAGCATTGGCTAGCTCTTTCGGGCGATTGCCTTCTAAAAATACAACTAGTTCACAAGTCCGAAGCGAAAGGAAGGAAAAAGATAGGGTGTAACGTCCCGCCAACAACGCTGTCATTAGATACGCGGGCACAAGCGTGGATTGTTTCGTTAGGGATGGGGAGGGTGTGGAAGAGAAGCGACCATACCCTTTGAAAGGAACCATCCTGGTGCTTGACTGGCAGAGGCGGACTTGAAGCGCCGCCAGTACAGCACGTCGCTCGTTACACCAGTCGGTCACTGCCTGCAGCCACCTAAAGCTCACCTTCCGTAGCTGTCCCGTACAAGTTCTGACGTTCCGCCTAGCTGGTGCCAAACACACAACAATTATGTGACTAGGAAGAGACTGGTTGACCAGAAAATAAGTACCAATGCCTCTGGTGAGAACAGACTGTGTTGTTGAGACTAGTGATGGGACAACCGACTGTTTTTAACAACCGAGTGGTCAATCGGTTGTTTTTTCGTTCAGTCGGTTTTTTCAGTCGAATGAAACAACCGAATAAAAATAGTCTCTGTGGCCGTATGAATGTTTTCACTCACTGGCGGGGTTTTAATGGTTTCAGTCGATGCGAAACAATCGAATGAAACCAGTCTCTGTCGGTCGCAGCCGCTATATGAATGTTTTCACTCATTCAGTGGGTTTGAGTGGTTTCAGTCGATGCACGAGCACCGAATGAAACAAGTCTCTGTCTTTTATATAAATGTTCTCGGCATTGAGTGGTTTCACTTGATGCGATACAACCGACTGGAAAAAAGTCTTTGTCGGTTTCTGCAGTTATATGGATGTTTTTATTAATTCATCGACTGTGTGTGACTTTATTTGCATACTCCTTCTGCCTTTTCGGGTATAAATGAACCGTGATTCAGCATGAAACATTCTTAGAGACAAATCTTGAAAATATAGCAGTGTGTCCGTGTGTGTGTTTCTATTGCATACAAATCTGCAGTTTTGTTCAATCTTGATGAAATGTTGCACACTTGACCTTCAAAGCAAGAGGAACGTCAATGTCTACATCAAATTTCATTCGGTGCATGGCGGAGGGTACTTTACATACTAACTACGACAAAAACCACAATTTGGCTGCGATCTTGATGAAATTTTGCACACTTGACCTTTAAAACAAGGCGAAGGTGACTGTGTACAATAAATTTCGTAGGTGCATGGCGGAGGGTACTTTACCTACTAACTTCAACAAATTCCGTTTATGTTCCAATTTTAATGATATATTTCACTCTTCACCTTCAAAGAAAGAGAATGGTCACGGTCTACATCTACTTTAGTTTGATGCATGAAAGAAGGTATTCCAGACTTCGACGCCAATATAGAGTTTTATTCCGATCTTGATGAAATTTTGCACACTTGACTTTCAAAACAAGTGGCAGTTCACTGTTCATCTAAGATTTTGTATGGAACATGGCGGAGGGATGGAATAAACCTCCAAACCGTTTCAACGATAACCACAGAAATATCTGTGACAATAATGAATAATTATGAAACATGACATGAATGTTTTCATACACTGTTGACGAATACAGACGCGCCGAAGAAAATTTACAGCACTGATAAATGTTGTATGTCTTCTCGTACTCCTTCAAATTAGATGGAATTAACAAAAATAATTTTATAAGAACTTTTTATACAAAATACTTTAATAAACGTTTTTTTACAATGCCTAATATTTTAGTGATCTTCAAATTTGGATCTATCAAATATGCTCAAAGTTAAAATAGTTAACTCTGTCCTACTAGTACCTTAGATATGTATGAACAATAAGCCGCACACCGCACGTTTCTACCTGTTCCCACTTCGGAGATACAGTATGCGAGATTAAATTTGTAGCGATCATTTTGGAACACCCTGTAGTTTCCACGCTTCTCCCCGCTCCCCGCGGTACTTCGTGGTCATCGGCCACTTATCTTCTATAGATTGTTGGTGTCTGCGAAAGTAATCTGATCGGGCCCAGATGATCGGCGTTTTTGAGGTCTGTGGTGGGCAATGAAAGTGATCGCAGGCGTGCTCCAGCGATATGACATCTAATTAGTTACTCGTTGATGGCACCTCGAACAATTTAATCTACAACAAAATATGAATCACTGTTACTGTGTATTATAAAACGAAAAGTTACTTCATTCAGTACATAATTAAATGAACATTGTAATACGCATTTTAACTTTGGCATACCCCTTTTACATGGCGGTATAATGTAGCAATGCTGTAGTTATCTGATGTGCATGTCAGTTTCATTCATAGAAATAAATGGATAGGTCTGTAAGCTAAAACACTAATGAGTCGTTTCAGTTGGGATAATGATTACATGGTTCAACTGACAGAAAAACTTACTGCCTCTTTTCACTTGAGAAGAAAGAATGAGTGATTCAGTCAATGTACAAAACTGCAAAAGTGTCGCATGTGTTCATTCGGTTGTTCCCACAGACTACTTTCATTAAAAAAAAAAAAAAAAAAAAAAAAAAAAAAAAAAAAAAAAAAAAAAAAAAAAAAAAAAAACCAAGGATATTAATCTAACATAATAAAACTACGACCGACTGACTCTTTCATTCGGTTGCTCCCACTGACTGGTTTCACTCAAAAGAACTAATGAAGAGGCCAACGTACTGTGTCAATTCTTTCATTCAGTTGGTCCCATCGACTGATTTAAATCAAAAGAAAAGGAATGACTGGTCCAACCGACTGACTGTGTCGATTTTTTTATTCGGTTGCTCCGAGCGACTGATTTCACTCAAAAGAAGGAATGACTAGTCCAACCGACTGCGTCGATTTTTTCATTCGGTTGATCCCACCGACTGGTTTCACTCAAAAGAATGAATGAATAGTCCAACCGACTGAATCGGTTGTTTCATTCGGTTGGTCCCACCGACTGGTTTCACTCAGAAGAATGAATGAATAATTCAACCGATACGAGAAACTACAACCGAATGATCGATTTTTTTCCAACAACCGAATGAATCGATTGTTTTCATTCGATTGTTCCCATCACTTGTTGAGACCCTACATCCTTTACGATGGTGTATGTAGCTGTGATAGTACAGATACAGGGGGAAGCTGATTGTTTCCATGTGAAAGGCGGGTTTTGCCAGGATGTTGGGTTCCCCAGCCGGCCGTCTACAAGTTTGGACCTAGTGAATGGAATACAGCAGGTAGTCAGGGTTTCCCTAATGTGCTCGGAAACAGGAAGCGACTGTCTTTGATGAGCGAGGGCGGCTAACCCAGATTCCAACTGAAATACAATATAGCCACACACATTATTCTAAAAAACCATATAAAATCAGGGAATGATCATACGGCAAATATAATTATATGAATGGCTTCAGGAGACTTGGGAGAATCAAACGCTGTAATTACAATTTCAGCATCCCTTACAGATAAAAAGCCGACACATTTCAGTATTATAATAATATTATTATAAGACTTATTTTTACAATTATTGATACGTAGTGTTTATCAGTAACATTTTAAGAAGCAAATGGGCAGCATTGCACGACGCTACCTATCTTAAAAGACGCACCACGTCATTTCCGTATTCCTTCAATAAACTTTGTATTATCTCTTGTTCTGCCTTTCAAATGTTCAAATGTTTGTATAGCTTATGGGACTTAACTACGGGGTCATCAGTCCCTAAACTTGCAAACTACTTATGAACCCCCGACAGTAGTGGCCGTGCAGACCGTGACTAGAGCGCCTCAGTCCCCTCGGCCACCGCGGCCGGCTCTGCCTTTCGTTGAGGTAATAATATTCTTGTGTCAGAACATAGATTCCGCTACAGAAACACAAAATATGAACCCAGCAAAGCGCATTACATTTATATATGTATTTTATTATATTTAATATTATTCTTAGTAACGTTCTTTTTTTTATGTTGTAGACTGCTACTTAAATATTTCATGGCCGACTAAAAATAATAGATGTGCAGCAGATATTTTATATATGAACAGTTATATTTGTGGACAAGAACTGAATATATTTGTATAAAAAGGCCGTGATAAATATTAATTGTGTAACTATATTTCGACGGCGGCAGTATATTTGAACAGTGAGACGAAACGCTTAATGGCTATCTGAGCAAAGAGCTTCAGTCTCAACCGTTTTTCAGTATTGTTAAATATATATTTGTTTGTTAAATGTAAACAACATTTGTAGGGAGGTCGTCAAAGCATTTAATTCTGTGATATTCAAATGTATAATATTTTTGAAGGGAAATTATATTTTAAAGGTGAGGCGTTAAAATGCGCGGAAGGATACAATTTTGGGAGCAAAGGGAGCACGCTTTCGAACGCTTTGGAAGGTACTGGTAACTTGGACATAGTGGTCAAAGGTTGTGACGCTGGGCGGTCTGAAGGCACTTTACGAACTTGTGATTTGATGAGATAGGCATGTGTGGACTGTGACTGCAGAACTTAGTCGCTACTTGAAAAGTGATAAACTATGCGCGGTAGTAGGACTGTGGAACTGTGATAATTCAGCAGTCGTGTGATTACAAACTGTGTTTTATAACAAATACTTTTATCGCGGATTAACTTGGAACTGCAAAGTTCGGTAGACTACACTAATTTACGAGTAATAATTTGAAACTTTTACTCTAGAGTGCGTGTGATACTTATTGTGCCTCTCATGGACAGTAGTAGGTGAAATATTCAATTATTTACCGACGCGTTTCATGTCTAATAAGAGTAATAAACTCCATTTATAAAGAATTACTATGTGGGTGAATCACTTCTTTAGCCTAGAAACCATTTTGTTGATTATTCAGAAGTTTAATTTGTGTTTGTTTAAAAATGTTTTCAGGTCATCATATGCAGATTAATAGACTGGCTAAGCTACAGATTAATTACTGGTCTTGTTTAGACAGATTGGGTAGCTGTTTAGGGCATAGAAGCTGACATACATAACTCACCCCTATGAACAGTGTCAACAAGCCATCAACTTTTACTACCTGAGTTATATATTGCCCAATTCTTATTGGAGAGAACCGATAGGAAGGTAGCATAGTTATCACTTTTAAATCAAGGATAACTGTCCATCATATCAGAAACCAAGGTGCCTTCATGAAAGCCAATAATGCAAAGTAATCTTTCCCTCAACGCAACTTTGAAGAACCGGCAACCCCGGTGGAAAAATCAACAAAATAACCTCCCACAGAAGACTTTATACAAAAAGCGCCAGGACAGTTCCGATATGCCTGATATCGTGCTCTACAAGATTCCCGATGACTACTAAATTTTCACACCCAGTCGCAACCAGTAGGCCGTCTGCAATTATCTGCCACAACCATTGATCTACATTGTCTAGTGTATGAGTGATCACACAATAGCACGACAATATATTTTACTATCAAGCTGTAATCCGTCTTTGCAACTAAATAAAAGGCATTTGTTGCGCTTGTTTTATTTGGGAAGCATCATCAGTGGGCTGTAATACTTCTTTGTATTGTGTGTATAACAAACATATATTATAGGGCAATGATGAAGCTCCCCAAATCAAAAAGTGAAACAAACATCTTTTATTTAGTTGCAAAGACGGAATACAACTCCACGAAATTTCTGAGCAACTAAATAATAACGAAAAACAGATAAAATGACGATAGGCTATTTTATTAGATCCATTTTTGACATGCACGTGGGACGTGAACTGAGAAATGCAACAGTCATAAATTTTAAATTTATTTTGCGACCATTTTTAACATTATCATAAGTCCATCTTGAGGCCACTGTGCATAGCCAAATGTAAAGGCCTATCGATTAGCACAACATAGCAGTTGCCGAGTTGTAATAGTAGTAGCGTAGACTTCTAACAACATGTGTAGAAGCTTTTAGGGTTGGTGACAGACTGTAGAACTTTCGGTAGAATATCAGCAAAACAATCCTGAAAAAAGCAACGGAGAACTAAACAAGTCCCAAACTGAAAAGTAGCGAAGATCGCTTTTTTGCAGTCCTTTATTTTCTGACTACCGGTTTCGATGAACTAAGTCATCATCTTCAGATCGGCATTGTCTACAAATAAAAAAGAAAATTGAGGATGTCTAACAAAGGAAATTCCAGATTGGAATCTCAGTAATATGAGGATACGTAACGATTTATTGTAAAGACTATCGCTGGCCCGCAGAAACGCACGTAGCAAAGACAATCAAACTCACACAACTTAAATTTTAAGCCCTGCCTTCGTCAGAAAAATATCATACATACATTCACAGAATGACTCAGGCACAACGCAAGCATAGGTGACGACCATGGTGAGTCGTTACAACCCACCTATCGCTATACTCATTCCCTGATAGTCTTTTTTATAGGGGCCTGTCTAGGGCTGAGCGATCGTCTTTATGGTGAGTTGCTATCTGTCCTCATATTATTAAAACTGATTGTGTGTTGGACGACGATGTTTCGCTGTATGTAATTTTGTCTATAAAGAAGAGGCAGTTCTGATGTTAACGCTTCAACGCTCTCAACGAAGGTAAAAATCTCACCTCTGCCTGTAACACTTCACCAATATGAAAATGCACTTATCGAAGGCGTTTTTGTGTGATGAAAATAAAATCAAAATCTTATTGGGCCACGTCAGAACTGCAAGGAGGATGAATCTATGAGAGTGGAACCAAGAACTGTTGGAGACGTCAGAGCAGTTGTGTATTGTCTGACAATCGTGATCAAGAATTCGAGTCCCCCTGTGTGAGCGAACTCTTTAGAATTCCGTTTCCTGCATACCGTCATAATTACGTTGCAGACTGTGGTGTTAGACGCTACAAACCAGAGCACTGCAGCTAGCTAGCTACGTCAGCGAAGTGCAGGAGTCGACTGAGAAATATACCAGACATGTAATACATCACCTGATATTGATAACAGCAAAAATATGGAGGTATTACCTTGCAACACATTCTCGTATACTTGTCGAATTACTAGTCATAGTGACATAGCCAATTAAGACAATTGTCTGCAGTGTCGCCAGCAGTATAGGAGCAAGTATGTAATGGGACAGTTTAAGTCCTGTTGAGGAAGATCAACAGTTGCACTTCAATACTGCTTTCCTCACTGTTGACTGTGCTATCCCGACGTGAACCACACATAACACGACGGTCGCAATCTACGCGGATGACATCGCCATCCTTGCGCAAGATTGGAAACCGTCGAACATTAACTCACGATTACAGACTGCACTCAATACTGCGGAGCCTTGGCTGGAGAAGTGGCGTGCAAAAGTAAACGTCGGCAAGTGCGAAGCAGTATTGTTCACTAGAAGACCGAAGCACCTGCACAAACACCAACACTGCAGACCAGTTACATTACACACACGCCCAATACGTTTCTGCGAGAAAGTCAAATATCTAGGTGTCTGGCTGGACCGGATACTCACATGGGGGGACCACATACAACACATGACCAACCGGGCAAACGTGAGGCTCAAACAACTCTATCCAATGCTCAACAGGCAAAGCAAACTAAATAGACGGGTGTCGAGGAACACATACACAATTGTAAGACCTCTGATGACGTACGATGCTCCGTGCTGAGCTTACGCAGCACCGACACGGCTGCGCCGCTTGCAGCTCATGCAGAACAAGGTACTACGCATCATAAGAATGTTCCACGCTACACGCGCACAGCGGATCTTCACCGTGAATACCGCCTTGACACTCTCGCGGAGGTATTCAAAAAACACACCGCACGACTGTACAAAAATGCTAGACACTCGAACAACCCCATCATCCTTAATCTGGGTAACTACGACCACAACCATAGGTGGAAGCACAACCGACCGAAAACACTGTTTCTCAGGAATAGATAAACACCTATGGTAAGCTTTATAGACGCAAACAAAATCATTGTTCATTAAACCTCTGCATCGCAGCACAACTGACTGGCAACGCCAGATGAGCTGACAAACCGGCAATCGCAGGGAAGATGAACAAGCACAAAACACAAACAAATCCCACACTAACCCATACACTTAGAGGCCGATCTCAAAATCGACCAGTCTTGATTGTTGCAGCCAGCCGTCGCTATGATGGACCAGGAGACATCCCCAGTGTCAGCTGCAGAGGTGCGACTCATCAAAACGGATTGACAAACTTCTGACAAACACGCAATGAAAATGGTACTGAGCTTGCACGATACCCAATAACTAACATAACTACACCCTTTCATGATCTGTCGCAGACAGCAAGAATCTGCTACTGCTCTTATTACCCGCTCCTGACTGTCGCAGAGGTTTTTTTTCCCTTGGCACTTGCCTTGGCACTTTTTTCCCCTCTGCCCTAAAAACCGCTCTTGTTTCAAAAGCTTTCGACCACTTCTATCATCCTGATGGACCGTATTAATGGGTAACCTTACCCACACGTACGGCAAACATCACAGTACCCGCTCCTGTGACTCCTACATTAGACATATTAACACATGCAGAGGTAACAGTAGAACTATTGATTTGGTCACTATGCTAGTGCGAGCGTGGAGGGGCTCCACTCTTTATATATGCCTCCTACTTTCCAAACTTCACAGAAGCTCTCCTGCGAACCATTCAATACCAGCACTCCTGGAAGAAAGGATATGGTGGAGACATGGCTTAGCCACAGCATAAGGGATGTTTCCAGATTGAAACTTTCACTCTGCAGCGGAGTGCGCGAGGCACTGGCGGAAGTAAAGTTGTGAGGGGGCATCGTGAGTCGTTTCGGGATAGCACAGTCGGTAGTGCGCTTGCCCGCGAAAGACAAAGGTCCCAGGTTCGAGTCCCAGTTCCAGCACACAATTTTAATCTTCCAGGAAGTTTCACATCAGCGCACATTCCGCTGCAGAGTGAAAGTTTCATTCTGAAAAGGTAAAGCAGTCAACAATCCGAAGATTAGTTTGAACACCACCGTGCTCTACTAGGCATGGTCCTGTTTGGAGGTGGTATGTCGTTGCCTTCCTCCGACCTTCGAACTGATTTACCCAGCCAGTTATTTGGGGGGAGGAGACCTACAGTGTAACCCTCTCAATCTCACATTATGAATTCAGCTTCGGAAAAATTAAATTTCAGTGTTTTCTGTATTAATACAGTGTACTAAACATCAAAATATGTGTTTTATAATTTTTGATCGAAGTATTAGTTTTTTATGTCATCTATTTCATTCACACAGAGACGTGACTGATGACACGGCTGTTAAGTCCCACAAGCTTAACAAAGATTTGAACATTTTGAACCACACTCTCAGCCACGTACAGACGGAAACGTAACACAACCTCCTGGATGAACAGATTAATGTCTCAGAAGTTGATACACGCCGTACCAAAAGACAAAATGTCGTACTAGAAGCATGTTGTTCATTAAGAACAATGCGACTTTAAGGATTGATACACAACATACTGTAAAACAGCTTTTAATGCGTTGCTGTCGAGGAACAACACTGGGAATGAAAGGGATTCCGAAATCACGGTACTACTCGATATTTTTTCACATCAGCAACATTGCGAAACGTGACAGATGTGGAAAGTGACATAAAAATCCTAGGACCTGGCGGAGATCGAACCAGCGACCTTCAGATTCATAGTCTGACACTCTACCATTGTCTTTCCAAGCCACATGTATTATTGAGATTATTATGCTCCACAGCAATCGATAATTTATGGAATTCATAATCCGACACCTGGAAAATAGTTCTTAAGCCCTCTAATTCTAAACAAATAAAGCAGATGTGTTCGTATAACGCGATGATTTTTAATATTGTGAGAACTGAAAAAATACGAGTTTAACGTCCTGTCTGCCAAGACCAGGAAAACTTAAGTCTCGGTAGCCGAATAAGGATTTGTGAATCAGATCGATTCGGATTGCAAATTGAGTGCCTTAAAAGGCACGAAATGATAGGGGACTTCGATGTAAATAATGTATTCACAGCTCGAAATTTAGAATTTCCAGACTCAGTAACATGTCACCTATCCGAAATTCGTACTCATAAATGACATGCCTAATGTAGCAAACTGTTTCGAAAACAAAGTACTCATTTATCTTCATTAACCTGAAAACATTCTTTCACAATCACAACAGTAATCAGTCTTGCTCGTTGCGTGTTACAAATCTAACGAGAAAGCTTTGGGTAGTTTCGAAAATACGTCTGGCAGCGTCCATTGTCGCGTGGAAGGCAGATACAGGGAAACCGGCTGCTTGGCTTTAGAATGAATATGGAACGGGGCTATCGGCCGCCTGCTGAACACAGATTTACGGGCTGCGCTGAACGACAACGCATGCACTCGTCCTGGGCGGTTTCTGCACGCTCACCTCAATGTTCAATTGTTTGTTAAGCTTATGGGACTTAACTACGGGGTCATCAGTCCCTAAACACAAACTACTTATGAACTACTTACGAACTAGGACGGCACAAATATCCATGCCCGAGGGGGGATTCGAACCCCCGGCCGTAGTGGCCGTGCTGACCGTGACTGGAGCGCCTCAGTCACCTCGGCCACCGCGGCCGGCTACGCTCACCTCTCTTCACATCGAAAGGCGTAACAACACACTTGAAGGGGTCAGAAGCAAAGTGCTATAAGTACACTTCCTGTGGTCTTGAGAAAATTGAAGTTAAAGTTTATAAGATTTTAGAATTGTCTTGAGGTTACAAAATGGAAACTTTTATGCGTATATTAGACATTAAAATACTTGGTACCATTTTTCATTTGCAAGTCAGACTAACAGATTGATATAATTGATCGGTTTTATCAAAAATCAAATGTTCAAATGTTTGTACAGTCTATGGGACTTAACTACGGGGTCATCAGTCCCTAAACTTACAAACTACTTATGAACTAACTAAGGACGGCACAAATATCCATGCCAGAGGGGGGATTCGAACCCCCGACCGTTCGGTTTTATCTCAAGATTTGTCAAAGCATGTATGAATTTCTATCTGCGTTCAAAATACCCTTATTGTGAATTAAGGAAGTTGTGATTTATTCTGCTCTTCGTTTCGCCTAAAGACCTTCATATGTGGAATTGTTCGAGGTTTCATATGCAACATATATCTCATAACAACTTTCTTTCTTTTTATGTTGTAGACTGCCACTGAAATATTTCATGGCCGACTAAAAATAGTAGATATGCAGCAGATAATTTATATATATACAATTATACGTATTTGTGGACAAGAACTGAATACATTTACGTAAAAAACCGTGATAAATTAAATATCAATTGTCTAACTATATTTCGACGGCGGCAGTATATTTGAACAGTGAGACGCTACCTGAGCAAAGAGCTTCAGTCTCGACCGTTTTTAGCATTGTTATATATATATTCGTTTGTTAAATGTAAACAACATTTCTATGGAGGTGGTCAAAGCATTTAATTCTGTGATATTCAAATGTATAATATTTTGGAAGGGAAATTGTATTTTAAAGATGAGGCGTTAGGATGCGCGGAAGGATACAAATTTGGGAGCGGGTAGAGCACGCTTTCGAACGCTTTTGAGAGGACTCGTATTTTGGACGCGGTGGTGAAATGTTGTGACGCTGGGCGGTCTGAAGCCGCGTTACGAAGTTGTGATTTGAAGAGAGAGGCAAGTGTGGACTTAGTAAATTTACGGGAGTGTGACTGCAGAACTTAGTCTCTGGTTAAAAAGTGGTAAACTATGGACGTTAGTAGGGCTGTGGAACTGTGATAAATCAGCAATCGTGTACTCGTGTGATGGCAAACTGTGTTTTATAACAAATACTGTAATTAATCGCGGATTAATTTGAAACTGCAATGTTCGATGGACTTCATTAATTTACGAGTGATAATTTGGAACTTGTATTCTCTATTTCGTGTGTTACTTATTGTGGCTCTCATGAATAACAATTGGGGAAATATTCAGTTATTTACCAATGTATAAAGTAGGACCACCTCCACGTTTCGTGTCTAATAAGAGTAATAAACTCCATTTATACAGAATTACTTCGTGAGTGAATCACTTCTTTATCTTAGAATCTATTTTGTTGTCATTGAGAGGTTTAATTTATGTTCGTTAAATATATTTTCACGTCATCATATACAGATTGATTGACTGGAAAAACTACAGATTAATTATTGATCTTGTTTAAACAGACTGGGTAGTTGTTTAGGGCATAGAAGCTGACATACATAACTCACCCCTATGAACAGAGTCAACAAGCCATAAACTTTTACTACCCACAGTTATGTATTGCCCAATTCGTACTGGTGAGTACCGATAGGAAGGTCGCAGTCTCTCATCCCGATATTTTAAACTTACTGGAATTGGTGACATTCACCTTGATACCTAGAAATTATTGTGCACACAACAGCTTGACACTAAACTACTGCACCGTGATCACAGAGAAAATACGGGAACATATGACTGAGGCGCTCTACTCAGAGTTAAGAGGACACAAGCACACTTATATCTCTCTATCGCTAATTGCTTTGTGACAACTTGTAAGTAGTTTTCCTTTCATACTCTGAGCAGCAGCATAAAGTGGGAGTCGACTTATATCCCGTTGCCACAATACGTTCACATGCTGTAGATGTACTTGTAACCCCTTTGAGTAAATCTCTCTCATCAATATTAGATATTGCTTAAAAAGGGGGAATGTTTTGTGAAATTATATTTACATATCTACTCTGCGAGCCACCGTAGCGGAGGCTACCTCTCACACTGATAGTCATTCGTCTTCCAGTTCCACTCCCAAACAAAGCGAGGGAAATCGATTGTCTATACGCCTCGCTACTAGTCCTATTTTCTCTTATCGTAACACGAAATTTAAGTTGGCGACGTATAGATTGTTCTGCAGTTTGTTTCCCTCCAGGAATTCTCATTTGCCGGCCGCGGTGGCCGAGGGGACTGAGGCGCGTCAGTCACGGTCTGCACGGCGACTACGGTCGGGGGTTCGAATCCCCCCTCGGGCATGGATATTTGTGCCGTCCTTAGTGTTAGCTAGTTCATAAGTAGTTTGTAAGTTTAGGGACTGATGACCCCGTAGTTAAGTCCCATAAGCTATACAAACATTTGAACATTTGATTCCGATTTGAGTTCCCAAAGCATCTCTGTAGCACTCGCGCTTTCATCGAACCTACCAGTAATAAATGAAACAGCCCAATTCTTTATTGCTATTATGTCTTCGCATACTTGGTACATATATTGAAATAACAAAAATTAAGAAATATAATACTCTCTATAAAAGTTTTGCGCACCTCATTTATTGCAGGTGATGTCATTGTTCCTTAAGTGGTTACTGAATGTTTCTCCAGGCTCTCACACAAAAATAATTTTACTTTCCTAGCGTCTTCGGGACTACAAATGCCCAGTATTTACATTTCCAGGCACTTAAAAGTAGTTAAATACACTACACCTGGCTGAAAATGACTTACAAGTTCGTGGCACCCTCCATTGGTAATGCTGGAGTTCAAATTGGTGTTGGCCCACCCTTAAGGCCGTTTCACACAGTGGTCACACACTGTCACGTTACGTAACATGACAGATTTTTCAAAAGATGTGTTTCCATAGTTTTAAATGGTGTATTTCACACCGACCTCGCAGAGCCTCACAGACGTCGACAGACGAATCTGCGGGATTGCTCCGAGACCGATCTTTTCAAAACATCTGTCGATGTCTGCAGCTTCGCACATACGCACTTGCCCGCTATCCCGCCGCGCGCATGACCACACGTGTCGCGCAGTTCGTGCTGCAACTCGTTACAAGAAGCTATATTGCTATTTCTATTATTTTTTTTATTTTTTTTTTTTTATTTTTATTTTTTTTTTTTTACGAAGCAGTTAATTGAAGTTGTCAGAGCGCGTCCACTGTTGTGGACTACAGATTTGGAGGAGTTTATATGTTTGAAATAAATGTTACCAAAATTATAAACCACCTACATAGCGTCAATATTTCTCTGCTCGAAATAGATCTCCTGTAGTTGGTGTCTTTTTTTACTAGTATCGTTACTTATCAACGTTATGATCTCTTCATACACAGGTTTAGACAGCCGAAGGAATGTTGCGACTCTGTCATCATCTAGCTCTAATTCCTCCATCAGATAATGAGTTTTATTGGCAAACCCTTAAAAGATGCAACAGAACTACTAAAGAAACTGCATACACTACGCTTGTCCGTCCTTTTTTGGAATATTGCTGCCCAGTGTGGTATCCTTATCAGGTGGGTTTGACGGAGAACATCGAAAGATTCCAAAGAAGGGTAGCTCGTTTTGTATTGTCACAATACAGGGGAGACAGCGTCACGGAAATGAAACAGGATCTGAGATGGGAATCATTGCAACAACGGCGCTTATCGCTGCGGCGTGGGCTACTTGCGAAACTCCAATCGCCAACATTCTTCTCCGAATGCGAAAATATATTGTGGTCTCCCACTTATATAGGTAGAAATGATCATAAGAATAAAATACGAGAAATCAGAGCTCGAACGGAAATGTTCAGGTGTTCTTTCTTCCCGCGCTATTCGAGAATGGAATGGGAGATAAATAGGATAAAGGTGCTTCTATTAACCCTCTGCCAGGCACCTGAATGTGATTTGCAGAGTATCCCGTGTAGATGTAGATACTCACTGCACTGTTCCCGTCTTTTGTTACCGAGTACAAAGGCATGACTTCCTCATCACTAAAGCATCTCGCTGCGGAGCGCGCGGTTGCTCGCCGTGGAGGTTCGAGTCCTCCCTGGGGCATGGGTGTGTGTGTTTGTCCTTAGGTTAGTTTACCTAGGTTTAAGTAGTTTGTAAGCTACGGACAGATGACCACGCAGTCTGGTCCGATAGATTTACAAACATTTGAACATTTGATTTCCTCATCACTACTCGAACTACTATTGCCATCATCCAACTAAGGCACAGTTTTAGTAAACGTGCTATCGCACCACGAACCACTTGCCTTGTTACTTGCTTCAACTGAACCGACTGACAAAGCAGAAACTATGACCCAGTATCTGACAGACGTCGGTGGCGGTGTGAACTTCGCATCTGTCACTCGACATCTGTCATGTTATGTAACGTGACATGGTGTGACCGCGGTGTGAAATGGCCTTTAGCCTTGATGACAACTTCCATTCTCGCAGGCATACTTTCCGTCCGGTGGTGGAAGGTTTCTGGGGAATGGCAGTCCATTCTTCACGGAGTGCTGCACTGAGGAGAGGTATCGATGTAGGTTCGGCCGGTCATGAAGTCGGCATTCCAAAACATCCCAAATGCATTTTATAGACTTGAAATCAGGACTCTGTGCAGACCAGTCTATTACAGGGATGTTATTGTCGTGTAACCACTCCGCCACAGGCCGTGCATTAGAACAGGTGCTCGATCGTGTTGATAGATGCAATCTCCATCCCGGAATTGCTCTTCAACATTAGTAAGCAAGAAGCCGCTTGAAACATCAATGCAGGCCGGTGCTGTGACAGTGCCACTCAAAACAACAAGGGGTGCAAGCCCCCTCCATGAAAATCAAGACCACACCATAACACCACCCCCTACGAATTTTACTGTTGGCACCACACACGCTGGCAGATGACGTTCACCGGACATTCGCCATGCCCACACCCTGCTATCGGATCGCCACATTATGTGCCGTGTTTCGTCACTCTACACAACGTTTTCCCACTGTTTCATCGTCCAATATTTACGCTCCTTACACCAAGCGACGCGTCGTTTGGCACTGACCTGCCTGAGATGTGGCTTGTGGGCAGCCGCTCGACCATGAAATCTAATGGTGCAGTTTGACATTCAATAATCATGGACTCGATAGCTTAACGTTCCCACTTCACTTTCACATCAAAAACAGAGGACCTAGGAATGTTTAGTACGAGGGGACTGAGGCGCTTCAGTCACGGTCTGCACGGCCACTACGGTCGGGGGTTCGAATCCCCCCTCGGGCATGGATATTTGTGCCGTCCTTAGTTGTAGGTAGTTCATAAGTAGTTTGTAAGTTTAGGGACTGATGACCCCGTAGTTAAGTCCCTTAAGCTTAACAAACATTTGAACAATGTTTAGTAGTGTAGAAATCTCGCGTACAGATGTCTGAGACAAGTGACACTCAGTCACAAGACCACATTCGAAGTCCGTGAATTCCGCGGGGCGCCCCATTCTCTCTTACAATGTCTGATAATCACTGAGGTCACTGATATGAAGTACCTAGCAGCAGCACAGTTCCCCTAATATGAAATGCAGGATTGTTTTGAGTTTCAAGTTCTCTCCAGATGAGGGAACGACGATTGTCCGGCTCAACACAAAATCTTGACTCATCTGTGATCAGAGCCCGGCGCCATTCGTTTCGGCTCCAATCCTGATGTTCCTCCGCCCAGTATCTGTAGGCTAAACGGCGTCGTGGTTTTAACGGGACACACACCATAGGCCTCCGTGCATAGAGGCCACATTCCCGAAGACGATTCTGGACTGTATGTGTTGATTTTACACGTCCTGTTGCAGCTGAGTTGCATTCAGCCTCTTGTCTGGACGGTCTGATAACCATGGATAACAGTCACCGCTTGCTGGTGTTACCCGTGGACGATCTTAGTCTTGCGTTATTTTAATGGTTCCTGGTGTCTGAAATCGCATTCAGGTGCTGGAAATTACACGCAATTCGTTTGGTAAACACCAGTCAACACCAACCCCTCTGCAGCAACTTTCTGTTATTACCACTATCTCGGTTGCCATAATGTTGTCTCCACTACGTAGAACCTACAGAAAGACGTCGAACATATACATGGGATACCATGCAAATCACATTTAAGTGCCTGGCAGAGGGTTCATCGAACCACGATTATATTATTTATCTCCCATTCCATTCTCGAATAGCGCGCGGGAAGGAAAAAACACCTGAATCTCGCCGTTCGAGCTTTGATTTCTTGTATTTTATTCTGATGATCATTTCTACCTATGTAGGTAGGAGTCAACAACATATTTTCGCATTCGGAGGAGAATGTTAGCGATTGGAGTTTCGTAAGTAGCCCACGCCGCAGCTATAAGCGCCGTTGTTGTAATGATTCCCGTCCCAGATCCTGAATCATTTCCGTAACGCTGTCTCCCCTGTATCGTGACAATACGAAACGAGCTGCCCTTCTTTGGACTCTTTCGATGTCCTCCGTCAAACACATCTGATAAGGATCCCACACTGGGCAGCAATACTTCAAAAATGGACGGACAAGCGTAGTGTATGAAGTTTCTTTTGTAGTTCTGTTGCATGTTTTAAGGGTTCTACCAATAAAACGCAGTCTCTGGTTCGCCTTTCCTACGACATTATCTACGTGTTCTTTCCAGTTTAATTCTGAAGTAATAGTAATTCATGGGTATTATTTTTAAGTTTACGGCCTTCACGTTTGCTTGATTCATCTTGTAAACAAAGTTTAACGGATTTCTTTTCGTACTCATGTGGACGACTTCACACTTCTCATTATTTAGAGTCAATTGCCAATTTTTACATTGATATCTTATTTAGATCGTTCTAAAGTTGGTTTTGATCTTCAGATGATTTTACTAGACGGTAAATGAACGGCGTCATCTGCAAATAGCCTAAGGGAGCTACTTAGATTTTCCCTTAAATCGTTTATGTAAATAAGGAACAGCAGAGGACCAATAACACTACCCTGTGGAACGCCCGATAACACCTCTGTTTTATTCGATGCCTTACCATCGATTACCACTAACTGTCTCCTCTCTGACAGGAAATCCCCTATCCAATTGCAAATTTGGGGCGATATACCATAACCAGGCAATTTGGTTTAAAGCCGTTTGTGAGGTACGGTGTCTAAAGCCTTCTAGAAATCAAGAAATACGGAATCGATTTGCGAACCCTTGTCGATAGCACCCATCACGTCGTGTGAATAAAGAGCTAGTTGTGTTTCGCATTACGATATTTTCTAAATCCGTGTTGACCTTGGGTCAATAGATAGTTCAGTTCGAGATAATTCATAATATTTGAATACAGGATATGTTCCAAAACCCTGCTACAAATTGACGTCGATGAAATAGGCCTGTAGTTTAGTGGGTTACTACTACTGCCTTTCTTGAATATAGGTGTGACCTGTGCAACTTTCCAATCTTTTGGCACAGATCCTATGAGAGAACAGTTGTATATGGCTGTTAAGTAAGGAGCTATCGCTTCAGCATAATCAAATAGAAATCTAATAGGTATACAGTCCGGACCAGAAGACTTGTTCTTGTTAAGTGATTTTAGTTGGTGCACTTCTCCGATGATATCTACTTCTACGTTTCTCATTACGGTCTCTGTTCGTAATTCGAAATCTGGAATATTGGTTTCGTCTTCTTTGGTGAATGAGTTTCTAAAAGATGTTTATTAACTCAGCTTTGGTAGCGCTGTCATCGGCAGGATCGCCATTACTATCACGTAGTGAGGGTATTGTTTGTGTTTACTCCTAGTATATTTAAAATATGACCAAAATCTCTTTGGGTTTTCAGTCAAATTTCGAGAAAGAGGTTCGTTGTGATTAGTACTGCAGGCATCTCGCATTGAAATCCATCCAAGTGTTTGTCAATCAGTAGGACTCAACTGCTTGGTTATTAGTCCCTAGCTTACAAACTATTTACACTAAGTTAAACTAACCTAAGGACAACACACACATCCGTGCCCGAGGGGGTACTCGAACCCCCGACGGCGAACTTTCGTGCACACCGCAGCACGGCCCATCAGTGCACACGGCTATTCCGCCGCGACTACGTCGAACCGTTTCAGTCCATTCTGCCGATGACAATACTTCAGAACCTAGATTATCTCAAATGACACCTAATTGTTTTTACCATTGTATGACAACTTTAAATCAGGACTCATGTGACGAAGCCATTATTTTCCAGTCGTTCACGGTTCAACCGTTACGATGACGAACCTGGGCGGGTCCTGCAGGCGATGTGCTCTCAGCAAAGGCTCTCGAGGCGGCTTTCTGTCCACAGTTCATTAACGCCACAGTGTGCCGACTTGTCATACTTGGGTCGTTAGTCGTACGTCGCACATTGAATTTTGCAGTTATTGGTTGTCTGTTAGCACACAGTCCTCCACAAACGCCGTTGCTGCCAATCATTAAATGCAGGCCATCGGACACTGCGTTGTCTCAGGTAAACATAGGGTTCTCGTCTGACAAGGAGACTACATGGGTATCGGATTTTAGAATTTCTTTATATTTATAGTAAGTGAAGTTCGGAACTTAAATAACAATCAGTCAAAGCCATTCGACGGAACTCAAGTTCTCGAGAAAATCGTCTTTGAAGTTTTGCAAACTATACGTAAGTACCAATAATGAAAACAGTTGTAGCATCTGTCGATGTAGCTGAGATGGTAACGTTCTGGTCTCACAACCATAGTCAGTGCTTCGAATCCCACTGTGATAGCTATCTTATTCATTCTTTTCTTATTCTGTTATATAAAAAAATTCGGATCTCTAATTGCAGGTTGTGTCAGTTTTTGTGAATGTGTATGTAGACGATAAGAACACCTTATCCTCACCTAAAACGGTGATTGAGTAGGTTAGCTACTTGGAAACCCATTAGCAGCTATGGAGATGACTTTGCAAGAACAGTGTCGTAGCTCTTCACAAACTGAACAATCAAAAGACTAGCGTCATCAACTAACAGTGAAACCAATACTGTAAAAACTGTAACTTATGTTGCTATGATTGAAACCATCATTATTAACCAGCATCTATAAAATATAGAAAATTACGAATAAACAAAATTACGTGCACTTTTCGTAAAAATTACCACTAGGTACTGAAATTGTGTAAGTATTCGAACACAATGAAGAAGATTAAAAAAAAATCTATCTAGACAGAATTCGAACCACCGACCCAAAGGTTTCAAGGCTACAGAGCTACCACCTGAGCTACACTTACAGATGCCGCGATTTATTTAATGGAAGGTGGCGTAAGTACTTTATTTGCAAAACTTCAAAGTCGATTTTGTAGAGAATTTTCGGGAATTGCGTCGAACTGCTTTGGCTGATTGTTATTTGAGTTCTGAACTTGACGTACCATAAATATCAATAAATGCTAAAATCCGACACTGATGTGGTCTCCTTGTGAGTCTCGGGACGTGCGCTAGCCGCGCGTTACGCGTATTTCAAGGGTCTTTTTCGCTTAGCAATATCTCGGGATGTAATTGGAGTATTACGATGCAATCAACGCCACTGTTTATCTCATTTGTCATGCTATATATTGCTGATGAAATAATATAGGGTACCTATTTAAAAAAAACATAACTTTGTGTTAAAAACACATATGCTTTCGTTTTAGAACGTTTCAAAATATTAACTTTCATGAGCCCCTGCCTTACATTGATATCGGTTAAAGTCGTTTTACAATAGCTGTAAAATTCCTAAATTAATATTTTTAATTCTTTTCTGATTATCCACAATTTCGAGGTAAATATCCATCACAATATGTAATATAACGAAAATATTTCTCCATCATCATCACTATTAGAGACTGATTACGCTCTTCAGCGTTCAGTCTGGAGCATAGTGCCTTTAATAAAATTCCTCCATGATCCTTATTCAATGCTAAAATTGATGCCTCGTCTGATGTTAAGCCTTTTACTTCAAAATCATTCTTCACCACATCCAAGTACTTTCTTCTTGGTCTACCTTGACTCCTCTTACCCTCCGCTGCCAAGCTCATGACTCTCTGAGGTAACCTTGCTTCTTCCATGTCTGTAACATGATCCGACCATCTCAGCCTGTTCTCTGTAACTGCTCAATCTGTGATGTTTATTCCCAGTTTTTCATTGATTTCCTCATTATGGGCCCCCTCCTGCCATTGTTCCCATCTTCTTGCTACTTTCATATCTGTAACCTCTACCTTATGAATAACGTAACCTGCATCCACCCAGCTTTCATTTTCATACAACAAAGTTGGTCGGGTCGAAAGATAGAGTGGTGCGCTGCTAACTTACTCTTGGTAGCGACTTCCTTTTGGCAGAAGAGTAGATCTTCGCTGAGCACTCACTGCAGTAGCTTTGCTGCATCCCAATTTCAGTTATTTCATTAAGTTGACATCCTGTGAGAACGTACAGCCGGCCGCGGTGGCCGAGGAGACTAAGGCGCTCCAGTCACGGTCTGCACGGCCGCTACGGTCGGGGGTTCGAATCCCCCCTCGGGCATGGATATTTGTGCCGTCCTAGTTCGTAAGTAGTTCATAAGTAGTTTGTAAGTTTAGGGACTGATGACCCCGTAGTTAAGTCCCATAGACTATACAAACATTTGAAGAGGCCTAAATCAACACCACCTAGAGACAAGGCCTCACAACAGCCCGTGCTACATTATATTGACCAGGCCGCGGCCGCCAGCTGAGTGGCTGGCCGCTGGGGCACGCTCACTGCCTCGTAGCGGCCAGTCGTTCAGCTGGCGGCCGCGGCCTGGTCAATATAATGTAGCACGGGCTGTTGTGAGGCCTTGTCTCTAGGTGGTGTTGCCTAAACCCACACTGATTTTCACCTAACTTGTCCTCAACTAATGCTCGCACTCTCCTTTCAACATTACCTGAGAATATTTTGCCTACAACGCTAATTAAAGAGATACCTCAATCTTCTCTGTTTCCATGTCTGAAAATTGGCGTGATTACCGCTTTCGTCCAGTCAAACGGAACCTGTTCCGATTCCCACGCCTTCTCAATTATCCTGTGTAACCATTTGAGACGTGACATTCCACTGTATTTGAACGAGTTGTAGCATTACATCTGCGACGCTTGTCGCTAGCATCCGTTCTCTCTGACAGTAAATCTCTGATTATATTGCTTCATAAAAGACTTTCAAATGTTCAAATGTTTGTTAAGCTTATGGGACTTAACTATGGGGTCATCAGTCCCTAAACTTACAAACTACTTATCAAGTACCTTATACTTTAGACGGTACAAATATCCATACCCAAGGGGGGATTCGATCCCCCGACCGTAGTGGCCTTGCAGACCGTGACTGGAGCGCCTCAGTCCCCTCTGCCACCGCGGCCGGCTAAAAGACTTTCATATTTTTTGAACGATCTGGGGAGAAAACGGAATCGCTTGTGGCCTTTCGTCTTCTCACTGTCGAATAGATCAGACGTCTCTCTCTTGGTCTCTCCATAATGATCATGTAAGTGTGAGCTAAAAACAATTAATTGTAATAAATTCAATAATTCGTTTGACGTTAATAGTTTATTTAAAAGGAGATCTTTTCCCATTTTTAAAAGAATCTTTGTTTCCAACATAATTCGTAAAATGATGCTTGGCCATTGTTGTAAATTGCTTCGCGATTGCGGAAGAACATTCCAGATGCGAATTTCACTTACACACATTTTTTATCGAACTTTGTTTCAATGTCTGCAGTAATTCTTTTCTTTAAACGAAGTCCGATAATTTTGTAACTTTAAACATCACTCGTAATCGTAATTAAACACGGTCCTGAAACTGTAGTATTCGAAGCTGATGCAACCAAGCATCAGTTTACAGTAAAGAAGAAATAATTATTCTGTACAGGTTCGACTCGACTCCAGTGATGACTCCAATCTGTTCTCCTGGCAGATAAAAAAAAAAAAAAAAAAAAAAAAAAAAAAAAAAAAAAAAAAACGGATTTTGCCACTTTCTTTAGTAATGATGCTTTCTGGTATTGTCTTTATTCTAATTACTATTGCCGCTAAATACTGATGGAGGAATCTTTCAGATATTTCTCAGTTTCTCTAATTTTTCAAAATTAATGTTCATTGCAATATTTCACGCCGGCCGCGGTGGCCGGGACTGAGGCGCTCCAGTCACGGTCTGCACGGCCACTACGGTCGGGGGTTCGAATCCCCCCTCGGGCATGGATATTTGTGCCATCCTTAGTATAAAGTAGTTAATAAGTAGTTTGTAAGTTTAGGGACTGATGACCCCGTAGTTAAGTCCCATAAGCTTAACAAACATTTGAACATTTTTGAACAATATTTCACAGCTTTCTACATTTCAATAACGGTACTTTACTTTAATCTTGACAACATCAGCTAAAAAGAAAAAGTATCATTACAGAGTTCCGTCTTAATTTCATTAAATTTAATATTTTGTTGAAAATATTTAACGCGCATACGTCTTTTTATTTATTTATTTTTTTATTAAACAGCTAATCGCATACTTTTGTGATATTATATACACATTTTCTTACATATTTCCACCTTTACCCTTAATAAAGTATCGCGATATTTAGCGTAACGATATTACATAATAGTGTGATCAGCCAATGAAACCGCGGCTCTTTCGCTGCCACCTACAACCAGAGCTCCCAGCCTAGCGCAGTGCTGCTGAAACGTCGCCCCACCAGCCGACTGCACAATAAACGAGGCGACCCAAGCCGCTGAGCGCGCGGCCTCACGACTGGAAGCATCAAATGAGAGATTTGTTATCGCGGCCCCAGTAAGCGAACCTGCTGCCAGTATCGCCAGAGCCAACAACTCCTGACACGTGTCAAGCGTGCGGAGAGCGTCTCGCCACAGTGCTTCCCGACGAGAGTCGGATATGGTTGATCCTACAGGTCTGCTAACATGCCGCAAGTGAGTACCATTACTTTTGAACATGGATAAAATGAAAATTCTGCATTTTCATACGAACTAGAAGATACCTGTTTCTTGCAAAAGCCAATGTTCTCTCTTCCTTTATTAATCTGGGCATGGCAAAGAACGTTCTTTTATAGATAAAAAAACAGTCTAGAGTGCAAAAATTTGCCGGCCGCGGTGGCCAAAGGGACTGAGGCGCTCCAGTCACGGTCTGCACGGCCACTACGGTCGGGGGTTCGAATCCCCCCTCGGGCATGGATATTTGTGCCGTCCTAGTTCGTAAGTAGTTCATAAGTAGTTTGTAAGTTTAGGGACTGATGACCACGTAGTTAAGTCCCATAGACTATACAAACATTTGAAACATTTGCAAAACTTTATTTTTTTCGACTAGTTTCGGTCTTATTTTAGATCATCTTCAGGCAATTAAGCTCTAAAATATATCATAGTTACATTTAGAGGACTTTCAGTAATATACATTAGTGTCAAACTTAAACTAAATTAATAAAGAGAAATAAAACGATGTTATACCCATTGATGTTGTGGAGCTGGCAGGAAACTTGGAGCCTTCTAGTGCGTCACTGCTTGCTGGAGCAATGTTTACTGCTCTTAAATAGCTGAGGCTCCGACCCTTTGCCAGCTCCACCCATCTTTGATAGCGAATGAAAAGACTACATAGATGAATTTAGCCAAAAAATATAAAATTATAATTAGCCACAACGTCAATGGGTATAACATCGTTTTATTTCTCTTTATTAATTTAGTTTAAGTTTGACAGTAATGTATATAGCTGAAAATCCTCTAAATGTAACTATGATATATTTCAGAGCTTAATTTCCTGAAGATGGTCTAAAATAAGACCGAAACTAGTCGAAAAAAATAAATTTCTTGCACTCCAGACTGTTCTTTATATATAAATTAAAATAAGAGTGCTGTTCCCCATAAGTGAAAGAAAAATATTTCCAAAAATTTGTAAAGAACGTTCTGCTTTATTTAAAAACTAGCTTAATTCCCGCAGCTTCCCACGCGTAAACTGGAGTCTGCATTGGTCGTTCCTACTTTTAAATATAAATTGACATAGATTTAGCTTTAAAAATGATTTCCTAATCAGGTATTTGATACAACTTGCCACCCCCTATTGCACCATTAATGGCAGAATTCAAAACATTTTTTTTTTTTCATTCTTATCATGGTTCGAAATCCAAATTTTCCCATTTATAGCATCAAAATAGTCTTAGTAACACCCTTAAAATATTTTCCCTTATTTCAGCCGCTTAGTGGTTGAATTTTCAAAGATATTGAATCACGTGTTTTTAAAATTTCGATCAAAAAATCTAAATCCGAAGTTTTATATTTCTTGCTACAAAATTGCCTGAATAACAATGTATTTTAAAAAACCGTTCATCTCCTATTTCACCCCCCTTAGGGAGGGGAATATCGAAAAATCGCTGATGCCTTCAGTGTAAGATAAACAATGTCTACAAATTTCAAGTTTCTGTTGTCTGTAGATTCACTTTTCAGTGCCGTTTTTTGTCTTTTAGATACGGATCAAGAGCCCGAAATTTCTTTTTTACGCTTGGCATCAAATGTTCAAATGTTTGTTAAGCTTATGGGACTTAACTACGGGGTCATCAGTCCCTAAACTTACAAACTACTTATGAACTACTTACGAACTAGGACGGCACAAATATCCATGCCCGAGGGGGGATTCGAACCCCCGACCGTAGTGGCCGTGCAGACCGTGACTGAAGCGCCTCAGTCCCCGCGGCCACCGCGGCCGGCGCTTTGGCATCTTTCTTGGTAGTTTTACTTTTAAAACTGCAATATGCACTTATTTTTCTTTATTTGTACGCTCGTTGCAGAAAAACAACTGAAGAATGTGCATCACGTTTCGCTGTATACAACCTCTTTGCTATTATAGTATCAAAAGTTACCGCTGGTCTTCAGTCCAAATTTTATATAAGCTGAAGACTTTCAACCACTATAGCTTGTGGGTTTGACGGAGGACATCGAAAGAGTCCAAAGAAGGGCAGAACATTCTGTATTGTCACGATACAGGGCAGACAGCGTTACGGAAATGATACAGCACCTGGGATGGGAATCATTACAAGGGCGCTTATCGCTGCGGCGTGGGTTACTTACGAAACTTCGATCGCCTACATTCTCCTCCGAATGCGAAGATATATTGTTGACTGCCACTTACATAAGTAGAAATGATCATCAGAATAAAATACGAGAAGTTAGTGCTCGATCAGAGAGATTGGGGTTCTTTCTTCCCCCGCGCTATTCGAGAATGGCCGGCCGTGGTGGCCGAGGGGCTCAGGCGCTCCAGTCACGGTCTGCACGGCCGCTACGGTCGGGGGTTCGAATCCCCCCTCGGACATGGATATTTGTGCCGTCCTTACTCTTAGTTAGTTCATAAGTAGTTTGTAAGCTTAGGGACTGATGACCTCGTAGTTACGTCCCATATGCTTAACAAACAACAACAATAAATTCAGTGGCTGACAGTTTGTGGTAAACCGCGATTCCAACCAGGATTTCTTGCTTGGCGCCAGCTGTCGACTTAACCACTACGCTACCCAGACGCTCTTCCCCTCCTGCCCATATTCTCAACTAAACGAACACTACGACTGTAGTGTCCTCGCCGCGTTGGAGTAGCCGAGCGGTCTACGGCGCCTCGCTGCGGAGCGCGACGTTGCTCGCCGTCGGAGGTTCGAGTCCTCCCTGGGGCATGTGTGTGTGTGTGTGTGTTTGTCCTTAGGTTATCTTAGTTTAAGTAGTTTGTAAGCTACGGACTGATGACCACGCAGTTTGGTCCGATAGATATACAGACATTTGATTTTTGTAGTGCCCTCTGTCGGTATTCCCGCTAGGGTTCGGGTCAACGAGTGCAATCGCGCAGAAATTGTCATTTGTATACTGGAGGCATCCATAAAAAGAGCGCCTGGAAAGTTCGGTGAATAATCTCAGGAAATTTAGGAAACAGGAGTTACAAACAAAATACCTTTACTGGCCTTCAAAGTAATCTCCGTTGGCTAAAATACACGTCTGACATCGATTGCACAGCTCTTGGAGACTGTCAGCAAACGCTTCTTGTGGAATCGCTCCAAGCACTGAGGTCACCCGTTTTTTGATGTCCGCAACCGCTGCGAAGCGTGAGCCTTTCAGGGCTAATTTCTCAAAGACAGCCGCCCATCATCCGCAAGCATCCGTCTCACTCGTTCGAAGTTGTCTGGAGCTGTGATTGTGGATGGGCGAACCGAACGTACCTCATTCCTTTGCATGTCTAAAGCGTTTAAACCACTCAAACACACACTTTTTAGTCACTGATTCAACACCATCACTTGAACTAACATCCCATGGGTCTTCGTCGCCGTTTTGCCTAATTTGAAACAAAACTTGATGTTAACGCGCTGCTACAAGTGTACATACAAGAACCTGTCAACCATACAGCAGTAACAGTATTATTGATTTACCTCACATTCTGTACGAAACACTAATAAGTCATTCTTTGTGGATTGCTAAGAATATTAACATCTTGACAAAGATTTGCTACCGCATTGTTGATGTTGCCAACATAATCACACGAGTCTGCCGGGATGGTAGGTAAAACTACATCGAAACTTTTGCTGTCAACCTGCCTACTCAACGCGAAAGACTTCACACGTTTAATATAAGCAAACATCCTAAATCATATCATTATCGGTAACATTCTTTTGAAGCAAGTAATTAATGAAATCGTATTATACTCGATTGGACATCTTATGTGGTCCGACATCGATTTAGTTTCCAGCAACGTGAAGTAAGTCATCAATCGTCGAAATTACACAAGAAATCACATTTTTTACAGATTTCGACACCAGAATATTACAAACACATAACACCGTGATTACAGTTCAGTATAATATTCTTTTACTCTTTAGAGAATAATAGGCATCATGGAATACGTAAGTCATGGAACAGCAATATAACAGCGTGTATATAATTATAAAAGACAACCTACAACAGCGATATATTGTTGCTTAACACTGACCCTGTTAGCTGGGTCGCAGCGAGTACCATCTCTTCACTGCAGCGCTTGTTAATATGTCCAAATTCAAATGTTTGTAAATCTAACGGAGTTAAATCATGCTGTTATTAGTCCCTAGGCTTACAAACTACTTCAACTAACTTAAAGTAACTTATTCTAAGGACAACACAAGCACCCATACCTGAGACTCGATCATCCAATGGCGAGCTTCGCAGCAAGGCGCCGGAGAAAGTTCGGCCACTCCTCCGCGGCTCTGAATAGTCACGCGCACTGCATATTGCAATCCGTCGAGGCCAGACTGATTAATCATAACATTTATTCAAATGTTTGTTAAGCTTAAGAGGCTTAACTGCGGGGTCATCAGTCCCTAGACTTACAAACTACTTATGAACTACCTTATACTAAAGACGGCACAAACATCCATGCCAGGGGGGGGGGGGTTCGAACCCCCGACGGGGAGCGGCCTTGCGCATCAGAGCATAGCGCCTAATATTTATTCTTACATTAATCAGACGTTCAGGTAAGTTTTATATTCGCAGTGCAGTGTCAGTCTGTACATGCTGTCACATTCATACAGATTCACACACTCAGCTGTAGTCCTAGTTTAACTTTATTAACTTTATTTAAACATATATGTTTCACTCCACTCCCATGAACCACAGACATTGCCGAGGTGGGGTGGCTTGCGTGCCTCAACGATACAGATAGCCGTACCGTAGGTGCAACCACAGCGGAGGGGTATCTGTGGAGAGGCCAGACAAACGTGTGGTTTCTGAAAAGGGGCAGCAGCCTTTTCAGTAGTTACAGGGGCAACAGTCTGGATGATTGACTGAGCTGGCCTTGTAACATCAGCTAATGTGACTTTGCCACACAGCTACTGCGAACGGCTGAAAGCAAGGGGAAACTACAGCCGTTACCTTTCCCGAGGACATGCAGCTCTACTGTATGAACATATGATGATGGCATCCTCTCGGGTAAAATATTCCGGAGGTAAAATAGTCCCCCATTCGGATCACCGGGCGGAGACTACTCAGGAGGATGTGATCATCAGGAAAGACAATACTGGCATTCTACGGGTCGGAGCGTGGAATGTTAGATCCCTTAATCGAGTAGGATAATTAGAAAATTTAAAAAGGGAAATGGATAGGCTGAAGTTAGATATAGTGGGGATTAGTGAAGTTCGGTGGCAGGATGAACAGGATTTCTGGTCAGGTGAGTACAGGATTATAAATACAAAATCAATTGGGGGTATCATAGGAGTAGGATTGATAATGAATAAGAAAATAGGAATGCGGGTAAACTACTATGACCAGCACAGCGATCGCATTATCATTGTCAAGATAGATACGAAGCCAACACCGACAACAATAGTACAGGTTTATATGCCAACTAGCTCTGCCGATGATGAGGAGATCGAAGAAATATATGAGGAGCTAAAGGAAATTATTCAGACAATTAAGGGAGAGGAAAACTTAATTGTTATGGGAGACTGGAATTCGGTAGTAGGACAAGGAAGGGAAGGGAAGATAGTGGGTGAATATGGTATGGGCAAAAGGAATGAAAGAGGAAGCCGCCTGGTAGAATTTTGCACGGAACATAATTTAGTTATAACAAACACCTGGTTTAAGAATCACAAAAGAAGGTTGTATACGTGGAAGAGACCAGGAGACACTGGGAGATACCAGATAGATTTTATAATGCTAAGACATAGATTTCGGAACCAGGTTTTGAAGTGTAGGACATACCCAGGGGCAGACATAGACTCTGACCAAAACTTGTTGGTTATGAACTGTAGGCTGAAACTGAAGAAACTACAGAAAGGTAGGAAAATAAGGAGATGGGACCTAGATAAATTGATGGAACCTGAAGTTCTTAAGAATTTCAGAGGGAGCTTCAGGCAACAATTGACAGAAACAGGGGAAAATAAAACAGTTGAGGAGGAATGGGTAAAATTGAGAGATGAAATAGTGAAGGCAGCAGAGGACAAAATAGGTAGGAAGGCAAGACCTAAAAAGAATCCTTGGATATCACAGGAGATACTAAATTTAATCGATGAAAGGAGAAAGTATAACAATGCAGTAAATGAAACAGGCAAAATGGAGTACAGGCGACTAAGAAATAAGATTGACAGGAAGTGCAAAATGGCTAAGCAGGAATGGCTAGAAGGCAAATGCAAGGATGTAGAAGAATGTATAAATAGGGGAAAAATAGATACAGCCTACCGGAAAATAAAAGAAACATTTGGCGATAAGAAAAACAGCTCTATGAATATCAAGGACACTGATGGAAAACCAGTTCTCAGCAAAGAAGGGAAAGCTGAAAGGTGGAAAGAGTATATAGAGGGGCTCTACAAAGGAAATGAACTTCGAGACACTATTGTAGGAAGGGAAGAGGATGTAGATGATGATGAAATAAGAGATACTATACTGAGAGATGAATTTGACAGAGCACTGAAAGATCTAAGTCGAAACAAGGCCCCGTCAGAGCTACTGAAGTCTCTGGGAGAACCAGCCATGAAAAAATTGTTTCACATTGTGTGTAAGATGTATGAGACAGGTGAAGTACCCTCAGACTTTAAGAAAAATGTTATAATCCCCATTCCAAAGAAAGCGAGTGCAGACAGGTGTGAAAACTACAGAACCATCAGTTTAATAAGTCATGGTTGCAAAATATTAACACGAATTATATACAGAAGGATGGAAAAGCTGGTAGAAGCCGACCTCGGGGAAGATCAGTTTGGGTTCAGGAGAAATGTAGTAACACTGGAGGCAATACTCACTTTACGGCTTATCCTAGAAGATAGATTAAGAAAAGGCAAACCAACATATCTAGCTTTTGTAGATTTGGAGAAGGCTTTTGACAATGTATTGGAATAAACTCTTTCAAGTTCTGAAGCAAGCAGGAGTAAAATATAGGGAGCGTAAGGTTATTTACAACTTGTACAAAAACCAGACAGCGGTTGTCAGAGTTGAAGGGCATGAAAGGGACGCAGTGGTTGGAAAGGGAGTAAGACAGGGTTGTAGCCTTTCCCCAATGTTGTTCAATTTGTACATTGAGCAAGCTATAAAGGAAAGCAAAGAAAACTTTGGAGAAGGAATTAAAGTTCAGGGTGAAGAATTAAAAACATTGCGTTTTGCCGATGACACAGTAATTCTGTCAGATACAGCAAAGGACCTGGAAGAGCAATTGAACGGAATGGACAGTGTGCTGAAAGGTGCATATAAGATGAACATTAACAAGAGTAAAACTAGGGTAATGGAGTGCAGTGTAAGAAAATCAGGTGATGCTGAAGGAATTAGATTAGGTAACGAAACAATAAAGGAGGTAGATGAGTTTTGTTACTTGGGCAGTAAAATAACAAATGATGGTCGCAGTACAGATGATATAAAATGCAGAATGGCAATGGGTAGAAAGGCGTTTTTGAAAAAGAGAAATTTGTTAACTTCGAATATTGATTTAAGCCTAAGGAAGTCCTTTCTGAAGGCATTTGTATGGAGTGTTGCCTTGTATGTGAGTGAAACATGGACGATAAGCTGTGTGGACAGAAAGAGGATAGAGGCTTTTGAAATGTGGTGCTACAGAAGAATGCTGAAGATTAGGTGGGTGGATCGCGTAACTAATGAGGAGGTACTGAACCGAATTGGGGAGAAAAGAAATTTCTGGCATACCTTGACTAAAAGAAGGGATAGATTGGTAGGACACATTCTTAGACATTAAGGAATTGTGAATTTAGCGTTGGAGGGAAGTGTGTGGGGTAAAAATCGAAGGGGAGACCAAGAGACGCGTATAGTAAGCAGATTCAAGTGGATGTGGGTTGTCGTTCTTATGAGGAGATGAAAAGGCTTGCTCAGGATAGAGTAGGGTGGAGAGCTGCATCAAACCAGTCTCTGGACTGAAGACCACAACAACAACATGTTTCACTACAAGCAGAAGTGAAGCAGGCAGGGCCTCATGTTCCTAGCCACTTTCTAGTGGATGTCTGGTCCATGTAGCTCTGTTCACGAACCCAGAGTCCAATGTGATGTGGAGCTCCATCATGTTGGAACCACATCCGTTGACAAATAACAAGTGGAATACGACTGCCTACCCTACAACTTTAGGAACAACTGCATCAGTACGTGCATTCGCTGATACAGACATCACAACGAATTTCGCTGACTCGCTTGTTTCCGAATTGGAGTTCTTTGCTCAAATTGCTATTTTTATTCTTCATCCCTGAAAAGTTTCGAACATCACTCAATCGTACTGACAAAAACAGCAATTCCAACTCAATGCTATTTTGTCAAAAACTGATATTTTGAGTCCGTGGTTATGTATGAAATACAGGACGATTCTCACAATAAAGAAGACAGGAACCAACCACTTTTGATTATGCTATTTATTACCTAAATACCGCCGTTAACCGCTGTCGAACCTTTCAGTTCATCATCAGACGGCTGTTGACGTCCACATAAATGTCACTTACATTTTACTTATGCAGATAATTTTTCTTGTGGCGAAAAGTATTTGGTTGTGTGCTGCCCTAAAATACAAAACAAGCTTGTAATTGCTTATTCGAGCGTAAATGTGACTCACGATACCGACAAATGTTGTGAATAAAATTTTAGGGTAGAATTTTTCTTGTTACTTATTTATCTACGTCGTAATACTTACGAAATTGAGTCACATTTACGCTAGAGTAAGCAATTACAATCATGTTTTGTATTGTAGGGCACTACACAACCAAAGACTTTTCGCCACAAGAAAAATTATCTGCATAAGTAAAATGTAAGTGACATTTATGTGGACGTGAACAGCCGTCTGATGATGAACTGAAAGGTCCGAAACCGGCAACGGCGCTATTTAGGTTGCTGTCTTCTTTATTGGTTTTGTCTTCTTTATTGTGAGAATCACCCTGTATTCCAACTCAGTGTTAACTTTCCTCTCACTGAACTTCAAAATAATAAGGTCGATTAAGGGGTCTCAGAAAATATACAACGTCAGTTCTGGTAACTACTCATGTTGTTGCTTTCACTCAGTTGACTCTTTTAACTTGGATCTCTGTCATTACCATTTCCTAAATGTTCAAAAGTTTGTAAAGCTTATGGGACCTAACTACGGGGTCATCAGTCCCTAAACTTACAAACTACTTATGAACTACTTACGAACTAGGACGGCACAAATATCCATGCCCGAGGGGGATTCGAACCCCCGACCGTAGTGGCCGTGCTGACCGTGACTGCAGCGCCTCAGTCACCTCGGCTACCGCGGCCGGCTACCATTTCCTGTCGCAGTCATTGTAACCATGGTTTCTTCTGTGAGAAAATCTTCACTTAGTTATCCTACATCCTCTGCCATAAGGACCAGTCTAGAGCAGTGTTTAAGACATTTGGTGCGGTGTGTAACCTAGTTCATCAAAAAAATCAAATGTTTGTTAAGCTTATGGGACTTAACTAAGGGGTCATCAGTCCCTAAACTTACAAACTACTTATCAACTACCTTATACTAAGGACGGCACAAATATCCATGCCCGAGGGGGGATTCGAACCCCCGACCGTAGTGGCCGTGCAGACCGTGACTGGAGCGCCTCAGTCCCCTCGGCCACCGCGGCCGGCCCTAGTTCATCCTGTCACCTCTAGCATGACAACTCATTTACAACACAACTTTCTTTTTCGTTACTGATTTCCCTGCATTCTTAAATTTTAATTTCTTGCCGAAAGTTTATTGTGGTCTGTCTACAGTTAAGGTATAAAACTTCTTTTTCTCATTCATCATAAAGCTATCAGATGAAGTTCTAGTGTCACTACTTACTTCTCTTTATCCTTATAGAAATTAAACTATAAACAGACGTTTTTCAAGTTGCAGACATCTTTGATGATGTATATATACAGAATATCGCATTGTAAAACTATTTGTACCAAGGTGTTGGTACATGCTGCAACCTGTTCCCGACTTCAACTCAGTATGAAAAACAGCCAGTTTCCTCTCCTGTTCCACTATCATCCTATCTCAACTGCATATCCTGTAATAATTGTGTGGAACTTCAATACCAGCCTCTTTCTTTTTTCCCGCGTAACTAGTCACACAATAAATAAATAAATAAATAAATAAATAAATAAAATAAAATAAAAATAAATAAATAAAATAAAAAACTATTACGTCATAATTACGCGGCATTTCAGGTACTTTTCACCCATGATAAATAATTATTCAGGAAGAAAACGTTAGTTAAGTTACCGAGAAGCATGAAAGCACATTTTCAAAGATTTTGTCCATTTACAACTGTTTTAAGCAAACCGCTAATGCAATGTGCTGACTCTAAACAATTCAAAATTACACTTCTCCCGCAAATATTACTAAAAAATAAAGTGATAAGCAATTCCTCACTATCTTAGAAAGAAAATTTATACGGGAATTTCTTTTTACTGCAACAAAACATACAGAGTTCTAATAGGCCACAGCTCGGCATCGAGCGCGTTTCGACGAATAATAAGAGAGAAAACGTTAAATGTGTAATAGTAAGCTTAAAAGACACCTACTAATACAAGTATTTACTGAACTAATTGTTCTTACAACACACAACTGATGGAAGTCTAGGGTTCGAAATAAATGGTAAGCACACACTGATGAAAAAATTCCAATGGACAGTAAGTTTCGAAATTCTTGCGTCACAAATATTCGTATTGGAAGTAGTTAGTGTATATGGTACGACCTAATATTCTAAATTTTATGTTACTGTTACCTTGAAAGGGCGTTCTACGTACTCCTCAGGGCTCGCTATAAAATCATGAAGTAAATCGATAAAAATGGGTAATAATTAATTTTTGTTTGCTACTGATATTTAACCCTACATGGCATGAATTATGTTTATCTATGCCGGGGGAAAAATATTGAAAAAATATATATATATAACTCACTTAACAATGTGAAAGTCATTATTTACCTGTTGCCATTGTCAACATCATGCATTTAGACATATGTCACTCTGCAGGAAAATAGTGGTACCTAACAGGTTTTCTACTCTGATTACATGTCTGTAACATGTTAAAACTGTTTTTACTTGACAGAAGTCGTACCAGTTTGTAATTACATTTACTGCTCAACAGTGAGTAAAATCCGCTGGAGCGCTCTTTGTTGCATTTCTCCTCAATTCATGACTGCGCTGCCTTTAATGGAGGAAACGATCAACTAAATGTATAGAACAGACTCCAATGATTGCCATCTGTCAACAAGAAGTATGCCCGAAAAAGTAACCAAAATTTGCGTTGCCAAACGGCAACATGCAGTGTAGGGACAATGTTATACCATTATCTTGGCAAACTGACTGATAATGTTCAAAAGAATATTAGTTAAATAAAACGTTAATTTACATCAGGACCATTCTTTTGTAACCTAATATCTTCTTCATGAACCACACTTTCACTCAATAATCCTCTAATTGCATGTTAAAATTTTGGAGATGCCGGGGATCGAACCCGGGGCCTTTCACATGCAAAGCGAACGCTCTACCACTGAGCTACATCCCCGCGTGGCGTTGAGCTTCTAAGTATGCAATACCATTCAGCCGCCTAGTCTCATCGAAATGTGTGAGTAGGATTTCAGGAATAGTTCATTCATGTAATTGATGAAACGGACCTGTTAATGGTGTACTGTACCGGCATCATATCTGCATGTTTGAACACAGAGTTTTGCGTCGCTACTCAAGTGATGGAACTTTAAACACCACAGAAAGTTCAGCTTGGCAGTTATTGTGGAACTGCTGCTCTACTCTTTTTGATTTTAGTGTGTTTCCATTTTCTCATTGTAAAACAAACAGTGCAATGATGCTATAGTATACTTCCGCAGTTCCAGAACACAAACAACCTGATCGGCCTATTACTGTTAAATTTTCTGTAGTAACTAATGTATGTGCCTTGAAATTTTCGGATTAACTGTATGTAAAAAATTCAACTGCAAAAAAGTGCACTGTAGATTTCAGTTAATGTATAACCGTTTTCATGAAACAGCTCTTTTTGACAATGTTTTGTGCTGACATGAGTGGAAAGTACCGATATTTGAGAACTGGAAATATAACGCTAGCTTCTATGTACACAAAGCAAGTTAAGCAGATAAATAAACTGGGTGATAAAACTCGCCTTCATAATTGTTTCTTACACCGTATTACAAACGCCTGATATGAGCATAACTTTGTAAAAAATTTTTATATAGAATTTTAAATATTGAGGAACAATGATAGGTATGTTGATGAAATCTTGCACATACCGTAGACCTTCTTATGACAAAACGACGCTTTTTGGAAATTTAAAACAGCAGCTCATTATTAACTGTTACAATACTGAAGGCATACCATGACTCAAAAGTTTGCAACTTAAAAACTAAAAGATGAACCGTCTCTGAGGAATTTTAGGTGCCACATCTACCTGATACATACTTAATGCATTAATCAATCATTGCTAGAATGTTTCAATTCCCGTGGTGCTAGCTGCTACAGCCGTTATGTAAATATTCACTTTACTGTTTAACACAACACATGAACGACTGTGTATTGTTTCCGTCATAGGCATGGAAATTGTAAGTTTAGTTCTGCATCCTTGTACAAAGGCAGGATTTATATATATTCCATATGTCTGCGTAATCGTATTAACACAACAAATATCACTGTAGCGGCCACACAAAAGACTAATTAGAAAGTCGTCATCAGTTGACGAACTTAAAAGAAAATGGAGTGAAGACGGGTATTGAAACTTAATTTCTTTGTCGACATTAAACGATCTGTTCAGTAGTTCCCCCCCCCCCCCCCCGTTCTTCACTAAATTCCCGCACTATAGGCCTATATGTGGTACAAAGTGGGTATACTTTCGGTCTGTGGGTACGCTCATGGCGTAGATGTAAATGAGAAAGTAAACTGATTCAGATACATTAATCTTCTAGTCAGCCAAGGAGGTTCGCGCGTATTTTATTATAAACCTTAAAAATACACAAACATAAAACTCGTATCTTAAAAGATAAGGCTAATGCAAAGAGGGGGAATTTCGAATTTACGACTCTCCCACTTTCTGAGAAAAGAATACAAATCGCCGCGGCGGAGTGGCCCAGCGCATTGAGGCGCTATGCTACAATGCGCGAGGCCGCTCCCCGTCGGGGGTTGTAATCCCCCCTCGAGCATGGATGTTTGTGCCGTCTTTAGTATGAGGTAGTTCATAAGTAGTTTGTAAGTTCAGGGACTGATGACGCCGCAGTTAAGTCCCTTAAGCTTAACAAACGTTTGAACATTTGGATACGAATCTTGTCGCCTCGTATCTGACATACACGCGCCTGTCGGAAGGTTAAAAGCAGTAGTTGTCAATAACGATTTTAAATCAAAAAACGTTTTAATGTGTATAAGACATTAGTCGTAATCACTTACGGAGACGAATCGTCTTAATATATCGATTTGCGAAGGCTCCCTGCCATAATCATTTCTTACTATGAACATTTTCAAGACTCAGTACCCTTACACTATTACGTACGATTGTTAATAAAAAACAACCTCAGTAGACTGTACTCTACAGAAGTCTATGGCCAACGAAACGTTCGTTTCGACTATTGTGTACCGCCGCTGCTAACCTTAGGGATCTGAGTATCTGACACAACCTCGCGTTGTTGCCATTGTAAAGTGATTGTTGTGCTCTGTTCTTTTCATTGTCGCAATGTAAGCTCTGCGACAGTGATTCCCGATGGGGGGATATTTTCGCAATTTTTTGGGAGAAATATTTTTTTGCTGGGAAACGGAAACCCTGGGGAAATTTTTGGAGAAAACAATTCCGCTAACGGGGAAGAATTTTATCTGCCTAGGGTTGCAGTTAAGGCCATCTGATACTTCAGGTCAAGATTATTTCTCTTTCTCTCTCTCTCTCTCTCTCTCTCTCTTTCTCTCTTCAAATCAATCGATACACTTTGTTTTGTCCTTTTCATATCGATGGCTGCTTACCAAATTTAATTCCGAGAATTTATATGACAACGAAAGTGCTGTTGCTTTCATGTCATTCATGTTCATGTCCATTGTGATAAATATGGTTATACTGATTTTATTGTTGTTTTAATTTAATATAAAGGATAATAAACGGTATTGTCATCAATAATGTCGCGTAATTTCATTTATTGTACCATGTAACGAAATATATTTACACTAATAATTGAGACGTAACAGACCACTTAGAGAAACACCTAAAGACTGTACATTTGCATTATATGACATTGTAGTAAGGAGTGTGTGACTGATTAATTATTTATTATATTCCACATATATAGTGGTTAAGCCATGTTACATAAATTGAATTTTAATTTACAAAACGTAACTAGTTTCAATGAATGCATGTAGGCAACACCAATACAACTTGTAACTCCTGTAAGAAAATCCCTAGAAACTATCTACTCAGTTAATGTTCATTCATTGGCAGGAAGCAGAGTTATTGCATATTAAAGCTGTATTCCGGAATGTAAAGTACGCACATGTAGAATTAACAGATAGTAACAGAAAACATAATAAGTGATATTAGATTCTCATCAAACTCGGTACATTGACTTAAAATGCCGTCTGATGCATTAATGCAATACTGGCAATAATTTATTATGTGAGTTCAGAAGACTTAATCTGAAACCAACATGACCACATGGTCAACTTTTAAGCATTACTTGGAAACTATGATATTTATAGAACTAAAAGAAACTGTCAATAGTTAATCTTGCAAAAACGTAAATCTTTACATGTTAGGAATTATATTCATAACATAATTCTCATGTTATTAACGTCTTTATGAATTCCATTGTTCGAATACATGTAATATCATATATTGCTTAATTGTGGCAATTCTTATCAAAGTGATCATATTTAAAAGAATAAACATTTAATGCTCTACTTACCAATATTAAGTATATCTTGTAACAACTCCGTTGTTAATGATAAATGTATAACTTCCTGGTTCTAACAATAATATGTATTGTTGTCACATGTCAAAATAGTATATAAGGATCCGAGCAGAGAGACTCGGGGCATTATTATTAAGGCTGTCTTTGCGCAGTCACTATGTATGTCAGTATGCAGATCAACAATGTAATGTATTATTGAATATAGTTTTATGAAATGTGCGACTTGTGTTTTGAGCTCACATTAAGTGATGTTGGTCTGTAAGATATCACCCAGCACGCAAATTAAGCCGAATTTCAGGCATGTGGAGAACTTTACAAGCGATGCAGATTCTACGAGATACACCCAACCTACGACAATCTGGTAATGTGTTGAACTTAATAATTTTGTAATTGGAAGTGACATTTATTTAGCATCAGCTTATGGAAGTTTGCAGTTTGTAGCAGATACATTTAGGGTTGCCAGATTGAACTCGAGGCAGGCCCGGAGACCAGACGTGCCCCCCTCCCCCTTGGTCAATGACTCACCCCCCCCCCCCAACTGCGACCAACTACCCCCCCCCCCAACCAGGATTGTCGTCTTCTACAGAAAATTGTTTCAGCAAGAAATTAAGAAGCGACTGATTCTTCTTTTGTGTGGTAATATTCGCTTTGTGTCTTTCTGATTGTAAATGTTTATTCACAGTTTTCACTCCGTCCAACTTAAGAGTAAATAAGATATTGCATATTCTGCACTTACACATACACTCATCAGTATCAACTTTTTGTAGCCACTCTTTATAATTTTCTTCCTGCAACCATTCTTCACGGAACGAACTTAGATATCGTCTCTTCATTTCACTGTTATTACTCACTAATCTGAGTTAATGTAAGCTTGTCTGTTCACACACGATACGAGTATTCCAAAAATTGCCGGTAAACTGATAACAAACAATGAACGAACTAACACAAATAATAGACGTCGCCAGCTGACACGTTACCGTAACAGTGTTTGCTTAATAATGCGCTAGCCGATTACTACAGACGCAACAATGAAAATTTTTCAGAGGAAGAATAGAAAAGTAGCGTTTTGTCGCAATAAGAAATTGACATTTATATAAAGTTATTCATAATTACGAGAGAGGAGCCGGCCGGGAATGGCCGAGCGCACTGAGGCGTTTTGCCGCGGTGCGCGAGGCTGCTCCCGCCAGAGGCTCGAATCCCCCCCTAGGGCATGGATGTTCAAAATCAAATGTTTGTAGAACTTATGGGACCTAACTACTGGGTCATCAGTCCCTAAGTTTACAAACTACTTACGAACTAGCTAACACTAAGGACGGCACAAATATCCATGCCCGAGGGGGGATTCGAACCCCCGACCGTAGTGGCCGTGCAGACCGTGACTGAAGCGCCTCAGTCACCGCAGCCGTAACTTGGTTTAAGTTACGTTTAAGTTCGATGTAGATCGTCGCTACATGAGCATAGTATTTAAAAAGCGTCGTAAAAAAAAGTTAAGATGAAAGTTACATTCAAGCACGGAGATGAGAGTCATTGGCCCGTAGACCCGGAGAATTCATTCCAAACCCGAGCACTCCGGGCGGCGCCCGGAGATCTGGCAACCCTAGGTACATTACATACTTCACTCATTTGTAATTTTTATGAAAGAAAAATTTATATTTGGAATTGGTATAAAGATATTGATAAAAATGTAGGCCTTCATTTGGCCGCCGTGTTTGCACAATTGGCGCCTAGCTCTCTCATTAGTTTCTGAATTTACTGTACCATGTATTGGAAAATCAATATGATAATGGAAAAACCATGGAGAAAGCAAATGTGGTGCCGCTAAAGGGACATTTCTTTTTAATGCTTTTGGTTATATTCTGCGTTTTATTTACAAAAGAATATTTCAGTCATGTATTATTTTTTTAATATATGTGTGGAAAGTTTAGGGCTAAACACATAATTCCATCGCTTCAAGCTGCCAACACTGGTAATAATAATAATTTGCAGGAATAGTTAGGTTTCAGACATGATTGGAAAAGTTTAACATTGTAGGGCATTTTTGATCTGCTATGGTGAAATTTAGAAAACTCAATCATAAGACATTGGTTCTGGCACAGTTTAATGCGTACTATCGCAACAATTACTGTTCAGGAAGTTTAAAATAAAAAGAAAGAATCTTGTCATGTAGGTAACGTTATCTTTTAGTACACTGACACGTTTCACATCATTACGAAATGTCGTATTCATGATCGATGGAACAAGTATTAATCTAATCTAATATAATCTTACCGTATAACAGTTGCAACGACACGAGAGCTCCTAGCTGTGCGCAAGCCGACGTAATAATAACTCAGTAACACTAGTTTTCAACGGTAATTTCATAGAACGCTTGGGAATCGAATTCGGAACGCTATATATCGATCGAGCTGTCAGATCGATCGCATAGCTTGAGCGGAGCCATGTTTCGTTGTGAATTATTCTTGTGACGATTACAGTTATTTTATTGAGCTGACAAGGATGCATAGAGAACTCTCAACCATAGATCAAGAACAGCATTAATTGTTTAGTTCATGGTCGGCACAAAAACTTTACAATTCGTGTCGCGGAGTAGTGTCGAGTGTTCAGATCTTTAAAGAATCGTATACAGTGACAGGATTAATTTTTAGTGTCGACGATGAAGTAAACAATTAATGCTGTTCCTGCTCTACGGTTTTTGTACCCTTTTGCGCTCAGCAAATTAACTGTAATCGTTAGTAAAGAAGAAGAAGAAGAAGAATGGAGAGACGCGCTATACACAGAGAAATGTGAAACACCAGTTACTTCAGTATAAAGATCATTTAGAAGTAACTCGCCCTGTTGAGAAGTGATGTATCGTTTCCCTCACAAAACATCCACTATCTTCACACAGCGTACTGAAACAACGACATTTCAAAACCCCTCAAATGTTTTATATATCGCGCGTCCGTCCATTCTTCGATATATCGATCTGGCTGCTCGATCGATGTATAACGTTCTAAATTCGATTCCCAAACGTTCTAGCAAATTACAAAACAGTCGAATCTCGCTGATTCAGTGATATATGCTAGAATTTATTTTAAAGGTAGTACTTCCGAATTCTGTAGGTCCTATGTGTACAACTGAATATTACTCCGGTGAAAATAAGAAAATACGAACATGTGACAAAGGAAAGAAGAAAGGACGACCATTTTTAACAAAAGAAAGAGGAATACTAGGCTATGTTTCAGTTATTTCCGAATTTTATGCTGTTACATACAGTATGCAGCACATTGTAAAAACTGCTAAAAATCAATATAAACGATACTATTCGCACTTACCCGATATCGTATTCAGGAATGTAGCTTGCCGACATTTGGAGCGATGTTGTCTCAGTGTATAACAACACTAAGTTCGAGTTCCTGTGTATTTTGTACTGTGGTTCTGCTAAAGGCTTTTTAAATTTCGATTTGTCTCTGAGAACTGATACGGAATTATGAGCAACAAGAACAAAAATAAAAATGGTTATCCAGACTTCCCGAGTATAACGCAGTGATACCAAGGCAATATGATATTCGTTAGAGAAAAACATACGTTGTGGAATTCGACTACTTTAATTTTTCGAGAGTTTTTAGCAAGTTTTGGATTTACATAAATTTCGCTGCAGTGTGCGTGAAGCTGGAAGATGGCAGCTGTACTCAACGAATTTTTCGTGCAGTAAGAGCACATTTGACTTCTTCCTCTTAAAATTCAAGTAATTTAGTACATTTCCCTCCGATACTTCGGTTCTTCTAATAAGAAAATCCATTTCTGAGACATTCCGGTAGGTAATGCTCGCAGAATTTTCGGTTTAAGAACTTTACTGTATGCCATGACGTATTCTCCCAAGGCACGCAGAGCTTTAATACGACGGTTACATCTAGGAATGTACAGTTCAGAGGTTTCGGTGTGTCTGACATTATTGGCTTGTGCGCATCTGCATAATCGAATGCGGTTGTTATCTTCGTATCGATTCAATAAAATTTTCAAACAACTTACGGGTATTCTGCCGAGTGACGTCGTCGACAACCGCCGATATTTCGACAGGTGGGCCGGCCGCGGTGGCCGAGGAGACTGAGGCGCTTCAGTCACGGTCTGCACGGCCACTACGGTCGGGGGTTCGAATCCCCCCTCGGGCATGGATATTTGTGCCGTCTTTAGTATAAGGTAGTTCATAAGTAGTTTGTAAGTTCAGGGACTGATGACCCCGTAGTTAAGTCCCATAAGCTTAACAAACATTTGAACATTTTCGACAGGTGGACATCCTGCCCATTGGCGGAGGACGAGAGGCATGTGCCAGTCTAAAAAGAATTACTTTCGAGTTTTGGAGGCCCCAGCAATAAGAGATGCCAAGCGCCTTCCCAAATAAATAAATAAAATTACTTTCGAGGCATTTGGAGGCCCCCCGAGACCGGAGGCCCAGGGCGGTCCGCCCCCTCCACCCACCACTGATCCTGCCATTCTCAAGGGATAACTGCACCAGTGTTGCCAACTCGTTCCCAACCATGTCCCTACATGACGTGTCAAAAATTCCTACGTTCACCATAAAAGTCCCTACGGACCAAACTGCAAACTGATATCTAAAATAAAAAATAAATAAAACAAAAGAAAAATAAATAAACCAATAATTAAAAAATATTTCTAGAAAAAGAAAAGCTAATTACGTGTTGAGTGACTTCCCCTTTATTAAAATTATCGTACAATGAATTTTTACTGTTTTGAATTAAAAAAATACTTTCATTCTGCTTCGTCCTTGAGAAATGTACGTTCTACAAATGTGTCCCTACAGTTTGGAAAAAAGAGTCACAATTCCCTACGCATAGGGACATGTCCCTACGGTTGGCAACACTGAACTGCACTAAAGGAAGCAATGTGCAAGCGTATTTAATACCTCGGTTTGCAAAGGGTAAACAGGGAAGACAACACACACAGTATAAAAATCAAATGTTTGTATAGCTTATGGGACTTAACTACGGGGTCATCAGTCCCTAAACTTACAAACTACTTATAAACTACCTTATACTAAAGACGGCACAAATATCCATGCCCGAGGGGGATTCGAACCCCCCGACCGTAGTGGCCGTGCAGACCGTGACTGGAGCGCCTCAGTCCCCTCGGCCACCGCGGCCGGCGAGACATCAATGTTAGTATTGAATAGGGGATCATGGAGTAATTTTGTTAGAGGCACTATGTTCCAGGCTGAACGCTGAAAGGCATAATCAGTCTCTAATGATGATGAAATATTTTTGTTATATTACATATTTTCATAGATATTTAACTCCAAATTTTGGATAATCAGAAAAGTAGAAAGAGAGTTAATTTAGGAGTTTTACAGCAATGCTGCATTTCTCCACTGCTTTTTAATGTCACATTGACGACACAATGTACAACAATAGAAAATGAAAGAGCACAATTACTCATATGATTTCAACCCTCAAGATGAGAAAATGACGTTGCTATCTGTCAGATATACAGGGTATTCCATTTATCTTGACCACGCAAAATATCTCTGGAACAACAACAGCTATTGTAAAACGACTTTCACCGGTATCAATGTAAGGCAAGGGCTCATGAAAGTTAATATTTTGAAACATTCTAGAACAAAAGCATACATATTTCTTTAGGGAAACTTGTGTGTTTTTAAATGGACACCCTATAATATTTCATCAGCTATCTATAGCATTACAAATCACATAAACTATGTCATTGATTGCATCGTAATACGCCAATTACATCCCGAGATATTGCGAAGCAAAGTTGACACTCGAAATCACGAAACGCACAGTTAGTGCACGTCCTGAGACTCACAATAGACCACATCAGTGTCGGATTTTTAGAATTTTTTTATGTTTATGGTAGGTGAAGTTCAGAACTCAAATAACAATCAGCCAAAGCAATTCGACGCAACTCTTAAAGATTCTTGATAAAATCGAGTTTGAAGTTTTGCAGTAACGTAAGTACCATCCATTAAATAAATTGCGGCATCTGTAAGTGTAGCTCAGGTGGTAGCGCAGTAACGTTAAAACCTTAGGGTCGGTGGTTCGAATTCTGTGGAGACAGAGTTTTTAAAATGTTTTTCGTTGTGTTCGAATACTTACTCAATTTCAATATCTAATGGTAATTTTTACGAAAAGTGCACGTAATTTTGTTTATTCGTAATTTTCTATATTTTATAGAAGGTGGTTAATAATGATAAGTTACAATTTTTACAGTATTGGTTTCACTTTTAGTTGATGACGGTAGTCTTTTGATTGTTCAGTTTGTGAAGAGCTACGACACTGTTCTTGCAAAGTCATCTCCATAGCTGCTAATGAGTTTCCAAGCAGCTAACCTACTAAATCATCGTTTTAGGTGAGGACAAGGTGTTCATATCGTCTACATATACATTAACAAAAACTGACACAACGTGCAATTAGAGATCTCAATTTTTTATATATATAATTGAATTAGAAAACAACAAAAAAGATATCTATCACAGTGGGATTCGAACCACTGACTCTATGGTTGAGAGGACAGAACGCAACCATCTCAGCTGCACCGACAGATGCTGCAACTGTTTTAATGTTTGGTACCTAAGTATAGATTGCAAAACTGCAAAGACGAATTTCTCGAGAACTTGATTTCCGTCGAATGGCTTCGACTGATTGTTACCCATTTATTCTCGTTGTCAGACGAATACCGTATGTTTACCAGAGACAACGCACTGTCCGATGACTTGCATTTAATGATTGGCAGCAACGGCGTTTGTGGAGGACTGTCTGTGCTAACAGACAACCAATAACTGCAAAATTCAATGTGCGACGTACGACTAACGACCCAAGTATGACAAGTCGTGGCGTTAATGAACTGTGGACAGACAGCCGCCTCGAGAGCCTTTGCTGAGAGCACATCGCCTACAGGGCTCGCCCGGGTTCGTCATCGTAAAAGTTGAACCGTGAACGACTAGAATGCAATGGTTTCGTCAAATGAGATTGTAATACACTGGTCAAAATAATTAGTTGTCAGTTGAGATATCTAGGTTCTAAAGTATTGTCATCGGCAGAATGGACTGAAATGGTTCGACGTAGCCGCGGCGAAATAGTCGGGCACACTGATGGGCCGTGCTGCGCTGCGCACGGCCGTTCGCCGTCGGGGGTTCGAGTACCCCCTCGGGAATGGATGTGTGTGTTGTCCTTAGGCTAGTTTAACTTACAAGGACAGTACTTGGGCTGCAACAAACACATATACATCAAAATCGTACGAGAGATAATTTAAAGATCCCTTATTGCACTAGTGACACTCCCGCATCTGCGAAACTCTGCAGTCGTCCGTTAGAGGCCTCTGCGTGTGCCTCGTCACATTGTACTTTGACCTGTCGGTTCGCCAGTAGGGACGGTGTACTGTGCCTCCGAAGTTGCGTTTTGTGACATTTGTGTGGTGAAGCGTCAGATGGAGCGGCGATAGATAATCAATCCTGCTAAAGTACTGCGATTGGTTGAGATGAAATTACGAAGAACCATTCTTCGTGAAGATGGTATTAGTGTAGAAGATTAATCATTCGCATGCTTTCTCGTATCTGTTATGGTAGAGAAATATGAGCATAAGTTAAATACGATTGTAACACTAACACATAATGATGATAATGACGAAGAAATTGCTAGCGGTAGTGCTACGGTACGTGCGGGAAGAGGCGATGGGAGCAGTAGCAGAGAATACCAACAGTCTTACGAGAAGAAGGTTAAAGTTGCAACTATCATCACGGCTTTTGATGACAATACACTAGAGAACATGGACGACGATTATTACATAAGTTATAGTTCATATATCTGCATTACGTATGGCGTCTACAATTACATCTACAGTGCTATCTAGAGCATGATTGCGTTATAAAAACGACACCCACCAGCACGTTGAGGTGTATGTAGAGATACTGTAACCAAATGTTCATGCAGATATGTTTGTTCGAGCCCAAGTACTTTTCTTGTTAAAGTAGTTTGTAAGCTAGGGACTAATAACCAAGCAGTTGAGTCCCATAGATTTACAAACATTTGGATGGTTCGACGTCTTTCAGTCGGTTCTACATAGTGGAGACAACATGGCAACCGAGATAGTGGTAATAAGAGAAAGTTGCTGCAGAGGGGGTTGGTGTTGACTGGTGTTTACCAAACGAATTACACAAGCAGTTGGCTTCAGATAGTGTTGTGAGCAGATAGTGCAGTGCAACAAGAAGCTACTGCTTAGAGAGCCATAGGAAGGTTGGAAGTGGGACAGACACAGAGGAACCTGGCTGGAACTACTGGAGTGTCCAAAAGTGTAATTTCCAGCACCTGGACGCGATTTCAGATATCAGGAACCAGTAAAAAAGGGCAAGACCAAGATCGTCCACGGGTAACATCAGCAAGCGGTGACTGTTATCCACGGTTAACAGACCGTAGAGGAAAATGTTCAAATGTTTGTATAGTCTATGGGACTTAACTACGGGGTCATCAGTCCCTAAACTTACAAACTACTTATGAACTACTTACGAACTAGGACGGCACAAATATCCATGCCCGAGGGGGGATTCGAACCCCCGACCGTAGTGACCGTGCGGAACGTGACTGAAGCGCCTCAGTCCCCTCGGCCACCGCGGCCGGCGCGGCCAGTTTGGAAAAAAGAGTCACAATTCCCTACGCATAGGGACATGTCCCTACGGTTGGCAACACTGAACTGCACTAAAGGAAGCAATGTGCAAGCGTATTTAATACCTCGGTTTGCAAAGGGTAAACAAGGAAGACAACACACACAGTATAAAAATCAAATGTTTGTATAGCTTATGGGACTTAACTACGGGGTCATCAGTTCCTAAACTAGGCGGCCGCGGTGGCCGAGGGGACTGAGGCGCTCCAGACACGGTCTGCACGGCCACAAACTACTTATGAACTAGCTAACACTAAGGACGGCACAAATATTCATGCTCGAGGGGGGATTCGAACCCCCGACCGTAGTGGCCGTGCAGACCCTGACTGGCGCGCCTCAGTCCCCTCGGCCACCGCGGCCGGCACACACAGTACAAGTCACTGCAGAGTCAGCACAATCAAAGATGACCAAACATCAAAAATATCGATAGTGATTGTTAATCAACAGGTGAGGCAGCATTAATTTTGTCCCTCTGTTTTTTGACGAGAGACATTGCCGGATTCCTAGCAGAATTTAAATAAAAACCACCATCTATGTTTATAAGGTCGCTTGCTAGTTTAATTTTAACAGCTTCCTTAATAACACTATCCCAATAGGTGGAAGTGCATGCCAGAATCTCCGTGTTGTAAGTTGTTGTATTCCATAGGATGACCGGTGCCAAGACAGTGTTCTGCAATAGCGGATTTGTTTGGCTGCTGTAAGCGCGTGTAACATTTGTGTTCAATACACCGGTCTTCCACAGTCCTGATTGTCTGACCAATATATGACATGCCACAATTGCAAGGAATACGATATACACCTGCCTTACGCAAACCAAGATCATCCTTTACGGACCCCATCAGGGCCATTATTTTAGAAGCTGGTCGAAAAACACATTTCACATCATATGTCCGCAAAATACGATCAATCTTGTTGGAAATGTTTCCTGCATAACGCAAAAGGCCATATATTTAGGTGCCACTTCATTATTATCGTCACTCATCCGTTGCACAGTAGGCTGATAGCGCAACACACGTTTTATCTGTCTCTCACTTATAACCATTTTGACGAAAGGTCACATACTTTCAGGGTCTGGAATGACATGGGCCCTGTGAACCGAGTTACGAAGTACTCCTTCACGCTGAGCTTGATGGTGACAACTATCAGCTCGCAGATACAAATCAGTTTGAGTAGGCTTCCTATAAATAGTATGTACCAATGTATCATCAACCTTCCTTCTGACCGACACATCAAGGAAAGGAAGATAGCCATTCTTCCAAGTTGGTTGGTTGGTTGGTTTTGTGTTTTAGGGGGCCAAAACTACAGAGGTCATCAGTCCCCAACCTCTGCCACGTTCTTCTTCTTTTGAAGCTTGTTAGCTGGTTTTCTAAGTCGTTTGACATAAGGAGAGCGTAAGCGTAAATGAAACGTTAGAATTTTACTTACCGTCCTGGTGGCTTCACCTGATAATGTTGGCAATCATGTGACGTTGGAATTACCCAGTCGCGTGACAACGCAAATGTTCTGGCATGAAAATCATCATTTTACGAGGTCAATTACTTTTGTTGAGCGGACAAGGGAATATCAAGAACCTGTCAACCATACAGAAGGAACAGCGTAATTTATTTACTTCATAGTCCATACAAAACACTAATCCGGTTATTCTTTGTGGATTTCTACGAATATTAACATATTGGCAAAGATTATCTACCATGTTGTTGATGTTGCCATCATAATCATGCGAGGTCACTGGGAGAGTAGGTAAAATTTCACCTACTCAACGCGAAATACTTCTCACATTTAATACAAGCAAAGTTCCTAAATAACGCCGTTACCGCTAACGTTCTTTTGAGACAAACCGTGATAATTTCCAAGAATGCTTTCAATCGAAGAATCTCGGCCTGGAACGATATATATCGAACGTGAAACGCTAAATCGATTATGCGAGCATTGATGCGCGACTTATGAAATATGTTTTTTGTTCGTAGTCATGGGAATGTATTTTATTGATTTCTATGGTCTTGAGTGACGGTGGAGGGTTTTCTTTTATTTTTATTTATCGTGGTTTAAAAAGACTTCACATTCAAAGCCACATGAAGGATAAGTAAAACTGTCACACCCATTTAGTGACCAGTTCTCACTCTTCTGCAGATAATCTGCAACGATTTATTGTGCGTGATGAAAGTCGTATCTAAAATTGTTATTTATTTATACAAATAAAATTGTTGATCTTTTGTCCTAGCTCATCTCAGAAATATAGATCGTAAAATTTATGGATACCTAACGCATATTCTATATTGCATTACAATGTACGTCATCAGAAACATTCAACAAATTTCTACGAAAATGTCTCATAGATGCCAACTAACACAGTTTCAAATTTCGTCAGTGACAGTTGGAGGAATGATATTTACACTGAAATTCGTCAAACAATGTGCGATTTCCTATGAATGTGTCACTATTCAGTCATTCATATTTTGTCATCTCGCGCATCAATGCCGGCATAATCGATTTAGAGTTGCACATTCGATATATATCGTTGCAGGCTAAGATATTTCGATTGCAAGCATTCTTGGAAATAACCCAAGCCGTTCATAAAATCGTATTATCCGGGAATGTACTTAGCTTGTGATGTCGTCCGACGTCGTATTTCGTTTCCAGAAAAGTGAAGTAAAGCTTCAATCGTCGAATTTACGTAAGAAATCTTAAGTTTTTACACAGATTTCAACACCATAATGTTACAAACACACAACACCGTGATTCCAGTGCTTTACTCAGAGAATAATAGGCATCATGGAATACCTAAGTCATGGAAATTCAATATAATAAAGTGTGTATCTTAGTCAAAGATAACATAGACTACTTGTGATCATTGATCTCTATACTCTCTGGATGTTGAACTTCAGTTTCCCTAGCGTGCCAGCCATAGATATTCATATTTAGTTTCTTGCCAAATTCAAAAATGGCTGCTAAGAAGCATTTAAAGAAAAAGAGAAGAAAATATGTTTCGATTCCGTTCCCATATCAGCCTACAACATCGAATATTGAATTAAATTCCAAGTCAAGAGGTAAGCAAGCAATTCTTTGTCACGTAATAACTGATGGAAACTCGTTTGCCAAATTTAAACATGGCGGACAATGCGAAATCGTGTGCAAAACATTTGAATGTGCAGGCACGCTGCAATTCAATGATTAGACACCAGAGTTATACATCCAGTTTGTATAGAGATCACTCATTGATCTCTATACAAACTGGATGTATAACTCTGGTACCCGAGCATGTAACTGTAGCGTGCCTGCACATTCAGATGTTTTCCACACTTTTTCGCATTATCCGCCATGTTTAAATTTGGCATACGAATTTCCAACTGTTATTACGTGACGAAGAATTGCTTACTTACTTCTTTATTTGAAATTTATGTCAATACTCGATGTAACAGGCTGATATGGAAGCGTAATCGAAACGTATTTTCTTCTAGTTTTCTTGCAATACTTCATAGCATCCATATTTGAATTTGGCAAGAAACGAAAAATGTACATCTATGGCTGGCACGCTCAGACAACTGAAGTTCAACATCCAGGTAGCATAGAGATCACTGAGATCACTGCGTGTGATGCACAGCCATATAGTATACTCTGAAAACAACATTTAAGTCACGTGAGTCTGATCAGGAAATTAAATGTAGACTTTAACAAGAAATCATATTTCTTATTCTTATTACACATTACACAGTAGTTGAACAGTTACCATAGTTCTCCGGAATTCCCAGTATTAACGCGATGGTCACAGTTTTTACATGTACGTAGAAGGAAAGTATCGTCAGTCCTTTTTTACAAGCTACAGAGCTGCGGTTTTAAGCGAATGATTAGTTTTGTTGTACCGTGAGTCATTTAGTTTGTAGCTTAAGCTTACACAGGAGTAGAAGACCAAATAGTTTGACAAGCAGCATCATTTTTCTTACGACTTCTCAATAATATATGTTGTGCATTTATAAAAACTTAAATCTGTTTGCAATTATATTTTATGACTTTTTGCACATACAGTCATGCCAAAATGTAAAACAGGCAAAAACTGGGCTCTTTACATAAAATAATAAGGTGTTGCGGAAACATTTTAGATGCACTCGACAAGAACTGGTTTTATAAGTTGTTGTTGTTGTGGTCTTCAGTCCACGGACAGGTTTGATGTAGCTTTCCACGCTACCCTGTCCTGTGCAAGTCTCTTCATCTGAGAATACGTTCGGCAACCTACAGCCTTTTGAATCTGCTTACTGTCTTCGTCCCTCGGGCTCCCTCTACGATTTTCACCCCACACACTTCCTTCTAATGCTAAGTTGACGATTCCTTGATGTCTCAGAATGTCTCCCACCGACCTGTCCCTTCTCTTGTCAGAAACTCCTTTCCTCTCCAATTCGATTTACAACCTCCTCGTTAGTTACTTGATCTACCCATCTAATTTTCATCATTCGTCTGTAGCAAACGTTTCAAAAGCTTCTATCATCTTTTAGTCTGAGCTCCTTATCGTCCACGTTTCACTCCTATACAATGCTACACTCCAGACAACTGATTTCAGAAAGGAGTTCCTAACATTTAAGTTAATATTGGATGTTAACAAGTTTCGCTTCTTTAGAAATGCTTTTCTTTCCTTAGCCATTCTGCATTATTTATCTTTTTTGCTTCGGCCATCAGAAGTTATCTTGCTACACAAATAACAAAACTCATCTACTACTTTTATTTTCTCATTACCGAATCTAATTCCTTCACATCGCCTGATTTTCTGCCATTCCATTCCATACCCACGTTTTAAAGTTGTTAATGTTCATCTCATATCTTCCTTTCAAGACACTGTCCATTCCATTCAATTGCTCTTCCAGATCCTTTGCAGTCTCTGACAAAATTACTGTGTCATCAGTAAAGCGCATAGTTTTCATTTCTTCTCCTTGAACTTTAATTCCCTCTCCAAAGTTCTCCTTGCATTGCTTCGCTGCTTGTTCAATCTACAGATTGAACAACATTGGGGAAAGGCTACAACCCTATCGTACTCCCTTCCCAACCGCTGCGACCCTTTCATGTCCATCGACTCTAATAACTGCTGTCTGGTTTTTGTATATGTTGAATATAACTCTTCGCTCCCTATATTTTACCCCTGCTACCTTCAAAATTTGAAAGAGTGTATTCCAGACGACATTGTCAAAAGCTTTCTCCAAATCTACGAAACGTAGGTTTGCCTTTCCTTAGCCTATCTTCTAAGATAAGTCGTAATGTGAGTATTGCCTCCCGTGTTCCTAGATTTCTCTTAAAGCCAAACTGATCTTCATCGAGGTAGGATTCCGCAAGGTTTTCTATTCGTCTGTAAATAATTTGTGTTAGTATTTTGTAACCATGACTTATTAAACTGATAGATCTGTAATTCTTACATTTGTCTGCACTTACTTTCTTTGGAATTGGAATTACGATATTCTTCTTGACGTCGGAGGGTATTTCCCTGTCTCATACATCTTGCTTACCAGGTGGAACAATTTTTTCATGACTGGCTCTCCTAACGATATCAGTAGTTCAGACGGAATATCATCTACTCCAGGGGCCTTGTTTCGACTCAAATCCTTCAGCGCTCTGTCAAATTCTTCTCACAGTATCATATCTTCTATCTCATCTTCCTCCACTTCGTCTTCCACTTCTAGAATACTGCCTTCAAGTTTATTTTCTTTGAATAGGCACTATAAATATTCCTTGCAAATTTCAGCTTTTCCCTCTTTGCTTAGTACTGGTTTTCCGTCTGAGTTCTTGATATTCATACAGCTGCTTTTCTTGTATCCAAATATCTCTTTTATTTTCCTGTAGGTGGTATCTATCTTCCCCCTAGTTATATATTCTTCTATGGTTCTGCATTTGCCCTCTAGCCACTTCTGCTTAGCCAGTCTGCACTTTCTGTCAATCTTATTTTTCAGAGGTTTGTACTCCCTTTTGCCTGCTTCACTTGATGCATTTTTATATTTTCACCTCTCATCAATTAAGTTCAGTATATCCTGTGTTATCCAGGGATTTCTATTAGACCTTGCCCTTCTGCCTATATGATCCTCTGCTGCCTTCACTGCCCTATCTCTCAGCGCTACCCATTTTTCTCCTACTGTATTACTTCCCCCCATTTCAGTCAATCCTTGCCTAATGCTCCCTCTGAAACTCTCATCTACCTTTGGTTTTATAGGTATAATGAAATAATGAATAGTTTGTATTCATCTTTAGCTTTGTATAATGTTAGGACATAATGATTATGCATGTGTAATTTATGATATCATGTTGTCTATTGGTATAACATATATTTCTGAATAAGACGGGTTTACATCCGTTGAAACCGTGGTCAAGTATATTAAAATACCATCATTTCATAACAATAGTAGCGAGTGACGTAACTGCTGGGAGAATTTGAAAACTTTTGCAAGCAGTTTGTCTTCTTTTGTTTCTGCATTTTGGTAACCATTTGCAACACTATAATTAGACTATCTTAATAGCAGTGATTGGTTTGGTGGTTAGGGCTCGGTGCAGCTGGCATTAGGGGCGTCGATAGCTAATTGCTAAACGCTGGGTCAGAACTAATGGGCCCCTGCTGAGGCTACAAGCGCCGCCTCGCTGATAGCTTAGTGTGGCCGACACATTAGTGTAGCTACACTTCCTGACGACCGCCGCCCTGTAGATAGCGGCTGCCATCTCAAAGGTCGTTTGTCAGAGCTGTCTCCTTGCGGCACACTGCTAGCTAATCAGCTCTTAAACAGCACGTGTCGCTAAAAACGTAAAAGAGGTCTACGGATTTTTTTGTTGAATTTCTTCAAAAATCACTTTTTTTATATAGCACATTGCTTAAAACAATTATGGGATATACGGACATCATTCATAACATACATAAGCCAGAGTATTTTATTGAGTTATTGGTTACAATTGATATTTGTGTTTGATACAATATTTTGCTGTCTCAACTCTCTACTTGAGGTTTACACGGCATTTATTTAGAACTAGACACCATGGACCTACCATGAGTGTGGAAACCTATTGATCCATAGTCAACATGGATCCAGAAAGCATCGTTCTTGTGAAACTCTGCTAGTTCTTTGATGTGATGAGTGCTATCGACAAGGGATGTCAAATAGATTCCGTATTTCTAAATTTCCGGAAGGCTTTTAATACTGTACCTCGCAATCGTCTTCTAATTAGGTTACGTTCGTATGGAATATCGCCACAGTTTTGCGATTGGATTCTCGATTTCTTGTCAGAAAGGACGCAATACGTTGTAATTGACTGTAAGTCATCGAGCAGAGTAGAAGTGATATCTGGCGTTCCACAAGGAAGTGTCATAAGGCTGTTCCTTATTTTTATAAACGATTTAGTAGACAATCAGAGCAGCTTCCTTAAACTGTTCGCGGATGATGCTGTCATTTATCGCTTAGTAAAGTCATCAGACGATCAAAAGCATAATGATAAGTGTGACGTTGTCCATATGAGCAGCAAAATAAATCCGTTAAACTACACGCCGTCATCTCTACTTAATACCTAGAAGTGACAATTACGAACAACTTAAATTGGAAAGAACACATAGAAAATACTGTAGGGAAGGCGAACAAAAGGCTACGTTTCATTGGCAAAACACATTCAAAATGCAACAGTTCTACTAAAGAAATAGCCTACACTACACTTGTGCGTCCTATTTTAGAGTACTGCTGTGCATTCTGGAATCCACACCAATTTGGATGCCGGACGATTTGGAGGAAGTTCAGAGGAGGGCAGCTCGTTTTGTATTATCGCGCTATGGGGGAGAGAGTGTCCTTTGACGGACCGGTTGGCGTGGAAACCATTAACATTAAGGCGTTATTCGTTGCGGTGAGATTTATTTGCGAATTTTTTTCACCAACTTCGTCTTCCGATTGCGAACTTTTGTTAGCACCCATCACATTCCTCAAGAAAGCGAAACTCACGTTCGGTCCGTTGTGGTCGGGCTCCATCTTGCATAAACCATTCAGTACCTGGTCGAGTCTCTAACGCTTGCTGTGTGGCGACAAATTGTTCCAAAATTGCAACGTAACGTGCACCAGTGACCGCTTCTTGAATGTAAAAAGGGCCAATAATGCCTCTACTGCATACTGCAGCTCACACAGTAACTTAAGGAGAATACAGCGGTTTCGCTTCACACCAATATGGCTTTTCGGAACCCCAAAATCGCCAGTTCTGCTTATTCATGTATCCATTCAGGTGGAAGTGTGCTCCATCTCTAAACCAGCGCCGGCCACGGAGGCCGAGGGGAATGAGGCGCTCCAGTCACTACGGTCGGGGGTTCGAATCCCCCCTCGGGCATGGATATTTGTCCCGTCCTAGTTCGTAAGTAGTTCATAAGTAGTTTGTGAGTTTAGGGACTGATGACCCCATAGTTAAGTCCCCTAAGCTATACAAACATTTGAATTTGAATGTAAACCAGCTGCAGCCAACATCAAATCCTTCACTATCAATCATTGTGAGCATATGATTAGCAAATGCAACCCTTTGTTGCACAGCTCGTACGGGTGCGTTTGAATTATGAATGGAAACATGTGTAGGCTCTTTCTCAGTATTTTCTGCGTGCTGGAACGATTCAAACCAGTCTCAGATGCAATTCTACGGACTGATGATATTGGATTTCGCTGAATAATTCCAGAAACTGTGGCGATATTTTCAGGCGTAACTGCGGTTTTCTTGCGGCCAACATGCCCCACTGGATCATCAGTTACGCTGCCTGTTCGTTGAAATTTGCGAAGTGCGTACGAATGGTTTTCACATCTGGTCCTTTTGGAACATTAAATCGTGATTGAAAACTTCGCCTTGTTGCCGTAGGACTCTCTTCTAACTTGTGGAACTCTAGCACCAGAAAAACACGTTGTTCAATGGAGTACATGGTTTTAATCTCTTCCTTCGGTACGCTAACTTCCTTTCACGTTTCAATAGTGGAATTGATCGTTCTGGGCTTCTGATCACTATTTATACTAGGCATTGGGTATGACGATTACAGCGCCATCTGTTAGCAGCTTTTATAACTATTATTTCAAACTGCTGTATAAACTTCTTACAGCTTTCACAATAAACATACCGTTTACTGCATTCCTCTATCGATCTTTGTTTTCAAGATATTTAATTTTGAAATCAGGGAGTCCTTTTCTGGACACCCTGTATCATAAAAGTGGTTCGTTGACCCCTCTGGCATGCACTTCTTGTGACTTGCAGAGTATCAATGGAGAATATAGAAATCGTTATTCTCGTTGCCCTCTAATATGGTGTGAGATCACCTCGAACGGCCAGTAGAGTTGCACACCTGCATGGGATGGACAGTATGAGGTTATCAATCAGCTGTTGAGGGATATTTGGCCATTCTTCCATGTCTGCAACGTGCAACCATTATGCGAGGTGCTAGTCTGACTAAAAAGCGTCTGCCAAGCGCATTCCAAACATGCTTAATCTCAATCCTAAGTCTGGTGAACAAGATGGCCACTCCATTCGTTCAATTCCTTCAGCTTCAAGCATGTTGTCCACCAGTGCAGCTCTGTGGGGACGAGCTTTATCGTCCACCTGAAGGGACCCATCTCCTATGGCACCAGCCTAGGGCGCAACAAGAGGTCGAAGGGTCTTGTCTCTATACCCCTGAGCAGTCAAACCGCCATACTAAACGCCATAGAGGTCCGTACTGACATGTAACAGGCAAGACCCATAACAATATTTAAATACAGTTACTAACACCTTTTCTTAGTTAAACAGCCAAAATTAAAACTGTAATGTTTTGTCATACTAGTGAAAAATTGTAAACAAATGTCAACACAATACATCATAGTATACAGTGGATTATCTAAGTATTATCAAAAGTTAATTACCAATACAAAATATCCTATCCGTTGGTAGGAACATAAACTATGGAATAGTTTAATGTAAATCTTTAAATATAGATGAGCACATGGCTGACTAAATAGACGTCATGTATTTTAACTTGAATATCAATTTAATGTTATGTGAAGTAAAGAAGAATATATGTGAGCATGTAAAGTTTTATTAATAACCAATTTTAGATTAGCTTTTGGCAGAATAACAAAATAAGTCATAATAAGCAAATCCTATGTGTAGATAAGCTCGGCAGATACACTACGGTATTCTATGCAGTCAATATTGTTATAGAATTAACCATACTTGTGAATAATAGACACGTAAGTGTTAGTAAAAGTTTCCTATAAATATTTTCTGCGTTATTTTGACAAATGTGATATTCATTGTTCCTTTTTAGATTTAGGTATATTTTCAGATATTAGAAATCGTTACGAGGGTTTAAATGTTATTGAAAGATGAAGTCGTATTTAAGCTTGATTTGCAGTATTATGATTAAGATAAGAGATTGTAAATTTAATATTTGCATGTTTTTAACCATTCCAACAATGCGGGCACTGTTGGGAATGATATACAGGGTGTTACAAAAAGGTACGGCCAAACTTTCAGGAAATATTTCTCACACACAAAGAAAGAAAATATGTTATGTGGACATGTGTCCGGAAATGCTTAATTTCCATGTTAGAGCAACCGCCAGATCGATTTAAAGGAAGACCTACAACCAATTCAGGGTCGAGCGGCTAGGTTTGTTACTGGTACGTTTGATCAATCCTCGTACAGATGCATTCATTTTCCCATCGTTGTCTATAGCAGTGGAACAGGGAATCAAGTAACTAATAGTGGTATTAGGTACCCTCCGCCACTCACCTCAGATGGATGGCGGAGTCTGTATATCAGTGACGTATCCAGGGGTGGGGGCGTCGGGCTGCAGCCCCCCTCCAGACCCTCCTGGACCCTCCACCCGATACCTTGCTACCTTGCGCAGCCTCCCCTAGAGAGAGAGGAGAAAGAGAAAAGAAGGGGATTAATCCTCCTTCCAATAAGAGTAAAGGCGTTGTATGGTACGGCGACCTTTTTTATTTTAGAAATCACGCCAGCTGGGTGATGACCTCAGCCCCCCCCCCGCCTATACCGTGATCCTGGATATAGATGACAGAACCCGTACCGCGATACATAACGCCTCTCGCAGCGTCTGCCATTGGAGTTACCCAATCTTCTGTGTGACGCATTTACGCTTACTTTTGCTGTTTTGGATAGCCACGAGAGACCTTGCATCCAGTATGGCTGCCGTGTGTGTAGACTTTTCGTCGTCCTGCCTTAGCAGTCCGTTGCCCGAGGTACACCACTACAAAAGCTAAAAATGTAGGTTTCCGCTTAAGCTGTCGGCACACGGTACAAGGCAGTTAACCTTAACGTGCACGGAAATGGGAAATACGACGCTACGAGGCACAGGTTTGTCAGCACACGGAACAAGCTGCTTAACGTGATTTGGGCTTCCAGAGCTCTCTGGCGACAGTTTTCAGCGCGCAATCGTCATCTGCTACAGCTCATTTGGAGCGCTAAGCACACACATCGAAGAGTACGTGTTTAAAATGGATCCTACTGGATTTTGGCGTTATTAGCTACTGTCGAAGATGAGAGCAGATCATCCGCAGAAGATTATTGGTACGGAAGTGGATTCAGCGGCGAAATAATGGCAGGAGAATCATTCGTCACAACGTTTTGACGATAACCGACATTCATATTTCAATGCGAATGTAATGTGGCGTCCATAACAACATGAACAGGAAATAAATAACTACATAAATATAAATGTAAGCAAATAAATAAAGAAGTATAAGAATTTTACCGGACTACCACGAGAATTAAGAGGTTCTGGGCAGGGAAATTCTAAATGGAAAAACAATAGAAATAGCAAAATTGACATAAATTGAAACATGAAGATTTTCGTCACACTTTTTTGGAAGCATTTTTTTTCTCTAAACAGACTCAATTTCCTCGATTTCATTGGTTAACAAAAGAACATTGCAAAACGTAACTTCACTTTCAAACTTAGCTAGTCTCTCGCGCCGTATTTCACCAACTTTCGTAATTGTACTTCATTATTACGATAAAAAGCTCTCCTAGTGCTACGTCGTATTCAAGAACTTCAATAAACGAGCCGTTTTCAGGGTGATTTTGTGTCCTACATTGTCTGGAAGTGCTATTTACATACAGTGAAACGCTATCATTGCATGTTTTTGTTTTTTATGTTTCTTCTGTACTTCAATATTGCTATTTATATTGTTTTTCTATTTATTATATAAGGACTGTTCTTCCATCGTGGCTTCAATTAAAACACACATTTGTTAGTCAACGCAGTAGCCATGTTGCTAAAAGTAAACAATAAACCAAACTGAAGCAGGAAAGGTCGGAACATGACGTAGACAGTGTTGTTGCTTCCTATTGGTCCGACTTAACATCGCACGTTACCGAGATACCGCAGAACTTATTTTGCGTTTCACGGGAGTAAATGGCTCCTCAACGGGAAAAAGCAGGATGTGACGTCATAAATCTCGGAGAGCGGCACATTAACGTGAGCTATCCCGTTCCGTGTGCCGACGGCATAACTGAGGCCCGGCGAGAATAACCTTGGCACGGCGCACACTTGACCACGGAGTAACATATACAGAGAAGCAGCCCACCCTAAACCACTGTCCTACGCTCCCCGCGTAGTTCCGTAAGATGCTAGCAGGTGTCAGGCGGTTACCTGCCGCATGCTCTGGCCAGTTTAAAGGGATGCTTCTGACCGCAGCGCCATCATGGGACATCTTACGGAACTGCTGGAAACCCTCCCTCCTCGCACCCCGGAGCGTAGGACCGGGCCCTTACGGAGGTTTCCCGTCTGTATATATTTGTCTGTGACTTGACGCAGCAGAGGCAGAGGCGAGGCGCAGGGCCTCTGCTGGTCAGCACACACTTCACCAGCACAGCCAGAGGGGGCAGCACAGCCTGCAACAACACGAGCACGTGCTGCATATCCACTGCATACCTCTCGATGCAAATAGATTTAATTCCTCAGTCTCCTTCAAAACTCAAGTAATTTAATTCGTGTGTGTGTGTGTGTGGGGGGGGGGTATTCTGATAAAGTGAGTATAAGAGCAGTGAAAGGCCCGTTGAGCAACAGGCAAAAGTGACGAATACATACACCACGTTTACAAGCAACACATCTTCCGGAAGACGAAAACCGAATTTCGTAAACCGTTTTTCGCTTTCGTGTTTACATGTTATAACCTGAATCGGATTTCCTAACCCACTTAAAATGGCGGCTGAAAAACAGCTGATTCAGTTCATGATTTAGTGAGCACAATCGCTATTTTTCTTTACTTAAATAGACACATTCAAGCTCACTCTAATGTTTGTACTTCTATTTCATGTTAGAAAATGCCCCTCTGTCCATATGTGCCGATAATTCTTGACAAGAAAACACAATCTGACAAGCCAAGAGCGCTTCAAAAACGATCGCGTTTACATGGACACGAAAATCGATTGTGGAACTGGAAAACCGCTTTAGAAAAGCGGATTTCCAGAATCGATTTTGTAGTGTTTAATGACCAACCAAAAGCGGAATTGGGAAATCGGTTTACGAATTCTGGTTTTGGGAGCCCATGTAAACAGGGTGATGGCGAACTTGTCTGGTCTACGGAAGTTCATTATAAGCTCTTGAGCTATTCCGACTAAACAGACAACAGTTCAAAGAGAGTCACATTTTGAGTATGGAACACATAACAGAGAAGCAAAATAGTGTCACACGTCATAGTCACTAAGGAAATATTAGGGATATGTTTTAGAAATGTAATTAAAAACAGATTTTTCTCTCTCATTTCTTTTATAAGTGTCACTGCAAATTCAATAACTCAAAGAACCTTTATACAACTGACATATTTAATCATGACTGTGGTGCTGTATATACCATCAGAAACACTTTTCTTCTCAGTGACACCTGGTATGCTTTTCATATGTCTTAGATTGAAAGATATATCGGTATAAAAATTTTTGCAAATCATAGTTTCCTTGTTTAACTGCATTTGCATGCAAAGTGTTTCATTACTTAGGTCTTAGCTCTTCCATACTCCTGAGTACTAAGATACTGACATCTGCTTTATCCTTCTTTGACGGCAGCTGTGCTTGTACGTCCAGTATTTTATTACATTGCATTCCTACTTTGTCTCTGTCATCATTTCTAATGGTAATTACCATCAGCAGCCATTATATTTGTTAGTAATTAGTGAAGCTCTGCTAATACTTTTGCAGTTGTTGAACTTCTGAAAGTAGTATAGAATTCAGGTTGAGAAATACTGACGAGAGACGTTCCTAGCATCATCTATGGCTTAGCAGTGAGCTGAAACTCCACGAAGGGGTGGACATTGTGTTTCAAGAATTTGAAGAAGGTCCCTGATGGTAAAAAATAAATAAACAAAATAAATAAAAAAAGTTGCACGTTTCTTCTGGCTTCGCCGAATTTATCATTCAGTAGTAACGGGAATTTTAGCTTACTTAGTGGTGTCATGCCTGCCACAGAGTTTACTGAAACCAGAGACAATAGACCGTAGAAATACACAATCAGCTTCTTTGGTTTGTGAATCTCGGTGTCCTTCTATTTCAGCAAGTAGTTCATTTCCAGCTTGGGTCTGTATCGGCAGCATACGAAGAAGGGAGACACGAGGCATCTCCGCACTCGGCACAGCAGGCGGCAACAGCCGTGTGTGTGCCGCGTAGATGCCGACAGCGTCGCGTCAAACGTATGTCACGTATTTTCTCGAGAATGGAAAGAGATATAGCTCTCCTTCCACCGTTAAAAACAATTTCGATATGTTAGCTACATTTCGTACGCAGTAATGATGGTGTAAAACGCGCCAAACGCAAACTGGCCAGCGACTACATTTTTCACTGCAGACTCTTCAAAATATGCGAGGCATTGTACTTTATTTTTCATTATAACATTAACTATGTACAATAACAAAAAGAAAACCTGTCGAACATCATGCGGTGGCTTTTGGAAAAGTTTCTGCAAAATCGATTGAGGAAGGTGCGTTAGAGCAGAACATGCACAAATCCGAAAATAGTGTTTTCCATTTTTTTACGCAGAAAGTGAAACTATTACAAAGAAACTAAGTACAGAGAAGGACGAAGCTTATATTCGTCTACATAAAACAATTTGTTTTCGAAACATATCAGATGACTTGAAATTTCATTTTACGACAGAAGTGAAGCAGAGGCGCAGGAAAACTGTACGCCTCGGACAACGGGACAGAGGCCTGCCCGAGGAAACGGCTGCCGTCTGCCTCGACTGCGTTAAGTGTGCCGTAGGCTGTCCCATTGAAAAGCATGGTTCTCAGACGGCTGGCGGCCTATCCTCTGCCTCTCCTCTGCCTGTGCTGCATCACCACCACCTAGAGAGAAGGGCGCGGCGCTTTCGCGTGACGTCAGGCAAAGCAGGTTGCGCGCACGTATCTGACTAGCTCGCTGCTTCGGCATAGTGTGCCGTGCCCCAGCGGCTACCCAGTCAGCTAGGAGCGCGCAACCTGCTCTGCGTGACGTCACACGAGAGCGCTGAGGCCTTCTCTCTAGGTGGTGTTGGCTGCATCAGGCTTCATCAAGTGTATGAGCTTGTAACAAAGCACCCTGCTCTCCGTTGGAACTCCTCTATGTCTTCTATTAAACCTACCCAGTACGGATCCCACACTGATGAGCAATACTCAACGTAACCTACTTCCTATGTTGACGGACTACACTTCCTGAGGCTTCTTGCAATGAATTTCAGTCTGGCATCTGTCTTAGCCACGACTGATTTTATACGGTCGTTCCATTTCAAATTTCCCAGCTAATTTATCGAAGTACCTGCTTCCAGTGTTGTCCTTATCTCGCCTACTCTCAATATATATAGAAATTGAGGTGTTGATCCCTATATTGTACTCTGCAGCCAAAATTACACATCGCAAAGGAATAGTGTTTGTATATGGTAGTAGGTATCAGTCTGCCATTGTGCACTATGGCTGTAGAGGGTTAATAACGATAAGGGTTTGGAAGGTATGAGAGTTGAAAGTTATCAACTTATATAAAATTCTACGTGTGGGTGTCAATATTTTGCTCTTCAGCAAAAACTACGCAATGGAGACGAACGATCTCTCTGTGTTGTTGTACAAAGTCTCCCGTTTTACACCATAGCAGTTTTGTGTCGATAGCTGTAAGAAGGAGGAAGATACAGTGGTCGAAAGTCGTCAGTTTATGTAAAATTCGGACTTAAGACCAGCAAAGACTTTTGACACTATAATAGCAAAGTGCTTATATACAGCGAAACGTGTTGCACATTCTTCAGTTGTTTTTCTGCAACAAGCCTACGAATGAAGAAAAATATGTGCTTATTGCAGTTTGAAAAGTAAAATTACCAAGAAAGATGCCAAAACGTTAAAGAAATTTCGCGTTCTGAATCAGTTTTTAAAAGTCGGTGAAAAGTAATCTACAAAAGATAGAAACTTAAAATTTTTAGACGTTGTTCATCTTACACCGTAGGCATCAGTGATTTTTCGATACTCCCATCCCTAAGGGGGTGAAATAGGGAATGGATGGTTTTTTGATAAAACGTTTCTATTCAGGCAATTTTGAAACAAGATATACAAAACTTCGGGTTTAGATTTTTGATTGGAATTTAAAAAAAGCGTGTTTCGATATTTTTCGAAATTCAACCATTAAGCGGGTCAAATAAGGGAAAATCTTTTAAGGGTGCTACTAAGACTATTTTGATGCTGGGAATGCGAAAATTTGGATTTGGAACCATGTTTAGAATTTTTTTTTAAAGTGTTTCGGAATGTTTTGAATCCTGACACCAGTGGTGCAATATTGTATCAAAATACTTGATTACGAAAGCAGTTTTAGAGCTAAATTTATGAAAATTTCTCCGTTAAGGATGACTTGGTGCTTTCTGTTAGCTAGGACCTCAGTCCAGTCACACAGTTGATCAGACATTCCTTATGCTCGCACTTTGTTCATCCGGCGATGGTGCGGAACTGTCTTGAATGCCTTGCGGAAGTCGAGAAACACGGAATCCACCTGGGACCCTGTATCGACTGCCCTCTGGATCTCTTGGATGAACAGCGCAATTTGTGCTTCACATGGTCGTTGCTTTCGAAAACTCCTTTGATTCCTACAAAGGAGATTTCCGGTCTCCAGAAATAACATAATATTCGAACATAAAATGTGTACCAAAATTCTGCAACTGACCGATGTCAGAGATATAGTCCTATAGTGTTCCGCATCTGATCGAAGATCCTTTTGTAAACGGGAATGACCTTCGATTTTTTTACAACATTTAGGAATACATCACTCCTCTAGAGGATTTCTGTACACTACTGTTAGGAATAGGGGCAAGTTCCTTTGTATATAAAATGGAACTGCCATAAGGATTGCAATTAGTGCCAGGTTCATCGGTCATCGTTTTATTCTCATTTAATTTCGTAAAAGTTTTCTAAGTCTGGATTGGGATCAAAGATAGTTAAAATTTCGTATATATATAATAGGAATTGCTAAATAAATGGTGGAATTAGAATGGATGTTTTACAGATTTTGAAAGCTATCTTCATTTATAAGATTCGCTCATTCTGGTGTTGTACCTGTAATAAAATACATATTTATAAAACTAAATCACCGTCATGAAATGGTTTCGGACTGGTTACGCGATCAGTTTCGAGCTGCTGAACGTGCGTTAAATTTTATCTAAGTGTCCAGTCGTAAATTACAGTGAAAATTTCAAGCTGAGAATTATCGGACTTCGGATATTAAACATGACATGAGAAAACGAGTTGCAGGTTCGGAAATGCGAATTAATTTTGAATAGGAATTATTTTGTCTGAAAGTTAATAGATTTAACAACAATCCCTGCACGAATGTTCTCCAGCCATAATGGCACAACTTAACTGGGCTGAATTACTTAGCCAGTTATCAATTCCGCGGACTGAAATAAAAAATGCTCTTTATATTAAATTTTGGCAAACTGATTTCAATTGCTTTTCTATCCCTCCGACATTTTATAGTACTGGCAATTAAAATTGCCACACCAAGAAGAAATGCAGATGATAAACGGGTATTCATTGGACAAATATATTGTACTAGAACTGACATGTGATTACATTTTCACGCAATTTGGGTGCATAGATCCTGAGAAATCAGTACCCAGAACAACCACCTCTGGCCGTAATAAGAGCCTTGATACGCCTGGGCATAGAGAAAAACAGAGTTTGGATGGCGTATATAGGTACAGATGCCCATGCAGCTTCAACACGACACCACAGTTCATCAACAGTAGTGACTGGCGTATTGTGAGGAGCCAGTTGCTCGGCCACCATTGACCAGACGTTTTCAATTGGTGAGAGATCTGGAGAATGTGCTAGCCAGGGAAGCAGTCGAACATTTTCCGCATCCAGAAAGGTCCGTATAAGACCTGCAACATGCGGTCGTGCATTATCCTGATGAAATGTAGGGTTTCGCAGGAATCGAATGAAGGGTAGAGTCACGTGTCGTAACTCATCTTAAATGTAACGGCCACTGTTCAAAGTGTCGTCGATGCGAACAAGAGGTGACCGAGACGTGTAACCAATGGTACCCCCATTCCATCACGCCGGGTGATACGCCAGTATGGCGATGACGAATACGCACTTCCAATGTGCGTTCACCGCGATGTCGCCAAACACGGATACGACTTATACTGTAAACAGAACCTGGATTGATCCGAAAACAATGACTTTTGCCATTCGTGCACCAAATTCAAATGTTTGTAGAACCTATGGGACTTAACTACGGGGTCAGCAGTCCATAAGCTTACAAACCACTTATGAACTAGCTAAGACTAAGGACGGCACAAATATCCATGCCCGAGGGGGTTCGAACCCCCGACCGTAGTGGCCGTGCAGACCGTGACTGGAGCGCCTCAGTCCCCTCGGCCACCGCGGCCGGCATTCGTGCACACAGGTTCGTCATTGCGTAGACCATCGCAGGCGCTCCTGCCAAGGATAACAGCAGCCATGATCTCTGAGATGATAGTCAATGCTGTGGCAAACGTCGTCGAACTGTTCGGCAGATGTTTGTTGTTTTCAAACGCCCCATCTGCTGACTCAGGGATCGAGACGTGGCTGCACGATCCGTTACAGCCATGCGGATAAGATGCCTGTCATCTCGAATGCTACTGATACAAGGCGTTGGGATCCAGCACGGCGTTCCGTACTGCCCTCCTGAACCCACCGATTCCATATTCTGCTAACAGTCATTGGATCGCGACCAAAGCGAGCAGCAAAGTCGCTATACGATAAACCGCAATCGCGATATGCTACAATCCGACCTTTATCAAAGTCGGAAACGTGACGGTACGCATTTCACCTCATTGCACGAGGAATCACAACAACGTTTCACCAGGCAACGCCGGTCAACTGCTGTTTGTGTATGAGAAATCGGTTGGAAACTTTCCTCGTGTCAGCACGTTGTAGGTGTCGCCACTGGCGCCAACCTTGTGTGAAAGTTCTGAAAAGCTAATCATTTGCATGTCACAGCATCTCCTTCCTGTCGGTTAAATTTCGCGTATGTAGCACGTATCTTCGTGGTGTAGTAATTTTAATGGCCAGGAGTGTATAACGGTAATTTTTAGACAAAATATTAATGAAGTGTAGTAAGGGTTTTTCTATTTTCTCAGATATACTCCAAACTACACAACAAGAGGCATAATGTGTTCCTACGATTGTTGACAACAGCCTGTCGCAATCTAAATGCTATTAGACTGACGATGCACCAGAAAATGGTTCCATAATGCGAACATGTATTATAAAACATCTATAAGGCAAAATATTGTAACTCTTAAACGATAACACATATTTCAATAAATGTCCTATTACCACTTGAGTTAATGTCATTCAGTGCTAGTTTAAAATCTCAACTTCCTTGTAGATCAAGAGTAATGTGTACCGAAAGCAAGGAATGAAAATGCAACCCGTTCATGTCCAGAGGTCCCCTTAAAAAACAGAAGAAAAAACTTACTAGTAATGAAAAAAAATAAAAGTAAATTTTGATACTTAGAGCTCTTAAAATGTAATGTAACATCTGTCGCTGTTGTGGATCCATTAAATATGTGGCTTATTATTAATTACGTTAAGAGAAAGAGCATAAAAGGGCGATAAAGTCTTGTTATGCATTTCAGTGATGATCCTTTTGATCTCATTGACAATAACAGGGGATACGTGTATTATTATTTTGCACAATCCATTTTCTTTCAGGTGGCCAACAGCCTTGCGCCCAGAGTTCTGGCAATGATCCTGTCTTCAGTGTGGAGACACTTAGGCCCTTACTCTTACGGGAATCAGTCTGAACAAACCGCGAGTTTGAGTGATAGTGAGCGGAGTAAAATTGAGATTCTTTATCTGACGGGAGGCGTGTTTGAGTAGTTAATGCAGGTGTGATTATTGTGTATCCAGATTCCAGTGGTGTAGGGGTCAGCGCAACTGCCTAGAAAGTAGGGGAGCTAGGTTCCAATCCTGGCTCAGTCCACATTTCCAGCTTGACCCATACGCAGTATTAAATATAAGGAGAGACAATGAATTAAAATTTTTATTGTGACCAGGATTCAAACTCGGGACCTCCAGGTTACAAGGCAGGCCTTTAGAGCGCTCAGGTAACACAGCATTACAGTCAAAGCGACTACATGGACTGTTTTCAAGCACGTCTCCCTCCAGAAAACATACTTTAATTCTGCCTCAATGTTCCCTGTGAAATGCGTATCAAATTGCTAAGACTCACCTGTACTGGAATAGCACCCCAGCAAACAACGCGAATGGGAACAATCCCGCTTTGTTCCTCAGGCAGAGGTGATATCATCACCATCAATTGTATTCTGCCTTGCGGCAGGTCTTGTCATGGGTTGATCCTCTTCTTGTCATGGGTTGATCCTCTTCCACTTTTCTCTGTCCAAAGCCAATCTTTTCCTTTCTTCATATTTATTTCCTTGAATGTTGTCCAGCATTTGATATCTTGGCTTTCCTCTTCCTCTTTTACCTTTCACCATTCCTTCTATTCCTTCCTTCAGTAAACAGTCCCTCCTCAAACAATTTCCAATCCAGTTGGTGATATAAATATCAACAAATAATATATTTCCTTGAGACAAACATTGTCTTGCTATACTGAAGGTATTAAATGTAAGGAGACGGATTGAATTAATAAAGTTAGTGTTGTGGTGCAGGGGATAGTACAACTGCCTGCAAAGCAGGAGGTCTCGATTTCGAATCCCGGCCACAGCACACACAGTGCCTCTACTTATATTTAATACGTTCGGTATAACGAGACGATGTTTGTTCAAATGTTTGTAGAACTTATGGGACTTAACTACGGGGTCATCAGTCCCTAAGCTTACAAACTACTTACGAACTAGCTAAGACTAAGGACGGCACAAATATCCATGCCCGAGGGGGATTCGAACCCCCGACCGTAGTGGCCGTGCAGACCGTGACTGGAGCGCCTTAGTCCCCTCGGCCAGACGATGTTTGTTTCAAGGAACTGAATTAGCCCAGAATATGGTTACCTTATGTCATTACAATATAGGAACGATCTGATCTACAGGCTTAATAAACGAAACAACAGCCAATATGGCTACTTCCTTCTTCTGGTAAGATCACTCGTTTCGGCAAGTTACGCTGACATCATCGGATCTGTCTGAAGATGTTCTCTCAGCAATCGAGAAACTTTATGTAAAAATAGATTTCTTTTTAATTTTGTTTGTGAAATGGCAATAATTGTGTTGGCGAAAACTTTATTAAGAAACAACAACAAAAAAATAGCTTGTGGGCTTCTGTTTTGTGTAATAAATGGGTACTTTTAGTACGTTAAGCTGTGTGCTATCTTGTTAGGTAACTCGGACAGGAGCAATTTGCAGATAAAGGAAGGCCTGCGATGTCAGTGGAGACGGAGTGTTTGTGTGAAGGAAGGCGACGGCGCGAGGCACCAAAATTAAGGGCATCGGTGGCGGCGGCAGCGGCGCTTTGAGAAAAAACAGAGAGGGGAGGGGGGGGGGGCTGCGATAGGCGGGCACGAAAACTGCGCGAGCCGCCACAGCACAGCACAGCACTCACTCACATGGCGACCAGGGCTCTATCGCTGCCGCTGCTGCTGCTGCTAGCCGCGCACCCGTCTGCAGGTAACCACTGTGTCCAGTGCTGCCACATGCTGGCTTAACGCGCCACCTGCACACAACAGCTATTCTGAAAAAATTCCGCCCCAATTGTATTACAGACTTGCTCATTAAGCCACTGCCAGTTGCAGTCCCATCTTCAGATGAAAACATACGTAACGAGCGGGGATTAACCCTTTATAGTACAACTCAAATCAAATGTTCAAATGTTTGTAAATCTATCGGACCAAACTGCGTGGTCATCAGTCCGTAGCTTACAAACTACTTAAACCTAGGTAAACTAACCTAATGACAACACACACACACACACACCCATGCCCCAGGGAGGACTCGAACCTCCACGGCAAGCAACCACGCGCTCCGCAGAGAGACGCTTTAGACCGCTCGGACACTCCACTGCGGCTATAGTACAACTCTTTTTTCTGAAAATTTGAAAGGTAATTTTTTTATTGCATCGCATTTGCCTTATATAGGCATGTAATATAATCAAAATTATTTTATGTTCATTTCATTTGGAGGTGAAACGAAGAAATATGTGGTTTATATACAGACCACTATCGATTTTCGGTGGGTCTTAGACTATATACAGGGTATTACAAAGAGGTACGGCCAAACTTTCAGCAAAAATTCCTCACACACAAAGAAAGAAAATATATTATGTAGACATGTGTCCGGAAACGCTTAATTTAGATGTTAGAGCTCATTTTAGTATTTATCTTCAAATATAAATTGAAATAATTCGTGCAGACAATTGTCAAAACACCCAATTATTTCGCTAGTATTTACTTTACTTCCTCGATTCACCGCCAGTTGGCCCAATTAAAGAAAGATAATGTTGACTTCCGTGCTTGTGTTGACATACGACGGATGAGGCTTCATTCCAATGTGATCAAATTGTAAATTTTCACAATCAACATGTGTGAGCTGACGAGAATTCGCACGCAATTGTGCAATCACGTCATCAACACAGATTTTCTGTGAACGTTTGGACAGGAATTGTTGGTGATATCTTGATTGGGCCCCATGTTCTTCCATCTACACTCACTGGAGCACGTCATCAAGATTTCATACGGGATACTCTACCTATGCTGCTAGAACATGTGCCTTTACAAGTACGACACAACATGTGATTCATGCACGATGGAGCTCCTGCACATTTCAGTCGACGTGTTCGTACGCTTGTCAACAACAGATTCGGTGACCGATGGATTGGTAGAGGCGGACCAATTCCATTACATCCACGCTCTCCTGACCACAACCCTCTTGACTTTCATTTATGGGGGCATTTGAAAGCTCTTGTCTACGCAACCCCGGTACCAAATGTAGAGACTCTTCGTGCTCGTATTGTGGACGGCTGTGATACAATACGCCGTTCTCCAGGGCTGCATCAACGCATCAGGGATTACATGCGACGAAGGATGGACATTTTGAACATTTCCTGTAACAAAGTGTTTGAAGTCACGCTGGTACGTTCTGTTGCTGTGTGTTTCCATTCCATGATTATTGTGATTTGAAGAGAAGTAATAAAATGAGCTCTAACATGGAAATCAAGCGTTTCCAGACACATAACATATTTTCTTTGTTTGTGTGTGAGGAATGCTTCCTGAAAGTTTGGCCATACCTTTTTGTAACACCATATATATATATATATATATATATATATATATATATATATATATATATATATATATATATATAACCGGGACAATTATTATATTTATAGTAATAGCAACAGCATTCATAGGATATATATTACCTTGAGGGCAAATATCATTCTTAGGAGCAACAGTTATTACAAATTTATTATCAGCCAAGCCTTATATTGGCACAGAAATTGTACAATGGTGAGGAGGATTCGCAGTTGCCAACGCAAAACTTAATCGATTTTATACATTCCACTTTGTATTGGCATTCATTGTAGCCAGTATACTTATAACACAGGGACTGATGACCTAGCTGTTTAGTCCCCTAAAAACAACAACAACAACAGTTATAACAAATTTATTCTTTCTTCACACTTTTAAAAGACCACTGTCTTATATCTGGAATAGATAACTAAAAACGGTACTTGGAATGCAAATAAGATGTAATTTATTAAATAATTTACTATTACAAAAATTGAACATATTACAATTATCAAACAATAAAACATTACCAAACACTATGAAATATTACAAATTCCAGTGGTAAACTTGTTATTTAGAATGAAACGTGTGAAAACAAGGAAGGCACCTACTTATGGTAGGTGGGCAATATATCGAGCACTATCCTATAAAGAGTTAAAAGTGATACAGACAATAGAAGAATTCCGGAAACAAAAAATACAAATGCAAGAGGCTTTTAGAGAACAGCAGACCCGAATGTGTCGAGTAGACGTATATGATGTTTGTATTAATAAGTAATAATAATAAATTTTGGGTACCTCAGGTGACTTTCAACTGGACGGCACTTCAGGGACATGCGTCTGCCTAACCTACCCCACTTACCCAACCGGGAAAACGAGACCTACGATTTAAGATGGAATCTGAACCACGGTTCCTTTCTGGCGACTCCTGACATCGTTCAGAGGCGAAGACTGGGTTAAAACGCAAACTGAAAATTTGTTTGGGTTTCGAACCCATGACATTTTCAGTATCCTTGGGTAGCTTGGTTCGGTGCGGACTTGGTATCTCGATCGCTCTGTGGTGATCCTTCAGTTATGAGCTCAGTTTCATTATTATTATTAGAGGCAGCTTCCAGCCCTCTGATCAAATACGCCAGACCACAACATGGATCTGTTAACCACTTTTCCGTGCGGGAATGGCCGTTGGAGGTTCGGGTCCTTCCTCGGGCATGGATGTGTGTGTGTTCTTAACATAATTTAGTTTGTAAGTCTAGGATCCGATGACCTCAGAAGTTTGTTCACCTTCACAAACATCTGAGTCTAGTGCCTTACCCTGAGACCAACAGGCCCAATCATCATCATCATCTCAGCCTTTTCCCACGTCATGTGGGGTCGGCCTTATTTTGCTAGATCCTGATTTTCCACAAATGTCTATCCAGTGCTTCTTCTCTGAGCCATCCTTTCTCCAATTGGTCCCCTGCTATCTTGTCTTTCCATCTCGATTTCGGTCTTCCTCTTCTCCTTGAACCTTCGATTTGCAGGTCTTCAACTCTTTTCCCCACATATTGTTCCCCTCTTCTCTGCACATGTCCATACCATCTTAGCCCACTTTCTTGGATCTTCTTCCCTATTGGCCCCACTTTCACTGTTTTCCTGATGTACTCATTCCTTATTCTATTCTCTCGTGTCACCCCACTATTCCACCTTAACATTCTCATTTCTGCTACTTCCATCTTTTTCTCTTGGGCTTTTGTAATTGGCCAAGTTTCTGCACGATACAGCAGTGCAGGTCTCACCACAGACTTGTAAAGCTTTCCTTTCTCTCTACAGCTAACCTTCTTATCACACAGTACTCCGCTCAGTTTCCTCCAGTTCATCCATCCACTATTTATCCTGCGCCGTATTTCGGCCTTAAGTCCTCCATCACTTTACATGTAAGAGCCCAGGTATTTAAATTTCTTGACCAGCGTCAGTTATTGTTCTTGCAGGTTAATATATAGATCTTTAGTATCCTTTGTATACATCTACTCTTGTTTTCACCCTGCTAATTCTCATTCGCCTTTCCTCTAGAGCTTTTCATCATTGTAAAAGCTTGTCTTGAAGTGCCTCCTGGGTGGGTTCACAGATTACAATATCATCGGCAAACATCATGCTCCAAGGTACCTCTTTTGTCACATCTTTGGCTAGTACATCCATGACAAGGTCGAAGAGTTATGGGCTGAGGGCAGATCCCTGATGTAGTCCTACTCTCACTGGAAATGCCTTTGTTGCACCTGCACCAGGCCCAATGACAGATGTCAACTGATTTGTAAATCTAAGGGACTAAACTGCTGTAGTTATCAAAAATGTTCAAATGTTTGTATAGTCTATGGGACTCAACTACGGGGTCATTAGTCCCTAAACTTACAAACTACTTATGAACTAACTAAGACTAAGGACGGCAAAAATATCCATGCCCGAGGGGGGATTCGAACCCCCGACCGTAGTGGCCGTGCAGACCTTGACAGAAGCGCCTCAGTCCCAGCGGCCACCGCGGCCGGCTGTAGTTATCAGTTACTAGGTTTACAAACTACTTAAACTAACATATGCTAAGGACAACACACACAGACACCCATGCCCGAGGGAGGACTCGAGCCTCCAACGGCGAGCAACCGCATGCTCCACAGCAAGGTGCCTTAGAGCACTCGGTCACTTCACTGCAGCTGCCTGATGAGAGGCTAGCCGGAGGCAACGAATGTGCAGTGAGGCACGTGCAGGCGAAAGCGCAGAAGTGGCAGTCGAGTTGTGAGCGGATGTGGGACGACGAGCACTGACTGGTCTGAACGCTTACAAAAGCATGGTTTGACAGTACAAAAGCATTACCGAGCCAAACAAGGGCGTCAGGCATGTCAAACGAATTATCTCTGACAATAAAGCAGTTATTACAAGATGCGACAGAAGATACAACAATACTTAAATCTTAATAAAACCCAACCAAATATGTAATGTACATATTAGGTCAAGATACCAAGGTAACATGCCAGTAATGACCATTTGCAGAACCACAAAATGCTAAACACAGTACGGTTGGCACCAAATCAGATTAATAAAATGCACAGTGTTGTACCTGAAAAAGAGCTACAATTGTGGACCAGAATCTCAAGAAATACACTCCTGGCCATTAAAATTACTACACCACGAAGATGACGTCCTACAGACGCTAAATTTAACCGACAGGAAGAAGATGCTGTGATATGCAAATGATTAGCTTTTCAGAGCTTTCACACAGGGTTGGCGCCAGTGGCGACACCTACAACGTGCTAACGAAGTTTCCAAACGATTTCTCGTCGCGGCGGATTAACTGCGCGTACTGGAGCGCCGTGTTGCTGTGCGCGCGGCCGGCCGCCGTCGGGGGTTCAAATCCCCCCTCCGGCATGGATGTTGGTGCCGTCTTTAGTATAAGGTAGTTCATAAGTAGTTTGTAAGTTTAGGGACTGATGACCCCGCAGTTAATGTCCCTTAAGCTTCACAAACATTTCAACAACCGATTTCTCATACACAAACAGCGTTGCCAGGTGAAACATTGTTGTGATGCCTCGTGTAAGGAGGAGAAATGCGTACCATCACGTTTCCGACTTTGATAAAGGTCGGATTGTAGCCTATCGTGATGTGGTGTATCATATCGCGACATTGCTGCTCGCGTTGGTCGCGATCCAATGAACGTTAGCAGAATTTGGAATCGGTGGGTACAGGAGGGCAGTACGGAACGCCGTGCTGGATCCCAATGGCCTTGTATCACTAACAGTCGAGATGATAGGCATCTTATCCGCATGGCTGTAACGGATCGTGCTGCTACGTTCCGATCCCTTAGTCAATAGACGGGGACGTTTGCAAGACAACAACCATCTGCACGAACAATTCGACGACGTTTGCAGCAGCATGGACTATCAGCTCAGAGACCATGGTTGTGTTTACTATGAAAATACGTACATGTTAACGGACTCACCGGAAGACAATTATTATGAAAAATTTGCTAACATCACTTCAAGCATAACGAATGAAGAAAGTGACAACATTACCTTTGGCTTTAAGTAATGAAGATGTATTTCGTATAATATGCAGTCCCCTACTGCAAAAGTTTCCTGAACCTGGCTGTCATCCCGTTGAATTCTATGAAAGGGGTATTATTAGGGGAAAGGTTACAGAAATGGTCAACGAAGGAGCGCCTGCGCTGGTGTTTGCAACGACGAACCTGGTTGAACGAATGGCAAAACGTTATTTTTTCGGATGAATCCAGAATCTATTTATAGCATCATGATGGTCGCATCCGTAGTTGGCGACATCGCGGTGAACGCGCATTGGAAGCGTGTATTCGTCATCGCCATTCTTGCGTATCACCCGGCGTGATGGTATCGGGTGCCATTGGTTACACTTACCCCGTCGGGTTTATGCTCAAATGACTCGTCTTGACGAGTAGAATATGATTATGAGGTCAGAATAAGCAGGAAATATAAGTCAGGAGAACACTAATCCTTGATCCACTGCTTTCCTCTTTACGTCCACTAAGCCCATCTTCCATTCACTGGGTGTAGTGCTCAAATGTTCAAATGTTTGTAAATCTATCGGACCAAACTGCGTGGTCATCAGTCCGTAGCTTACAAACTACTACCTAATCCTAGGTAAACTAACCTAAGGACAAACACATACATCCATGCCCCAGGGAGGACTCGAACCTCCACGGCGAGCAATCGCGCGTTCCGCAGCGAGACGCTTTAGACCGCGGCTACTACACCGCGGCGGGGGGGGGGGGGGGTGTAGTGAAATAGTTTAAATAGTTTTTAAGGCCACCTAGAAGGTCTCCCCTTTTCATGTGGAATTAGTTATATATGACATGATATTTTTAGCTATTGTGGCTGGAATCGGTAGAACCAGCTCTGTATAACAGGTTTTTGATAAAACAGATGTATTAATAAACTTAACCCTATAAAGTTGGTTGAGGCTTCGGGGATAGTTGTCTATCAAAATCCCATTAAGTTTTTGTGCTAGTTTGCCGTATTCATTTGTAATGAGGACGCCTTAAACACTAAACCAAGTGCGTTGTGTTCTTCAGCTGGTATGGCACAAGTAGTCTGAAAATCCTGAAAACCTCATAGATTTAAAAATTTTACTTTTCTGTTAATTAACTTTTGCGCCATAGGCAGATCAATATGTTCTCTGCACAGCCTCAAGTGTGGTGACGTCTCGTTCATATCTGATCACTACTCTTATGTCATCTGCATAGGCTGCTGTTGCAGTTTTAACTCCTGATAAAGTTATTGCTGTCAGCTTTCTTTCTAGTGTGATAGCAGCGGCTCTAATAATATAATGTCCAACAGCATAGACAAAGGGCTTCCTTGTGGAAACCCTCAATTAATTTGTAAGTATTATTTACTCATCTTAGGGAGCGATCTTATTTTACAAATGCAAGGATAATTTTTTTATTTTATTTTGACAAGACGACCGCTATCGACACTCTCTGGTGTCATCATCTGGCCTCATTGACATTAAACTGTTTATTAGAGTGCTCCACATAAAATCTTATAGGTGTACTGGTTGATATGTATAAAATCATGTGCAGGTGGGTAGTCAATATTAAAATAAATTGCTAGTCAAAATTTAAAATTTTGACCAGCCATCTATTTTCTTTCTGACTACCCAACAGCACATGATTTTATATATAAATATCAACCAGTACACTTACCAGATTATATGTGGAGCACTCTAATAAACTGTTTATGGCAATGAGGCCAGATGATGACACCAGAGAGTGTCGAAACCGGTCGTCTTGTCAAAATAAAATAAAAAATTGCGATCTTGGCATTTATCCTTCCATTAATTTGTCTTTAGTTAATTGTGAATCAACTTATATTTTTATGTTGATTCCAATTGCCACATTTTTATTACATTGATCATGTTTCACTGAAACCCATTCGTCCCACAGCTCAATAAGATATTTATGACCAACTATATCGAATGCTTTACTAAAATCAAGAAAAATCAGAGCACACTTAACGTTGGTAGCATCCTCCAGTGCAATTATATCTCTGTAAAGTGTAGCCATTTGCAACATTGACTGTCTGATGACACATGTCTGATCTTTACCAATTATTTTAGCAGTAAGTGGCATGATTTTCGTTTTAACTGCACGAGTCACAATCTTGTAATCCGAGTTCAATAGTGAGATTGGTTATGTTTTTGGTACCTCTATTTTTCGCGATTAACACAAGTTTACATTCTTTAAAAATTGGTCGAACGAATTTCCCCCACAAAACTTCGTTAACCATTTCTGTAACATTTCCCCCAACAATACCCCTTTCATAAAACTCAATGGGATAACAGCCAGGTCCAGGGAACTTTTGCAGTAGGGGACTGCATATTATACGAAATACATCTTCATTACTTAAAGCCAAGGTAATGTAGTTAGTTTCTTCTTTCGTTATGCTTGATGTGATGTTAGCAAATTGTTCATAATAATTGTCTTCCGGTGAATCCGTTAACATGTAGGTATTTTCATAGTAATTGAAGAGTTTCTGGACTATCTCTCTGATTACTGGTTGTCGTAGTTTTAACTTGTCTGTCTTCTGTTCTTTGCATGTTTTACAAGATCGTACAGTGCGACAGTTTCACCTTCGCTGACTGATTTTGCTTTAGAATTCATCTTGAGGCCTTCTACCTACTGTCGTTTAATGCTGATTTGTTTAACCTTAGTCTTCTTTACATCTTCTGTTTTCGTTTCGGTAACATCAGCTCTTTCATACAGTTCTCGTAAAATGGAATAATAAAACTCCATTGTCTTCCTAATTTCATTTGCTGTCTGAATACCAAAGCATACTGCACGTTTCCGCAGTTTCGGTTTGGTTTTGTGTGTCCATCACTCAGTGGTGCTCTGATAACTGCCAGCAGTACGTAAACACTGCTCCCACGTAGGCCTCACTTTCTCATCTAAGTCTCTTTCTGTTGTAATGAAATATTTAGGTTCTACTGATTTCTCAACCAATGTGTTGGGAGTTGTTGTAAGATCACACATGCTGTAACACTACAATGGTCTGAGAAAGCCGTTGTAACCGTTTCTAGTTTGAACAGCTTGTTTTCCAAAGATTCAGTCAGATACATTTCTTGATCCTGCTACATGACGTAGCAGTAATGTAAGTGAACTTAACAAGCATTCGATACTTGACCTCCCAAGACTCCTTGAGCTTGAGATCACCGACCAGACGGCTTAACACTCCTGAATAATTAAAATTTGGGACCTAGTCCTTGTGGGACAGTGCACAATTAAAATTGCTTCGCCTCCTCATATTAGCTGGCTAGGATTTCCTCTTAATAGGTAAATGATGTCTTCCCTTGCAAAACAAACAAATAAATAAATAAATAAATAAATAAAATAAAATAAAATTTCTTTCAGCTCTATGGGAATTGTCTGAAGGCGCATATAAATTAACGACTGTAACACCAAATACCTTAAAGCCTATTCCTCTACCGGATTCTAACTTCTCAATATCTGTGACTGAAATCCCTTCCCTTAATAGGATCGCACTTCACACATTCGTTGCTGGAGAAACATCCAAGATTTCTATGATACCTGAAAAGTTAAATTTCGACACCACTACTTCTTGCATGTGGGCTATATCTGTACATGATTCATATACAAATTGATTAAGGCAGTAATTTTAATCTCTGAACTTATGGTATTAATGGTATTGATTGATTCTACTGTCGGTTTTTGGTGAAACATTTCAAAACAAATAATTGAACATTTGTTATTGACTTGTTTCACAAAACTTTATTTGTACGACCAAGGTTTCAGGGTATGAGCCCATTTTCAAGTACTTTGCTGATTCCATAGTTGTTACACCAGTGAAGACAAACCATTATATTACTACAGGTCTTTGTTTATCGACTTTAACATTGGAAGAAAATACTATTTATATAGCAAATTTCAAACTATTATACTTGCATTACATTATTAGAATAACCTAATGTAAATATCTATTTTACTAACACTGTATTTAATGATTTTATCTCTTACTGAAGTTATTAATAATTATTGTACCTCAATAACTAAACAGTTTTTTGTGCATGACCTTGCTTCTTGCAGTTGACTGCCAGCCATTATGAACTGTGGTGTATACGAAATCATTTGTAAAGAATGTCAGTCCTGTTATGTAGGACAGACAGATCAGTCAATTTGTATTAGGCTCAGGGAACACCACAGGAGTTCGAGATTCAGAAAGCCAGATTGTGCCTTTGCTCAACACTGCTTAGAACAAGAGCACAAATACACCACTGATGTAGAAGTCTTACATGTAGAAGGTAAAGGTGCAAAACTGAGCCAACTACAAATTTTGTAAATTACAAAATAAATCTGCACAGCCCCAAATTTGATACTGAATGAACAGACAAAATTCATTTACTCACTTTCAGTTCATGAGTTACTTCCACATAATAGATAATAACAATATTAGTAACATGAGGCGGTCATCTGCAGGAAGCAAGTCTTGCACAATGAACTGTTTAATTCTTGAGGTACAATAATTATTAATAATTTCAATAAGAGATAAAGTCATTAAATACAAGTGTTAGTAAAATAGATATTTACATAAGGTTATTCTAATAATGTAATGCAAGTATAATAGTTACTAAATTGCAAACATAGAATTGATGTCAACTCATGGTATTTTTTCGTGTTGCAAACAAACTGAGTGCATTTTCAACTGAAAAATTCTCAAGAAGATATAAACATGTTATAAAAAGCATTTCTAGTCTGCACACTGTGAGAAAAACATGATTAGCTGTGCAGTAAAAATATGTGGTTCTTTTTAACATTAAAAAAAGTTGTTTTTAAGTCTAAATTTATAATCATACCTGTTTGTACAATAAAACTATTAAAAGTACGACTGTTAAAGCTACTAACCTCACAGATAGAGCAGCTGGAAAGGTCTCTCTAAATAACCCGATTCCAATTCATTTACCCATTCATTTGAGTTCTTTTCCCAGTCAGGGTTCCGATTGCCATAACTATAAATAATATCCAAGAGAGGGGGAGGAGCAGATAGAGAATGGGAGAATAAAATGGATTTAAAAAGGTGGGATGATATAGAGAGGGAGTGGTGTGAAGGTAATGGGGAAAGATAGGGGGAGGAGAAGATGGACTAAGGAAGGGGGAGAATGGGATAGACATAGAGAGAAGAGGTTAGGGTATATTGCCCATACACATTAGCTACTGCAAATACTTGCTGGATATGCTAGTTTTCAATAAATTTTGCGCCACAGCACTCTTGAACTTGCTTGTATCTTCTTGATTACTTGTACTGCGTCCACAACCATTTTATTACACCTGATAAATAATTTCCTATTGCTGTGCTGACATCACAAATACTTCAAACCAACTTTCGACTGCAACTCTTACTGGCTACTACTGTCGTGCATCAGCATTCCAGCGACCAAGATCTCAGTCAAAGATTGTGGTACTCCTACAATGTCAAAATCCCTGAGGAACTGTCTCATGGCAGTATGGTCTTGGCTGTTCTGACGTTTAGCTGCAGGAAGTTTACATTACATGTCTGTCCCATAAATTATGTAAACAGAATGCTGCAGTAATGATCTTCACAGAATTTGTTGTTGAAACTATTGAAGGATTCAGTTTAGTGTGAGCTATGTAATTCCCATCTCCTGCTCTAGTCGTTCATCTACAATAAACAAAACAGGGTAAAATTTATGCATCAGGCTGTCATTGCAATTTAATTCAAAAAATCAAATGTTTGTCATTCTATGGGAGCAAACTACTTGGTCATCAGTCCTTAGTCTTACAAACTACTTGAATTATGTTAAACTAACCTGAGGACAACACACACATGCATACCAGAGGGAGGATTTGAACCTCAGACGTGTGAGGCTGCGCGTTCCATAATGTTGCGCTCTGGACCACTCAGATACTTCCATGCAGCTTTAATTAGTTAATGTGTTACATGTGCAGAGGATGCACCAAAGTAATCACTGGACATGTGTTTATTGAATTATGTAATCCTGTTATTATCTGGAAATTTTAATTTTAAAATGTGCCAAATCTGTCCAAAAATGTGCCAAAAATGTTGATCCAACGGTTTGCTACACAGCAGATCAGTTTGTCACTGTGACTTATTTAACATTTGCATTTTTGCCTTTGCTAGGTCAAAATAGCTGTCACTGTTGAATAACCTGCATTAGGGATGACAGTCAATACATCCAAGATTGTAAGTGTAAGTTGTTCACTGTCTCATTATGTCACAACAGGCAATATCCTTACATGATTAACAAGTAACTGATTAAATGATTTCCATTCGCACATGTAGTGATTGAATTTAATTAAGTATAGCAATTCATCTTGTGAATAGACAACCATGAATCAAGTTCATAAAAATTTTGCTGTGTGTGTGTGTGTGTGTGTGTGTGTGTGTGTGTGTGACAAAGTATTTTGACATAACAAACTTGACAGTTAAACACTAAATATCAGACAACTTCATGAGCGTTTTATACAGTAATTCTGTAGCATGACATAATCATCCAATTTTTTGTATTTAGAAATCACATTACTTTGCCATCTTTTATTCATTCAAATACTATACCAAACCTATGCAGACAAATGACAGTATTTCATTGTGCAGTACAGTTTTATGTGAAGTAATTAGATGTCACAGAATTATAGGGTATGAAGTTACTCGAATGGAGCATATGTAATGGCATTTTAATGAACGGCATCTTAATAATGCAATTCCACACTGTGGACACTACCTTTCTAATTTTTCGGCACACTAATGTTCTCAGTTAAATTACCGTTCCTGTTTTGAATGTAGAGGTTCTTCTACATTTTCAACTTGGAACTGCATTCCCCACACCTTTGGAACGTCTTGAACAAATCACTCATGTTCACCAAAAGACAGCAACAATGAAATAACGAGTAACACCAACAACAAATTAAAAAAAAAACAGAAATAACGAAAAACAAAATATATTTGCAACAATGAAAGAGGTTAAATGAAGTTCTCATAATTGATTAATGGAATATGGAAACACGTTGACTGGTCACATAACATCAATTTCCAGTAAACAGATGTCAAAATAGTAGCCAAATGCATACTGGCATGAAACAGTCCCAAGTCACTGAGTGGACTAGCATGTGTACTACATCGATACAAATATCATTTTCTTTACATTATTGAAATTGGCATACAAAATTAACATTACATACAAAACAGGATTACATAAATAAATCCCAACTTATATACAGAATAGAATGTACACAAGTATTTCTGCAATACATTTACTACTGTATACACAAAAAACAAAATAAGTTGATGTTATCCACTGTTCTTTTTTGTTCGTTTAAATGCTACATTTAACGAAATTAATAAAGTATTACATCAAAATAACCATATCAAAATTGGCCTACTGAATAACAAGGTTTAATACATTTTACCAAACATGGATTTTGATGATATGTATATATTGACAGATTTTACACTTTGAATTTTTATCTAATATCTAACAGTTCAAGAATATGCAATATACACCATAAACGCTCACTTCCAATAAGTTTGTGAATTTTAAAAACTATGCAGATGCGAAATGAGATTTTGATAATCATATTGGTAGATTGTTCAATCATAATCATGTTTGCAAACGTTTGTTTATAGCCAGATTCTGATGTGTAACACAGCTTCATGATGTCAAAGATTTTGATAATGGTTTTTCCTTGTTAAGTTTTGTTAAAAAAATACATTGAATATTAAGCTTGGCACATGATAGATGTTTCATGAATATGAAATACAAGTATCTCAGAAATTTATTATAGCACATAAAAACTAAAGTTTACACATTTGTGATAAAGAATGTGAAATTAGTAACTTTTATTAATTCAACTGACATGACTATGGTCATGAAATTGCTAACAAAAATGGAATGTATTTTGAGCATTTTCTGTGACAATTTTAAATAAAAGAAAATTATTTTTTTTCTTTTGAAACAAATAAATATTATACAGTTTTATTATCTTTGTGTACTCATCCATGTTAAATAGATAATATGGCTGTTCTACAGGACAGTCTTATCTGCTGTTAATACCTGTTTTTTGTCCTTTCACATACTAAATTTCTTTCTTTGTATCTCTCAGCATTTATATACATACATGATTATCTGATACACTTTTAATGAAATTACTCTACCACGATTTTGAATTATTCGTATTCTAGAAAAGTTATTAAACATTACTAAGGGTTTTTTGGTTAGGTTCTAGCTTTGTACACATTTGTAAGACATAAAAAATTGTGAAAAATTCAAAAAATTTCAAGGTTCATAAAGATATAATATTGTTATAGATCTAATATTAAACACATTTCTTTTATATATTGATAGATCTCTTTTTGTACTGTTTGACAAATCATATAAAATATGATTTAGAGAAAATAAGATGGTTTCAGGAAATTATACACAAATTTCTAATATTTTAAAGATAGAATAGCAGAAGATAAGATTGATCATTGTAATTATGAATGCATAAGAACAGCTAGAGCAGACCTTTTCGCAAAAATAGTGAATTTAACATACTGTGGTAAACCTCTTACTGTCCCCCATTAAACATTTATAAAACTTTTTCTTCATAAAATTATGTATTTTTATAAAATCATTGTATTACAGAACATATTAGAAAAGTAATGATTATTATTCTATATGTTGCATTCATTTGTCAAATAAGATTAAAATTTGCAAGTCTTTGGTCTTTACGTACTACTCCTCAGATTATGATTTTGAATGACAGATATGGGAAAATTTGGTTGTGAGTGAAGAATATAAAATATTTGAACTTTATAGTCCTTTGGGCCTGGCTCCCTTCTTGCAGAAGAGAGTAGATTTTAGCTGAGCACTTACTCCATCAGCTTTACCACACCTTGATTCAAATTCATTCACTATGTTGCCATCCTGTGGTAAAATACATCCTAAGTACTTGAAACTGTCCACCTGTTCTAGTCTTGTTCCTCCTATTTGGCACTCAATCCTTTTATATCTCTTTCCCACAGACATTACTCTCCTTTTGGAGATGCTGATCTTCATACCAGAACACTTACATCTCTGATATAGATCCAGAATAATAGATTGCAACCTTTCAATCAAATTTGCCCTCACAACCATATAGTCAGCATATACAAGACTGCTTAATTTGTTTTTGCCTATATAATCTTACCCTGCCAATCTACTGTTTTCAATGTATAATCCAAAAATAGCATGAACTACAGTGGTGACAGGTTACAGCCTTGTCTTATCTCTGAAACTAGTGTGAACCATCAAATGTAACTGCTGCCTGACAATCTACATAAAAAACTTGATAAATATAAGTAACTAAATAAATACACATTCAACATCAGTGTTCGGTAGAAGTACTAAGGTGACGCAACATTCTTTTTATGTGCATATAATCAATACTTTTGTGATGTCAAAGTATCTATACTTTTACGATATATCGAAGTATTGTTATTTTATCGATATATATAGAAATATCAATACTTTTTCAGTATGCCATCAAACGTCTTAGTCAATGAGCCCAGACGATTGCGATACATTGCTCCTTGCTTCAATATTTTGAGGGACAATAATATTTTTTATAATATTACTATTTCGAATTCTCAAAACTTTTATATGTCAGGAAAATTTAAAATTTCTGAACAAATATTCTATTAGAATACTGATTTATTAATGTTCTCATAATCAACACCATGTTACTACTTACAACACACACACACACACACACACACACACACACACACACACACACACACACACACACACACACACACACTTGTTACTAAGAACTTAAGTCATGGAATTTATATAACATCACAGACGAATTCATTATACATGTACAATAAAATATGAAATTGAAATTAATACAATCGTTAACACTCCCAGCAATGTTCATATTTTATTGTTCCTTCTAGATTAAAGCTGCCCCATTGGGAGTCTTCATTCTTGATAACATCTTCATTGGTAGGCCTTTAGTAAAAATGTCTGCTTTCTGATCTTCTGCTGAAACATATTTCACATTGATCTTCTTCTCATTGAACAACTTTCATACATACTGATAATGTGTTTCAATATATTTAGAGCGTTCATAGAATCGAGTACCTTTTAAGTACTTTATAGTACCTAGATTGTTGATGTATGACACTGCAACTGAACTTTCTTCAGTAATCTTAATTTCCTTTAGTAAACGATCCAGTCTTATTAACGATTTACTTGCCTCACTTGCAGCAGCAAGTTCAGCTCCCATTGATGATTGTGCAACACATTTCTAATTTTACTTTTCCACATTACTGGCCCAACACAATACTTCATTAAAACTCCACTTATAGAAAGTTGGGTTAGTTTTTCATCTTCATGGTCAGCATCACTATAAGCTTCTATTACAATATTTGTTGTTTTTCTAAACTGGATTCCATTATCAACTTTGCCTTTTAGATAACGAAGAATTCGTTTAATCAATGTTAAGGTGAGCCTCAGTGGGTAAATCTTGTGCTCTTGAAGCCACATTCACGGTATACGTTAGATCCAGGTGTGTCTCCATTGTTAAATACATGAGACTACCAATAATCTCTCTGTAAGTGTCAGTATCAGAAGCTGCTGGTTGAATCACAAGGTATCCATCCAGGCCGAGGTGACTGAGGCGCTACAGTCACGGTCAGCACGGCCACTGCGGTCGGGGGTTCGAATCCCCCCTCGGGCATGGATATTTGTGCCGTCCTAGTTCGTAAGTAGTTCATAAGTAGTTTGTAAGTTTAGGGACTGATGACCCCGTAGTTAAGTCCCATAAGCTTAACAAACATTTGAACATTTTATCCATCCAGGTTCATTTGGCAACAAGATGGGGTTTCATCGATCATTCCATATCTTGGCAACACTGTTTGCATACTGTAATTATTCTATCTTTGTAGTTATTGATTTATGATTACTTAGGGGTGCTCAATAAAAATAAAAAATTCTGCACTGTTCTTCTTTATTGCCAAGAAACACAGTTTTATACAATCTTGTACACGGTAGATACAGAATAGATACTGCCCCAGTTTGGCGCAGAGATGATTCTTATATAGCTTTTCAACAAACGAGCACATTATCGCGATTAATTATGAGATGATTTAACAATTAAATATTCTGGACTACAGATAAATTTGGGTGAATGCTATTACAGATTAATGACCCATGGTTTCAAATGTCACAATAATTTACAATTGTATTAATAATTACTTTTAGAACAGTAAAAACTAGTGAAATGAATAATAATGTGCAAGTTGCATAATTAACACAAAAGCGATATGTCTGAACTGAATTACAATGGAGAAGCGATTTGACAAATATACACAATCATTATTTTGGTTTTATATATATATATATATATATATATATATATATATATATATATATATATATATATATATTTAATTAATTAATGTTTGCCGAAAAGCAAAACGTAGATTATGGAACACTACTAAACAATTCTTGACAATGGTAATTCTAGATTGTTCTATAGTATAAAATTTATTAGATTATCTACTGTGATAATCCTTGTATACTACTAAGTTACATGGTTTAAGATCTATATATAATTCAACACATATATAAAGCCAAGCCATGCCATAAATATAAAGTTATTACATAAATGTAAATGTGTTGTAGGAATATGGTATCGGAATCTACACAAAGAGGACTTTCATGCCATTACATTACAATACACAGATTGATTAACCTTCAGACAGTTTTCAGATATTTTGATCTGAAACTCAAGATAGTAATCTACTTCACTTGCCACAATATCAAACTATTCTTGTAATTATTTTGTGCAATTAATAGCTATATCATCAGGTCCTATTACTAATCCATCATCCACATAAAATAAAATGATTCAATTTTCATGAAAATCCACACACAGATGAGCAGTGCTCTCCTGTAAATTGAATTTCTTAAGGTATTCTTGCAAACACTCATACCAACACTTTGCTGCTCCCTTCAGTCCATACAAGGTTTGAAGTAATCTGCACATACAGCCTGTACTATCATCATAGCCTTGTGGTTACTGCATGTAATTTTCTTCTTCCAATGTACCACTAAGGAATGCTGGTTTCACTTCAAACTGTTTAATGTTCCAGTTTCGATGAACAACTCATAAAAGAGCTCTGATAGTCTCAGACCTAACCACAGGGCTAAAAGTTTCAGAAAAATCAACTCCTGGTCTCTGGTTAAATCCTTTTGCAACTAATATTGCCTTTAGCATGTAATGTCATAGTTATTATTCAGTTTTGTTGCAAATACCCAAATATTACTAGTAGCTTTCCTTCCGACTGCTAAATCAACTATTTTGCAGATACCAAACTTAAGACATGAGCACATTTCTTCATCTGTTGTGGCTTTTCATTTTCTACATCTGGAGACTTTGCTGCTTCATTATAGTCTTTTGGAACTTCCCTCAGCATCATCATCTTTGGTTGATCAGAATTTTTCTATCTCTCAGAACTCTGGGTCCATCAATATTTTCAGATACAGTCAAAATGATATCATTTCCATCTTAATTCCCTTCCGCATAAGCATGGTGGTCTGCCCCTGCATTATGTCTGTCTTCATTATCTTATAGATTAAGTAGTGTGACATTCATAAATTCATTCATGGGTCCTGCAATATTTACTTCTATGCTAGATGGTGTCACATGTGTTATATCATCCATAGTCGAGATATCCACTAACTTGGTTACATCACTCTTTACTGGCTGATGTAATGTTTCATTCTTGAAGTTTACATCTCAGCTGACAAGAACTTTATGCCTGTCTGGAAGGTGTACACGATAGCCACAGCCATCATAGCCAACTATAGAACCCTTCAAAGTTTTGCATCAAACTTCTTCCTTTTCTGTGATGTAATACTTTCAGATGCTCAAACTGACTTTTCTTTCTCAAACATAATTTAATTAGTGTTTTACCTTCAACTCTTGTTGGCCCAGTCCTGTTTAGAGTATTAGTTACAGCAAGTACAACGTCTCCACATAATGCTTTTGGAATATGCCTTGCTGATTGAATACAAGAATGCACCATCTCACAAATAAATCTTTTCTCTCATTCAGGAACTCCATTTTTGCTGTAGTGTGTATGGTACAGTCAAAGAATGTTTAAACCCAATTAACTCAGCATATCTTTTTATCTTTTTACATCAGAGTTGTCATATTCCTCGCCAACATCAGTTTGCAATTCTTTAATACTCAGATTAACTTGTGTTTTCACCATCTCCATAAACATAGGTAATTTATGTTTAAACTCATCTTTCTGCCTTAAAAGATATGTCAGTCTGAAACCAGAAAAATCATTCTGAAAAACAAGAAAATATCTATACCCAGCTAAATCCTTTTCTTCCATTGAGCCACACACATTGGTAAAGACTAATTCTCTTGGATTAGTTGCCCTATCAACTCTATTACCAAAAACTAGCTGATGTTGTTAACGTAGTATACAGCCTTCACAAAATCCATCATCTACATTTAGAACAATACCTTGCATTGTCAAGAGTGATTGTACATGGCGTTTACTCTGATGTCCAAATATTTCATGCCACATTTGGAGTGTGTCAGTAAATTGTTTTACAACACAAGAATTTCTTGCTGAGTCACTTTCACTGCCAAATGATATAGTTCATTCTTGCTTTCAGATAGAACAACAGCAAATAGTATGTTGTTTCTGTAAAATAACCATAATTTCTCATCGTTCTCGATACTTTGATAAATACCTTTTTCTCCAGACTTTATAACTGATAATAAATTACAAGCACCATCTAGACAATACCATGCAAAATATCGTCTAGTGCACCTTCTTCCATCAGAAGTTTCAACATTAATATGACCATTTCCAAATTCCTTGATACACACATTATTCTTAGCACTATCCATCGTCTTCATTGTATCAACAGGACTGTATGAAACAAACCAAGCTCGTCGGTTTGTCACATTATGAATAGCACCACTATCAATGAAGTATTCATCACACTCTGACATACCTATATTTGGTCTTTCTTCTACTAAGTTATTCACAACTGATAGCACTGCAGAGCCATCATGGTCAGGACAGTTCTTAGAAAGATAACCTTTACCTTTTTGTGCATAGACAGTTTTATTTTTAAGTACTTATATGGTCATATCTGCGAGCAAGAGGAATGAACGGGCATGGGGCTAGAAGTTGAGAATTTGGATAGAAAGGGATGTATGCCTGGATAGCCTAATTTGTTGAGGCGACCGCTGGCCCAAAGCGGGAAATCCGGGTTCGAATCCTGGTCCAGCATAAATTTTCAACTTTGTTACTGGATTTATTTCTACCCCCAGAAACGGTCTAAATGTTTAAATATTTTGATTTCGTAATTTTATTTTTGCCTCATAGCTGAGTTGACATATTCCCTTTGGATTATGAAAACTTTTACAGTTGGTGCATTTGTTTCGTATCTTCCTTGTATCTGCAGCTCATAATTCAGACATCTTTTCTGCAATTTATGCCATGTTTCGTCTTCTTGCGCAAGATCATGCCATGTCACATAAATGTAATCATATTCTTTTGGAAATGCCTGAAGTAAATGTGCACCCAAATCTGCCTCATATATTGATTTATTTCACATAGACATATTTGTTTGAACTTTGCGGGCCAAGGTGGCTGAGCACTCTGCGACGCGCCTGTCACACTCTGCAAGGCCACTACGGTTAGGGGCTCAAATCCCCCTCAGGCATGGATATTTGTGCCGTCCTTAGTATTAGCTAGATCATAAGTTGTTTGTAAGTTTAGGAACAGATGACCCCGTAGTTAAGTCCCACAAGCTCTAAAACATTTGATTTGAACATTTTTTGAACTCATCAAATTTAGCTAAATGACCTTGCATACTACTTGATTAGTCCCATACAATATTATGAAACTTACGTCGACCAAGCAAGGTGGCGCAGTAGTAATGCACTAGACTCGCATTCTGGAGGAGGTGGTTCAAATCCACCTCCAGCCATCCAGATTTAGGTTTTCCGTGATTTCCCTAAATCACTCCAAGCAAATGTAAGAATGGTTCCTTCCCCATCCTTATCCAAAAACTCCGAGCATTAGCTCCGTCTCTAATGACCAAGCTGTTGATGGGACTTAAACCCTAAGCTTCTGCCTCTCCAAACATATGTTATAACAAGTCAATATTTTCTGCGGACTGAGTCTCATAAATCTGGTGCAACTTTCTCCAGACATCGTCTGCAGTTGTACACAGATTAGGTTAGATTTGATTAATAGATCATATATATGACATTTCATAATGATGTGAAATGTGTCAATTTAGTAAATGTTGTTATACATGACAATCAGTATTTTAAGGATTTTTTGTTTACATTTATTTTTTTATTTTTATCTTTTATTATTGTTATTATTATTTTATGGCAACTCTAAGTATTGGCTTTGTATCTAGTGACAAAACAAGATGTTTCTTTGCCTTGGATTTATCTGTAGACCAAGCAGCTAATTTTGCAACCTAACCATCACTGTTGGGTTCAGTTTTGATTAAATTACCACTTACCACATCATAAACTGCATCACATTCTAAAATAATCTTGATCAGAATACGCCAATGTTGCCCAGTTTTCTTCACCAACTAATTTTTCAATTCGTTGTTATTCTTTCATCATGACTATCTTCTTGCATTCATTATCTTCTTCTGTGTCTTCTTTTGAACTTTTAAATGTTCACAATAGTGTGGTATAACGTCACAAGCTATCTGCTTGAATTCATGATTTCACATAACACTTTTATTTAATTATACATCTCAATCATCAAATCAATGTTTAACAAACCACACAGATCTGCTACAATGTCAGCAATATTTTAAATTGCCCAACAAAAATTCTGTGGGAACATTGATTTATTAGTGCTCTCAAAATCAACACCATGTTACTACTAACAACAGAAACACACACCAGTTACTAAGAGCTTCAGTCACGGAATTTATATAACATCCCAGAATAATTAACTATATGTGTATGATAAAATATGAGATTGTAGTTAACAGAATCCTTAATATTAAATATATCACCAATCCTACTTGGGAACCACTGCTATCAGTGGCGGTGCGCCCTTTGTGTTCAGTGGTTCAGTGAACCTCCGGAAAAAAGCTTGTTGTGAAAAAAAAAGTAAATAAATAAAAAAATAAAAAGTGTCTTCAAACTATCATTCTTCCTTTCGTTCTTCTATCATATCATTTTACATGCACATTCAAAGCATTTTTATTTCATAAGAAACGTTTTACATTGCGGCGACAGCACATATACGAGTCGTAGCAAGGCTGCTTAATACAGGTGGCAGTGGCTGCAGTGTTGCAATGCACATGGGCAACTGAGGTTTAAATTCTCTTCTGAACCCACTGGAGGTGGCATATGGGCGCTCCAATCAGCAAGGAGGGGAGAGGGGAAACGCCACTTTTGATATTGGTGTTGGAGCTGGTAGAGAAGCTAGCTTCTGGCTACTCGAGCTCTGGTGGTTTCATGCGTATGGTCCCGAAGCAAAGACAATGGAGCTACCTCGCATCTCTTCTTGCATCGGCTAATCCTCCATTAAGCCGACATCCGCCCTTCATAATTGTTTTTGGTACATTGAAGATTCATCAAAACCACCTCATACTTGGTAAAATATCTTCTAACTATAAATTAAAGATGCATCAACTGTAAAAGTCTTCAGAAGAAGTGATCATGAATAATATTGTCGCATTGCAAAGGAAGCAGGCTTGACTTCAAAGGCAACTGAACACAGCACTTATACTGAAAGCACGTTTATTACGAACTTAACATACACGCAGCACTGACTACCTATCAGGCAGAGTGCTCTGCTATTTATACACAGACAGAATTTACCAGAAATTAGAAGAACAGTTAACATAAGATACAAATAGAATTTACAAGTGAACATGAGGAAGATGCAGAACATTCTGGAATTATTAATTACAAAGAAATATTTTTTTGCTGGAGGGCGGGATTGGACCGGCGACCTTCAGCACCACCATCTGTGATGCTATCCCCTGCGCCATGCCGGCAGTTAGTGTATGTGGTCTCTCGCGGCAATATTATAGCTGCTACTCTCCTTCCACATAGCAGGAATGGTTGTGTGGTTAGCAGCATTGCATTGTGGTGTCGCAGGTAGTGGGTTCAAGACTGACTGCAAGCAGTTTTTTTTATCCCAATATTCTTTTTAACACATAATGGAACAAGAATGACTTTTGTCTTGTTACTTGTCATATATATTTGGGCGTTTTAGCAAATGTGTCGTGGTTTTGATAGTAATCACATTTATACTCGTTGCAATAAATATTTAACTATTTGAAAAGATGTGGGGAGAGCAGCCTTTGCGCATGTGTAAGGTTAGGAGGGGGTGCTGATTACAGTGTCATGTGACCCGAAGGTAGCTTGTCTGTTCATCGTAACAGATTCAGTTTCTTATAGTCACTTAACAGTGTAATCATTTACGTACTGTGTTTTAGTGTTCATGTGCGTATTCACATGTTCTTTGTGTTTATTATCAAAGAAAAATGAACAACGTTCAGTATCTTTTAGAAAAAAATTTCTCAGCTTTAAGCTTGGACCAAAAGTGTGAAATAAAAGAGCTTCTTAGGCCAACGCCTCAGCTCGAGTTGAAGCAAGTGCAAACAAGTCAATGTAAGACTTTCTGCAGAACGTTTAAAGAACAACGAAAATACATCTAAAGGGCGGGGGGGGGAAGGGGCAAACTGGGGTGCTTTCCTTGATGCCACTTGTAGACTCAAAGAATTTAACCCCCAGTCTTATGAAGCACCAGCCATCACTGACTGTTATACTGTAAGTCGGCTGTGGGCGGTCAGCAGGCGCGGAGCTGCAGGACCAGCTGGACGCAGCAGCCGCCATTGGCGCGGAGTGGTCGCAGCTGGATCCCACGCAGTTCGGCGTCACGTGGGTCGTCATGCCCGATGGCGACAACCGGCCACGCGTGGCGCTGCTGTCGCCCCCCAACGACACGTCACGCATCTTCTCATCCGCCAGCGCTCAGGACGTCGGCTTCCATCTCTACACCAGGCAAGTTCTGCCCTCTTCCGTTTTCTACATCCACAACGTCATCAGTAATTTGCACTCTATGTGGTCAAAAGTATCTGTACACCTGGCTAAAAGTGACTTACAAGTTCGTGGCACCCTGCATTGGTAATGTTGGAATCCAATACGGTGTGATGCAGGCATACGTTCAATCAGATGCTGAAAGGTTTCTTGGAGAATGACAGTCCATTCCTTACGGAGTGCTGCATTGAGAAGTGGTATCAATGTAGGTCAGTGAGGCCTGGCATGAAGTTAGGTTTCCAAAACATCCCAATGGTGTTCTACAGGATTCAAGTCAGGACTCTGTGTAGGCCAGTCCATTACATTCCGCCACAGGGAGTGCATTATGAATAGGTGTTGGATTGTTTTTAAAGCTGCAGTTGCCATCTCCGAAATGCTCTTCAACAGTGTGAAGCAATAAGTTGCTTAAAACCTCAATGTAGGCCTGTGCTGTGATAGTGCCATGCAATACAACAAGCGGTACAAGCCCCCTCCATGAAAAACACCACCACGCCATAATACCGCCAACGCCGAATTTTACTCTTCGCTGCCATGTGACGTTCACTCGGCATTCGCCATTGAGACATCACCACATTGTTTTCCGTGATTTGTCACTCGCAACAACGTTTTTCCACTGTTTAATCGTCTAATGTTTATGAACCTTAAAAGCGGCTTGTTAATTTCAAATAACTGATCCTGGCAGGGAACTGTCAGATAAAAGATGTTTGTTAAATTTAAAATCGCGAATCCTGCCTGGAAACCGCCAGATAAAAGAGCTGCAGTTATTTAAAACTAACAAGTCCTAGCAAAAGGGATCCAAGATAAGAGATTTGTGCAACGGAATACATGAGGTTTCCTCCGGGAAGCAGAGGGAAACCATAATAATAAAATGGATCTGAGGTGAAATTACAGACAAGGGAAAATTTAACTAACCTGGTTTATTGCCAACAGGCAACACCGATTTTAAATACACAATAAAAGTGCATCCCACTAATTTACAAGGTACTAATTTTGTTCACACACCAAGAGGGGTCAGATAAGCAAAAATGAGGCTGTAAAACACAAACAGGAGGATTGGTAGGACATGGGACACAATCATTCACAAGCACTTAGCTGCGACACTTGCTCTCACTGAAGACTGCGACATGAAACAGCACAATGCACAACCAGGCAGATAAGCCGAATCAGCCAAATTACGATATTCATAACCATGTGTACTCTGTTCCATTTCCAATACCCGGAAGGGGCCACTAAATTTCACACAAACCTTACACATGATTGAACTGATAAGAAGCCAGAAGGGCATGCAAAGATATTACGAAAATAGTAAGAGGTAGCATTATTTCAATGCCTGAAGGGCTGCAAAACGTCGAACAAAGAATAGGACTTGTTCCACATGCCGTAATGGACACCAAACTAAAACTCACTAGTCATCATTTAGACATTTACCGTTTCAAGAGAAATCAAAGTCACACCAGAAAACATACACGAGAGGAATACGCCACATTCCCGAGAATAACATAATTCACACACGCCTAAAGCACACATAACTTATTACTGCTACAAAGCGTAGCATGGACCTAGCTGTGGCTCACCATTTACACCTTAAAAACATCTTACATAAGCCGAAACCGGAGAGAGAGTGATGACGCCACTCTGATACGTACGAATCCTCGCACCAAAGCTCCCTAAGAGCATGGGGGAGACATACCGTACTCGCACAAAGAGTCTAGCTGCCTGCGCGAGGTCGATCAGTGCACGCACGACTAATAGCAGTGCCCCTAGTGGGAAGTGGCCGAACGAGGCAAGCGCGGAGCGCACACCAATGCACACCAACGCTCCTAGCGTTAGTTAGTGGAAACAACGCATAAGCGAGCGATGCACAGCAGAGATCCCTGCGTCGAAACGAGGCAAGCGCAGCAAGCAGTAGAAGTGTATCCTCACACACAGGGTAAATACGGAGTGGGGAGCATAACTACATGTCAATGCAAGTTAATATTTTAACTTATAGTCAATAAAACAATATGTTTTCAAATTGAAAATAGTTTCTAACAAGTGCAAAGCCTCTATAGCTTCAAAGGGAGGTGATAAAACATTGAAATAAATTAAAAGAGGCAGAGAGCCGTCTTTCAACCTTACACCAAGTGAGGCATTGTTTTGCAGTGACCTTCATGATGTGTAGCTTATGGACAACCGCTCGACCACGAAATCCAAGTTTTCCCACCTTCCGCCTGTCATAGTACTTGGATCCTGATGCAGTTTGTAATTCCTGTGTGATGATCTGGATAGATTCCTACCTATTACACTGTACAACCTTCTTCTACTGTCGGCATTCTCTGTCCGGTAATGTACAAGGTCACCCTGTATACTTTCGTGCTGTATGTGACCCATGACATTCCCACTTCACTATCATATCAGAAACAGTGAACCTAGGAATGTTTGTGTGTATTGAATTCTCGTTTACAGAGTTCTCACACAAGTGAGACCCAATCAAATGACCACGTTCAAGGACTGTAAGTTCCACAGAGCGCCCCATTCTGCTTTCTCACGATGTCTAACAATATAATGTAGCGCCTATAGGTTGTTGGGTCTGAATCGTTAACTAAAATATGACGTGAAACCTTTGAATCGGGGAGAAATGAAGGATAAATGGTGGATATGATTTTAAAGATTCTGTAAATAATTTTGAATGACGTCAGTAAAAGGGGAATGTTGGCAGCAACTACATCATAAAAAGATGACGGAGTTTCCTTCAGCGTTAGCATACATCTTTTCGAGTATATCAGCACAGGAATCTGTAAATTCAAATTAGAATAATTAAAGGTAAGTAGACATGTGAAATTTTGATGTACAGTGGATCGTGTGTTAAATTTTATTAGTGGGCTCCATGCTTGCAGCTGATAAAATATTGCAGGGATAGAAAATCCGGACTTCGGCATATACTACCGCTTAATAAAAGTGACTGCAGGTTCTAAAAATTGAATACTATTGTGAAGGGGAAAGATTGGAATAAATGGAAATAAAATGTTTAATAATCACTGCACCGTAATGGCGTCCAATTCCGTCACGCGCAAATTGTGTGAATCATCTACACCACAGAGAGGCGGGGAATCAAATAAGAGCTGGCCGCGGTGGACGAGGAGACTAAGGCGCTCCAGTCACGGTCTGCACGGCCTCTACGGTCGGGGGTTCGAATTCCCCCCTCGGGCATGGATATTTGTGCCGTCCTAGTTCGTAAGTAGTTCATAAGTAGTTTGTAAGTTTAGGGACTGATGACCCCATAGTTAAGTCCCATACACTTTACGAACATTTTGAATCAAATAAGAACACATCCGCCATTTAACTAAGGAACTTATATATTTCAAAGAAACAAACTTCGTACATATAGCACTATACTTACAACAATTTTCATGGCGTTCAGGGAGAGCTGCTAGTAATGCATCTTAACTCTACGACGGCAATAGACAGACAAATGAAGCGGTTCGCTGTTCTTTCTCTCTGGCCGAAAAAAAAATGTAAGATTTTCAGAGATGATTTTTTAAGAGAGAAAGAAAAACGATCTTGGTGGCGTCTATAATATTCAACTCACGTAGTTAATTAGTCTGTATTTATTTATATTTTTATTTGTAGCGTTCCAAGGACTATTGAGGTCGCTCATATGGCGTACCTCACAGTAGGTGGCAGCACAATGCGACCAATATGAAAATCGTATATTTTTGATCAGATAGGGTATATCCATTAGCAATGATGGCGGCAGGTACTATCCGTTTCTGTTGCTATTCGATTTTCAGGCATATTTCTAAACTGTATTATTCTTAAATGTCCACAAGAGTTAAGGAGTAAGTGCTACGTGACACTATTGCAGACTCATTGCCATCATATGGTGAGGTAAGTGGGTAAACAGAACCTTGTGGTGCCACAATATGATATGCGTATTTCGCCCAAACCATAGGGCCTGAGTGGTAGATCCACTAAACGATGACTGGGCCTTTGCAACCAGGGGCCTGCCAAATCCCCTTAAAATTGCACCCTGAATTAAGGCACTCTAACAAATTAGCTGTACCTGACCATAGCATAAAAATTGCCATGCTATAAACTCAAAAACTGCAGTGTGTTCAGACTTTTTCTTCTGGGAATATCTGAAAAATAGGCCATTGAAATTAGGATCAAAGACAACCGCATTAACAATGTGTTGGCTGTTGTCCCACGATACCACCAGATGCGCTCAATTGAAGACAATCTGATAGTACTGACCAAAGAAGATGCTGCACACCTTTGTGCTAGTAACCAGTTAGAAGCAGTTCATGGGGGCAGTTATTGAACAACACATCACTTTCATGGTGCAAAAATTACAGAAGGAAAGGTCTGACACCTTTTTTCGGGTACCGACCACCTGTCTGCGTTCCCTCCACACACACCTGAGGTGAACGAGAGTTGTTGCTTGTTGCCTCGGCCAGTGTGTCTTGCATGAATACACTGTACAAAACGGCAGTTATTAGGTCTATGTCATACACGCAAACAACCATTACTTGTTTGCAAGCAGAGTCTTCATTCATTGCAGAAGCCCACAGCCCACCATTGCCTGTTCCGAGTGATTCTCTGACAGTACCAGTCAAGCCTTGCATGTCGATGCTGTCGTGTGTGTGGAAGACAGGCCAGAGGTCTGCATGCCTATAGTCCCTTTGCTAGTAACCAAATGTTCAAATCGAGAATGAAACTTTCACTCTGCAGCGGAGTGTGCGCTGTTATGAAACTAACTGACAGATTAAAATTGTGTGCCGGAACCGGGACTCGAACCCGGGACCTTTGCCTTTCGCGGGCAAGCGCTCTACCACTGAGCTACCTCGACACGACTCACGATGCCGCCTCACAACTTTACTTCCGCCAGTACCTCGCCTCCTACTTTCCAAACTTCACAGAAGCTCTCTTGCGAAACTTGCAAGACTAGCACTCCTGGAAGAAAGGATATGGTGGAGACGTGGCTTAGCCACAGCCTAAGGGATGTTTCCAGAATGAAACTTTCACTCTGTAGCGGAGTGTGCGCTGTTATGATCTCTGGAATGATCATCCCATCATTCAGAAAGACACAATTTGCCCCCTTTCAAACTCGCTCATTTGGATGTAGGAAATACGTCGTCTCCATGGCATGGCGCATGTTAGTTCACATGCTGATGTCACATTGACAATTATGGTTGTATAGTTTCACTATTAAAGATTACACACAGATGTCACTGTGGCAGCTACTGTATGTCACTATGATATCTGTTAGCGAACAATGGTAAAGTTATTATTAGTCCATCTACAACCAGGTGGCATCTACCATCATTAGTTCAATATCGACTATGTCTTTCCAGGTTTACTAATTTTTATCAGTAGTGTGTAATTCTCTCTAATCACTACGATCACTGAAACGACACAGGTGATTCACAAAGTGCTGGCTGCAGTGGCCAAATGTTCTGCGGCGCACTAGTTACAATCTGCATGGCCACTATGGTCAGGGGTTCGAATCCCCCCTTGGGCATGGATGTTTGTGTCATCTTTAGTATAAGGTAGTTCATAAGTAGTTTGTAAGTTTAGGGACTGAAGACCCCACAGTTAAGCCCGTTAAGCTTAACAAACCTTGGATTCACAAAGCAACGATGTGGTTAATGCATTCATTGCCAAGGCAACAGTGCCAACTTAAGACACATTTACACAGATTTCGAAACTTTGTTTGCAACATTGTTCGTGGATGCTATTAAGGCGCATTTACACTGATGTTCGGAACATGTTTTTGTTCGCAATATTGTTTGAAATGTGTTCCCATGCAATATTGACAGTATTGTTGGTTATTCGTGTCTGCAACTACATTGGCAACAAACATTTCTATTCATATTGTCTGCTGCAGTCAGCTTGTGCTTGTATTTGCATTACTAAATTCTCAGAGCTAATCTATGTCAACTAATGAGGAAGAAACATTATCATGTGGTGCTACATTATAGATACGTGAATAAAGAAGACACAAAGAATGAACTAGTCTTTGGTGGTGGACTAAAACATATAATAAAACTCGTGACGGAAATGAAATGCTTTGTAAACTGAACATGGAGGACAGTTCTGGCTTTCGTAATGTCACAAGGATGTCGCCGTCAGATTTTGAAATGTTGCTAAATATTATAGAGCCTGTTTCATCCAAAAAAGACACGAATTTTAGTAAGGAAATCCCTGTGAAACAAAGATTTGTAACCATTCGTTATCTTGGAACAGAAAATTCATAGCAAAGTCTAGCATATTTATTTCATATTTCAAAGCCAGCTATACGGTATCTAAGAAGTTCCTGGGTTTGTGAAGATTTGGTTGGAGTGTTATGTAAAGGTAATTCATTTCTTTTAATATCACTGAAACATCACAAATCCACATCAATAAATGTGATCAAAGTTGAATGATTGCAGTATTATGTCCAGGAACTTTAAAATTTTATATCCGAACCACTTCTTCATTTTTTACTCTATTCTATTTCCCTTTACTCAAGCTGTTACTGTGACATGAGAGATTTATTTTCTTATGTCACTTCTGTCGTACTCAGCTCCACAGTACTTTTTCTGGAGAATCATGTTTCTCTATTATGTTCTTGTATCTTGCACAACACACGTTTCACAAGCACTGCTCTTCCTCATATACTGAAATAAGATGGTAAATTTTTTCCCTGCTCTCACAGAACACCAAAAACCATGACAGAATACTCGGATCAGTAGCAAAATAAAAACAAACACTACTGCTGCATATCGGCAGTTCGTCGTATCAGGCCACAGAACAATATTCCGTTGATCTTTACCAACACAGGCCCAGAAGACTATTTCTGTGTTGGTAACATGTTGTGAACACCAGCAGCAAGTAGCAGCTGATGTTTCGAATGCAGAGTAAACGGGCCTCAGACCAATATCTTGCTTGTGTCAGGCACTTCCTCAAGCAAAACCTCAAGTATGTCGTTGTAGCCTATCAGGTTGACTCATTTCTCTGTCGGTTCAATTTCTCTTCAAAAAAATGTTCAAATGTTTGTTAAGCTTATGGGACTTAACTACGGGGTCATCAGTCCCTAAACTTACAAACTACTTATGAACTACTTACGAACTAGGACGGCACAAATAACCATGCCCGAGGGGGGATTCGAACCCCCGACCTTAGTGGCCGTGCTGACCGTGACTGGAGCGCCTCAGTCACCTCGGCCACCGCGGCCGGCCCAATTTCTCTTATTGAGCAGGTGGGAACAGAGATAGTTTGCCAGTCACATGGCGTCAAAGTACCGGGTTGCTCTTCCAGGTTATTGTTCTTGGGGTCAAGCGAGACTGCCAATATTCACAACCTGTTGCCAACACAGAAACAGTGTTCCGGGACTGTGTCGGTAAAGATCAAAGGAATATTGTTCTGTGGCCTGATACCGCGAACAGCTGCTACGCAGCGCTAGTGTTTGTTTTGATTTTGCTACTGATACGAGTGTTGTGTCATCCAGCGTGTATCATAGTTTTTGGTGTTCAGAGAGAAAATTTACTATTATATCATTATATGAGGAAGAGCAGTGCTTTTGGAACGTACGTTGCACAAGATACAAGAACATGAGAGAAAAACATGATTCTCTCAAAAAAATAATTAAATAAATAATAATGGAGCTGGGTACGAACAGAAGTGACATTTATAAGTAAATAAAATCTTTCATATGACAATACCAGCGGGAGAAAAGGAAAATGAATGTAGTACGAAATCAGGAAGTGGGTGGTGGGGTCTCTATGTACAAAATATATTGAAGCATGGTGGTAATCATTGCCGCATACAAGAAAATTGTACATGTAGGCAGTGGTGACTAAGTGACAAAAACTACAATGTCTGTATTTGCATAAAATAGAATTTTATTACACTTTGGATTTACACTGTTGCACGTGGTGTTTTAGGTCACTGGTCCCGGCGGGTACACACTCCCCAGTGACCGAATTAATTGTCTTACCGTGGAAGCGCGTCCGCTAAAACCTCGGAGGCGAAACGGTGAGCGCTGTAGGAGCGGGCGGCGTTTTATTAATGTCGCGTGCGCGCGTGGGAAGCTCGCAAATGGCTCGACCCACGTGGTGGAGCGGCAGAATATCACACGACGGTCCGCAAACGTCCTCACAGTCCGACCACTTGACTCACACTGGCTTTCCGCCTTGTTTCCTGCGATTGCGCGCGTTTGTTTTTTTTTTTTTTTTTTTTTTTTTTTTTTTTTTTTTTTTTTGCAGCGTTGCCACTATGCCTAGGTAACGGTGCATTGCGGGAGTGCCAGATAATTCGCGGGAACGTCAGCTAGCCTTGCGGCTGCGCCTTTCTCGTCGCGGCTGCCACAATATAAAGTTTTTCTGGACGGAACACTGCAATCGTTCAACTTAGATCATATTTATTGCTGTGGATGTGCGATGTTTCAGTGATATTAAAATAAATGAATTACTTTACATAAACCTTCAACCAAACCTTCACGAACCCAGGAACTATTTTAGATACCGTATTGCTGGCTTTGAAATATGAAATAAATATGGTAGACTTTGGTATGAATTTACTGTTGAAAGATAACAGATGGTTAAACAGTCTTTGTTTCACAGGGATTACCTTCCTGAACTTTGTGTCTTTTTTGGAGTAAAAGGGCTCTATAATATTTAGCAACATTTCAGAATCTACGGCGACATCGTGAAATTAAGAAAGCCAGATCCATCTTCCGTGTCCAGTTCACAAAGCATGTCATTCCTGGCATGACTTTTATGTTATGATCTACCACCAGAGACTACGTCATTGTTTGCATCTTATTTATTCATCTATCAATAATAACGGAGCACCACATGCTACTGTATCTTCCTCGTCACTTGACATAGCTTAGCTCTGAGAATTTCGTAACACAAAAACAGGCACAAGCTCACTGCAGCAGACGATACGATATAAATGTTCCTCACCAGTGTAGCCACGGACATGAATAACGAACAATGTTGTCATCATTGGGTGGGAACAAGTTTCACACAATGTTGCGAACAAAAACATGTTCCGAACGTCAGTGTAAATGCGCATTTACGAAGCAGAAAAAGCTGTTCTCCTTATTTATTTGTCCTCGTGCAGTGGCTAACACTACTAGAGCTTGTGCACCTAACTGCTTTGCTCACAGGAAGAACCGCCATTCATCGCAGCAGCTGGTGGCTGGGGATAAGAAGCGGCTCAAGAACAGCGCCTTCAATCCTGAGAAGGAGACCAAGTTCATCGTGCACGGGTGGATGTCGGGGCTCAACAGCACCACCGTGCAGAACCTCAAAGACGGTGAGTCAGCGCTGCTCCACTGTGTCCACTACAGTGTCCGCAGACCAGCGCAAAACTCTCTCTCCGAACTTTATTCCAAATATAGCCATTGAATGTCCATAGTTTAACAACATGACAAATAATTTAATGCGATACCTTAATCGTTAAAATGTTTTCATGAAAACTGGAAAAATAACATTAATCACCACAGCATGTACGGTACAGTTACTTTTTGTATCAGAAAGGCGTAATTTTTTTGGTGAATGGCACAGAGAAATATTCAATAGTGATGTTCGTCAATTTATTGATTTCCTGTAAAAGAAACATTTTCAAACTGAAAACGAAGGTACACTTGGATTTTAACAGGCCACTGATGACGGCATATTGATTAGAAATGGAAACAAGTGCTGGTTGGAAAAGTACATGTTGGAGGGTCTGGGCGTGACACCCTGGTGCTGCCTGTGCCACCTGTGCCCTCGCCACCATCACTTCTAGCACTCTTGACGTATTCTTGCTAGCGCCATATCCTGTTCAAGAGCACAGTTTAAATCCGCTATCCTGTTAGTCAAAGTCAATAAAAGGTTTCTTTGCATGACTTTTTTTGTATAATTTATACCTAAAACTTCTACTGAGAAGGAGTTCATTCAGGTATTCTTGTAATTTCTTTTTTATAGCTAGTTAACTATATCTCAGAATTTTGTTGATTCTATTTGTCAGTATCCGAAGACTTTTGTAACAGCATAGTTCACCTCTTGATTTAACTTTGAATTTGTAGATCATCCATGTACTTTCGACGATTTGCAATGGACAGAAAGTGTCCCTCATGAATCACAGACATTGGGGTGGGGTGGCTTGCATGCCTCAACAATGCAGATAGCCGTAACGTAGGTGCAACTACAGTGGAGGGGTATCTGTGGAGAGGCCAGATAAATATGTGGTTCCTGAAGAGGGGCAGCAGCCTTTTCAGTAGTTAAAGGGGCAACAGTCTGGATGATGACTGAGCTGGCCTTGTAACATCAACTAAGATGGCTATGCCAGGCAGTTACTGCGAACTGCTGAAAGCATTGAAAACTACAGTCATTGATTTCACGGATAACACGAAGCTGTAGTGTATGAATATATATGATGGCACCTTCTTCGGTAAAATATTACGATGGTAAAGTAGTCCCTCCATTCAAATCTCTGGGAGGGCACTACGTAGGAGGATGTTGTCATCAAGAAAAACAAAACAGTCATTCTACAGATTAGAGCGTGGAATGTTATAACATATAACCGGTTAAGTTAGAAAATTTAAAAAGAGAAATGGACGGGTTAAAGTTATATATGGTGGCGATTAGTGAAGTTCGGTAGCAAGATGAACAGGATTTTGGTGGTTATAAATACAAAATCAGTTGGTCTATTAATAAACAAGAAAATAGGAATGCGGGTAAGCTACTATGAACAGCATAGTGAACGAATTTTCGTAGTGAAGATACACACAAAGCAAACACTGATCACAATAGTAGAAGTGCATATGCCAACTGTCCTTGCCAATGACGAGGAGGTAGAAGAAATGTATGAAGAGATAAAAGAAATTATTCAGACGTTAAAAGAGGGAAACACTTGATTGTGATGGGGGGACTAGAACTCGGTAGTAGGAAAGGGAAGAGAAGGAAATGTAGTAGGTGAATGTGAACTGGGGAAACGGAATGAAAGAGGAAATCGCCCGGTAGAATTTTGTGCAGAGCTCAATTTAATCAACAAAGACACTTTGTTTAATCATCATGAAAAAAGGTTATATATGAGGAAGAGATCAGGAGATACCAGATTGACTTTATAATGATAAGGCAAAGGTTTAGAAATCAGGTTTTAAACTGTAAGACATACCCAGATCAGATATAGACTATGACCATAATTTATTCGTTCTGAACTGTAGATTAAAACTTAAGAGACGGCAAAAAGGTAGAAAATTAAGGAGATGGAATCTGGACAAATTGAAGGAACCAAAGGTGGTTGAGAGTTTCAGAGGGAGCATTAGGCAAGGATTGGCTGAAACGTGGGAAAGTAATACAGTAGAAGAAGAATGGGTAGCTCTGAGAGTAGCGAAGGCTGCAGAGAATCATATACCCCTGGATATCATTGGAAACACTGAACTTAATTGACTAGAGGAGAAAATATAAAAATTCAGCAAGTGAAGCAGGAAAAAGGGAGTACAGACGCCTGAAAAATGAGATTGACAGGAAGTGCAGACTGGCTAAGCAGGAGTGGCTACAGGGTAAATGTACGACCATAGAAGAATGTGTAACTATGGGAAAGGTAGATAGCGCCTAAAGGAAAAAAGAGACATATGGAGACAAGAAATGCCGCGGTATGAATATCAAGGACTCAGACGGAAAACCAGTACTAAGCAGAGAAAGGAGAGCTGAAATATGGAACGAATATATAGAGGGCCTATACAAAGAAAATGAATTTCAAGAAAGTATAGTAGAAACAGAAGAGGAAGTAGAGAAAGATGAGAATAATTTGTCAGAACACTAAACGATTTGAGCCAATCGTGAAGAAATTGTTCCACTTGGTTTGCAAGATGTATGAGACAGAAGAATTGCTATTCGACTTCAAGAAGAATATAATAATTTCATTACCAAAGAAAGCAAGTACAGACAAATGTGAAAATTAAAGAACTATCAGTTTAATAAGTCATGGTTGCAAAATACTAACACGAATTATTTAAAGACGAATGAAAAAACTGGTGGGAAGATCAGTTTTGATGTAGGAGAAATGTAGGAACACACAAGACAATACTCACATTACGACTTATTTTAGAAGATAGGTTAAGGAAAGGCAAACATTCGTTTTTAGCATTTATAGATCTGCAAAAAGCTTTTAACAATGTTGATGCGAATATACACTTTCAGATTCTGAAGGTATTGTAACAGGGGTAAAATATAGGGAGCGAAGAGTTATATTCAACTTGTACAAAAACCAGACGGCAGATATTATAGTCGAGGGCAAGAAAGGATCGCTGTGCTTGGGAAGGGAGTAAGACAGGATTGTTGCCTTTACCTAGTCTATACACTGAGCAAGGTGAAAATTGGAGACGAAATTAAATTTCAGGGATAAAAAATAAAAATAAAAGGTGTTTGCTGATGGCATAGTAATTCTGTCAGAAACAGTAAATGACCTCGAAGAGCAATTAAACGGAGGGAGTGTCATCAAATACGAGGCGCGTCCAGCAAGTAAGTTCCGTTTGGTTATATAAAACGAAAGGGTACAGATACAGAAAAAATATTGATTATACAAAAATCTACAACTGTTAAACTACTTTTCTACATAGCTTCCAAAATTTGTAGGCAATTGTCATAGCATGGCACAAGGTTTTGTGTGCCTTTTCCAGAGAATCTTGCCGCCTGTGTATTCAACATGTTCTTTCAGCTCGTCATCATCGTTGAAGTGTTGTCCACCAAGGACAGATTTTTAGGTGTAAGAAGAGGATTACTGTCAAAAGATTTTTTTTCACGATAATGCCTGACCTCACACACCGAATGTGACCAAACAATTCTTACGGAAATTTCAATGGGACCTGTTTGATCATCCTCCATACAGCTCGGACCTCTCTCCTAGCGACTTTCATCTCTTCTTACACCTAAAATCTGTCCTTGGTGGTCAACACTTCAACGATGATAAAGAGCTGTTACCACATGGTTCAATACACAGGCGGCAACCTTCTGTGAAGGATGCGTGCAAAAACTTCTGGCACGCTATGACAAGTGCCTACAAAATTTCGGCAGTTATGTGGAAAAGTAGTTTAATAGTTGTAGAATTTGGACAATAAAAATTTCTTCTGTATCTGTGTACAATTTCATTTTATTACCAAACGGAACTTACTTTCTGGACACGCCTCGTATTTAAATACATTTCATTTCCAGTTACAAAATATTTTTATTCCTTTAGTAAGCCACAGCTTTTTTAGATTCATACAATTACATTTAACAATTTTCTTGGGGAAACAGCTAATGATTCAGATTGATTGATTGATTTTGTCAGGGAAGCCAAAACAGTTTTGGTCCAACCTGCCACTGCCCGCACCGAAACTAAGTTTATTGTACGGTATCGCTCCCTGTATATCTAGTAAAGCCAACCAATGCCCTTGAACAGTGCAAGGAGCCCCTTTACCAGTTCTTTATTAGGCACAGTTTCTTTGGGTCTGATTGTCCCAAATGTTCTGTGCCTTTTGCTCTCCAATGCAATGCATTCGAAGATTAGATATGATGCAGTTTCATCACCATCATCACAGATCCAACATTTAGGGTCCTCTTCTGTTATTCCCATTGTATGTAGATGTTTTTTTTTAAATTCCCATGACCTGTCAGTAATCCAACCACGAGTCTAATCTCTCTCCTGTTCAAGCCCAGGATTACAGAGCTTCTTTTAAAACATGGCTTTGGCATCATTACCTTACCATGTTTTTGTGTATAGAGATTGGTCCAATATTCTACGTGCTGTCTTCTGAGCCAGTTACGTAGCTCCAATTTGATCATTGCCTTGGTGATTGTCAGGACAGATTCCGGTCCAATAAATGGAGTCTCTGCCCCCATCCTGACTAATCTGTCGGCATGTTCATTGCCACTGATCCCCGAGTGAATGATTCAGATTCATATGCCTCTTTCACTCTATACTTTTATGAATGAGATTTGTATTTTCAGTAAACTTTATATAGAGTACGATTCCAGATCACATGTTAACGAGTCACATATGTAAAACATTTCTAAATAATGAAAAAAAAGCTCTGCAAAGGAGTTTTGCAATGTACAGTTCGTTTTTGCTCGCAACTTTGAGAAGTTCAAAACATTAACACATCCTACAGGATATGTGCAACAGTACTTGGCAGCGTAAAAATTCTGATGTTTGGATTTTAAAGTTACCATTTACATAGTATTTGCACAAGAAATTGGCAGAAAAAGTTCTCCACAAACTCTTTGCAATTAAGAGGAATCATCTTGATGCTTCATCGGACAGTTGTGCTTCTTCCCAGATCTTTGGATGTGTTTGATCAATTCTATAATTATTATGATTTTTAGCAGACAATTATGCTACTCTATACGCCCTAAGACCCTCAGATCTGTGTATGTGTTGTGTCATCTGACTTCACTGTATTTTTCATGCCAAACTGAACCTAACGATTATCAAACCATTGAACTCTTAAGCTGAAAGTACAAGATGAATAAAGTAACATATCATACCAAAGAACACACTACTTCATAATACAGAGATTGTAACTACTCACATAGAGTGCAGATGTATATTTGGATGTGCATTAGAAACATTTCCAAGATGCGAATTAAATTAAATGCTTTGATACCTCTTTAACCACAATTACATATAACTAAAGAACTGTAGTACATATCTCAATCATGATGAAGCATAATTCCGTTAGAACACATCAGTTCAGGGAAACAGCATAATTTTTATCCCATAAATTCATTAGAAATCTTCATTGAAATTAGTAAGTACAGGGTTATACAACTGGGAGACATATATCTCAGAAAGAGATCCAAATTTTCCATAATTATCTGATAAAATTATACATAATTAAATAATTAAAATTATACCTCACTAGTAGGTTGATGCAACTATGTGGCATATTTTTTTCTTTTTTTTTTTTAATCTATATTTCTGGATAAATCATATAACACTTAACACAATTACATGAAAATATGATAATTGTATTCCAAGGATCAAACGATACTTAACATATGCTTGGACAAAGTTCCAAGGATACAGGGATCATCAGCACAATAAACACCATGTAAAATTTTCACCAGTAATTACTTTGATAATAGATTTCAGGTATGCAGATGTATCACGAAATGAATTGTATTTGACATTAGCATCAGGTTCCTGGTACACCTTACCTCAGTCTAACGCATCTGACTTTCCCTGAAACATGACATTGTCCCAGCTGTGTGGGATAGCCATGTACAGGCTACCGTGAGAACTGAGGCAGATGAGGCTTTCACTAGCACCACCAGGACCACCAAAAGGCCTGTGGGCATCTATAGGGGTACCAGAAGCAGTGGGGACTTGAGAGTTCTGGGACAATTCAAGAGTTCAAATGTTTGTAAAGTTATTGGAACAAACTGCTATGGTCATCAGTCCCTAGACTTATAAACTACTTCAACTAACTTACATTAAGGACAACACATACATCCATGCTCGAGGGAGGACTAAAACTTCCAGCGCCTTACCAAATATTGTAGAAACTACTACACTACATTAAGAAAAGTTATTAAAATGTCCAGAATAATGTGTATCACATCTGAGATGAACTCTTCTGATGATAAAATTGAAACAATGTGGAATATTAGTGAAAGGAAAACAGGAAAATAGAGTACAAAGGAAAACTGCATTACCATCAAGCTGAATTAAAAGTTAACTAACAAAAAATTTGAAGTTGAAAATATCTTAACAATCATCCCTAATGTTGTGGACGTACATTAGAATAACAAGGCTACTATTTGTAGTATACCTATGAGATTTGATACAATTCCTCCCACTTCTTCTGCTCAAGTTAGGAAAATAATAAATTCACTTAAAAATAAATCTCACATGGAATTGATGGCATTTCCGGCAGAGTACTCAAAGCTAGTTATCAACATATAAATAGGATTCTAGACTAAGTATGTAATAGCTCTCTGAAACAGGCCATTTTCCCAGATAAACTGAAATATGGTCTTGTTGAAACATAAAAAAGGGGGAAGGTCTGATGTCAATAACTACTGCCCCTTTTCACTTCTGATAACCGATAGCTTGCACTTAATGCCCAAGACCAGATGCACTTCCATAGCGGCATCAGTGCTTACAGACAAGCAACACTGCTTGAACTAACCAAAGAAATCAGGTTAGATATATAACAAATGTGTCCACTATGACGTGCAATGCTACCAGGCGTTAATGGTCTATGATTTGAATACTTTTGCAATCAGCTTCTCTCCCGGGCTTTTAAACATATCAGTTGAACCGTAATGATTGGGATACTATGACTTGGACAGATCAGTCCCAGTTTCAGTTTGTAACAGTTGATGGTAGAATTCGAGTATTGTGGAGACCCCACAAAGAATGGACCCACATTGTATCAACAGCACATTTCTGCAAACTTTTAACCATATCAGTTGAACTATAATGATTGGAATATTATGACTTGGAAAGATCAGTCCCAGTTTAAGTTGGTAACAGTTGATGGTAGAATTCGAGTATTGTGCAGACCCCACAAAGAATGGACCCACATTGTATCAACAGCGCACTGTGCAATCTACTTTGGGCTGCTTCTACATAAAATAGACTGAGTCCTCTGGTCCAACTTACCTGTTCATTGATGGGAAATGGTTAGGTTTGTCTACTTGGAGAACGTTTGCTGCCAAACAACGATCAAATTTTGTGGGTGCCAATGTGCCTTATCAGAGGACCCCAATTGTTTACGACTGGTCTGAAGGACACCCTGCATGATTCTAAAGAATGATTTGGCTAATCAGATTGACTGACCTGAATAACTTGAAACATTTATAGGGCATGATCAAGAGCTCGGTTAGTGCACAAAATCATGCACTGACAACACTTTCGGAATTATAAACACTATGAGCCAGCACAGCTTAATATTCTATGGCATGTCGAACAGCTTCTCTTTGCTGAGAAGAGGATGGTCTGGTGCAATACTTGGCAGTATCCCATACCTTTTGTCACTTCAGTGACTGTCTCTGTAGCTCAGTGGCAGCATTGGATAGAATACAGGGTTTTGATTGGGGTCATGTGTTTGTCACCATCACTTTTATCATCACCAACAAGGGAGTTGTCAAAATGGCATCCATAGAAAGACTTGCAGTGGATGGCTGAATCCCAATGGGGATATCCCAACCACTAAAAACCATACAATCATTTCATTTGTCAGCTCCGTGCATATTTATAATGGTCATAAGGAAAATGGATATTTTAGATATATATCATCGGTATGTGATAGGTGTGGCATAGTGTGGTGTATTGCAGCTTACCTGAAGAAGAAGGACGTGAACGTCGTGGCGGTGGACTGGGGCAGCCTGGCGTCGTCGACGCTGTACCTGGGCCCCAAGTGGAACACGTGGGAAGTCTCGGAGCGCGTGGCCGAGCTGGTGCGCTTCCTGGAGACCGAAGGCGGCGGCAGCCGGGAGCGCATGCACGTCGTGGGCCACAGCCTGGGCGCGCACGTCGCGGGACAGACCGGCCACCGGCTGGCGCAGGACGGCCGCAGCATTGCCAGGCTCACCGGTACAGTGGCAGATACAGAATTTTTTTTCTGGGGGGAGCGGGGCACAAGGCTGAGGAGCTTGAACATGTCCTTAAAGGCGTTGTAAGACTAATTTTAAAATACACAAACACATACACACACACAGTATATAAGACACACCCAAAATACGCTCCAAAGCCACAGTCGCTTCTTGCACCCAAACCTTCAGATGTCAGACACTCAGATCCGTACCAAACGTTGTATATCGATAGAGTATCAACCGAAACTTCTATATAATTCTTGATTTGTGCTGTCGTCCAGTAGAACGTGTATAAACTATAATAATAAGTAACAACTAACCTACGGAATAGAGGAAAAGCGTATCTGTGAGGCATAATCGCGTCACGCTTCCGTGGGTTAGTAAGTAGAGCATTAGATTGTCTTGCAGAGCGTCCTGGGTTCAAACCCCACCTAGGCCTTAAATTTTTTTCATTGTTTAAACTACAGTACTTTGGAAATTGTTAAAAGGGGCAACGTGTTCCTCATATGTAAAAGGACTGTTTCCATTTTGTTCAAATGTTCAAACGTTTGTAAAGTCTATGGGACTTAACTACGGGGCTATCAGTCCCTAAACTTACAAACTACTTATGAACTAACTAAGACTAAGGACGGCACAAATATCCATGCTCGAGGGGGGATTCGAACCCCCGACCGTAGTGGCCGTGCAGACCGTGACTGGAGCGCCTCAGTCTCCTCGGCCACCGCGGCCGGCTTCCATTTTGTAGCAATGTGTTATTGGCAGTTTACTCTTGCTTCGTTTTATTTGAAAGTAGCTAATCTGTAGGGTTTATTTGTAGTTTCACAGAATAAACGAACATAATCAGTACATATGAATATAAAAAAACAACTGCATCACACATACAGCTATATTAATAGTAATAACAATAACAAAAAATAGTAATGTTAAAAACAATAAGCGTAATTAAAGTAATAACACTGTACAGGTTTCCTACTTTCAAATAAAACGAAGCAAGAGTAAACTGCCAATAACACATTGCTACAAAATCGAAACAGTCCTTTTACATATGAGGAACACGTTGCCCCTTTTAACAATTTCCAACGTACTGTAGTTTAAACAATGAAAAAAATTAAAGCGAAGTGGGGCTTGAAACCAGGACCTTCTGCACCACAAGCTAACGCTCTACTAACTAACCCACGGTGGCGTGGCTTGATTGCCCCTCACGGACACACTTTTCTCTAATCCGTAGGTTTGATGTTACTTATTATTATAATTTACGCACGTTCTACTGGACGGCAGCAAAAATCAGGAATTATATAGATGTTTCGGTTGATACTCTATCGATATGCAACGTTTGGTGTGGATCTGAGTGTCTGACATCTGAAGATCTGGGTGTTAGAAGGATGTTTTAGTATACTTCCATCTATCTATTAGTTCGATTAATCCACAATTAGTTTCTGTGCTTTATGGCGCCATTTTCAAGTGCCCATGATTACAAAAATGAGACTGACCACTTGAAAACTCAAACAATTGTACGTTGCGATCGAAAAATAAGTTTTGTACAATGATACCCACAGGATTATTATATTAAATGTACCAAATGAATTAATTGTGACCTCATAAATACTTAGGGCATATGGTTCCCGAATAAAAAAATTTAAAAAAAAAATCCAAAGTTTGTAATCCTAAGGAACGAAACTGCTGAAGTCACTGTCCTAGTCTTACAAACTACTTAAACTATGGTAACTCATTCTAAAGATAACACGCACACCCTCCCTTGGGAGGGTCCAGCCCCTGGCAGTGTACTCCTGGACTTTGCTTCCAAGATCACACGGCCATTCCCGTGTGGTCCATATGGTTTGAGTCTCATTTTGATAAATGTCAAGTTCCAAACTCCCGAGACTCTTTTTTTATTTCGTGGTAAATTTTTAAACTTTTTACTGTTTAATGCAGTTGAATCATTGTAATACTTTTTGTAATCATAGGCTCTTGAGAATGGCATCATAGTGCACTGAAACTAGTAGTGTATTGGTAGTTAGATGGAGATATCTTAGTTCGAAAAGTGATGCCAGGAGCAAAAAACATCTGCACTAGTTGCAGAACATTCTTTTATTCTTCAGCACTGTCAACGTTACGCTGCCCTTAAACGCGAAATATTACTTCGCATATTGTTACAGGCAATGTTCCCAATGTTCATGGCAGACATGGTATATGCCTCCTGCTGCTGCCAACAGCCAGCACACTAATCATCAACTTCCCGTGGAAAAACATACTGTATCCGGCGTAGCTGTTTCATTATCAAACAATGTACTGAACAACAATCAAACAGCCAATAAACATGTCGCGCTAAGCTTGATATTACCTAAGAACCTAAAATCATATTTCCTGTATTGCGTTGAGCTGAATCAATTTCTTCTTCATGCTTTGTGAAGTTACTAAACAAAACATGTTGAGTTTTCAATAAAGCTGTCCCGATCAACAAAATTACATTTGATTGTTTTTCTAGAAGAATTTCTACTAGCATGAAAATCCTGTGTGCGGAAAACTCTCATGGAAATTTCGAATTTGCTCAAATAACTGGAAAATCGAAACGTATAGCTCCAAATAAAACTGTTTTTAATGCATGGCAGTACTATTTCTTATTGTCTAGGACAAGAATCCAGAGTGATAAACTGATTACTGAAAACACCTGATGCGCCAGCCTGAACGTAGCCCTAGAAATTCACGATTTTTTTTCATATAGTTAAATACTATAACTTTATTTACGTTATTTTAATTACAGGGATTTTGTATTTTTAAACTCACAGTTAGACGCTGTCTGTAAGTAATAGTTAATTATTCTTATGCTGAGATTCTCCCCCCTCTTCCCCCCTTCTCTCTCTCCCTCTCTTTCTCTCTCATTTTTTCAGGGTGTGTGTGGGGGGGGAGGGGGGGGGGCGCATGTTCCTGTGCGCCCTTCTGAATCTACCCTTGGCGCAGAACAAGCCCTGCCCCTCTACTCGCCAGCTCCAGCAAGCACAGAATAACATTGGGAGGCCATACAATGCCAGTGAAATCAAGCCGGGCACAGAAAGCGACACCACATGTAATTTCTTCCCAATCCGATGATGACTGTTGGCTTAATTCACTAGTCCCTTGCACTGACACCCTTTGTTTCCTGTTAGTGAGATACAACTTGAACCATTTTGCAGCCTTTCCCGTGACCCCATAGAATTCTAATTTACTTAAAAGGATGTTATGGTTCACACAATCAAATGCCTTTGACAAATCACAGAAAATACCTGCTGCTTGCAATTTATTATTTAATGAATTAAGTACATTCACACCAAACACCTATCTTCTATGCGTGCAGAGGTTCCTCCTGCAGAATATGTGGGTTGTATTATGACCAATATCAGCAATTCCAAGAGTGTACCATTACCCTACAAATGAAACCAGGCCTCATCTGACATGAACTGTAAAGTAAGAGGTCCAGGTTACCATTAGATTGTTGTTAACAGCCAGTTACACAATGAAGTCTTTTTTCCTGATCCTCAGATTTTAACTCTTGCTCAACACTCACATGACACATTTTTAACTTCATACCTATTAGTTCATGGTGAGAAAATACACGAGATACGCCGAAGTTCTACGATAACCCAGTTACCTACTTGTGGTTACCTCTTGCCTACACTGCGGTCAGCTATTCCTCTGTACTTTCCGAACGGACGCTACAGCCTGGTATAGATCTTGAATAGAGCGGCGATTTCTTCCAGGATATTTTGTTTCCAACATTTCTTTCAATTTCCTTGGTGAAGCCTCTCTTTGTGTGAAATTTCACAGTGTATCAATTCACCGTGTTAAGGCCGACGGTCCTAGTTCCGTCGCAAATGTTCTTTGTTACCATTAGCCTTTATTCAACAAATTGTCTAATTTAACTTCACACTCTGGTTTATTATTTGTATAGTGTGACAATGAAAACTGGGGACAGTTCCACAATCCAATAAAACTAGAATTGATGAAGGAAAGAAATTTAATTCATAGAAACTTAAATCTTAAAACTTTGCCAATTACAAAATATTAATTTCATTTATAATTTTTTTTAATTGTCTCCTTTAGACATCCTTCTGTAAAAATACATTCGTGAAATCTGCTGTGGAGATTCCTCATTCACCACTGCAATATCTGAGCTGGGATAATATGAATTTCAACCTGAAGTGTCAGTTTTAACTCATCCAGGATTCTTGGCCGTGTAGACTTCACTCTTGAGGTAGCCGCACAAGAAAAAAATCACAAATAGGTACTCTAGCGATCTCAGAGTCCAGGGAATGTTACCGAATATAAAGATCACACGGTTACCGAAGAATTTCGACACACTTGCCATTGATTGACGTGCAGTATGTCATGTCGCTTCGTAACGCAGGTAACGATCGGCATTGGCAGTTGTGTTTATCTGATCATTTGCGAAAAACACTGTCTGATAATCCCATGGGGTGAAACACTACACCATAGTGCCCGTTTACTAGCGTTTAAATGGCGTTCACGAACGTCATTAGGATTCGTGACTGCCTAGCAACGTTAGCTCTGTTTATTCACATAACCTGTGATATGAAAATGTGCCTCATTTCAAATCCACAACATATTTACGAATTCATCACCATTGTTTATTTTTGTTACTATTTGTTGACAGAATCCCTATCGTAATTGGTAATCGTTGTCCTTCAGCTATTGCTTCATCTGTAATTTGTATGAATATGATTTTAAATCAAAATAAAGAATTCTGTGAATACTGTCCCAGGGCATTCCAGCCACTGCTGCTTGCTTACGAATTGAATGCTATGGACTCTGTAAGACAACAGTAGCGTGCAAACTAATGTTCGCTGAATCACATATACTTCTTGGTCGTCCTGTTGATTTCTTCTTGAAGGCGGATCCAGTCTCTTCTAAGTTATTAATTCAACATTTTTTCCCATACGGGATATCCCGGCAAAAATACCAGATGATCATTTCATTTCATCGCATCATGACGTGCTATACTATAAAAACGTCGATACTCCCTCTCTACCAAACTATCATTGTTTTTATAAAACATTTTTTATGGCTAACGCACCTGTTGTCCTTTCCACTGATCCATGATTTCTGCAGCCTGTTGATTCGCTGTCACCAACCTGCAGTGCTGCCATCTGCCCACAGCTGCCACTACCCATTTCAAACATTCCTGTTATTCTCTGTCACCCTATACTTGAAAGCACTTTATGATAAATGGATGCCTTGTTGCCTAAAGATTGATTTTTTTAAATTGAAATCTAAACTTTTACTGTATTTATTGTGTGTATTTTGTAAATTATGTAGAAAATGATATTATTTGTCTTTCTATTTATTGTAAGTTTTAATTCAAATCTGTTGAATGTGACACATTCAATAGCTTCATGTTTCACTCAGTAACTGTTTCCACAGAACATGAAACAAGTAAATGTATACATAAATAACAATTTAAGTACTGTGTGGTTACTTTTAGATGGCAGAGCTCTCCGTAGTTCTGAATTGGTAGTAGTCTGCAGACAATGGGAGGCTTTGCCAGCAGTCATATTGTTTTTGGCCGCAACTAACACTAGCTGACCAAACTGTACATATTGTTTTTGGCCACAGCTAACACTAGCTGTCCAAACTATACACGGCAGCCGGTTATCGTTTTTAACATAACTGTTTAGAGCTATTGAAATGAACAGGGTGTACACAGTACGGACCGGGAGATCTGGGAAAAAGCCGGGAACATTTTCACCAGAAGAGATCCGGGAATTTTTCATTGTTTACGTTACCGGTACCAGTTAATATTTTTCTGTAACTTTGGCTGGTAAGAACTTTACTTTAGCTACTGCACAATAATGGTGCTGCAATAAAATATAAGCAAGAGAATAACAAAAAATTAAACTTTTTTTTAACAAAGCGCGATTTACAACCAGAAAACACCATACGTACAGCCTACATGCATCTGCTGAAAGCAGAATGTGTCGAAGGCGTCAGGACGAACAGTATACAACACTTCAAAACAAAATGTAGTCGATGAGAATCATACTATACTGCGAGAAGAATTTGACCGAGCACTGAAAGATTTGAGTAGAAACAAGGCCCCTGGAGTAGATGACATTCTGTTTGAACTTCTACTATCGTTAGGAGAGCCAGTCATGAAAAAGTTGTTCCACCTGGTATGCAAGATGTATGAGACAGGGAAAATACCCTCAGACTTCAAGAAGAATATAGTGATTCCAATTCCCAAGAAAAGAAGTGCAGATAAATGTGAAATTATAGAACTATCAGTTTAATAAGTCATGGTTGCAAAATAATAACATTAATTATTTACAGACGAATGGAAAAACTGGTAGAACCCGACCTCCGACCTTGGGTAATATCAGTTGGATTTAGAAGAAATGTAGGAGCACATGACGCAGTACTGACCACCCACCTAGATAAATTTATTAAAAATTTTGCGGCTCATTTATGTTTTGATATATATTAAAGACTAAGCTTCGAGGTTAGTTTTTCGTATTTATTTTAGTTCTTTATTACATAGATTACAAATTTTGCAATAACGATGGAAAAAAAGTACAATTATCCACAAACAAATTGTGGGAAGTGAAAACAGCCAAACAGTTCTTAAATAATTATGCATTGTGGTTATACTTTTGTTGCTTTACTAGGTTCATGCTTAACACATAACTCGAAAATCGTGACAGAGTCGAAGAAAACAGCAACATATATTTGACAAGCACTTAAAACTGTTGTGTTGGGTTACAGCGTAACAAAACACACGAAAATCGTAACCTATTTAGGAAACAGAAGTGCAAACCAACATTCTTACTGGCCGCGAATGGCTTTCTTATTTCCCATCTATTGTCGCGCCTATTATAAAAATATCCACTTCACAATATATATATATATATATATATATATGTGTGTGTGTGTGTGTGTGTGTGTGTGTGTATGTATATAAACACCGATATTGTAAGTGAATTGGGAAGTTGTAGACTGATGCATAAGACATTAACCTTTTAAAGAACTGATAAGTTTTACTGTTCCAAGCCTAGTTAACAGAGAAATCGCAGTTCACCCGAAAAAACTGGATTTCGACCCAAAAAAGTGTAGTTACATAAGGGGAAAATTCTACTATTTACCTAGGAAATACGGAGAAAATCCGGGAACGTTTTTTCTTCTTGTCGACGTATACTCCCTGAACGAATGATAATGCATGTCAGGATTGTCCTACAACGCCTTTAGTTTCGTATTCGAACGCCATTTAAAGAGATGCGTGGGACTCATGGTTTGATAGTTTGTGGTGGCAGCACTGCAGAGGACAGGTGCGGAGGTCCCTCCTCTCCCCCTCCCCCCCTCCTGTGGCAGTCTCGTGTCACAGGACAGGCTCACTTCTTCCAGTCCCTGCTCTCCCCTTTGTTATCTGACAGTGAACACACTGTATCAACTTTTCATAACAACTGGTGCACGATTATACCGCTGCTCTCAACTTTCCAACAAAATGCAGTGTTGCCACCTTAGATGACAGCTGACAGTGTTGCCACTTTACAAGCAGTTTGAAGTGTGGCATTTCAGTGTATTTGCGAAACAATAAAGGAGGTAGATGAGTTTTGTTACTTGGGCAGTAAAATAACAAATGGTGGTCGCAGTACAGAGGATATAAAATGCAGAATGGCAATGGGTAGGAAAGCGTTCATGAAAATGAGAAATTTGTTAACATCGAATATTGATTTAAGCTTAAGGAAGTCCTTTCTGAAGGAATTTGTGTGGAGTTTTGCCTTGTGTGGAAGTGAAACAAGGACGATAAACAGTGCGGACAGGAAGAGGATAGAGGATTTTGAAATGTGGTGCTACAGAAGAATACTGAAGGTTAGGTGGGTGGATCGCGTAACTAATGAGGAGGTACTGAACAGAATTGGGGAGAATAGGAATTTCTGGCATACCTTGACTAAAAGAAGGGATCGATTGATAGGACACATTCTTAGACATCAAGAAATTGTGAATTTAGCGTTGGAGGGAAGTGTGTGGGGTAAACACCTCAGAGGAAGACCAAGAGATGGATACAGTAAGCAGATTCAGAGAGCTGTAGGTTGCCGTTCTTATGGAGTTGAAGAGGCTTGCTCGCGATAGGCTATTTTGGAGAGTTGTATCAAACCAGTCTCCGGACTGAATACCACAACAACAACTACACTGTGAAACAATATATTTACGTAGGTCCAAGGGACTACTCCTGATTAGACTACAACTAACAATGGGACCAGAGAGAATCACTGAATTCAGGGACAATGCACCAGTTCTGCATCAGCAGAAGTACAAATGGTGGCACGCAGAACTCGTCGTCCCCAGTTTAGGCGCTGATATGTCGCAGAGGTGCTCAATATTGTCGCGTTGCAATGGAAGTAGGCTTGACTTCGAAGGCAACTAAACACAGCACTTATACTGAAAGCAGGTTTATTACGAACTCAACATACACGCAGCACTAACTGCCTCTCAGGCAGGGTGCTCTGCTATTTATACACAGACAGAATTTACCAGAAATTAGAAAAACAGTTAGCATAAGAAACAAGTAGAATTTACAAGTGAACATAAGAGAGATGTAGAACCTTCTGGAATTGTAAATTATAAAGAAATAAATTTTTGCCTGTGGGTGGGATTGAACCGGCGACCTTCTGCTCCGCAGTCCGTGACGCTATCCCCTGCGCCATGCCGGCAGTTGGTGTTCGACGTCTCTCGCGGCATTGCTCCCTCTCCTGGAGAAACAGCGACCCGCTGTTATGATCCCTGTGGAGCCAGCTGCAATGTCCGGGATCTTGACCGTGTCATGGGTCCTCTGTATGACAGTTCAAGAGAATCCTTCCCTTCTCCGCGATTATCGACGACAGACGTTCCTGTCGTGGCTTCATCAGGAACATTACCATCCTTTAAGTCCTTGAACAAGAAGCCATTGTCGTCCACCTGCTCTTCAGGATCGTAGTAAGGTTTCATGCGGAGGACGTGAACAATGTCTCTTCGTTTTTGACATTTCGACGACGGCTCATAATCCTCAACTTCGTATGTGACGTCTGACAGGCGGCGAATGACACGATACGGACCAAAGTATCGCTTCAATAACTTTTCTGACAGTCCAATCTTCCGTACAGGGGTAAAAATCCATACCAGATCTCCTGGGCTGTACACAACAGGTCGGTGATTGTCATTATACCGCTGACGGTCCTCCTGGGCGTCCAGTGTCCGTATGCGAGCCAGCTGTCTTGCTTCTTCGACCCTGGTGATGAGCTGTTTAACATAGTCATCCTGAGTGTCGTCCGCTTGGAACGGGAACAGTGTATCCATTGTCGTCTCAGCTTCACGGCCATGGAGCAGAAAAAACGGAGTAAAGCCTGTGGTGTCTTGTCTTGCGGTGTTGTAAGCAAATGTCACGACTGGCAGAATTGTATCCTGATCCTTCTGCTCAACATCGACGTACATCGACAGCATGTCGGTTAACGTTTTGTTAAAACGTTCCGTAAGACCATTTGTCTGAGGATGGTATGCAGTTGTCATTCTGTGGACAATGTTGCACCGTGACATTACCTCTGATCCTAGTTTTGACTGGAATACTTTTCCACGATCAGATATCATGACATGTGGTGCTCCATGCTTCAAAATAATGTCTTCTACAAGGAATTTTGCGATCTCTGGAGCTTCTGCAGTCGGCACAGGTTTGGTGACAGCATAGCGTGTGAGGTAGTCAGTGCAGACTATTATCCAACGATTACCGTTTGTCGACTTCGGGAACCTCCCTAAAAGATCGATCCCAACTCGGTGGAATGGAGCTGCTGCCGGCGGAATCGGTACGAGATGTCCTGGAGGTAATTGCGGCACATGCTTCCGTCGCTGGCACTCTTTACAGTGACTTACATAGTGCTTGACAGATTGGTAGAAACCTTTCCAGTAATACCTGCGTCTGATTCTGTCTAGGGTCTTCACGAATCCAAGATGACCCGATATTGGAGCATCGTGGAAATATTTGAGAATAGCTGGCTGGAGATGAGCTGGAACAACAAGTAGCCATTTGGGGCCCAGTGGATCGTACTTGCTCTTATACAATGTTCCGTTTATAAGTTGGAACTCTCCATTGGTCGGTTCTCCTTTCTCCAAGGCCTCTATCGTTTTTAATAGTGCTGGATCTACCCTCTGTTCAGCTGTAACGTCATCTAATTCAGCGAGGGCTGAAATTTCATTAATGCTGTCGTGTTCCTCTAATGGATTCCTCGATAGGCAGTCGGCATCCTTGTGTTTGCGTCCGTTCTTGAATACCATTGTGACATCGTACTCTTGGAGTCTTAGTGCCCATCTTGCTAGTCGACCTGATGGATCCTTCAAGCTAGTCAGCCAACACAAAGAATGGTGGTCTGTCACGACGGTGAATGGTTTGCCGAATAAATACGGCCGGAACTTGTTGATAGCCCAGAATACCGCGAGACATTCTTTTTCACTTGTAGAGTAGTTTATCTCGGACTTTGAGAGTACTCTTGACGCTTAGGCTATCACTTTTTCAGCACCTTCCTGAACTTGTACAAGCACTGCACCAATCCCATAACCACTGACGTCTGTGTGAAGTTCCGTTTCTGCATTCTCGTCGTACAAGGCTAGCACTGGTGCGGACGTTAGAGCCTCCTTAAGTGCCTGGAAAACTCTTTCTTTTGTCTCGTCCCAGTAAAACTTGGCGTCTCCCTGCAGAAGTTCTTGTAATGGACGTGCCTTGTTACAAAATCCTTTTATGAAATGTCGGTAGTATGAGCACAGCCCGAGAAAACTTCTCACATCACGAATGTGCTGAGGAGTTGGAAATTCCGTGACTGCCCTTACTTTATCTGGATCAGGACAGACACCATCTCCGTTGACTAGGTGCCCCAGGATTTTTATCTCTTTGGCGACGAAGAGGCACTTCTTTGGATTGAGGCGGAGACCTGCAGTCTGAACACACTTCAACACAGTTAACAGGCGACTCAGATGTTCTTCAAATGTTTTCGAGAAAACGACAATGTCATCTAAATAGCAGAGACACGTCGTCCACTTAAGGTGTCGAAGCAAGTTGTCCATCATGCGTTCGAACTTGGCTGGAGCATTACATAATCCAAATGGCATTACTTTAAATTCATAGAGGCCGTCAGGTGTAATAAAAGCCGTCTTCTCCCTGTCAGCTTCGTCAACCTCGATTTGCCAGTAACCTGTCTGCATGTCCATAGTTGAGAAGTATGTAGCTCCTTTCAAGCAGTCTAAGGTGTCGTCAATGCGCGGCAATGGGTAGACATCTTTCTTTGTGATTCTGTTCAGCCGCCGATAGTCGACACAGAATCGCCACGCGCCATCCTTCTTCTTTACGAGGAGCACCGGAGACGACCAAGGACTCTTCAAAGGTTGAATAATGTCATCTCGCAACATCTTCTCCACTTCCTCCCGAATTATCCGTCTTTCAGCTGGCGACACTCTATACGAACGCTGGCTAATTGGCGGATGATCCCCAGTATTGATACGGTGCTTTATCGTGGGCCGTTTCGTCTGACTTTTCCCCTGCTGAGGTGTGAATGCACCCGAAAATTCGCGTAGTATACCTAACACCCGCTGGCGTTGTTCCTTGGTCAGTCCAGGCCCTATTGGCAGTTCCACGTTTGCTTCCTCCAGTGTGTTGTCTGTACTAACAGCAGGGCATGGGTCTTCCTTGATGACGTTGAGCTCACCGTCCTGGATTGGTTCAGCTGTCCCGATACACATTCCTTTGGGGATAATTTGCGACTGCTCGTGACAATTTGTGATCCAAATCTCTCCTTGACCACTGGTAATGCTTATGATAGCCGCTGGAATATAAATTTCTTTTGTGAGCCTGATAAACGTTTTACTATCAACAAGAACTTCCAGTTTAACCAGTCATCTGTGTTTGTGACTGCAACTCTTCTCATTGGCAATGGCGGTATCGTCACATTGTCAACGACGAATAACTTCCCAGAAAATTCTGTATTACGTGTATCTGGCGGAACAACTTCTTCAATTTGCAGCTCAGATCTTCCACAGTCAATGATAGCTTGGGATGCCTGAAGGAAGTCCCATCCGAGGATGACATTGTGACTACATTCTGTTAACACGACAAATTCAAACGGCTGCGTCCTGTTGTTGATAGTTATTCTTGCGACACAAGTTCCTGCTGGATGGACGTACTTTCCATTCGCGACCTTCAGCACAGTTGCTCCCGTATCACAGAACATTGTCTTCTTTAGTGTGCGGCGGTAATTATCCGATAATACAGAAAAAGAGGCTCCTGAGTCAACAAGTGCCCGGACAGGTTGGCCGTCGATTATGACGTCGATGAGATTTCCCGACATCTTGGCGACTGTCGTCCATGGAGGATTTTCATCTGCGGCGGCCTCACCTCCGTAGATGGTCGCCTCGCTTAGTTTTCATTTGCGCGGCGGCTAGGGGAGAGGCTGGTACCTCTGTACGGCGACGGTGAACGGCTGCGGCGCGTCGGGGAGCGACCTCGCCTAGGGTACGGCGATGGGCTTCTTCCCATAGGTCGACTGAACTCATCAGAGAGTGTACCATTACCCTACAAATGAAACCAGGCCTCATCTGACATGAACTGTAAAGTAAGAGGTCCAGGTTACCATTAGATTGTTGTTAACAGCCAGTTACACAATGAAGTCTTTTTTCCTGATACTCAGATTTTAACTCTTGCTCAACACTCACATGACACATTTTTAACTTCATACCTGTTAGTTCATGGTGAGAAAATGCACGAGATACGCCGAAGTTCTACGATAACCCAGTTACCTACTTGTGGTTACCTCTTGCCTACACTGCAGTCAGCTATTCCTCTGTACTTTCCGAACGGACGCTACAGCCTGGTATAGATCTTGAATAGAGCGGCGATTTCTTCCAGGATATTTTGTTTCCAACATTTCTTTCAATTTCCTTGGTGAAGCCTCTCTTTGTGTGAAATTTCACAGTGTATCAATTCACCGTGTTAAGGCCGACGGTCCTAGTTCCGTCGCAAATGTTCTTTGTTACCATTAGCCTTTATTCAACAAATTGTCTAATTTAACTTCACACTCTGGTTTATTATTTGTATAGTGTGACAATGAAAACTGGGGACAGTTCCACAATCCAATAAAACTAGAATTGATGAAGGAAAGAAATTTAATTCATAGAAACTTAAATATTAAAACTTTGCCAATTACAAAATATTAATTTCATTTATAATTTTTTTTAATTGTCTCCTTTAGACATCCTTCTGTAAAAATACATTCGTGAAATCTGCTGTGGAGATTCCTCATTCACCACTGCAATATCTGAGCTGGGATAATATGAATTTCAACCTGAAGTGTCAGTTTTAACTCATCCAGGATTCTTGGCCGTGTAGACTTCACTCTTGAGGTAGCCGCACAAGAAAAAAATCACAAATAGATACTCTAGCGATCTCAGAGTCCAGGGAATGTTACCGAATATTAAGATCACACGGTTACCGAAGAATTTCGACACACTTGCCATTGATTGTCGTGCAGTATGTCATGTCGCTTCGTCCCTTTGAAACCAGGCTTCTTGAAAGTTTCGAAATTTGGACAAAGTTGGTGTAACGAAAGTTCATAACACCTCCAGGTAACGATCGGCATTGGCAGTTGTGTTTATCTGATCATTTGCGAAAAACACATCCCATTGGATGAAACACTACAACATAGTGCCAGTTTACTAGCGTTTAAATGGCGTTCACGAACGTCATTAGGATTCGTGACTGCCTAGCAACGTTAGCTCTGTTTATTCACATAACCTGTGATATGAAAATGTGCCTCATTTCAAATCCACAACATATTTACGAATTCATCACCATTGTTTATTTTTGTTACCATTTGTTGACAGAATCCCTATCGTAATTGGTAATCGTTGTCCTTCAGCTATTGCTTCATCTATAATTTGTATGAATATGATTTTAAATCAAAATAAAGAATTCTGTGAATACTGTCCCAGGGCATTCCAGCCACTGCTGCTTGCTTACGAATTGAATGCTATGGACTCTGTAAGACAACAGTAGCGTGCAAACTAATGTTCGCTGAATCACATATACTTCTTGGTCGTCCTGTTGATTTCTTCTTGAAGGCGGATCCAGTCTCTTCTAAGTTATTAATTCAACATTTTTTCCCATACGGGATATCCCGGCAAAAATACCAGATGATCATTTCATTTCATCGCATCATGACGTGCTATACTATAAAAACGTCGATACTCCCTCTCTACCAAACTATCATTGTTTTTATAAAACATTTTTTATGGCTAACGCACCTGTTGTCCTTTCCACTGATCCATGATTTCTGCAGCCTGTTGATTCGCTGTCACCAACCTGCAGTGCTGCCATCTGCCCACAGCTGCCACTACCCATTTCAAACATTCCTGTTATTCTCTGTCACCCTATACTTGAAAGCACTTTATGATAAATGGATGCCTTGTTGCCTAAAGATTGATTTTTTTAAATTGAAATCTAAACTTTTACTGTATTTATTGTGTGTATTTTGTAAATTATGTAGAAAATGATATTATTTGTCTTTCTATTTATTGTAAGTTTTAATTCAAATCTGTTGAATGTGACACATTCAATAGCTTCATGTTTCACTCAGTAACTGTTTCCACAGAACATGAAACAAGTAAATGTATACATAAATAACAATTTAAGTACTGTGTGGTTACTTTTAGATGGCAGAGCTCTCCGTAGTTCTGAATTGGTAGTAGTCTGCAGACAATGGGAGGCTTTGCCAGCAGTCATATTGTTTTTGGCCGCAACTAACGCTAGCTGACCAAACTGTACATATTGTTTTTGGCCACAGCTAACACTAGCTGTCCAAACTATACACGGCAGCCGGTTATCGTTTTTAACATAACTGTTTAGAGCTATTGAAATGAACAGGGTGTACACAGTACGAACCGGGAGATCTGGGAAAAAGCCGGGAACATTTTCACCAGAAGAGATCCGGGAATTTTTCATTGTTTACGTTACCGGTACCAGTTAATATTTTTCTGTAACTTTGGCTGGTAAGAACTTTACTTTAGCTACTGCACAATAATGGTGCTGCAATAAAATATAAGCAAGAGAATAACAAAAAATTAAACTTTTTTTTAACAAAGCGCGATTTACAACCAGAAAACACCATACGTACAGCCTACATGCATCTGCTGAAAGCAGAATGTGTCGAAGGCGTCAGGACGAACAGTATACAACACTTCAAAACAAAATGTAGTCGATGAGAATCATACTATACTGCGAGAAGAATTTGACCGAGCACTGAAAGATTTGAGTAGAAACAAGGCCCCTGGAGTAGATGACATTCTGTTTGAACTTCTACTATCGTTAGGAGAGCCAGTCATGAAAAAGTTGTTCCACCTGGTATGCAAGATGTATGAGACAGGGAAAATACCCTCAGACTTCAAGAAGAATATAGTGATTCCAATTCCCAAGAAAAGAAGTGCAGATAAATGTGAAAATTATAGAACTATCAGTTTAATAAGTCATGGTTGCAAAATAATAACATTAATTATTTACAGACGAATGGAAAAACTGGTAGAACCCGACCTCCGACCTTGGGTAATATCAGTTGGATTTAGAAGAAATGTAGGAGCACGTGACGCAGTACTGACCACCCACCTAGATAAATTTATTAAAAATTTTGCGGCTCATTTATGTTTTGATATATATTAAAGACTAAGCTTCGAGGTTAGTTTTTCGTATTTATTTTAGTTCTTTATTACATAGATTACAAATTTTGCAATAACGATGGAAAAAAAGTACAATTATCCACAAACAAATTGTGGGAAGTGAAAACAGCCAAACAGTTCTTAAATAATTATGCATTGTGGTTATACTTTTGTTGCTTTACTAGGTTCATGCTTAACACATAACTCGAAAATCGTGACAGAGTCGAAGAAAACAGCAACATATATTTGACAAGCACTTAAAACTGTTGTGTTGGGTTACAGCGTAACAAAACACACGAAAATCGTAACCTATTTAGGAAACAGAAGTGCAAACCAACATTCTTACTGGCCGCGAATGGCTTTCTTATTTCCCATCTATTGTCGCGCCTATTATAAAAATATCCACTTCACAATATATATATATATATATATATATATATATATATATATATATATATATGTGTGTGTGTGTGTGTGTGTGTGTGTGTGTGTGTGTGTGTGTATGTATATAAACACCGATATTGTAAGTGAATTGGGAAGTTGTAGACTGATGCATAAGACATTAACCTTTTAAAGAACTGATAAGTTTTACTGTTCCAAGCCTAGTTAACAGAGAAATCGCAGTTCACCCGAAAAAACTGGATTTCGACCCAAAAAAGTGTAGTTACATAAGGGGAAAATTCTACTATTTACCTAGGAAATACGGAGAAAATCCGGGAACGTTTTTTCTTCTTGTCGACGTATACTCCCTGAACGAATGATAATGCATGTCAGGATTGTCCTACAACGCCTTTAGTTTCGTATTCGAACGCCATTTAAAGAGATGCGTGGGACTCATGGTTTGATAGTTTGTGGTGGCAGCACTGCAGAGGACAGGTGCGGAGGTCCCTCCTCTCCCCCTCCCCCCCTCCTGTGGCAGTCTCGTGTCACAGGACAGGCTCACTTCTTCCAGTCCCTGCTCTCCCCTTTGTTATCTGACAGTGAACACACTGTACCAACTTTTCATAACAACTGGTGCACGATTATACCGCTGCTCTCAACTTTCCAACAAAATGCAGTGTTGCCACCTTAGATGACAGCTGACAGTGTTGCCACTTTACAAGCAGTTTGAAGTGTGGCATTTCAGTGTATTTGCGAAACAATAAAGGAGGTAGATGAGTTTTGTTACTTGGGCAGTAAAATAACAAATGGTGGTCGCAGTACAGAGGATATAAAATGCAGAATGGCAATGGGTAGGAAAGCGTTCATGAAAATGAGAAATTTGTTAACATCGAATATTGATTTCAGCCTAAGGAAGTCCTTTCTGAAGGAATTTGTGTGGAGTTTTGCCTTGTGTGGAAGTGAAACAAGGACGATAAACAGTGCGGACAGGAAGAGGATAGAGGATTTTGAAATGTGGTGCTACAGAAGAATACTGAAGGTTAGGTGGGTGGATCGCGTAACTAATGAGGAGGTACTGAACAGAATTGGGGAGAATAGGAATTTCTGGCATACCTTGACTAAAAGAAGGGATCGATCGATAGGACACATTCTTAGACATCAAGAAATTGTGAATTTAGCGTTGGAGGGAAGTGTGTGGGGTAAACACCTCAGAGGAAGACCAAGAGATGGATACAGTAAGCAGATTCAGAGAGCTGTAGGTTGCCGTTCTTATGGAGTTGAAGAGGCTTGCTCGCGATAGGCTATTTTGGAGAGTTGTATCAAACCAGTCTCCGGACTGAATACCACAACAACAACAACACTGTGAAACAGTATATTTACGTAGGTCCAAGGGACTACTCCTGATTAGACTACAACTAACAATGGGACCAGAGAGAATCACTGAATTCAGGGACAATGCACCAGTTCTGCATCAGCAGAAGTACAAATGGTGGCACGCAGAACTCGTCGTCCCCAGTTTAGGCGCTGATATGTCGCAGAGGTGCTCAATATTGTCGCGTTGCAATGGAAGTAGGCTTGACTTCGAAGGCAACTAAACACAGCACTTATACTGAAAGCAGGTTTATTACGAACTCAACATACACGCAGCACTAACTGCCTCTCAGGCAGGGTGCTCTGCTATTTATACACAGACAGAATTTACCAGAAATTAGAAAAACAGTTAGCATAAGAAACAAGTAGAATTTACAAGTGAACATAAGAGAGATGTCGAACCTTCTGGAATTGTAAATTATAAAGAAATAAATTTTTGCCTGTGGGTGGGATTGAACCGGCGACCTTCTGCTCCACAGTCCGTGACGCCATCCCCTGCGCCATGCCGGCAGTTGGTGTTCGACCTCTCTCGCGGCATTGCTCCCTCTCCTGGAGAAACAGCGACCCGCTGTTATGATCCCTGTGGAGCCAGCTGCAATGTCCGGGATCTTGACCGTGTCATGGGTCCTCTGTATGACAGTTCAAGAGAATCCTTCCCTTCTCCGCGATTATCGACGACAGACGTTCCTGTCGTGGCTTCATCAGGAACATTACCATCCTTTAAGTCCTTGAACAAGAAGCCATTGTCGTCCACCTGCTCTTCAGGATCGTAGTAAGGTTTCATGCGCAGGACGTGAACAATGTCTCTTCGTTTTTGACATTTCGACGACGGCTCATTATCCTCAACTTCGTATGTGACGTCTGACAGGCGGCGAATGACACGATACGGACCAAAGTATCGCTTCAATAACTTTTCTGACAGTCCAATCTTCCGTACAGTGGTAAAAATCCATACCAGATCTCCTGGGCTGTACACAACAGGTCGGTGATTGTCATTATACCGCTGACGGTCCTCCTGGGCGTCCAGTGTCCGTATGCGAGCCAGCTGTCTTGCTTCTTCGACCCTGGTGATGAGCTGTTTAACATAGTCATCCTGAGTGTCGTCCGCTTGGAACGGGAACAGTGTATCCATTGTCGTCTCAGCTTCACGGCCATGGAGCAGAAAAAACGGAGTAAAGCCTGTGGTGTCTTGTCTTGCGGTGTTGTAAGCAAATGTCACGACTGGCAGAATTGTATCCTGATCCTTCTGCTCAACATCGACGTACATCGACAGCATGTCGGCTAACGTTTTGTTAAAACGTTCCGTAAGACCATTTGTCTGAGGATGGTATGCAGTTGTCATTCTGTGGACAATGTTGCACCGTGACATTACCTCTGATCCTAGTTTTGACTGGAATACTTTTCCACGATCAGATATCATGACATGTGGTGCTCCATGCTTCAAAATAATGTCTTCTACAAGGAATTTTGCGATCTCTGGAGCTTCTGCAGTCGGCACAGGTTTGGTGACAGCATAGCGTGTGAGGTAGTCAGTGCAGTCTATTATCCAACGATTACCGTTTGTCGACTTCGGGAACCTCCCTAAAAGATCGGTCCCAACTCGGTGGAATGGAGCTGCTGCCGGCGGAATCGGTACGAGATGTCCTGGAGGTAATTGCGGCACATGCTTCCGTCGCTGGCACTCTTTACAGTGACTCACATAGTGCTTGACAGATCGGTAGAGACCTTTCCAGTAATACCTGCGTCTGATACTGTCTAGGGTCTTCACGAATCCAAGATGACCCGATATTGGAGCATCGTGGAAATATTTGAGAATAGCTGGCTGGAGATGAGCTGGAACAACAAGTAGCCATTTGGGGCCCAGTGGATCGTACTTGCTCTTATACAATGTTCCGTTTATAAGTTGGAACTCTCCATTGGTCGGTTCTCCTTTCTCCAAGGCCTCTATCGTTTTTAATAGTGCTGGATCTACCCTCTGTTCAGCTGTAACGTCATCTAATTCAGCGAGGGCTGAAATTTCATTAATGCTGTCGTGTTCCTCTAATGGATTCCTCGATAGGCAGTCGGCATCCTTGTGTTTGCGTCCGTTCTTGAATACCATTGTGACATCGTACTCTTGGAGTCTTAGTGCCCATCTTGCTAGTCGACCTGATGGATCCTTCAAGCTAGTCAGCCAACACAAAGAATGGTGGTCTGTCACGACGGTGAATGGTTTGCCGAATAAATACGGCCGGAACTTGTTGATAGCCCAGAATACCGCGAGACATTCTTTTTCACTTGTAGAGTAGTTTATCTCGGACTTTGAGAGTACTCTTGACGCTTAGGCTATCACTTTTTCAGCACCTTCCTGAACTTGTACAAGCACTGCACCAATCCCATAACCACTGACGTCTGTGTGAAGTTCCGTTTCTGCATTCTCGTCGTACAAGGCTAGCACTGGTGCGGACGTTAGAGCCTCCTTAAGTGCCTGGAAAACTCTTTCTTTTGTCTCGTCCCAGTAAAACTTGGCGTCTCCCTGCAGAAGTTCTTGTAATGGACGTGCCTTGTTACAAAATCCTTTTATGAAATGTCGGTAGTATGAGCACAGCCCGAGAAAACTTCTCACATCACGAATGTGCTGAGGAGTTGGAAATTCCGTGACTGCCCTTACTTTATCTGGATCAGGGCAGACACCATCTCCGTTGACTAGGTGCCCCAGGATTTTTATCTCTTTGGCGACGAAGAGGCACTTCTTTGGATTGAGGCGGAGACCTGCAGTCTGAACACACTTCAACACAGTTAACAGGCGACTCAGATGTTCTTCAAATGTTTTCGAGAAAACGACAATGTCATCTAAATAGCAGAGACACGTCGTCCACTTAAGGTGTCGAAGCAAGTTGTCCATCATGCGTTCGAACTTGGCTGGAGCATTACATAATCCAAATGGCATTACTTTAAATTCATAGAGGCCGTCAGGTGTAATAAAAGCCGTCTTCTCCCTGTCAGCTTCGTCAACCTTGATTTGCCAGTAACCTGTCTGCATGTCCATAGTTGAGAAGTATGTAGCTCCTTTCAAGCAGTCTAAGGTGTCGTCAATGCGCGGCAATGGGTAGACATCTTTCGTTGTGATTCTGTTCAGCCGCCGATAGTCGACACAGAATCGCCACGCGCCATCCTTCTTCTTTACGAGGAGCACCGGAGACGACCAAGGACTCTTCAAAGGATGAATAATGTCATCTCGCAACATCTTCTCCACTTCCTCCCGAATTATCCGTCTTTCAGCTGGCGACACTCTATACGAACGCTGGCTAATTGGCGGATGATCCCCAGTATTGATACGGTGCTTTATCGTGGGCCGTTTCGTCTGACTTTTCCCCTGCTGAGGTGTGAATGCACCCGAAAATTCGCGTAGTATACCTAACACCCGCTGGCGTTGTTCCTTGGTCAGTCCAGGCCCTATTGGCAGTTCCACGTTTGCTTCCTCCAGTGTGTTGTCTGTACTAACAGCAGGGCATGGGTCTTCCTTGATGACGTTGAGCTCACCGTCCTGGATTGGTTCAGCTGTCCCGATACACATTCCTTTGGGGATAATTTGCGACTGCTCGTGACAATTTGTGATCCAAATCTCTCCTTGACCACTGGTAATGCTTATGATAGCCGCTGGAATATAAATTTCTTTTGTGAGCCTGATAAACGTTTTACTATCAACAAGAACTTCCAGTTTAACCAGTCATCTGTGTTTGTGACTGCAACTCTTCTCATTGGCAATGGCGGTATCGTCACATTGTCAACGACGAATAACTTCCCAGAAAATTCTGTATTACGTGTATCTGGCGGAACAACTTCTTCAATTTGCAGCTCAGATCTTCCACAGTCAATGATAGCTTGGGATGCCTGAAGGAAGTCCCATCCGAGGATGACATTGTGACTACATTCTGTTAACACGACAAATTCAAACGGCTGCGTCCTGTTGTTGATAGTTATTCTTGCGACACAAGTTCCTGCTGGATGGACGTACTTTCCATTCGCGACCTTCAGCACAGTTGCTCCCGTATCACAGAACATTGTCTTCTTTAGTGTGCGGCGGTAATTATCCGATAATACAGAAAAAGAGGCTCCTGAGTCAACAAGTGCCCGGACAGGTTGGCCGTCGATTATGACGTCGATGAGATTTCCCGACATCTTGGCGACTGTCGTCCATGGAGGATTTTCATCTGCGGCGGCCTCACCTCCGTAGATGGTCGCCTCGCTTAGTTTTCATTTGCGCGGCGGCTAGGGGAGAGGCTGCTACCTCTGTACGGCGACGGTGAACGGCTGCGGCGCGTCGGGGAGCGACCTCGCCTAGGGTACGGCGATGGGCTTCTTCCCATAGGTCGACTGAACTCATCAGAGAGTGTACCATTACCCTACAAATGAAACCAGGCCTCATCTGACATGAACTGTAAAGTAAGAGGTCCAGGTTACCATTAGATTGTTGTTAACAGCCAGTTACACAATGAAGTCTTTTTTCCTGATACTCAGATTTTAACTCTTGCTCAACACTCACATGACACATTTTTAACTTCATACCTGTTAGTTCATGGTGAGAAAATGCACGAGATACGCCGAAGTTCTACGATAACCCAGTTACCTACTTGTGGTTACCTCTTGCCTACACTGCAGTCAGCTATTCCTCTGTACTTTCCGAACGGACGCTACAGCCTGGTATAGATCTTGAATAGAGCGGCGATTTCTTCCAGGATATTTTGTTTCCAACATTTCTTTCAATTTCCTTGGTGAAGCCTCTCTTTGTGTGAAATTTCACAGTGTATCAATTCACCGTGTTAAGGCCGACGGTCCTAGTTCCGTCGCAAATGTTCTTTGTTACCATTAGCCTTTATTCAACAAATTGTCTAATTTAACTTCACACTCTGGTTTATTATTTGTATAGTGTGACAATGAAAACTGGGGACAGTTCCACAATCCAATAAAACTAGAATTGATGAAGGAAAGAAATTTAATTCATAGAAACTTAAATCTTAAAACTTTGCCAATTACAAAATATTAATTTCATTTATAATTTTTTTTTAATTGTCTCCTTTAGACATCCTTCTGTAAAAATACATTCGTGAAATCTGCTGTGGAGATTCCTCATTCACCACTGCAATATCTGAGCTGGGATAATATGAATTTCAACCTGAAGTGTCAGTTTTAACTCATCCAGGATTCTTGGCCGTGTAGACTTCACTCTTGAGGTAGCCGCACAAGAAAAAAATCACAAATAGGTACTCTAGCGATCTCAGAGTCCAGGGAATGTTACCGAATATTAAGATCACACGGTTACCGAAGAATTTCGACACACTTGCCATTGATTGTCGTGCAGTATGTCATGTCGCTTCGTCCCTTTGAAACCAGGCTTCTTGAAAGTTTCGAAATTTGGACAAAGTTGGTGTAACGAAAGTTCATAACACCTCCAGGTAACGATCGGCATTGGCAGTTGTGTTTATCTGATCATTTGCGAAAAACACATCCCATTGGATGAAACACTACAACATAGTGCCAGTTTACTAGCGTTTAAATGGCGTTCACGAACGTCATTAGGATTCGTGACTGCCTAGCAACGTTAGCTCTGTTTATTCACATAACCTGTGATATGAAAATGTGCCTCATTTCAAATCCACAACATATTTACGAATTCATCACCACTGTTTATTTTTGTTACCATTTGTTGACAGAATCCCTATCGTAATTGGTAATCGTTGTCCTTCAGCTATTGCTTCATCTATAATTTGTATGAATATGATTTTAAATCAAAATAAAGAATTCTGTGAATACTGTCCCAGGGCATTCCAGCCACTGCTGCTTGCTTACGAATTGAATGCTATGGACTCTGTAAGACAACAGTAGCGTGCAAACTAATGTTCGCTGAATCACATATACTTCTTGGTCGTCCTGTTGATTTCTTCTTGAAGGCGGATCCAGTCTCTTCTAAGTTATTAATTCAACATTTTTTCCCATACGGGATATCCCGGCAAAAATACCAGATGATCATTTCATTTCATCGCATCATGACGTGCTATACTATAAAAACGTCGATACTCCCTCTCTACCAAACTATCATTGTTTTTATAAAACATTTTTTATGGCTAACGCACCTGTTGTCCTTTCCACTGATCCATGATTTCTGCAGCCTGTTGATTCGCTGTCACCAACCTGCAGTGCTGCCATCTGCCCACAGCTGCCACTACCCATTTCAAACATTCCTGTTATTCTCTGTCACCCTATACTTGAAAGCACTTTATGATAAATGGATGCCTTGTTGCCTAAAGATTGATTTTTTTAAATTGAAATCTAAACTTTTACTGTATTTATTGTATGTTTTTTGTAAATTATGTAGAAAATGGCTAGGGGAGCGGCTGGTACCTCTGTACGGCGACGGTGAACGGCTGCGGCGCGTCGGGGAGCGACCTCGCCTAGGGTACGGCGATGGGCTTCTTCCCATAGGTCGACTGAACTCATCAGCAGGTGACTGCCTTGGATAGGACTGCTCCGACGGCTGATGTCTTGCGGCAAAATAATCATCGAATACTCGCCTCCTCTCTCTGCAGTAGCGTACGACATGTCCAGGGCGTCCACAGTGGAAACACAGTGGTGTGTTGTCTTCTGTCCTCCAGACGTCTGTTCTTGCGGGGCGTCATAGTTACTGGGGAAGTTGGATTTGGTCGTGTCGGTCGGTTCATGGGCTTCCGTTTGTCTGCAGCGTAAGACATAGCAGGGCGACGCCATTCTTCACGTCGGGTGCGATTGACGGGGCAGACAGGAGCTAATTTATGAAATACCTCGTCGTCACCGGCGTCGGCTACCTCGTGACTTACAGGGCTCACATCCATGGCCATAATCTGATGCTCGGTCGGTCTAATAGTCCCAGTTGCCATGCACTGTTGTAATTCTTCTCTCACGATTTGTAGTATGAGAGAAGCCAAGTCCTGCTGGTCTTCCACAACGGCCATAGGGACTACATTTGGGAGTCTGTCATACTTCTTGCGTCCAACCCTCCGTTGTTGCATCTCTTCAATACACTGGCACCACTTGATGAACTCTTCTGTCGTAGCGACGTCTTTTATCAGAAGAGCTTGGTACATATCTTCTGCAATTCCCTTCATCAGGTGCGTGATTTTGTCCGCTTCAGTCATGTTCGGATTGACGACGTTACACAGGGCCAAAACACTCTGTATGTACGATTGTGTCGGCTCACCATGTCGTTGGGCCCGGTTCTTCAGTTGTTATTCCGCCAAGCGGATTTGTCGCTGGCGTCTCCAAACGTCTTCTTAGGTTCCTCCTGGAATGTCTCCCAGTCATTCAACTTGTCTTCGTTGTTTTCGAACCACTGCTGGGCTGTTCCATCCAGGTAGAAATAAACGTTGGCCAAGCACATCGTATGATCCCACCTGTTGTACTTGGCGACTCGGTCGAACCCTTTTAGCCATTTGTTGGGGTCCTGTCTAGCATCTCCAGAGAACACCGACGGGTGTCTGTTGTGCAGCTGACTTATTGCTGATTTCGTCTCCATCGTTCTTCTGACAATACGGACTTTTGGAAGGATGTACTCGGTGTATCCCTTGTATTCCGGTTCCAGTCCGTGTAAGCGGCTGCTTTTACGTTGCCTAATCGGAGCCACGGTGATGCAGCTGTTGCACAGTGTACCCAGCGGCGCCTCCACCAAACAATGTCGCATTGCAATGGAAGTAGGCTTGACTTCGAAGGCAACTAAACACAGCACTTATACTGAAAGAACGTTTATTACGAACTCAACATACACGCAGCACTGACTGCCTCTCAGGCAGAGTGCTCTGCTATTTATACACAGACAGAATTTACCAGAAATTAGAAGAACAGTTAACATAAGAAACAAGTAGAATTTACAAGTGAACATAAGAAAGATGTAGAACCTTCTGGAATTGTAAATTACAAAGAAATAAATTTTTGCCGGTGGGCGGGATTGAACCGGCGACCTTCTGCTCCGCAGTCCGTGACGCTATCCCCTGCGCCACGCCGGCAGTTGGTGTTCGACGTCTCTCGCGGCAATATCTAAGTTAAGCACTTAAAACGACACTTCACTGCAAATCCTCAGAAATTTGTCCATACATAAGTCCAAATAAACTGGATAGTCTAACATGTTCTCTACACGGATCACTACGTTGTTGAGAAGACAAACAAATTTATTTGAACCACAAAAATGTTCAAATGTTGTACAGCTTATGGGACTGAACTACGGGGTCATCAGTCCCTAAACTTACAAACTACTTATGAACTAGCTTACACTAAGGACGGCACAAATATCCATGCCCGAGGGGGGATTCGAACCCCCGACCGTAGTGGCCGTGCAGACCGTGACTGGCGCGCTGCAGTCCTCTCGGATACCGCGGCCGGCTATTTGAACCACAGTCAAAAGCACAAAAGTCACTTGTACTTGCAATTATTATACACTGTGTATACTCATACCATACATCTTACATAGCTTGGGTTCACTGCTGCCACTACCACCGGTACTACCAATAAAGCACACATTTTCTTTCTGCCTTTGGCATCTGCCAACTAAGTTTAAATACCATTCAATAAGGCGGCTACGTCACGTTTCGTCACGTCATTTGACATCACGTGACGTTCAATTTTCACTTAATAGTTTCTATTAAGATTATTTTAGATTTTTAAATAGAAAATATACTGCAAATTACAATATAAATTATCTTTTAGTGTTTAGTAAAGATCTAATATATAAAGCAGAATGTCCGTATGTTTGTACGTGTTTCATACAAATCTACAGTTTTGTTCCAATCTTTATGAAATTTTGTACACGTAAGCTTCAATCCATGAGGACTGTCGCGTAAGTGTAAGAATCACATACGATATAGAGTTCACGGGATATGACGTCATAAACAATGAGATGCGCAAAAAACTGCTGCATTTTGCGACAATGCTGCTCATTTTCTCCTGAATCGTTGGACCGATTTCAACCAAATTTGGTACATACATTCCTTACCATTAGGTAACAATTTCTGCATGGTTAAGAATCACATACGGCACATGGTTGAAAAGATATTACGCCATAACCAATAGACATCGCAAAAATGCCATATAATGCGGCGAGACTTTAAAAATACAGTGTATGAGAATGATAGTACTTAGCGACTTGCAACAAACTTTAAACATAATTTCAAACCTTTATTAAACTTTTTCTTGCTGGCAACCTTAGTAAAATGATGAAAGGAAAAAAATTTCTCGCTTACTACTTTTCTGCTGTTTTTGGAGTAAAACTACGGCTCTCGGTATGACGTTACAATTTATAATTTGAACACTACAAGTTGTAGGCGCAGAAAATTTTACAGACAGTATACACACATATAGTGGAATGTACCTTCTAAATTGTGTCACAGTACGGCGCGTAGTTCAAGAGATATGAGCACATAAATGATAACTTTCCGCTGTGCGTTAAAACTACGACATTCGGAATGACGTTCCAATTTATAATTTCTACGCTACAAATTGTAGCTGCAGGAAATTTTACAGACAGTATACACGCATATAGTTGAGTGTACCTTCTAAATTGCGTGACAGTACGACACGTAGTTCATGAGCTACGACCACATAAACGCACCAGGTTTTAATCTATTACTGCTATACTACTAATTGTATTCCCAAGATATTTTACAGACATACAGCCCTGATACACGTGAATATATACCTGAAAAATGACAGGAGAAAATAAAGAAATACCCGGGAAACTCCGGGTTTTCAGCTAGTTTTTTATACAAATGAAATTGAAAGTAACAGTTACAACTGCTACACGCTTTTCTTTTAAAGGTACAAACAAATTTTTAATTTTTAAATAACAGATATTCATGTAACTGCATTATTATTTGATTCTTTGTGCCTACTAATGGCTTTTATACAAAATAACATTTCAGTAGCAAGTTACAATCACTACTACAAATACTGATAATATCGTCTTCTATGTTTAAGATCTTTGGCACAGTTCTTATGACAAATCAAAACAAATGTCAATCTCATACTTGCCTTGCCTGTGATTTCCGATTACAAAAATATACTTAACATTTATGTGCAGTTTTAGGTAAGTTTAACCCATACCGTTAACTGTGGTAGTTACAGTTCACGTAAACCACGCGAATATTTGCGCGATTTTCTTACTTTACTAATATTGAAAGTTCCTGCGAATCGTAACAGCGCGCAGCGTGCTCGCACACTGAATGGCAAGGTACGTAGACTAGAAAGGTATGCCAGTTTGGGCTTCTTCACTGTCATTGGTTAGCGCTGTATTACGTCACTCGGCAACCACTGAACGTATGTTGATGAGCTCATTAAGATCTATTTATGTAGTCTGAAGCCATCCGGCGCCAGCGCCTTAGGAGACAAAAATGGTGCATATGCTTCACTCGTAAAAGTTAGACATAAGCTCTCTTGGACCTTTTTTTTTTTTTTTAGGCCTTTGTGAGATCTAGAATTTAAAAGAAACCTCATCGCGATACGTTCAGTAGCTCTCAAGTTATACAAGGTTAAAGGGAAAGACAGAGGGAAAATGTGCTGTTTTATATATCATGATTTCACCCCCTTAGAGTGCGAATTTCGAAATTTTACTGTGCCTATAACCGTGACGCTAGTTCATGCAATAAGTTGACGAAGTTTTATTGCAATCGACTGAATGACATTGACAGGCATAGCATATGGACAAACAGAGGCCTTCATTTTTATATATTAGATAAAGAAAACTTTCGTTAAAACCCATACTTAGGAGCCGATTTTCGCATTAATGCTTTTGTTTTACTCGTTTAATTACTATGAACATTGAACTGCATACTACTTTCATACATACAATTTTAGCAATCGACTTCATAAATGTTCGGAACAAATTGTGGCATTTTTGACATTTATCTTGTCTTGTCGTTTACAGCGAGAGATCCATATGCGCTGAAGTTCCTCATCTTTTGGAAATCGATGGTACAAAATGCCTTCCGTCTTGTGTCCACTGTTATTGCACTCCGCAACAGCACAACACCAAGTATTCTTACTCGTAATTACCTTTTTTTACCTTAATTATAGAAAGAATATATGGAAAAATGTTCCCTAATAGAAGAAAGCTACTTTTTATTCGAACACTTAATAGGTCACGAAACGAGAGAACCGGCCGCGGTGGCCGAGGGGATGAAGCGCTCCAGTCACGGTATGCACGGCCACTACGATCGGGGTTCGAATTCCCCCTCGGGCATGGATATTTGTGCCGTCCTTAGTATTAGCTAGTTTGTAAGTAGTTTGATGACCCCGTAGTTAAGTCCCATAAGCTACACAAACATTTGAACATTTTTGAAACTAGGGAGCGCAAAACACAAATTCCTTCTTGCACGTTTCATAAGTGTGCTGCGGCAACTGCTCGGCGCTTGCTGCCAGGTGACGTCACACAAGCAAAGCGCGCGAGTCAGATATACAACCCCCTGACTGAACGGTGTGTGCGTTGGGCAGGGCTGGACCCGGCGATGCCGGGCTTCCTGTGGGTGGAGTCCGAGGATGGCCGGCTGGATGCAGGCGATGCGGACTTCGTGGACGTGGTGCACACGTGCGCTGGCGTGCTGGGCTACTCCAGCCAGCTGGGACACGCAGACTTCTTCCCCAACGGCGGCACGCCCTTCCAGCCCGGCTGCGGGGGGCTCGCCGAGATCGCCCGTGAGTATCGCCGCCTGCCCTCGCTCGTACACAGTTAGTTCATGAAACTTCCTGGCACATTAAAATTGTGAGCCGGAACCGGGACTCGAACCTGGGTCCTTTGCCTTTCGCGGGCAAACGCTCTACCGACTGAGCTATCCCGGCACGACTCACGATGCCGCCTCACAACTTTACTTCCGCCAGTACCTCGCCTCCTACTTTCCAAACTTCACAGAAGCTCTCCTGTGAACCACGCAAGACTAGCACTCCTGGAAGAAAGTATATGGTGGAGACATGGCTTAGCCACAGCCGGCCGCGGTGGCCGAGTGGACTGAGGCGCTTCAGTCACGGTCTGCACGGCCACTACGGTCGGGGGTTCGAATCCCCTCTCGGGCATGGGTATTTGTGCCGCCCTTAGTCTTAGCTAGTTCCTAAGTAATTTGTAAGCTTAGGGACTGATGACCCCATAGTTAAGTCCCGTAAGTTCTACAAACATTTGAACATATTTTTTGCTTAGCCACAGCCTAAGGGGTGTTACCAGAATAAAACTTTCACTCTGCAGCGGAGTAGTTTGGAAAGTTGGAGGCGAGGTACTGGCGGAAGTAAAGTTATGAGGGATAGCTCAGTTGGCAGAGCGCTTGCCCGCGAAAGGAAAAGGTCCCAGGTTCGAGTCCCGGTTCCGGCACACAATTTTAATCTGCCAGGAAGTTTCATATCAGCGTACACTCCGCTGCAGAGTGAAAGTTTCATTCTTATCCAAGATGTTTAATATCTGCCCCTGTATGTACGCTGGTCAAAATGGTGAGGGAATCAGTTCAGATATCTAGTAATTGTTGTTGTTGGTTTTTAGAAGGGACTAAACTGCAATGGTAATTCCCTTGTTCCAGACTGAGAGATAAAATATTGTGTTAACGTTCCTAAGGAAATGCGTTAACAAGTCAAAGTTTAAAAATCACAGCTAAATATGAAGAAAGGATACAAGTAAAATCGAAAAAGGAATAAAAGGGCTGAAACAGTACAAGAGTGATGGTGCTGGGTGATCACAGAAATATAAGTAACACATCCCGCCACTCTGGGACACATTAAAACACCTATCTAGAAGACTTAGGCAGGTGGAGGACAGAGTAATGACAGACATACACAAATCTTAAATGGACTAGTAAAATCCTCACTCACGGATAAAATTTAAAACAGAATCAACCACGGAGACATTATCGGCTAAATCAAGCTGCAAAGCGTCAGGGATATTAAAAGTTCGCCGCTTTTCGGCTAAATTGCGACATTCAAGTAAGATGTGGGCAACTGTCAGAGGGGCACCACATCGACACTGAGGAGGGTCCTCACGACGCAGAAGGTGACCATGCGTGAGCCAAGTATGGCCTATATGGAGCCGGCAAAGGACAAGACTCCCTGCGAGAACCCCACAGGGAGGTCTTCCACACAGTGGTACAGGGCATGACAACACGGAGCTAATTGGGTTCAGTTGAGTCTGCCCAATCAGAATTCCAAACACCAAGGACCTTGCGGGTCAACTGGAATTGGAGGTCTGAGACTGGGAGGCCAATATCCAGGGGTGTGAAGTGGTGACCTGCTCGGCCAGCTCATCGACGGGTTCATTGCCTGGTATACCTATGTGGCCCGGCGTCCAGACAAAAGCGACAGAACGGCCTGACTCGCCAAGGGTGAAGACAGCATCTTGAATTGCTCTCATCACAGTGTATTTAGCGACAAACTGGTCGAGAGCCTGTAAGCCACTCAGGGAGTCGCTGCAAATGACAAATGACCCCCTGGGGAGAGCTCTGAGGTGTTCAAGAGCTCTCAAAATACCGACCAGTTCCGCAGTGAAGATGCTGCTTCCACAAGGCAATGATCGCTGTTCGATGTGCTCACCACAGACAAAGGCATATGCGGCATGACCATCGACCAAAGAACCGTCCGTGTAAATAATGGTTACACCGTGAAATATGTCAAGCAGTGCTTGGAACCGGCGACGGAGAATCAGTGGTGGAATGGAGGCTTTCGAATCCCGGGACAAATCCAACCGAATCTCAAGGCAAGGAAGTGTCCAGGGGGTATACGGGGGGAGTAGTGGAAAGGAGGAGGGAGAGGAAGGGAACCAAGTGAGGAGAGAAGGGAACGACCTGGGCCGACGTCGTGGGGAAGGGAGTGCAGAAAGTGGAAAGAGAAGCCTGTGGTTCGGATGGTGGGGTGAACATGTACCCGGGCAATGTAACACACCAACAACCGTTGCCGGCGATACCACAGAGGGGGGAACCTCAGCTTCGGCTAGGAGACTCAGTATTGGACTGGTGCAAAAAGCCCCCGTCGCGAGACGCACACCAGCATGGTGAGTGAGGTCTAAGACCCGCAAGGTAGAAGGGGCTGCTGAGTCATAAACCAAGCTCCCGTAATCAGCTATTGGAAAGTACGAAAGTGTAATTTCCAGGACCCGGATTTCAGCTGTGGTGCGGAAATTCAGCTTCACAGCTTCAGACATGTCTAGGGGCGATCGTCAATAGTCAAATGAGAGTATCACAATCCACAGCAGACGAACTAACACCCATTCACTCACCATCAATGACGGTGAGAGACGACATTTGAGACAGACTGCAATAGTGTTGCACCCAGGGGGCTCATGGTTCTTTCGTATGTATGTGGCGAGCATGGGACCCTAAGCTAATGCAGTCTTTCTTCTTTATTTCCTCCCTGGACTGCATATCCTTTCGCTTCCTCTCCTTTCCAATCCTCACTCCTTCCCTGGAGGACCGATAACCTAAGCAGTTTGGTCCCCCAATACCTAACAACAAACAAACAACCAATCACAATAGTGACAGTGATAAATCGCGGCATGGCACAGGACCTGCTAGACATGACTCCCAGTGGAAAATATGAAGGAAAACAGGTGCATTGGGACACGAGAACTGCACACGGATGCCATGAATAACACACCATCATGGACACTGGAACAATGGTAGTATGTGATACAGTCGAACTAATGCTGATCTCAACTATACCATGCCAATATGTTCTTCCATGTGTGGCGTGGGCCACGTAAACTAGGGGACCCCATGTGCCAAGTGCTGCTGTGTCCCTTTTTTGAGGCATGGAACGGGTCCCTAGTAGTTCTTGAAGAGACTTTGAATGGGTCAAAGAGAGTTGAGCTGCTTGGGGACCATCTCCAGACATTTTCTTTCCAACTCTCTGGCGATTCTGCAGTGTTGCAAGGTGATAATGCTCATCCAAATTGTTCCCACACCACCCGCAATTGGTTCCAGGAACATGCAGAAGAAGTTCAAACACTTAGATGGCCATCCTGTAGCCTAGACTTTCACTGCTCAAATCAATTAGGGGGTCATGTGAGATATCATACGCAATATACATTTGCAATGTATTTTATTCACATATTGGTTGTAATTGTAATTTGCGTGTGATACAGTGCGATATTTTGCGGTCTTTACTTAAGATTTACACGGCATTGACGTAGATTGAGATACCATGGAACTACCATGATAATTAAAAAGTCGTTCTTGTTACCTTTGAATATGGTGCTTGATCACCCCAGAAGGCCAGTACAGTTGCACATCTGTGTGGCATGGACAGTATGAGGTTATCAGTCAGCTCTTGAGGGATATTTCACCAGTCTTCCAAGAGTGCAACCGTTGTGAGGGGTACTGATCTGGCTGAAATGCGTTTGTCAAATGCATCCCAGAATTCTAAATCGGTTTTAAGTCCAGTGAACTAGCTAAACGCTCCATTAGTTCAATACCCTCCACTACAAGCATGTTGTCCACCTGTGCAGCTCTGTGGGGATGAGCGTTATCGTCCACTAGAAGGAACCCATCTCTTATGGCACCAGCGAAGGGCACAACAAAAGTCGAATCATCTCCTCTGTATACCTCTGAACATTCAAAGCGCCATTCAGAACGACAGAGGTTCGTATGTCCACCAATACTGACGCCTGCCCACACCATTCTCCACCATGTTTCCTGCAAATAAGCAGGAATCTTCTGAGTTCCACGTTCTCTACAGATAAGGGGAACACGATTGTCCGGCTAAACACAAAAATATTGACATCTGTGAACAGAACCCAGCGCCTTTGGTTGTGACTTTGATGGGACACACACTATAGGCTTCTGTGCATTGAGGCCACGTTCTCAAAGAGATTTAGGACTGTTTGTGTTGATAATGCGCGTCTACGGAAGCACCAGGTACCTGAATATGCGTTTGCACAGGGTCTCACGACATGGGCGGCCCCACTGGACATCAGACCTCTATCCCGTAAACAGCAGACCAAGCACCACTTACTGGCGGCAAACGTCACATCCTGTGAAAATCCCCCCACTCTTTCTCCTAACAGCAGGGCTCGCCCCGCCCAGCCAGTCCCAACTACAACCCCAACAGCTCGTCACGTGGCGTCCAATGCTCGCTACTTTTGAATCGCCGTATTTATTTCACTATTTGAATTGTTTCCGAATTTAACTTGCCTTCGATTGCGGTACATCATTACAAGGTGTTACAAAAGGGTACGGCCAAACTTTCAGGAAACATTCCTCACACACAAAGAAAGAAAATACGTTATGTAGTCATGTGTCCGGAAATGCTTAATTTCCATGTTACAGCTCATTTTAGTATTTCTTCCACCTACGCTCACTGGAGCAGGTTATCATGACTTCATACGGGATACTCTACCTGTGCTGCTAGAACATGTGCCTTTACAAATACGACACAACATGTGGTTCATGCACGATGGAGCTCCTGCACATTTCAGTTGACGTGTTCGTACGCTTCTCAACAACAGATACGGTGACCGATGGATTGGTAGAGGCGGACCAATTCCATGGCCTCCACGCTCTCCTGACCTCAACCCTCTTGACTTTCATTTATGGGGGGATTTAAAAGCTCTTGTCTACGCAACCCTGGTACCAAATGTAGTGACTGTTCGTGCTCGTATTGTAGACGGCTGTGATACAATACGCCATTCTCCAGGGCTGCATCGGCGCATCAGGGATTCCATGCGACAGAGGGTGAATGCGTGTATCCTCGCGAACGGAGGACATTTTGAACATTTCCTGTGACAAAGTGTTTGAAGTCACGCTGGTACGTTCGGTTGCTGTGTGTTTCCATTCCATGATTAATGTGATTTAAAGAGAAGTAATGAAATGAGCTCTAACGTGGAAATTAAACGTTTCCGGACACATGTCCACGTAACATATTTTCTTTATTTGTGTGTGAGGAATGTTTCCTGAAAGTTTGGCCGTACCTTTTTGTAACACCCTGTATAAGCAACAACTCAATGCAACTTTAACATAAACACGTTATTAGCACTAATAAATAGTACTGAGTATAGGTCGATTATGAACTCCCAGACACTGAGTACAGTGCGGTCATGTCGTTAAAGGAATGAGAGTGAAGAGCTGAAGATTGGTGGTTAGAATCCTTGAAGTTGAAACATTTTGTTTTTCATCTTTTGCATCTGTAATGCGTTCTAATACTTTTTGTTTATGTAATAGCAGTGTTTTCCGCCATATTTAGTTAATTACATGTGACACTGTGCTGCCTCTCAGGTGTGAGTGCAATCATTTCGTGAAATTAGTTTCATCTTCGCATTTCTAACAAATGTTTTGACTTCTCACTCATGTAACGTTTGTATATATTCGATGTCGTTTGCGAGTAAGAGCGGCCGGTTCCCCTCTATCTCCCTTGATAAAAAAAAAAAAAAAAAAAAAACAATTGCTTATTCTTTTCCTGTACTGTAGGTATGCCTGAAAGGATGTAGTTTTTCCTTTCGTATTCTGCAATTCCAGGAGAACCTCTTCTAAGGAGCCTAGCTGCAGAGCGCGCGGTTGGTCGCCGTCGGAGGTTCGAGTCCTCCCTGGGGCATGTGTGTGTGTGTGTGTGTGTGTGTGTGTGTGTGTATGTGTGTGTGTGTGTGTGTGGTCCTTAGGTTAGTTTACCTTAGTTTAAGCAGTTTGTAAGCTACGGACTGATGACCACGCAGTTTGATCCGATAGATTTACAAACATTTGACCATTTGAATTTTTTAGAACCTCTTCTACTTTCTAGAAGATCGGCAACAAATTGCTCTACTCACTACCCTAGAACAGCTACGTCATATCCAACTCACGGTCAGATTCTAAAGAAGAAATAAGGTTAACTGTAAAGAAAGTCAGTTTTCTCAAGGACGTAAAATTAGATGAACATTAACAAGAGTAAAACTAGGGTAATGGAGTGCAGTGTAAGAAAATCAGGTGATGCTGAAGGAATTAGATTAGGTAACGAAACAATAAAGGAGGTAGATGAGTTTTGTTACTTGGGCAGTAAAATAACAAATGATGGTCGCAGTACAGATGATATAAAATGCAGAATGGCAATGGGTAGAAAGGCGTTTTTGAAAAAGAGAAATTTGTTAACATCGAATATTGATTTAAGCCTAAGGAAGTCCTTTCTGAAGGCATTTGTATGGAGTGTTGCCTTGTATGGGAGTGAAACATGGACGATAAGCAGTGTGGACAGAAAGAGGATAGAGGCTTTTGAAATGTGGTGCTACAGAAGAATGCTGAAGATTAGGTGGGTGGATCGCGTAACTAATGAGGAGGTACTGAACCGAATTGGGGAGAAAAGAAATTTCTGGCATACCTTGACTAAAAGAAGGGATAGATTGGTAGGACACATTCTTAGACATCAAGGAATTGTGAATTTAGCGTTGGAGGGAAGTGTGTGGGGTAAAAATCGCAGAGGGAGACCAAGAGACGCGTATAGTAAGCAGATTCAAGTGGATGTGGGTTGTCGTTCTTATGAGGAGATGAAAAGGCTTGCTCAGGATAGAGTAGGGTGGAGAGCTGCATCAAACCAGTCTCCGGACTGAAGACCATAACAACAACAGATACATCGAAACTGTAATGTGCTGTTGCCTCTGTTATTGGACAGATTGAGACAGACAGTATCGTTCTCAAGATTGTTTGAACTAAAAAACGAGCAACACCAAAAGAAATGTAGACCTACATTGCATCTGTCTAACTAGTAAATAATGCGAAACATGTTGATAAATTACAGCTTATGGTGGAAATACACACTACTAAAACCAATATCTGCCTTGCATTAGCAATGTTTGTACTAATAAGAAAAGTAAACTAGATTCTTTGTCTTGCAAAAATTTCGGTTTATCTGAGAAGAATGAGGATTTCAGCGAAATTAGTTGTCTTTAAGAAATATAGCAATATAAAACGCTATTCACTTGTAACAAAAACAGTAGTTGTATGTTACTCATCTAAATAAATATTAGGCAATCCGGTTTAGATGATAGATGCTTCTATTTCGTTAAAAAACAGTATCTGTAAAAATGTTACACTTGAAAACTTAAACTGTGCAACTGTGTTGTTTTTCTGTTACATGGCTTTGGCGTTCTGAGTTCCTTGTGGTTTGGTTGAACCAGTGCCACCTAGATGGCACTGGGTTGAGTTCATTGCTGCTGAGGGGCGGAGCTTCGGTCCAGTGGGCGGGAACTAAGCGGATGATTTTCGCAGGATTTAAGCTCATGTCTCACCAGCTGTCCCTGCCACAGCGGGGAGCCTGACGCCTGCGGCGCTGTGTTGCAGAGGCGTGCAGCCACGCGCGCGCCCATGAGTTCTTCGCGGAGTCCATCACGGCGCCCGGCGACGCCTTCCTGTCCGTGCCCTGCGACTCGTGGGACAGCTACCAGCAGCAGAAGTGCCGCGGCCAGCCCGTGCCCATGGGAGAACGGGTCCCCCGCACGTAAGCTCGCCTGCACTGCTCCTACTCTACAGTAGAAGAGTGTGATAAAGAAGTGAATCATCTACACTAACTAATCTGGTTACACTCCGATGTGGCTCAGTCTAATATGAGATCTTTACATACATATCCAACCTCCACAAGCCACCTCACGGTGTGTGATTGAGGGTACCGTGTGTGCCATCGTCACTTCCTCACCCTATTTCAGACAAACAAAGCTTGTCCTTTATTCACATGAAGTGATAAGTGTCATCGACAAGGGATCTCAAATTGATTCCATATATTTGGATTTACGGTAGTCTTTTAACACTGTCCTTCACAAGCGGCTTCTAATGAAATTGCGTGCTTATGGAATTGGGTGATTGGATTCGCGATTTCCTATCAGAAAGGACACAGTTCATAGTAATCGACGGTAAGTCATCGAGTAAAACAGAAGTGCTATCCGGCGTTCCCCAGGGAAGCGTTATAGGTCCCTTACTTTCTGTGTGTTTATAAAAGATTTAGGAGACAATCTGAGTAGTTCTCTTGGACTGTTCGCGGATGATGCTGTCGTTTATCGATTACTGAAGTCAACAGAGGATCAAAAGTAACTGCAAACCGATTTAGAAAACAATTTCTACATGGTGCGAAAATTGGCAGTTAACACTAAATAATGAAAAGTGTGAAGTAATACACGTGACCACTAAAAGAAACCCGCAGAACTTCAATTACGCGATAAATCAGTCAAACCTTAAGGTCGTAAATTCTACCAAATACCTAGGAGTTACAATTACGAACAACTTAGACTGGAGAGAACACACAGAAAAATTCTGGGGAAGGCGAACCAAAGGCAGATCGCTTCGAAGATGCAATAGTTCCACCAAAGAGACTGCCTACATCACGTGCGTCCTCTCCTGGAGTACTGTTGCCTAGTGTGCGACCCTCAACAGGTGGGACTGACGGAAGACATTGAGAAGGTTCAGAGAAGGGCAGCTCATTTTGTTTTATCACGTTACAAGGGGGACAGTGTCACGGAAATGTTGCACGATTTGAGGTGTAATTCATTAAAAGGAACTTGTGCAATCCATTCTAGTGTAGAAATGTCTAAGTCAGTAATTCTGTAATTAACTAATTATTTAAAGTAAAAATCAAGGCTTAGATGCCAAAACTGATTAAGTTTGGATTCGATTGAGAGCTTAGCAATAATTATTGTGTGTACCGACAGCTGATCTAATTTTCTTAACTAACTAATTATTGTGTTGTCAGCAAGTGGTGTAATTAAATTTATATGAAAAAGCGAGTCACACGATTGACAAGAAATGCTGGTAGCTAGCTGATAAAATAGTGGGTTACGATTTCTACAACTGAATGTGAATGACATTAGAAACGTGAATAATAAGTAGGTGGTATGATTAATTTGGCTCGATATAGGTAGTTACCTTATAAACTAGCTGCTTATGACTCTTGTTTCAAAAAATGCAAGAACATGACAAATCGGGGTACTAAGTATGGGCGGGATGTTTAACCGAGACTCAACACACTGCCCCCCTACTCGGACTGTGAATCATAAATCAGTTTAAATTCACTCACCTCTTATTCGTAGACAGCAGCTTGGTCACTTGCAGTCCATCAATGATGAAATATAAATAAAGCTGAAACTTGTATCTATCCTACCGTTTAAAACTTACCGCCTAAGACAACTTGCCAATAACAATAAGATCTTCCACTTTAAACAAAGGGGGAAATGAATCAATCATCTACTTGAAAAAAAGTTATAAGTTATTATTATTACCTTTTAACATCACAGTTACAATAAATTATTACATAGTAAATCAAAAGTTATCAAGAATCCTAACTGCCTACAACACTTTCCAGGGGTCGGTTCGTCCATCTCTCGTTAATCTTCTCGTCAGTATACGAGAAGATGCCTTTAACGTTCAGTTAAATGTGCTCGTTAAGTGCACTGCGTTTGTCATAGCCAGATACACCTCTCGTTTGCTAACCTGGAGAAAACGAGAAGGTGCGATATACAGTATTTCGACTATGTTGGCAATAGACACAAATGATAGTGCCGTCTGAATAAGCAGCTGTTCGCCATATCAGACGATCCCATAATCTATACAAATTGTATAACTGCAACTGCGGAAAAGTAGGCCAAAAACACAAAGAGGAGTTATGTAAACGTGAAAGAAGCTCGAATTTTACAATAAGTTAGTGCGAGAGTCTTGTTTCCTTAATAGAGAAACATAAGGACACAGTGGAATTAAAAAAAAAAAAAAAAAAAAAAAAAAAAAAAAAAAAAAAAAAAAAACGACGGAAGGAAAAGGAAGCGGCATTGTGGCAAATGAATTCAACGCTGTCCATGGAACATGTAGGACAGCGAAAGTGCTAAGTTCGATAACGTGCAGCCAAGTGCGTAGTACCTTAGTGCAAGCAATAACTTGCACGTGCACTGTTCCTACACTAGGGCCAACAAGCATAAGTAAATAATGTATTCTGTTTTCTATTACAACTGATAACTTACAAAATACGTAACTACCTGTTGGACTCTTCAGATGGTCGTGGAGTTTTCATGCAGCGTTTCCAAAGTGGCTTTTCGAAGACGAAATCGAGTAACAAATTCTGCATCATCCCAGCATTCAAAATGATTTGGAGGTACATAAATACGTCTAGGACGCCTTATAGGGGCAATGACCTCTAGATCGTCCAAAATACTGACATCGTCGAATTTTCAACCAAATCTCTTATCCCAGCCATTTTCATCATACCGATTCTCTCTTAACTAGTCGTTACTCGTAAGTTTGTATTTTGATATCGCAACAATAATTTTAAGGTTATGTTGCATATCTGCAAATAAAGCTGCTTTCCACGCTAGTTTTTCATAAATGTCGTATTTCGGTATTTTGTTCGATAAATCGCACTGTATAACGTGAATATACTGCGGTAGTTTAGCGCTTTGGAATACTGCCATTTTCATACAGATTCTAATTTAACTGATCGTTAGCCGTGTAACGAGCAGAATTTTACTCGTTAACTTAACGTCAGGTTAACACAAAACGAGACATTGACAAACGCAATTCTCCGCTAACGACAAGTTAAAATCTTAACTGGAGCCGCTCGCGGTGGCCGAGGGGACTGAGGCGCTCCAGTCACGGTTGCACGGCCACTGCGGTTGGGGGTTCGAATCCTCCCTCGGGCATGGATATTTGTGCCGTCCTTAGTCCTAGTTAGTTCATAAGTAGTTTGTAAGTTTAGGGACTGATGACCCCGTAGGTAAGTCACATAAGCTATACAAACATTTGAATCTTAACTGGAACTTAACGAGACATTGACGAACCGGCCCTTAGTCTACTGCTTTCGACCAACACTTAACTCTGTCTGCCAACTTCTACTCTCAGACTCCTTCTGCTTACCACCTACCCTCATTGCCGACAAACTTCTCTGACCAAAGAGTAACAATAACAAAGTATAGTATTGCCACCTTTCATTGCGCTCCATTGACCTGGCTGGCTCTTCGTTTCATGATTCATTTATTGTCACAGCTGATGAAAAACTCTAAGCCACCATCACGCGTCAACAATGTCTGACAACATGCCACGCGCAAAGCCTTGTGGTCAATCGTCAGCACTCAAGGCGCCCACCTAGAGGACACTTTTCGCATTTTCAACTACTCGTGAAGGATTGTGTGCGCAAATCCATGGAAACGCCAAGTTTGTAGGCGATATTTTGCACATACATTTTCGGCGATTCTGCATATCAATTTTCTCGACTCGCGCGGTCATTTCGTCAGATCGGCTGGAGTGGGGCCTGGAGTGTCTCTGTGTGTTGCCACACGACAATCTGCTGAACTGGCGAACTCACAAACACACATTGGACACGTCTATGACACCATCACCACATGCTGGCAGTTAATTTGAATCGGTGGTACACCGCGCAAATGGAGAAAAAGGTTAATTGCGTGCTGTTCTTTCATCAGATGTTCACTTTACAATTGTCGTTTTACCTGAGGGTGCTGCCAACTGTTGACGTGTTCTGCTATTGCTTGCTTTGAATGACGCACGAGCGGTGTACCTACACTCTATTAAAAAGGAATACGGTTCCTGACCTGAATTTGATATACGTGCAGCCGTAAACCAAAGATAACATAAACTGCGCAAGTGGTACAGCTATAGGCATAAGGAGACAATGAAAATTGTCCGTCGACGATAGTGTCATCGACACCAGGTACCGTTACCACGCTCGGCCAATTGCCCGGCCGCAGATCAAACGATGCCACCACACTCCAAAAATAGCGCACTTAAGGATGTTTCACAGATTACATGTAATTGCACTTATAAACACCTACCTGTATGCCGCCCCGACGCCGACAATGCCGCCACCGCCAGACTGAAGCCACCTCCTCCCTAGGCCACTTGCCTGACCGCTAAGCAAAGGACGCCGCCACTCGCCCTTCCCGGTAGGACAGAACAAACGATATCACACTTAGCGATGATTGTCATAACCGTTTCCGACGACCGCTCACTTGTGAGAGGTTCGCCCCAACCCCTCCACCCCCAGACTGACGCCACACCCACTGCTCCCAAATAATTTAATTCGCATATCAATTTAATTGTAACAACCTATGTTTTTATCAGTAACAAGGGCCTGCCTCCACAAGTAAGCACTTGTGTGAGCACATCCTCCGCCCCCGCTACCGCCCCCACCACCATCCCACCGACAGTCCTAAGGATTGCCACCCCCACGGGACCCAGTCTGGGACTCGAACCCTCGCCCACAGAATTTTTATTTTTATTTATTTATTTTTTTTTTTTTTTTTTTTAAGTTAGTACTTACAGATGTACACCATCATAGGAAAAAAGGAGCCAATTATGCTGATGCTAAATGTTTAAACAAAATATCATAACGTTTTATAATGTTAAACATTCTCTCTCCGAGCCCTTCACATAGACCATAACTTAAATACAACTGCCGAAAGACGTGTTTAATAATAGCGCAGATTAGATAATAAACGGGATGTAACGGTAACGAACGCCACAAATGTATGTACCCATCTTAGCAAGCACTCTTTCGATGTCCAGCTAATTTAAAAACAGTTCTAACCAAAATCAAACATATGGGACTGCAAAAAAAAAAAAAAAAAATAAAAAAAATAAATAAATAAATAAATAAATAAATAAAAAAAAAAAAAATAAAAAAAAAAAGTGTCTATTTCGGAACTCGACGGAAACCTTAGATCTATAAGAATAATTATAAATGCATTTCTTCGTTTGGACTATGTATGCAACACATGACGAATGTGTCGAAAATACCGTGTGTTAGATAATAAATGAGTTTTGTTACTTGAGCAGTAAAAGAACAAATGATGGTCGCAGTACAGAGGATATAAAATGCAGAATGGCAATGGGTAGAAAAGCGTTCGTGAAAAAGAGAAATTTGTTAACATCGAATATTGATTTAAGCCTAAGGAAGTCCTTTCTGCAGGCATTTGTATGTAGTGTTGCCTTGTATGGGAGTGAGACATGAACGATAAACAGTGCGGACAGGAAGAGGATTGAGGCTTTTGAAATATGGTGCTACAGAAGAATGCTGAAGATTAGGTGGGTAGATCGCGTAACTAATGAGGAGGTACTGAACAGAATTGCGGAGAAAAGGAATTTCTGGCATACCTTGACTAAAAGAAGGGATAGATTGGTAGGACACATTCTTAGACATCAAGGAATTGTGAATTTAGCGTTGGAGGGAAGTGTGTGGGGAAAAAAATCGCAGGGGAAGACCAAGAGATGGATACAGTAAGCAGATTCAGGCAGATGTAGGTTGTCGTTCTTATGTGGAGATGAAGAGGCATGCTTAGGATAGGGTACTGTGGAGAGCTGCATCAAACCAGTCTCCGGACTGAAGACCACCACACACACAGATAATAAATGGAATGTAACGGTAACAAATGCTACTAACTTGTATGTCAAACACTCTTTCGGTAACACAACAACAACAGCAGCGGCAGCAGAAGACGACAAATTGTTAATAAAAAAAGACTCGAATTTACTGGTGGAAATAACGGAAAACGGCAAAGAATCTAGCACAACCTCTGCATAGAAACTAAAGATTTCTAACACTGCAGCTTACACACAAGACATTTTAACGAACATAGCGAAAGCCATTCTGTCAGTCAGCCACCGTTATAACAGCTCCAAGCTGTTAGGAATGTGTCTAAATATACATCTGCAAGCACCGTTAACAATCGTCCAGAACGCAGAGCGAGGATTAACACACACAAACACACACACACACACAGTGCTTCTCGGCAAGGTACATAAAACTAACACATGCTAAATGTTTAAACAAAATACCATAACGTTTTAAGCATTCTCTCTATGAAACACCTAAGTTACATCTCCAAATTATCAAAATTTTCTATGCAAGACCTCTACAGACGCACCACTTTGACAAGGAAAGCGCGCATTACATTTATTTAAACGCACTGCATTGGAGCTGAGCCAGGCCGAAAGTTCCGAAATTTAATACTCTCTCTCTTTAGCGACCATGCCCTGTTACGTTTCCTTACATCAAGGTACAGCTGTGCCTCCCGCATTTACCCATCTAAGGAATCTCACTGTCTTATTACAATGCAAACGATTCTTTACAATATTTATCTGACACAGGTCAAATACCTATAATCGAGCAGCCCAGAAGACGTTTAAACCCTATTGTACAACGTAGAGTCACAATAAAAAAAATGCGTGAAATAATTTACCGATTTCCGACCGTCTACAATAAAACTTTTTTCCTTTGAAAATACCCGACAATACAGCAACCACAGAACCGAGGTAGTACTTGACCCACCCGATAGCTAGGAAGCAACACACTTACGGTACAACAGATTTTCATTTCTGTAGAGCAAGATCGACCAGTCCTTTACCCACAAAAATGCATACTCCAATCTCCTTTCCTGTGATTTCTTTTGTCATTCCACTAAACAGAACTCAGATCTACCTTTCCACTACCTTTCCACCACAAATGCACCGCAAACGAAGATGCCTAGTATGCTAACCTACACACCGTAACACCAGAAAAATTTAGAGCCATTACTGCAAACCACCAACAAGCCTCACATATTTCGAAGTCCAATGTCAAAGTACAGACACTGGCAGATGCTCCATCCTAATAATAATAATAGTAGACAATGCAGAAGCACAACGAAATTTTGTAGACCCTCTAGAGGTAAAAACATTCATCAACGAGGTCGGCTGAGCTATCATCCTCTCTCAGAATAGTATTACACAAACAAAAACGCTTAAACCAACAACTTAAAGACAAAAGTAGTACACCTTAGGTGCACAAAACGACAGCACACAATCCGAAAAGTGAGTCAAAGACCGCAAACATCCTACTAGGCAGAGGAGTTCGCTAGATTTACGGAAACACCAGTCAATTGTCAGTGTTCTAATTAACCAAGCAAACAATTTGCAAAAAACAACAACACGACTGCTCTCTTAGGAATTTCTTGGCCGTGGCTACATAGATGGGATTGACACACAGTACAGGGCTGCACTTTGTAAATATTGCCTATCCTCGTTTCCAATCCAATCCGTAAGTGTATATTGTAGCCTCCAGTCTGGTAATTCCTAACGCCTGTTATAAATCGATAAGGTGACTACCTGTAATTTTATTATAAGGTACAGCCAAATGATTTGCTGGGGGTTCTCCAGTGTTTCCTTTCCGAGTTTCTCCAGTATTCCGAGTGCTCTCGCAACGCTGCCGCCTGGTAGGAGAAATGGTAACTTTGCTTTGTCTCCATGACGAACTTGTCGAATTTACTACGCATGTATAAGTTAAAAGATCTGCAATAATCCTTATCGACTTCTTTAGAGGTCTATTGCAACACAGCATCATCCACAACTGGAAACAGATACTGCAGCACATATTTTAAACACTTTTAACTTGATTTCTATCCCAAATAGCCTGTGATACGCTATGTAACAACCACGGACCAACTACCGAAAGGAACTAACCATACCAGCTCTTCTCTACTGAAGTTCTAAACTAACTAGCAAACGACAATCTCGGTAACTCTGCATCGTTGGTGGATCCCTCTTGAACAACTAACCAATTGATCATACAGCTTTTTTCATTGCATTCTCCACCAGACAGTATTTCTGAAACGTTTTCTATCAGTCACTAGACCACATACCTCGTACGTTTGACAATCACTCCAGCACAAACAAATCAGTACTCCAGATAAACATCTCTAACACACCAAATTACATTGTAAAACTGACTGACACACACAAGGAACAGCTAACAAGGAACGATCCAGATCAACACCAAGCTCTTTTCTTTTATGTATATATCTTAACCTTACAACTAACAACGAAAAACAGACAGTCTAGACAATTTCGAACTAATACAACACCCGAAAATTTTATCGAACGCAAGAGCAGTCCTTTAGAGACTAAACAAACTATTAAACACGTCTCTGAAGTACCAATATGGAGTCCACAAATGTAGAACACGTATATGTTGCAACGAACTATACGACTAAACAGATTGAAATGGGCATTTCGCACAAGCCAGGTTACATCGTACGAACCAGATTACCAATACACGAGGGCTATTTTTATGAAGAACGAATATTACATTGCTTCTATCAACAGCCATTAGAATAAAAAAAACGAACGATTTGTCACAGCTATACAATCGCTCTTAATGCTCCATCAACACACCGTCTAACTAAGCTCTACAGATCATAAAGAGACATCCACGTACAATCGCATTACTGACAAATACTGCAACACTTCTATGGATCATATCCTCGCGGTTGACACAAACGAGGTATTTACCATAGAAGTTGACTACTACAACCGCTATAACGTGCATGATTGAAATATGATGTTTGTTGTTGTGGTCTTCAGTCCGGAGACTGGTTTGATCCAGCTCTCCACAATACCTCCACAAGCCTCTTTAACTCCACATAAGAACGGCAACCTACATCTGTCTGCATCTGCTTACTGTATCCATCTCTTGGTCTTCCTCTGCGGTTTTAACCACAAACACTTCCCTCCAATGCTAAACTCACGATTCCTTGATGTCTAAGAATATGTCCTAGCAATAGATCCCTTCTTTTAGTCAAGGATGCCAGAAATTCCTTTTCTTCCCAATTCTGTTCAGTACCTCCTCATTAGTTACACAATCCACCCACCTTATCTTCAGCATTCTTCTGTAGCACCACATTTCAAAAGCCTCTATCCTCTTCCTAGCCACATTGTTTATCGTCCAACTTTCACTCCCGTACAAGGCAACACTCCACACAAATTCCTTCAGAAAGGACTTCCTTAGGCTTAAATCAATATTCGATGTTAACAAATTTCTCATTTTCAAGAACGCTTTCCTACCCATTGCCATTGTGCATTTTATATCCTCTGTACTGCGACCACCATTTGTTTTACTGCCCAAGTAACAAAACTCATCTACCTCCTTTATTGTTTCGTTACCTAATCTAATTCCTTCAGCATCGCCTGTTTTTCTTAGACTGCACTCCATTACCTTTGTTTTGCTCTTATTAATGTTCAAAAATGTTCAAATGTTTGTTAAGCTTATGGGTCTACAGAGTCATCAGTCCCTAAACTTACAAACTACTTATCAACTACCTTATACTAAGGACGGCACAAATATCCATGCCCGAGGGGGGATTCGAACCCCCGACCGTAGTGACCATGCAGACCGTGACTGAAGCGCCTCAGTCCCCTCGGCCACCGCGGCCAGCTATTAATGTTCATCTTATATGCACCTTTCAGCACACTGTCCCTTCCGTTCAACTGCTCTTCCAGATCCTTTGCTGTCTCTGACAGAATTACTATGTCATCGGCAAAACGCAATGTTTTTAATTCTTAACCCTGAACTTTAATTCGTTCTCCAAAGTTTTCCTTTCTTTCCTATATAGCTTGCTCAATGTACAAGTTGAATAACAATGGAGAAAGGCTACAACCCTGTCTTACTCCCTTCCCAACCACTGCATCCCTTTCATTTAGAACCATATTGTTGTCAGTTCTTGTACTGTAAGCTTATTGTGCCGTGGTGCATTGGTTCGCATTTCATCGCTTGTTCATTATTTTTCATTTCTAAATCTGTATCGAAATAACTTTGATCACTCATGTAAGCTAATTTAGTTAATTGGTTTGAAAGTCTGTTTTATTTATAATAAACCACAGTTGCTGCCATGGATAAAACATTCAGTAATAATAATATTAACAATAAAATTTTAAATCCAAGTTAATAGATAAAAGATATAAAAATTAAGCACACAAAGGTTCCAAATATAAATAACAACCACTCGATCTGGCCTTCTTAATGTCGTCCTCAACATTATGCAGTTGTCCTTACACTCTTTCCTACTGCTTCTGAACTTTCCATACCTCTTTCTAACAGTATTAGCAACCCTTTTCTTTTTTATTGTCTTCAGATCCAAACAACATTATTTATTGTAAATTTTTCTTCTGAACGTAAGCGCAGCAATCTGTCACATGGGCGACCGATCGCTTCGTACATCGCTCGTGTGTGTCAAATCGCAGTGATCAGTCATCGATCGCTAATCGCATGGAAATCCCAAGCAGTCTGGCAGATCGCATTTTGTGGATGCAATATGGCTGCCTGCTGCTTAGCGATGTGTGTCAATATGCCTGTAACTCGTTTATCTGGTTATTAACCGCATTTGTGATTTGTTTCACTTTCCACGTTCAATAATAACTGTAAATTACAATGAATAACTATTCGAGGAACACGAATTACTCTGAGCAATGGAGGTCAGCGTTTTCACTTAAATTAAGAAGTAATACAAAGTGCACCCTAGAATTTCTGCAGTGATCAGTGTTTTGAAGCTTGAGCTCATCGCACTAGAATTGGTAGGACGTTCATAGTAATAACCAAGAAACACTTTAAATCCATCTGATGATTTTGATTTATTTATTAAACTCTTGTAGCTTTTATTAAAGTTTTTAACTTCGAGAGAGAATGATTAACACGTACCATAATATTAAAAGGACATTTCATTTTTCAGGGCAAATTAACAAAGCTATAGAGAAAACCCTAATCGTTTCATACAAACTAGCTCTCCCTTTCACAATTTATACTCATGGTAGTCAGCAGTGCGGCTATTGACAACATTCCTACATACAGATCGAGGCTTAAAAACGAATTGTGTAGCGTAGTTTCTTGAAGGTGAATTACAAGACGAAGCAATAAAAAGGAATTGAGAACTAATAAACGAAAAACAAAATGTTTCAAATGTTTGTATTGTTTATGGGACCTCACTACGGGGTCATCAGTCCCTAAACTTACAAACTACTTATGAACTACTTACGAACTAGGACGGCACAAATATCCATGCCCGAGGGGGGGGGGGGATTCGAACCCCCGACCGTAGTGGCCGTGCAGACCGTGACTGGAGCGCCTCAATCCCCTCGGCCACCGCGGCCGGCAAAAACGAAAAACAAAACGTATTACTTCACTAGAAAGATGTATACAACACACTCCGCGGCACTAAAAGTGTAACGTAACCAAAACTTCCTAGGAAAACGGATTCAATTTAGGTTTAGTACTTAACAATTCTCATTTCTAAAATTTTTTTGTTTAAAAGTGTTATTTGTCGGGATGCACAAATCAACTGTGACTGCTGTTAAATATAAAAGAGCCTTTTTCATTCCACAATTTGCCTACACATTTGCGTTCGTTTTTCTCGTAGAAATTGCTTGACAAATTGCTCCTGTGTGGCGAGGTGGGGGCGAGCGACAGATTGCAGCGATATCGCATGCGACGAATTGCGATTCGTCACTCATATGTGGGGCCCTTAAACAAAGTTTTGTTCCTCGTTTCACCGTCGGCAGTTGTAAAGTGAACGGGTTATACTGAGAACATCGTCATTATTTTTAAATATCAACAACAGTCTTAACTCGCTCTCTGTTGCCGCTATAGCAGGATTGCGCATGTCTAAGCTCAGACGAGGAAAGCATTGTAGAACCTGAAACCTAGTCTCAGTTCCACATAATCTAATATTCTTTATTTATTTTTCAAGAAAGTAGCCTACTTAAGATTAGGAAAGTTTTAAACCAACTGACTGCTGTTTACATTTCCAAGTTCTTTATTAGAAATGTATTAAACTGATTAATGTTTTCGATCCGCCTGATCATCATCATTGCATTTCTATATTTGTACTGCAGTGTTCATTATTAAGTAACTTACACATTCAAACTTCTGTCACACTGCACTAGTTTGATTCTGACATCTCAATGTTACTTTCTTAGAAGCTATTTTATGTATTTCATACATGTATGTGATAAATCTGTGTATTTTAAATGTGTGGAATTGCTGAAAATTTAAAATTACTGTAATTTTCCAGTGCTTCTGGGATGTACTTCTTGGAGACAAATGGAACTGCCCCATTCGCACTTGGTCCAAGGTCTTGGTTTAAACGAGCAAAGAAGAAATCAAAAAAGAAGGCGTCCTCATCAAAACCTGCTGTTAGCTGAAATCCTCCTAGACATAGGTTCTGTACTTCCTAGCAATAAAAACTTCTCTTCTGCATTAAGTTTACGTGAAATTTAACTATTATAATCAGGAAATTGCACATGAAACATTTTAATATGAAACACTATTTCTCTTACAAAACTTGGCCACAGGTATCGCAGAGTTTTAATAATTTATTTAATTATAGAATAATGCTAATATACCAGTAGCCATGTGATACAAATTGCTTCATGCAACTTACTTTCTTCCTTTTGTTTGATAAATTGATACCATACATATGATCAGGTAAGATACATTTAAATAAACTATAAAGTACTCAAATAATTTATGTATCTATGTGGTATTAGTTATGAGGTGGAAAATTTTAACAAGTAGCTGGAACTGTTCAGTTCATAGTGAATGATGAATTAAGGGAAAACCCATAGTCCCTCTAAATATCATGTGATCACAGATACGTTAAGTGTTACAGGATTAAGATAACATCACTACTGTGGAGCAGAAATGGAGACAGTAGGCATGTTTATCAGAGATCGTCATACACTTAAGAATATAAGCACTGAGAAATTTTGGTTGTCCCTGAATACGGAAGCCTGTTCAGTAGCAGTACTGGCATGACAAACACCTTATAACCGCAAGCATATATTGAACATCTATAAGGTACTTTAATATGTTCATAAAGTGAGTAAATAATTCAAGGGAAAAAAATCTGGATCTTAACGATATTTTGGCAAATGTCAATGTTGCCATCATAAAGGGCAAAAACGTTTTCAGTACATCAATCTTGCATCTCTAAATAATTGGAATTATTCAAGAACGAAAGACAAGGAAAAAAACAGACGCTTTTAAATGTATGAACCAAAGCAACTATTTATTTATTAGCTGAATAATTTTTCACAAGACAGAAGACTCCTATTTTGTGTCTGATATGTGTTTTGTAGTTATGTCATCACACTTAAATGTATCTCTTCATAATGCAACATGACATACCCCATATTACAATAATACATAGAGCTTTTCTTCAAAGGGAGTGGAGCGGTATACAAAGCCTCTAAATATTTTAACCCTTTCATTCCCACATTATGAATTAAGCTTTAGAAAAATTTAAATTCAGTCTGTATTAATACAGTGCAATAAACATCAAAATACGAGTTTTAAAATTTCAGATTGAACAATTTTTTATTTTTCTATTTATTTCATGAGCAACACAGAAGTTTGTATCGAGGTATTTTATTACTTGGACGTTATTTTGTTGATAGTTAACATTGCCAGATCAATAAGACTAGCATAATCTTCGACACAGCACCAAAGACAAGGCAATTCAATGCTGAAATAAAATAACATCAACCACACTTACACTCACAGCCACATACAGATGGCAACAAAACACGACCTCCAAGACTGATAAATTAATCCTCAGAATTGGCTACATGCCATACCAAATGGCAAAATGTCTTACTACAAGCATGTTATTCATCAACAACAATGGAACTTTAAACACTGATACGCAAGATACGATATAAATCACCTTTTAATACATTGTTGTCTAGGAACAACAGTGGGAATGAAAGGGTAAGAAAAAAAACTAGTAGGCTATGTCGCTACCTTATTCACCAGATATAGAAAGTTGCTCGAAAGCCTGACATCAATAAACTGGCCACATCACTAATAATATTTTGATTTACCTATGCAATCAGTTTCACTTGGTCAGCAACTCAGCAAAGCCAGTGTTACAGATCTTGTGTTTTGATATCTTTTAAGAAGAAATATTATCAAGTATTCGTGGCATTTCGTTAACATAAATCTCTAATTTGTCACTAAAATAGGGTATTACAGTGTCAATATTTTTGTCATATTTCAATAAGGCAGACAATAAAACTTCTTTTGCCGTGTAGTTGCTACTACTACATTCACATTTTGTGGGCATTTAGATGAATATAAGGGGGGCAGGGGGGAGCTTACTTGGGTGAAAATGTGGGTTTCACACTGTGACAACAAAAATCAGAAAAATTTGTAGCAGGGTAGCAAATGGGGAACATTAAGACACTCATAAATTACTTGAGAATGGATGCCACAACATATCATTTTCATAGTAAAGCTTCTCCTCATATCACAAATCAAAATACACACATTTGAAATTCTTTATGTGCAGGAGACAGAGTTACCGTGACTTGCTACTGGAGAGATCTATCTTCCAATATAGTACTCGAATACCATAGTGTGCAGTAAGCAAAATAACTCCTGAAATGTGTGAATCAATTTATAATGCAGTGAAGAACGAATATCTGACACTATTTAATGTTTAGTGCATCACAAGGGCTGTAAAATCTAAATAATCATATAATGTTTCATTATGCTCCAATGTGGGCATAAACTATGTACATAAAGAAAATACAAATTGCTTTCCATCAACTAAAAAATTGGGTCAAGTCTAGTCAAGGCCGGATCTAGGACATTTGCCAAGGGGGGGGGGGGGCAAGCTGAAATTTGCCGCCCCTTCTTTCACCCCCCCCCCCCCCCCGTAAGAATAGACTTTTTGACGCTAATTGGGTTACATATTTTTAAATAAATGTCACAACATGAACTTATTTTATTGACTGAATTAAGATCAAAGGAAAACAGAACAATTTTAATACATACAAAAATATTACAAGATCACTCATCGTACAAAAATCAATTCAAAATTTCGCTTTTCGAGCTTTTTTTGCTGCAAAACTGTTTTGATATCATCATAGTTTAGAGAAGCAGCTCGTTTGTGCTCTATGGATATTATACTCAGATTTGTTAAGCAGTCGTGCTCCTCAGGTGTATTTATTTAGTTTCAGCTTGCTGAAACTTCTTTCTCCAGACGAAACAGAAACTAGAATGTTAACGCTGTAGTAAGGTTGGGATACCCATCTACCAAATTATTTTTATAAATTAAATTTAATGTTGATGATGCAGTGGAAACTTACAAGGCTCTGTCTACTGCCAGCGCATCTTGCCTGAAACTTTCAAGTTCTACCTCGCTAAGATCTTCTGCCAGTTCCACTGCTTTGGCCTTCAAGTCCTCCACTTCCATTTCTAGAATTTGCACACCACACAGAAAACTAATTTTTGCACCAATTTTCTCAAGTGCGGTAAACCTGGTACTAAGCTCTGTCAATTATTCCTTATTTTTTCTGTGAAAGTTGGATACTTCATCCTCACAAAGCTTATCGGCCATTTTCTTCTTTCTTCGCATCCTTTTTTCGGAGAAAACCGTTGATACCTCATTATCTTTTGCTAGCACTTTGGCCTCAGAAATAGCTTCAGAGGTACAAGAATCCCGGGAAGTTTTCAGAAAGCACAAAAGTCCTTGAATGTTTCGAACAGCTTTATCAATTGTTAAGTATTAACTTCGCAGAAACTGATTAACATGAGCAATTTATTTTAATATATTTCATACCAGAAACAAGTTAAAGTAATGAATTTGAGTTTTCATATATTTTTTAAAATAGATCTTGTCTCTGATTATGTTTCTGGTGTTGACAATTTATAAGTTTCAGTTTCTTCCAGGGCCTTCAAAACTTTATGAAAATGCTTGTAAACAGCTTCAACCGCATCTACTCTTGCAGATCACCTAGTCTTGCTGAATGTCTGCTGAATTTGCTCCTACTAAATTTAAAGAGTGTGCAGCACATGGTATGAAATAGGCCAGTTCATTCTTCTGAAGTATCCTTGACTGGACCCCTTTTACTTTCCAGCCCTGTTTGCCCCATTGTCATGAGACTGCTCCCTGAAGTACTTAATGTTCAACCCATCTTGTTCCAATTTTTGCAGTATCTCTTGACTAAGGCCTTCTCCTGTTTTGTCTGTAACTGAAAAAAAGTCAGTAAAACTTTCCACAACCTCTGAGTCATTCGACTTGACATATCGAATTACTTGTGTCATCTGCGCATTGTGGCTATTTCTGGAGTGCAGTCAAACATCAGTGAAAAGTATTTAGCAGCTAAAATATCTTTAATTATATCTTGTTTTATTTTTGTCGGCAATCAAGTGACGGAACTCATCTTGTATATTTTTGAAAAAATAGCTAATCTGGCCTTTCTTGTGGCGTTCAATACGCAGACGAAGGGGGACGCTATAGTATGATATGAGATCAATTTTATTTAGAAATTTGCCGCTATGTGAATCACCAAAATCAACATTTTCTTTTGATCCTCTAAAAGGATTTCCTTGCTTAGCTAGAAAAAGGACAGCACCAATAATACAGTGAGATTCCTCCTGTTTTATCTGGTCTTGCTGCCCAGTGTGCGATACTTATCAGGTGGGTTTGTCGGAGGACATCGAAAGAGTCTAAAGAAGGGCAGCTTGTTTTGTATTGTCGTGATACAGGGGAGACAGCGTTACAGAAATGATACAGGATCTGGGATGGGAATCATTAGAACAAAGGCATTTATCACTGCGACGTGGGCTACTTACGAAACTACAATGGTCAACATTCTCCTCCGAATGCGAAAATATATTGTTGACTCCCACTTACATAAGTAGAAAAGATCATCTGAATAAATACGTGAAATCAGAGCTCGAACAGAGAGATTCAGACGTTCTTTCTTCCCGCGCGCTATTCGAGAATGGAATGGGAGATAAATAGTATGACAGTGGTCAGATGAACCCTCTGTCAGGCAGTTAAATGTGATTTACAGAGTATCCTGTGTAGATGTCTATCAATTCCACCACTACCGAGAGAGGACTCTAGATCCTTAATGCTTTTGAATTTCAATAAGAAGTGTGCGCACCTGAAATACATTTTCTTTTATAAGAACTGGAATGATATTCAAATTCACCTGTTCTAGAAATATTACCTTGATATGAAATATGAATATTCATTTATCTGAAAAAGGAAATCTATGCAAATTAATAAACATTGTGCATTTACTTATGCAATAACGCAAACATCTCCCTCATTCTGGCTAATATCTAGTAGATTTTTAAAGTTTGATTAGCTGAAGTACCTGTGACAGGGCAACACTGAAGTCAGCAACTGGGAATTTTAGTTTTATTAAATTATTTAGGTATTTCTTGCAGTCATTTTACTTTTAATAATTCTGTTTCAGTTAATTTTATTAAATTATACCAGAAAGACATATTGTGTTAAAAAAAAAAAAAAGAGAGAAGAGTCGGTCAAAATTTGCCGCCCTCTAAATTCTGCCGCCCAGGGCAACTGCCCCCTCTAGATCCGGCCCCGAGTCTAGTCTCCGATACCATGTCAGCTTTGACCAAGGACGTCACTTATTACGTCATTATTTCCATCAACGTTTCTATTTATATTTCTCTGATAAATCTGTTCCACAGATAATAATTACATGAGAATATATGTAACTATTTCGTGAATTTTTTATAATAAAAGCACCTTTTTAATATATGATTTTTTACAGGTTTAAAATATGTAATATAATGATTATTGAACGTATGGAATGTATTAAATTTTGTAATTTGTTATTAAGCATAAAGTGTTTTATGGCTGCGTTACGCGTCTTTTGATATTTTTTATATGTAGTGTTACTGATTTTTAATTTTCTTAATTGCTACAATATCGATTTATATCTTTTTATTTCGTTTAGTCCTTGTATAATTTCATTTCCGTTAGGAAAATTGGACTATTTTTTAAATTACAATATGTCCGTTTGTATACTGTGATTTTGACTTTTTGTAAACAATACATTTATTTAGACATCATTGTTATTATCATAAAATGCGCATCTGTTCTCGTAAAATGACGATTTCCTAACAATACATATTATTTGTGCACGATTTCCTAATGGGGAAATCACATTATAACGTTGCGCCACCGGGTTCAAAAACTTTCACAAATTTTTAACGCTTTAAAAAAAAAAAAAAAGAATCCGAATTTATTCTCACAACACCAATTTTGTAATATGTGAACCTTTAACACATGAGCTTCCCAATGGCTAGCTCTGTTCCCAGATACCACAACACGAATATATATTATTAATTTTTGATGGGGAGTAAACAAAGTTACGCACCCGGGAACTATGTCATTACTTTCAGAGGTAAATTTCTGTAATAGAAAATTATTTTAAAAAAATCAGAAGAGCTCTACAACCGAATGCTATCTGTCGAGTTATCATACATGAGGTAACCTGACTTTTAATGGCAATTTTGAGAAACGTTGCACAATGTACAATAGTTTAAATTTTTGGTTTAAAATCATGCACAAATCCTGAACTCTGTGCTGCTGATCAAGTACTTCCTTCACTACTGACCACACAGTTTTAATTTTTCTCCTGAGAATTAGATATTCTTTCTGCATACAGCACACTTTTGCCTTCGTAATTACATTTTACAGAACTTTACAATACTGAAACTTTCTGGTGATCAAAAGTGTCTGCTGGAACCATGATTCATACCTGTGTCCTTTGTCTTTTCCTCGCAAGCACTCTACCAACTGAGCAGATATGCTTCACTGTCTTCCACCAATACATCACCAACTAATTTCCAAACTTTCACAGAAGCTCACCTGTGAACCTGGCAGGACTAGCATTCCTGGAAGAAAGGATATTGGGGGGGGGGGGGGGGGGGCACTTAGCCACAGCCTAGGGAATGTTTCCAGAATGATGGAAAGTAGGAGACGAGGTGCTGGTAGAAGGAAGACTCTGAGGATGGACTGTGTAGTATTGCCAGGATAGCTTGGTTGATAGAGTGCTTGCCCACGATGTCAAAGATCTCACATTTGAATCCCAGTTACAGCACATAATTTTAATCCACCAGAAAGTTTCATATCAGCACACACTCTGCTGTAGTCTGAAAGTATCATTGCTAACAATACTCTTTGTAATGGGCTACTGATGCTTGATTCTGACTGGTTCTAACATTTTAATAAAATTCTTGGTTTTACACAACATTCTTGTAACTTTTGTCAGCCACACAGGCTCCTATTAGTGGTAGTACATTGTTCTGACTATTCTAACAGAAAGGAGCCTTCAAAAGGCACGAGGAATGTGTTAAGGAAAACATATTTATTGTCTATATTATCAGCACTATATAGGTCTACTATAACCCTGAATAACATATGGCAAAAAAAACTATTGTAACACTTTACAAGTTAGAATATATGTCATACTTTTACCATTTTTATTGTATGGTCTCCCTCCCCACAAAAATAAATAAATAAATTAAATTAAAAATATATATATCTAACTACAGCACTGACTCTACAAAACACACTTTTCAAATTGGCTGACTACAAAAGGACTTCCACATTTTACAATTTTCAGTGCAAATGAAGATTTTTAAATTGTGCTTACCAATACGCAATTTAAGTTTGATCTCTGTGGGACAACAACAGCAACAATTGACTTTAAAATCTTACCACACAAAAAAACAGTCTCACAATCTAACAAAAATATGTAAAGAGGAATAGCAGCAGTTTCTATAGACATAAGTACATTTTAAAACAATATAGTAATAGGACAGTTTACAACTCACTTCAAAGACATGATGACGAGCTGCAACAGGCACATAGAACACACACACACACACACACACACACACACACACACACACACACACACACAAAACTTTCTATGTGCCTGTTTCAATTCATCACTTATTTGAAGTGTGTTGTAAACTGTCCTATTACTTTATTGTTATTTCCAACCTGGACTTTCAATTATTGCAATTTAAAACAAGTACACTTTTATTTTTCTCTTTAAGAATGAACAGTATAATAAAAGCTTCTCTCTTCAAACTGTGGTAATTTGGATTTTAATTTAGTAATCAGTTACCTTCTGTCCCATCCAACAAATCCCACACGTGTTATAGAATGTTTTTCATAGTGACGATACCATGTTGATGCTTTCATATTTATGGTGGAGTGGAATATTAAACATAGTGTGTACCGTGGTAGATCATTGTTCTCAATGCTGTCAAAGATCATTACTCTCGGTAGCAGCTGGCTGAAATCGCATGGGGCAAAAGCTAATTCACTACCAATAATGTAGGCAACACAAAGAATTGCAGTTCTTTGACACTTTTAATCTCTATACTTATAAGACACGTTTGTTGTCTGTATGTCTGTTCTCTTATAACTCAAGACCCAGACAACCAAATAATGTGAAATTTGGTACATGTACACAAAATTACATGGGGAAGGTTCTTAAACACGTTTCATTACATTTTTTGAAAAACCAACCAGAAAATTTGAGAAAAAGTGAAAGTGTGTTTCAATGTGTCAGTGTAAATCTGTATCTTTGCAATGATCTTGATGAAATTGACCTTCAAAACAAGAGGAACAGCACAGTGTACATAGAATTTCGTTCAGTGCATGGTGGAGGGTACTTATGGATTTCACCAAAATTCACAGCTTTGTTCCAATCTTGATAAAATTTTGTCCACTTAATCTTCAAGCCACTTGCAATATTTCCAAGGGCACAGGACAGGCACATGTTCTCAGAGTCTGCAAGCTAATTGTCTAGGATGAGGCTATCATGAGTCACAGAAATGCTTTCAATGCTCTTGAGACTACAAACATGCGGTCACACATTCAGGGTGATTTGTCTGCAGGACAATTTGCAAACAAGTTGCTCCAGATTGGAGTTGGCAAAGTTCCTGAAGATCCTTCAACAGGCCTCATTATTATGCCATGTGGTCAAATTGTCAACTCTCCTGATGAACTTCTGTCCAATTGCATCCTAACATTCAGCAAAACTTCAAGGATCAGGACTGGCTTTCTCACAGAGCAATTCTGGTAAGCAGAAATGATGTGGTTGAGAAGCTGAATGTCACCATTCAGAAGCAGCTTCCAGGGCAAGAATATGCCTACAAGTCCATAGACTGCATGAAGCAGTACAATATCTCATTGAGTTCCATCCAGACTTCTGATTTGCAAGCCCACAACTTGATTCTTAAAGTTGGAGCTCCAGTAATGCTGATCAGAAATATTGATGCACCCAGGATGGCACAATATTAATTGTGAAAAAGCTGATGGAACATGTAAGTCAAGTCACAGTACTCACAGGGAGTGCTAAGGGTGAGGATGTCTTCATTCTAAGACTACCTATCATTCTCTCAGACAACACCAACAATTCAAGAGAATACAGTTCCCTTTAAATCTGTGCTTTGCCATGACAATCAACAAGTGACAGGGCCAGTCTCTTGCGATTGCTGGTATAGACTTGCAGACACCATGCTTCTCTCATAGACAGTTGTTTGTGGTCTGCTCCAGAGTGAGCAAAGACGAAAATCTTTTTGTACATACTCCAAATGGAACTGCCAAATATGTTGTTTATCACATTGCTTTAACATAAATGTACCCTTTTATTACATGCAAATAAATGGTTTTGTACACTTCTACAGAAAATCTATTTTAAACCGGGCAAAGCCGGGTACTTGCAGCTAGTGATTTACAAATGTCCAGTTGTGCCCAGTTATGGCCAGATTACAAGTTTCATTAATTACAAACATTAAGACGAAGAATGCAATTATACACATCAATAATATGCATTTACATAGTTTGTTAGTAGAATATACATCTTAGGTGTAAAGTGTGGCACAAATACGGATTAATCACGGTAGATGCAGTTTCGCCCTGGATAACACTGAAACTTTCACATAATTGTTCAAAATTATGGGTCAAACTGGTGTGGCTTGTGCTTCAGATCGCAGCCAAAACAATACCTTCCTACATGCCGCGAACGCATCCTATTTATATCTTTCAAACAATGTAACTGAAAATTATGTGTTGTTAATTGATTTCATTACAATACCATATATTTCCGCAGATAAGACGGCCTTCAAATAAGATGAGGTACAACTTTTCATCAAAATTTTATAGTTCAAGCATATATCTGACCTATAAGACGACCCGCAAGTTACCATATTTACCCGAATGCCTGCCGCACTTTTATTACAGTTTTAAGGGTCTAAAAATAAGTCTGCGACTTAAATTCAGAGACAAAGCTTTAGGAAGTTCCGAAAAATGCCGTTAGAAGCCGCCGTAAGTAGTTTTCATGATTGGTACACCTGGATTTCACCCTTTGTTGCAGTGTTTGCGGTCTGCTTTTGAACTTTCGTGCATGTATTGATACTTTGTATCCAATCGTGAAGAAGAACATTTTTCTTACACACGAAGTTTAGAAAGAAAGTAATTTCTTTCACCGAGCCGATTTAATCATGCCTATCACATGTTATGCAGGTGAAAAGACACGAAATTGTCTGAGAACACAAGATATAGGATTTCGAAGGAAGCTGCAATTGTTGCATATAGCTCCGAAATATTTTAACACTTTCACTGCTCCATACGTAAATATACTCTAAGGGTTTCAGTGCGACTCTCAATATATTGAGAAATTATTTTTGATGAGCGACACTGTCATATCAAGCTGCATTGTAAACAATGACTTCCATTCCTGCTTTATGGCATATAGTATATGTATGTACCCTTGTGCACTCAGTAAATTAATAAAGCTCGAAAAGCAAATTTTTATTTTTTAACTGCACAAAACTTTGTTTTCGTAAATCTTTCCTCCATGATGTAAATTTCATCAGGGTAATATAGCATAGCACGGCTACAGTGAGGCTTCAACCTCCAAACGAAATATATTGAATCAATATGTTTCGAAACGATATGTATGGAATAAGCGAATGTTTCTGAACCGGGAATTCGCGCACTATGGGCCCCTAACATACTAAAGCAAAATTTCTTGTTTGTCCTACACCCAATCTAACTTTCACTTTTTTTTTTTTTAAGTTATCTGTAACGTAGCCTTAAGAAGGTTAGGTATAGGTTTAACAAGAAGTTTTTTTCTTTTTTTTTCTTTTTTAGTACTTGAGGGCACGTAACATCTGATTCTACGGTTCAGAAACACTAAATCGATTTACAGTTGTATGTTCGATATATATCATTCCAAGCCGAGCTACTTCAAGCTTAATCTTTGTTGTTAATTTCCCAGTAATCTGTACTCATAGATTCCTGCCTAACCACATCCTTTAAAATCATGACATAAAAATCATAACATTGGCTGTTCGATACGTATCGTTTCAATACTTAACCGCTTTGATATATATCATTTGGAGGTCAAAGCCGCGGTATGCAACATGTCTGCGAAATTACCAATTTCAGACTAAATTTCAATCTAATTTTTTTGTACCATCGTATAAGACAACCTCGGATTTTGGGGCCATTTGTTATGATTCAGCCATCATCTTATCTGCAGAAATATATGGAATTACAATGGAAAAGTAAACAATTACATGCAACTGGCTATAGTAAAAGATAGTGTAAATACTACCAAGTAACTTAATATACAAATCTCGGTTAAATGAATAGTATTTTCTTTAAGTATTTAACAAAATAGTTTTATCAATAATACTTTCATAATTAACAGAAATTATACCAAAACTAATCAGAGCAAAACTTTCCTAACATTAATATTATGAGAAAACAAATACTAATTATCACACTATCTGAAATATAACAATATACCTCTGGCAAAAATTAATTAATATTTTCTAATTAAACAAACTTCTCTGGCATCAAATAATATAAAATGACTTCAGCTAGTATGTTACAAGAAAAAATAACAAAAGTTTTGCAGAATAAAATGATAACACACTAATTATATTCATATCCATTATTATGTAAACAGTGGTATCTGAAGGTTAAGTAATGCAAGCAGATGGAAATAAATCTGAACATACTTCATTACAAGTGCTATCCCATTAGGTTTAGAAAAACAATATATAAAGAATCTCCCCGTTGAGCAATAAAAAAGGCACAATTCAATCAGAACCTTCTCTCCTCATGCTGAACATAAGCAAGATAGATGAACAGTATCCCATTTGATAACATTCAGAACAGATATTTCACCAACTAATTGTAAGAACAAGCGAGAGTGAATGCTGCCTCCATCACAGAGAAAACAGTGGAATGGAGAAAAGCACTGGTGCCGCTCAATACGACACTGGGATGCACAAGCACTAATAGTTCAAGTTGGTGTGGCCTAACTTACAGCTACCAGCTACCTCCAGAGGTATGTGACAAAAATTCTATAGAGTAAGCAACTTGTTCTATAAACATAATACTACTGTACAAACATCCTTCCCATCAGTTGACAGTGCTCTTTCGATAAAATATCACAACCGATGACAGTGTTTATTATCAATCTAGATAGACAAAGCTACAGTGAAATTATAGAATTTGAATATCTGCAATATTGTAATTAGCTTAAGGATGCCATGAGACATCTAGAACAGCTGTCAGCTTGCATAATTTAAAACCAGATGTCCATGGAATATTAAAGCAACTTTAATCACTTCTCCCAGTCTAGATTGTATGCCAATTAGGTCCCCCTTTCAGAGTATGTTGATGCAATAGCTCCATACCTAGCTATCATAAACAACCACTCACTCAGTAAAAGTTCAACTGCAAAGCTGCACTTATTCAAAAAAGGCAGTAGGAGTGATCTGCAAAATTAAAGGCCTACATCATTGACATTGGTTTGCAGCAGCATTTTAGAACATATACTTGACTCAAAAATTATTAACTACCTCGAAGAGAAAGACTTACTGTCCCATATTCAAAACAGATTCAAAGAGCATTGTTCTTGTAAAATATGGCTCGCTCTTTACTTACATGAAGTCATGTGTTCTATATAGATGGCAGTTCTCAAATCACTACCATATTTCTAGATTTCCAGAAGGCTTTTGACACTGTACCTCACAAGACTCTTCTAATAGAATTGCATGCTTATGGAATATCACCAGCGGTGGGAGACGGTAGTAGAGTGAGTGGCCGAAAGCTATCAAGTTCTATTCTGTTACCTGTGCCTCTCCATGACTCATCAGACATCTCTGTGGTGATTAAGCAACCTATTCTTCACGAATATATAATTATGAACAACCTAAATTGAAAAGAATAGACAAAAATATTGTAGGGAAGGCAAATCAAAGGCTACATTTCACTGGTAGAACACTTAGAAACTGCAATAGTTCTACTAAAGAAACTGCCTACACTAGACTTGTGTATCCTATTTTGGAGTATCGCTGCGCATTATGGGATAGTTTTCTGTTATCACGGTACAGGGGAAATAGTGTCCCAAAATTATCTATGAGCTAATTTCTCCTCCAGATGCAAACATATTTCATTAGCAGCAACCTCGACAGGGAGACATGATCATAATAATAAAATAAGAGAAATCTGAACAAAATCAGGAAGATGTATTACAGAATGAAATCATACAGAAATATCACAAAAGCGGTTCAATGTGATTTGCAGAGTATTTATGTAGATGACTAAACAATGCATAGCACCAATGCAAAAGTTAACTCTTAAAAACAAACTTACAGCTAAACCAGAACAGCCAAGAAGGAGAATAAAGTTATGTAATTGACAAAGACTGCCATTCGTATGTTTCTTTATATATGTGAACTTTCATTATTTACAGAAATGCAATGATACCAATGTCTTTCTTGTTGTTTCGCATGTGAGACATGCTGATTAACTTTGCCTACTATATGTATGTTGCTGATATCTGCAGTGAACTACAATTAGTTGTCTAAATTGGATAAGACATCAAACACCTTAAAAATGTCCAAAGAGCACACATGTCTGTGATTGCACTTCATTGTATGTAATTTTTCAGTTTGGTGCATGAATCTGCCTTGTTATGCATAGTTCCTGTATTTTTGTTCCTCATAGAGCTGCACTCTGTCTCATACCGAATGGTTCCAAAGCATCTCGATCACAACTGCACAGAGAGACTCTGTTAAATTCTGTTGCCACATACTTTACCTGTTGCTCCTTGCATGCATTCTAGTATTTTGCAGCCATGTCATTAGCACTCAAATCAGTCAATTGGTTCAATATTGGACATCTTACCTTAACATGATTTTAAGCAGCCACAGAGCATGTAGTAGAGGTTGATTTCCAACTTAAGAAAGTGCACAGTTCAAAATTGTGCCCCCCCCCCCTTTCTCTCTCTTGTTGTGGGACCATAGAGGAAGGCAAGGGAATATAACCACAACATGACCACACCCATACTTCACAAGTACGGTAGATGCATGACAATCCAAAGTTATGGGTCAAGATGTTGTCTGATTACCAAACTCAGACTATTTAAAACTGAATTTGGACTTATGAATATCACCTACTGTAGATACTATAATACCATTATTGTAATGCATATTGACTATACACAGACATAGTCTTCAGTCTGGGGATTGGTTTGATGAAGCTCTCTAACCTATTATATGCTGAGAGAACCTTTTTCATTTCCTCATAAAATACACATCCATTTGAATTCTGGTTACTATAGTCTCTTAGTCTCCCTCTGATTTTTAAACCACACACTTCCCTCCAATGCTCAATTAATGATTTCTTGATATGTGAGAATGTGTCCTATCAATCAAGTCGTCCTTTTAGTGAAGGTATGCAACAAATTCTTTATTCCCCAATTCTGTTAAGAACCATCTCATTAGTTACGAGATATATTCACCTAATCTTCAGCATTCTTCTGTAGCACCACATTTCAAAAGCTTCTATACTCTTCCTGTTTGAACTATTTATCATCCATGTTTCACTACCACACAAAGTGAAACTCCACACAAATTCATTTAGAAAAAAGTTCCTAACATTTAAATGAATATTTGATAACAACAAATTTCTCTTTTTCAGATGCACTTTTCTTCCCATTGCCATTCTGCACTTTATATCCTCTGTAGAGTTACCTCAAATGTTAGTTTACTGCCCAAGTAACAAAACTTATCTACCACCTTTATTGTTACGTTACCTAATCTAATTCCTTCAGCATTGCCCAATTATTTTGTACTACATTCCATTACCCTTATTTCACTCTTGTTAATTTCATCTTGTATGCTGCTTTCAAGACACTGTCCATTCCATTCAACTGCTCTTATAGGCCCTTTGCTGTCTCTGACAGTATTCAGCAAAACACAAAGTTATTAATCCTTCACCCTGACCCCTTCTCCAAATTTCTCCTTGCTTTCCTTCACAGTTTGCTAAATGTATACATTTTATAACATTGGGGGAAAGCTGCAGCACAGTCTTACTCCTCAACTAGTGCTTCCCTTTCCTGCCCTTTGATTCTTACAACTGCTGTCTAGTTTTTGTACAGTTGTAAATAACCTTCCATTCCCTATATATTACCCCTGTTCACTTCAGAATTTGAAAGTGTGTATCCATTCAACACTGTCAAAAGCTATCTCCAAATCTACAAAATCTAATAATGTAGGTTCCCCATTCCTTAATCTATTTTCTGAGATAAGTCGTAAAGTGAGTATTGCCTCCCGTGTCCCAACATTTCTCCTAAACCCAAACTGACCTTCCCCATGGTCGGGTTCTACCATATTCTCCATTCTTCTGTAAATAACTCGTGTTAAAATTTGGCAACCATGACTTATTAAACTGATTGTTCTGTAATTTTCACACCTGTCTGTTGCTGCTTTCTGTGGAATGGGGAATATTAATTTTTTTTTTAAACTATGAGGGTATTTCACCTGTCTCGTACATCTGACACACCAGGTGAAACATCTTAGTCATGACTGGTTCTCCCGGGGACATCAATATATCTGAGGGAAAATCATCTACTCCAGAGGCCTTGTTTCGAATTAGTTATTTCAGTGTTCTGTCAAATTATTTTAACAGTATAGTAGCTCCTATTTCATCTTCATCTACTTCCTCTTCCCTTTCAGCAATACTGTCTGGAATTTCATTTCCTTTGTTGAGCCCATCTATATATTTTTCCCACCTTTCAGCTCCCCCCCCCCCCCTTTCCTCAGAACTTGTTTCCATTTGTACGCTTTATATTCATGCAGCTGCTTTTATAGTCTCCAAACATTTATTTTCCTGTAGGCAGTATCTATCTTTTCCCTACTAATATATACCAGTACTTCTACAGATTTACCTTTATCATCAAGCACACCTGCTTAGTCATTTCGCTCTTCCTATCAACATCATTTTTTAGTAGTCTGTACTGCACTGTATCTCCATTTACTGCAATTTTACACTTCCTTGCTTCATCGATTAATTCCAGTATTTCTGTATAAAAAATAGAAATTGGATACCTTACCCAAAGCACAGGCTCGTCGACAGATACAAATAAAAACACACACAAATACACATACAAGCTTTTGCAACCGTTGGTCGCTTCTTCAGGAAAAGAGGAAGGAAGGAGGGGAGAAAGGGAAGGATATGGGTTTTAAGGATGTGGAAAAAGTCATTCCAATCCCAGGAGTCGAAGGACTTACCTTAAGGGGAAAAAAGGAAATTAAAACAAGTCTGCACACACACCCACACACATACACACGCAAACACAACAAGGTAGACATTTGTAGAAAGCAAAGAGGTTGGACAGAGATAACAGTTGAGGCAGAGGCTCTGTCTAGAGAACCGAGGCAAAGATGTTAAAGATGCTGGGTGGGAATTTGAATTTAGTGGAGGTTAAGGCCAGGTGGGCAATGGGAAGAGAGAATATGCTGAAGGGCAAGCTCCCATCTCCGGATATCTGAAAGATTGGTGTCGGTGGGAAGTATCCAGATAACCCGGACGGTGTAACACTATGCCAAAATGTGCTGGCCATGCACCAAGGCATGTTTAGCCACAGGGTGATCCTCATTACAAAAAACACTGTCTGCCTGTGACCGTTCATGTGAATGGACAGTTTGTTGCTGGTCATTCCCACATAGAACACTTCACAGTGCAGGCATGTCAGTTGGTAAATCACGTGGGTGCCATCGCAAGAGGCTCTGCCCTTGATCAGGTACACCTTCTGGGTTATGGGACTGGAGTAAGTGGTGGTGGAAGGGTGCATAGAGCAGGTTTTACAACAGGGGCGGTTACATGGGTAGGAGCCAGGGGGTAGGGAAGGTGGTTTGGGGATTTCATAGGGATGGACTAGGAGGTTACGAAGCAACGAAGACACACTCTCGGTGGAATGCGAAGGATGTCATGAAAGATGGGTCTCATTTCGGGGCAGAATTTAAGGAAGTCGTATCCTTGCTGGAGAGCCACATTCAGAGTCCGCCCCAGTCCCAGAAAGTATCCGGAGACAAGAGGGGCACATCTGAGGTTCTTCTGTGAAACGTTCTGGATTTGGGGAGATGAGGAAGTGGTTCTGGCAATTTATTTCTGTACCAGATCAGGAGAATAGCTGCAGGTTGTGAAGGCTGTTATTAGGTTATTGGTGTACTGGTTCAGGGATTCAGGACTGTAACAGACTTGTTTGCCATGAAGACCTAGGTTGTAGGGAAGGGAACATTTGATGTGGAATGGATGGCAGCTGTCATAATGCAGGTACTGTTGTTTATTGGTTGGTTTGATGTGAACGAATGTGTGAAGTTTGTCGTTGGACAGATGGAGGTCGACATCGAGGAAAGTGGCATGGGATTTGGAATAGTACCAGATGAATCTGATGGGACCAAAGGAGTTGAGGTTGGAGAGGAAATTCTCGAGTTCTGCTTCACTGTTAGTCCAGATCATGAAGATGTCATCAATGAATCTGTACCAAACTTTGGGTTGACAGGCTTGGGTACCCAGGAAGGCTTCCTCTAAGTGACCCATAAATAAGTTTGCATACAAGGGGACCATCCTGGTTCCCATGGCTATTCCCTTTAGTTGTTGGTATGTCTGGCCCTCAAAGGTGAAGACGTTGTGGGTTAGGACGAAGCTGGCTAGGATAATAAGGAAAGAGGTTTTAGGTAGAATTGCATGTATTCGGCGTGAAAGGAAGTACTCCATCACAGCAAGGCCTGAGCGTGCGGGATGTTTGTGTATGAGGAAGTAGCATCAATAGTTACGAGGATAGTTTCCAGAGGTAACAGGTTGGGTAAGGATTTCAGTCGGTGGAGGAAGTGTTTAGTGTCTTTGATGAAGGAGGGGAGACTGCACATGATGGGTTGAAAGTGTTGGTCTATGTAGGCAAAGCTTCATTCTGTGGGGGCTTGGTAACATGCCACAATGGGCCGACCTGGATGATTAGGTTTGTGAATCTTAGGAAGTAGGTAGAAGGTAGGGGTGCAGGGTGTTAGTGGGGTCATGAGTTTGATGGATTCAGGTGAAAGGTTTTGTAGGGGGCCTAAGGATCTGAGGATTCCTTGAAGCTCTGCCTGGAAATCAGAAATGGGATTATCTTGACAAACTTTGTAGGTAATGTTGTCTGAAAGCTGATGCAGTCCCTCAGATACATACTCCTGCCGATCAAGTACCACAGTCGTGGATCCCTTGTCAGCTGGGAGAATGACGATGGAATGGTCAGCCTTCAGATCATGGATAGCTCGGGATTCAGCTGCGGTAATGTTGGGAGTACGATTAAGGTCTCTCAGGAAAGACTGAGAGGCAAGGTTGGAAGTAAAGAATACCTGGAAGGTTTGAAGAGGGTGAAGCGGGTAGGTCTCGCTGTAGAGGAGGACAGAAATGTTCCAGGCAGGGTTCAATTTGTATGATGTCTTGGGGAACTGGATCGTTAGGAGTAGGATTATTTTTCTTTGTGGCAAAGTGATATCACCAGCAAAGACTACGAGTATAGGATAGTAAATCTTTGACAAGGGCTGTTTGGATATGACAAAGGTTTCAGATTGGGAGAGAGGTTTAGACGAGAGGTTGACTATAGAATTGGGATGTTGTGGTTCAGAATTGTGAGATCATTCAAATTGAACCAAGCCTGGAACAGTTCCGTCCTCTGTCACAGCGAGACCCACCAGCTCTTCCTCAAAATCACCCTCTTTAAACCACCTGAGAGACTGCGTCAGCTTTCAGACAACACTACCTACAAAGTTTGTCAAGACAATCCCATTCCTGATGTCCAGGCAGAGCTTCAAGGAATCCTCAGATCCTTAGGCCCCCTACAACCACTTCCTTGATCGCCTGAATCCTTACCCAGCCTGTTACCTCCAGAAACCATCCTTGTAACCATTGATGCCACTTCCTTATACACAAATATCCCACATGCCCAGGGCCTCGCTGCGATGGAGTATTTCCTTTCACGCCGACCACCCACTTCCCTACCTAAACCCTCTTTCCTTACCTACCAGTAAACAACAGTACCTGCATTATGACAGCTGCCATCCATTCCACATCAAACGTTCCGTTCCCTACAGCTTAGGTCTTTGTGGCAAATGAGTCTGCTCCAGTCCCTAATCTCTGAACCAGTACACCAATAGCCTAATAACAGCTTTCACATCCTGCAGCTATCCTCCTGATCTGGTACAGAAGCAAATTGCAAGAGCCACTTTCTCTTCCCCCAAAATTCAGAACCCTCAACAGAAGAACCCCAGAAGTGCCCCTATTGTCTCCGGATACTTTCCGGGACTGGAGCGGACTCTGAATGTGGCACTTCAGCAAGGATACGACTTCCTTAAATCCTGCCCCGAATTGAGATCCATCCTTCTTGACATCCTTTCCACTCCACCGAAAGTGTCTGTCTGCCACCCACCTAACCTTCGTAACCTCCTAGTCCATCTCTATGAAATCCCAAAACCACCTTACCTACCTTCTGGTTCCTACCCACGTAACCAACCGCCCCCATTGTAAAACCTGCTCTATGCACCCTTCCACCATCACTTACTCAAGTCCCGTAACTCGGAAGGTGTACCTGATCAAGGGCAGAGCCTCTTGCGATGGCACCCACGTGATTTACCAACTGACATGCCTGCACTGTGAAGTGTTCTATGTGGGAATGACCAGCAACAAACTGTCCATTCACATGAACGGTCACAGGCAGACAGTGTTTTTTGTAATGAGGATCACCCTGTGGCTAAACATGCCTTGGTGCCTGGCCAGCACTTCTTGGCACAGTGTTACACCGTCCGGGTTATCTGGTACTTCCCACTGACACCAATCTTTCAGAACTCCGGAGATGGGAACTTGCCCTTCAGCATATTCTCTCTTTCCGTTGCCCACCTGGTCTCAACCTCCACTAAATTCAAATTCCCGCCCACCATCTTTAACATCTTTGCCTCGGTTCTCTGGACAGAGCCTCTGCCTCAACTGTTATGTCTGTCCAACCTCTTTGCTTTCTACAAATGTCTACCTTGTTGTGTTTGTGTGTGTATGTGTGTGGGTGTGTGCGTACACTTGTTTACCTTTCCTTTCTTCCCCTTAAGGTAAGTCCTTCCACTGCTGGGATTGGAATGACTCCTTTTCCACTTCCTCTTTTCCTGCAGAAGCTTATCGACGAGCCTGTGCTTTGGGTATGTTACCCGATTTCTATTTTTTATACATATTTATCCCACCAGGGAAGTTTCCTTCTATAATATTCATTTCATTAATTCCAGTATTTCCTGTCATCTCCAAACATTTTTGTGGGCCTCGTCTTTCTACCTATTTGGTCCTCTGCTGCCTTCACTACTTCATCTGTCAAGGTTCCCATTAACCCGTTTCTGCCAGTTGGGTCCTAACACTCCTTTTGAAACTTAAATGACCTCAGGTATCTTCAGTTTATTCAGGTGGCTTCACCTTTCACACCTTTTCCCCAGTCTGTATTCACCTACTATTTTCCCCTACCTTCCTTTTTGTACTACCAAATTCTAATCCCCCATCACAATCAAGTTTTCCTCTCCCTTAACTTTCTGAATAATTTAATTTATTTCCTCATCCATTTGTGCAGTCTCCTCATTGACAAAGCTATTTGGCACACATCAGCGGCAAAGCTAGTTGTCATATAAACTTCTACTACTGTGATCGGTGTTGGCTTCATATCTATCTTGACTGCAATAATTTAATAACTGTGCTGCTCATACTAATTTACCCACATTCCTATTTTCTTAATTTATTATTACATCTCCTCCTCATTTTGTATTTATAATCTTGTACTCACCTTAGCAGAAATCCTGTTCCTCTTTCTACAGAACTTCACCAATCCCCACTGTATCTAACTTCAACCTGTCTGTTTCCCTTTTTAAATTTTCTAATTTCCCTACCCAATTAAGAGAGCTAACATTCCACACCCCAAACTGTAGAATGCCAGTGTTGTCTGTCTCTATGACCACATCCTTCTGATTACTCCCCACATGGTGATCTGAATGGGAGACTATTTTACTTGAGAGAATGCCATTCATACTGTAAATGTACATATGTACTCCGTGATCCACCCAAATGTGCATGGTGGAGGGTATCAATACCACCACTACTAGTTACTTGCTTTCCTGTTCCACTCCCTTGTAGAACAAGGGAAAATGCTTCTGCAAGAGACTGTTGCCCCTGTAGCTACTGAAAAGGTTGCTGGCCTCTCCACAGATTCTCCTCCACTGTGGTTGCACCTACTGTATTGCTATCTGTATTGTTGAGGCATGCAAGCCATCCCACCTCTGATATGTCTGTGGCTCATGGGGGTAGATTTATTATCTATGTATTACAAATAAATACATAGAACTATGTAGAAATAACATATTTTTAAGCCATAAATCTTAAATAGTTGTTATGTATTATCTTTCATTTAGAGTCTGTCATTGCTATTTCTCAAATAACTTTCAACTTTAAAATGTACACATAGCAGAGATCCTTATCTTCACATTAATGTATCAAATTGTTGGCAGCCGTCATTACCTCACCCCATGCACTTCCATGGCGCTCTTAGTCAGGTTGCCATCTGCAACACGAGCTGTAACATACTGGATTGTATCTCTTCTGGCAGTTCAGAACCAAGCTTATCGTGTAACACCCGTCTTCACAATTATTCTGCATCTTCAACACAAATTTAAGCGTATCCTTGGTAACTTAGTTCAGATATATTACCCCTATTGTCCTTCTTTGGAAGGAGGATCAACTCCTCCCTCATTTGTGCGTGTGTGTGTGTGTGTGTGTGTGTGTGTGTGTGTGTGTGTGGGAGGGGGAGTCCTTAAGTAGAATTTAGTCTAAGTGGTGTGGTGTAAGTCGAGAGAGTGATACGTCAGCAGTTTGGTATCTTAGTAATGCACATCCACATTGTACTGTATCGTTAATCTGTTAATGGATGACATGTTGAGCATAGCCGAAACTGTATGATGATGTAAGCCATTGCAAAACAAGCATGGGCCACGAAACTGATAAAATAGATTTTTTGAAATCATTTACTGTTTATTATCATTGGAATCTTCACAACAGTCTGTTCACTTTCAGCTGGCTGCAGTTCATTAAGAGGCTCGACAAACAAACAATGAGCAATCAATGTTATCTCCCATAAATGTACGAAGTCCATTTGAATAGCAATCAATCTGGTTATGGTACTATACAGTAAGGCTATTTAACTGAGTGATCAATTTAGTGGCAGGCAGCAGTAAAACAATAGCTTACTGAGTGAAATGAAGGGTGAGGATTCCCATCTGGAAAGTGAATGAATAGACATTTTTATCGTCACAAAAGACCATACTGATTGTATTAATTATAACCACACTTTAGCCAATAAGTTAAAAAATATATTGAAACTGTGTGTGTGTGTGTGTGTGTGTGTGTGTGTGTGTGTGTGTGTGTGTGTGCGCAGCCTTTCCTTTATCAAAGAAAAATTCACAACTTGTAATTCTCTGGATTGGCAAGAAATTTCAAGTGACTGCATAATTCACTTCTGCTGTAATCATCATATTATTTAAATGTACAATGATCATCAAATGATAAAACTGAAAACTTTAAAAAATAAATAAATAATTTGCAATTCAAATGTAGGTCCCCTTGGTCAGTAAATGAGTGAACTATTTCTTTGTATGTTAACAAAGTATAATTAAGCACAAGTGTAAACCGAAGTTACAAAATACTGAAATCACTACCTTCTCTGTAGCATACTAGCCAGATGAAAGCTGTGACTACATAAATATTTAGCTAATAGCATGTACAAAGCTTTATTTATTTTAACAAAAATATTTCATATATTATAAACAGAATGTCATTCATATATTATCTTTGAATTGAGTTTGTAAAATATCTATGCTTATCAAAATTAATTGTGCCCACTAATACTGTTATATGAGGTGCAAACCGTCTTAACTGGTTCAACTCAGTTTCATCGTATGCATAGGAGTAATACAGATCGACAATCTTCAGTTGCTTCATCGACTCACTCATTGCTAACAGTGGTAAGCAATTTACATTAGAATCCCTCATATGGAACCTTTTCAAGTTTTTCAAATGTAGTAGATTCTGAAATGAAGGTGGCCGCAAAGAGTAACACTGACTGATGTCCAATTCTATAACACCTGGACAGTATTTTAAAAATGAAAGGTCCTTAAGAGAACTGGTGTTTGTAATTTGTAAAATCTTCAGTTTGCTGCAATTCTTCAGATTACAGAGTGCTTCAGATGTTATCTTATTTGACTGATGCAAACAGAGCTCCTCTAAATTGCTGCATGATTGACATAACAAAGCGACTGTATTTGCACTGAGTCCTCTAGCACCAAAGAAATGCAGTGATCTTAGATGTGACAGGCATCCCTGCCTCACAAATGGCTCAAAGATATCATCTGTCTGTGACTGTGGCCTGTCACCCATATAAACAGTTAATGATTCCAATTTCACCTTACTGTCAAAGAGCACACTCCGACACCGGCTTATAACAGACCTCGGAGCTGATACATTCTTAATGTTAAGATGATCTACTATGCATTTCAGCTCGTCACAATTGACATACGAGGAAATATATAAATATGAGCCAGTAAACCAAGCCAGGAAATTGTCCGATTTCCCAATACAAAGACTAGTTATGTGAGGAAACACCTTTGCTACCTCCACAACATCGTGCATATTATTCTTGCCAACAATCTTATGTTCCTTTCCTTTCCAAACAAGTGGGCTCTTGCAAAGCATGTTCCATCTCTGACATACATGTCGTGCACCATTAAGTATGTCAGCTGCTGGCAAATGGGATAATATTTCAATAATCAGTTCATCTGGAAAATTCTCTATCATCCTTGTGGTGGCTGCTTTCAATTATAACCTGAAAACCAAACAATTAGTCTTTAAGTACATTGTATTCTTAGTCTGTATTAATTAAACACAGAAAATGTTAAAATCTTCATCACTCATCAAAATGTGTGTTCAAAGTTCCACTAGAACACATGCTGGGATCATACAGGGTGATCAATCCTCAGCGCAACCGCCTTTGTGGCGTGAGACTTGCCGGCGACGGCAGCTGCGGTTCCCGCCTAGCGGGCCGCCCGGCATCCCCACTAAATTTAATACGAGTTGGTGCTCAAGTTATTTCTGACATACCCAACACAAACAAATGTTTATTACTCACCTGTTACGCAAAAAGGTGTTGGAACTGCCTCCCTTCACTGCTGAAGCATTTCTGACACCTGCTGAGGAAGTTACTCATTACACTCAAGTTCCCTCTCAGAAATTGCAGCGATTTCGTGACGAATGTTCTTTTTAGTTCATCTAAAGTGTGGGGATTTGATTTGCACTCTTTCTCTTTTAATGCTCCCCACAGATAAAAATTGCATGGGGGTTAAAATCGAGAGAACCAAATGTTTTTAGTGATAAATCTTTCATCGATTACTAATTTCCCGTAATGATAAGTTGGGTGTATGTGCCGTCACAGAATCTAGCTCAAATGTTCTCTCTCAGTTAATTGGGCAAATAAAGGCCACAATATGTTTTCAACATACCTATCACTATTAAATGTTTCCTGAAAAAATATAAGGCCTATTATTCTCTCGCCGCTAACAGCGCACCACACTCCTATTTTTTGCATCGTGCAGGGGCTGTTCGTGAATTAAGTTAAACTTGTCCTAACTCCAGCAATTATTATTTTGCAAATTAACATACCCACATAGGTGGAACCATGATTCATCCAAAAAGAAAGTTAAGTTCGGGCCAATTTCTCCGTCATGCAACTTTCCCAGAATTAATGAGTGTAATGAATAACTTCCTCAGCAGGTGTCAAAAATGTCAACAAAGGGAGGCCATTCCAGCACCTCCTTGTGCAATACAGGTGAATAATAAACTTTTCTTTCTAAGTGTCTGTGTTGTGTATGTCAGAAATAACTTGCATGCCAACCCGTATTAAATATAGTGTGGACGACGGGCAGCGCACTTAGCGGGCACCGCAGCTGCCATTGGCGGCATGGCGCACGACGCAAAGGCGGTTGCCCTGAGGATTGATCAACCTGTACATTACACTTGTTGAGAGCATTATAACTAAATTATTTCAACGAAATATTTTCTTCATGCATATGATGATAATAGTAATTATAAGTTACAAAATATTCAAATACTACAAGAACAGAAAATGAATTACAATAATTTACAAAAGGACACTAGATGAGGAACCAGACTTTGTTTATGCATATATAAATTTAACTCCAACATATTTCGTACAGTTTAGTCTTTAATTTATGCAAGTTTATCAATATTACAGACATTTGGAAGAAGACAGGATTACATCAGGTAGGCAATTAAAAATAAAAATCCCGAGAGACAAGAAAAGAACAGACTAGGGTTTAACATCCTGTCCACTGAGTGGTCATTAGAGACTGAACTGACACACTGATTTTGGGTAAGTGTGGACAAGAAAATCAACCATGCCCCTTCAAAGGAACCATTCTGGCATTTGCCAGGAGTGATTTAGGGAAGTCATGAAAAACCTAAATCTGCATGGCCGAAGGTGGATCTGAACCACCATCCTATAAACGAGAGCAGTGGATTAAAGTATAATACAGTTTTCCCACTGTAAACTGGTTACAGTGACATGTGAATAAATTCAAAATCTCAAGTCCAACACCATCAGCAATTTATCTGTGCTATGATAAAGGATCTGTCAGCTTAATTCAAGGAAGATTTAATTCATATATGTAAACATACAGAGTATTTATAAATGAAAAGTGCAGCTCCAAAAATTAATAATAGATTTATTACTTTAACAATGTAGAATCCAGGTTAATATGTCAAGAATATGAGGGTAGGTAGCAACTCATAGTAAAGACATCAGACGAGTTGCAGATAGGCACGTACAGAAGACAATCACATTCACACAACTTACAATTTCAGCCGTAGCCTTCACCAGAAAGCAGCACACATGAATTCACACAATCAGTTAGGCATAATGACTGCTATCTCTGGCCACTTTCCATGACTGCAGCTCGGTGATCATCTTTATGGCGAGTTGTTACCTATCCACATAGCCTATGCCTGATATTTATTACTTTACAAGTGTTATTATTACTTTACCTTGCAACATAAAAATGGACCACTATCCAAGTTCTCGTTTTGCTACCTGCTGTTCCCCCATAATGTGGAAGGCACAGGTGTAGTGTCAGCTTCCAACAGTGTGACTTTTGTACAGTTTATGCAAGAGACAACACACAAGAGTGTCACAGTAAGCTGGTACTAACAGTTTGTCAAAACACGATGTCTTTGTCATAGGGAACAGTCCTTGTTAACTTTGTATGTCTGATGCAAGCACCAAAAGAGGGCTTGGCATTTTACCAAATTCCTCACAGGTCACTTAGTAAAGCAAGCAGGTAATTGATCATCCCAAAGATTAAGGTGTTGCATAAGGGCTGTATTTTTTACTATACAAAGCTGGATTGGTGCAGGCCTTTCTACCAGCTGAAAATTAGAAATGTATGACTTTTCTGAGGAGCCGCAGTCAATAATGGAGGTTGCTAAGTTTGTAAAGAGACATCTTTTCATGTAGGCCTATGTAGCAAAATGAACACACAGACAATTTCTGAACATTTGGTAGCATGTATGCTGGTAGAGCATTAGCACGAGTCTTAAATAGTGTACAGCTCAACTTCCTTTGACAACATATGGAGACTGTTAACTCATTCCTAGATTTGTTGGAAATCTGGTTGTTACCTCAGTGGAGGAGGTGTTGTGGTATTCAGTCCGGAGACTGGTTTCATGCAGCTCTCCACCCTGCTCTATCCTGATAAAGCCTCTTCATCTCCTCATAATGACAATCGATGTCTATTTGAATCGCGAACTATATTGGTCTCTTGTTCTCCCTCTGTGAAATATACTGCACACACTTCCATCCAATGTTAAATTCACAATTCCTTGTTGTATAAGAATGTGTCCTACCAATCAAGCCCCACTTTTAGTGAAGGTATGCAAGAAATATCTTCTAGAATGAAACTTTCACTCTGCAGCGGAGTGTGCGCTGATATAAAACTTCCTGGCAGATTATAATTGTGTGCCGCAACCGGGACTCGAATCTGAGACCTTTGCCTTTCGCGGGCAAGCGCACTACCGACTGTTCTATCCCGACACGACTCATGCCGCCGCCTCACAATAATGATGGAAAAGCTGAAGGCTTAGTCTGATATCATCCACGTGTTCTGTCGACAAAGTTCAAACAGTCTAGGCACCGCGAGTCCACGAAAATATTACAATTCAACTATGATAAGAATGTGAAAGACACTGAGCACATTTAAACAGGCGAAGAAATGATTTAAAAGTTATAAAGTGCAAGAACTATGCTAACGAAACACCATCAGAGCTTCAGAATCCGATTCAAGCAAAAATTGACATAAAATTAGCAATCCTGTACGAAATTAAGCAAAATCTCACTACTACACATAATGTAGCTGCTACTCCCGGAATTAAACTCGCGAAAAGGCATAAGTACAACTATGGAGCCTGAACTAAGTCGAGCCACGAGGCCACAGCAGAACCAAACCCAGAGGTATTTACCCTACCAGGAACCAAGAAGCGAATGAATAGCTCTCCTCACCACTGTTTAGCCGTTACCGAGAGAGGGATCGTGGAGGGGAGCCCAGAGAGAGTCACCGTTCGTCAGGCAGGTAACCTGACCAACCCCCGGCCAAGGAGGTTAAGAGCAAGCTACATTAGGAATCTTTGATAAGTTTCATTCATTTTGTGGAAGTCAGGGCCAGTGGGAGCACATCACAGTACACACTAATACATATAATAAATGTACAACATAGACACTTAGAATTTTACAGACAGATAAAACTATATCAATATATAATGCCTGGTATCTCGCATATTGCAAGCGGAGTGTCTTGCTACACTTAAAAAAAAAAAAAAGTCTGAAGTTCATCAACATTTGTTCATGGGGAGTCAATTAAATGGAACACGTTATGTGGACATGTTTCAAGTTCAGCATCACAAATAAAATCTAAGCCTATTCCTAGTAGGAGCATCAACACAAATAAAATTTTTGCAATCTAGATTATTTTTTATCCATATGGGCAAAACAAAGGTTGCAGACTAATATGATAACTGCTGGAACACAGCAGCACAAAATGAAACAAAAAATATATTAACATCGAAAGCCGAACCCACTACATAGCCATCAACTGGCACATGAAATACTGCTGTCTAGAAAGAGCTTTCTTCATAACACAGAAGGGCATAATTGGACCGGGATACCACCCATTAGCTTTGACCCACGATATCAACATGTTAGGAAACCCATATACGGGATAACATATTAATACATGTGTATTGTAGACAACAAATAGTCTGTGGTTATCCTCATAAATTACAACAGAATGTACCATTAATCACAGGTCTCAGCGTGAAGCTACAGATCACTTTTTAACATAAAATCTTGATCTATGTTCTGCTTGTAAACAAACTATCATCTTTAACTCAGCCACCACGTAATTACTCTTGCCACCTACAAATATGCATATATCTACATCTACATGGTATACTCTGCAAATCACATTTAAATGCCTGGCAGAGGGTTCATCGAACCACCTTTATACTATTCATCTCCCATTCCACTCTCGAATAATGCATGGGAAGAAAGAACATCTCAATCCCTCCATTCGAGCTCTGATTTCTCGTATTTTATTCTGATGATCATTTCTACCTATGTAGGTGGGAGTCAACAATATATTTTCACATTCGGAGGAGAACGTTGTTGATTCAAGTTTTGTAAGTAGACCATGTCGCAGCGATAAACGCCATTGTTGTAATGATTCCCATCCCAGGTACTGTAGACATTTTATGGAGTTTATGGCCTTCACGTTTGCTTGATTTATCTTGTAAACAAAGTTTAATGGATACCTTTTCGTAAACATGTGGAAGACTTCACACTTCTCATTATTTAGAGTCAATTGCCAATTTTTACACCATAGTGGTATCTTATTTATATCATTCTGCAGCTGATTTTGATCTTAAGATGAATTTACTAGATGGTAAATGACGGTGTCATCTGCAAACAACCTAAGAGAGCTACTTACATTTTCTCCCAAATCGTTTATGTAAATAAGGAACAGCAGATGACCAATAACACTACCTTGTGGAACGCCCGATATCACCTCTGTTTTAGTCAATGCCTTACCCTCAATTACTACAAACTGTGTCCTCTCTGACAGGAAATCCCCTACCCAGTCGCAAATTTGGGGCGATATACCATAACCACGCAATTTGATTATAGGCCGCTTGTGAGGAACGATATCAAAAGCCTTCCGGAAATCAAGAAATATGGAATCAATTTGAGACCCTTTGTCGATAGCACTCATCACTTCGTGTAAGTAAAGAGCTAGTTGTGTTTCGCAAGAACAATATTTACTAAACCCGTGTTGACCTTGGGTCAACAGATCATTCTGTATAAGATAATTTAAAATATTTGAATATAGGATATGTTCCAAAATCCTGCTGCAAATTGACATCAATGAAATAGGCCTGTAGTTTAGTGGGTTACTCCTACTGCCTTTCTTGAATATAGGTGTGACCTGTGCAACTTTCTAATCTTTTGGTACAGATCCTTCTTTGAGAGAGCGGTTGTATATGGCTGTTAAGTAAGGAGCTATTGCTTCAGCATAATCATATAGAAGTCTAATGGGTATACAGTCCAGACCAGAAGACTTGTTCTTGTTAAGTAATTTTAGTTGCTTCACTACTACGAGGATATCTACTTAAACGTTACTTATTCTGGCCTCTGTTTGTAATTAGAAATCTGGAATATTGGTTTTGTCTTCTTTGGTGAGTGAGTTTCAAAAAGCTATGTTTAGTAACTCTGCTTTGTAGTGTTATCATTGGCAGGATCGCCATTACTATTACGTAGTGAGGGTTGTTGCTGTTATTGTTGTCTTCAGTCCGGAGATTGGTTTGATGCAGCTCTCCAAAATACCCTATCCTGAGCAAGCCTCTTCATCTCCACATAAGAACGGCAACCTACATCTGTGTGAACCTGCTTACTGTATCCATCTCTTGGTCTTCCGCTGCGGTTTTTACCCCACACACTTCCCTCCAATGCTAAATTCACAATTTCTTGATGTCTAAGAATGTGTCCTACCAATCTATCCCTTCTTTTAGTCAAGGTATGTCAAAAATATCTTTTCTCCCCAATTCTGTTCAGTACCTCCTCATTAGTTACGCGATCCACCCACTTAATCTTCAGCATTCTTCTGTAGCACCATATTTCAAAAGCCTCAATCCTCTTCCTGCCCGCACTGTTTATCGTCCATGTCTCACTCCCATACAAGGCAACACGCCATACAAATGCCCTCAGAAAGGACTTCCTTAGGTTTAAATCAATATTCGATGTTAGCAAATTTCTCTTTTTCAAGAACGCTTTTCTACCCATTGCCATTCTGCATTTTATATCCTCTGTACTGCGACAATCATTTGTTATTTTACTGCCCAAGTAACAAAACTCATCTACCTCCTTTATTGTTTTAGTAGCTAATCTAATTCCTTCAGCATCACCTGATTTTCTTACACTGCACTCCATTACCCTAGTTTTGCTCTTGTTGATCTTCATCTTATATGCACCTTTCAGCACACTGTCTATTCCATTCAATTGCTCTTCCAAGTCCTTTCCTGTATCTGACAGAATTACTATGTCGTCAGCAAAACCCAATGTTTTTAACTCTTCACCCTGAACTTTAATTCCTTCACCAAATTTCTCCTTGCTTTCCTTTATAGCTTGCTCAATGTACAAATTGAATAACAATGGAGAAAGACTACAACCCTCTCTTACTGCCTTTCCAACCACTGCATTTCTATCATGCCCTTCAACTCTGACAACCGCTGTCTGGTTTTTGTACAAGTTGTAAATAACCTTACGCTCCCTATATTTTACTCCTGCTTGCTTCAGAACTTGAAAGAGTTTATTCCAATCAAGATTGTCAAAAGCCTTCTCCAAATCTACAAAAGCTAGAAATGTAGGTTTGCCTTTTCTTAATATATCTTCTAGGATAAGCCGTAAAGTGAGTATTGCCTCCCGTGTTCCTACATTTCTCCTGACCCCAAACTGATCTTCCCCGAGGTCGGCTTCTACCAGCTTTCCCATCCTTCTGTATATAATTCGTGTTAATATTTTGCAACCATGGCTTATTAAACTGATAGTTCTGTAATTTTGACACCTGTCTGCATTTGCTTTCTTTGGAATTGGAATTACAATATTCTTCTTGAAGTCGAAGGGTATTTCCCTTGTCTCATACATCTTGCATACCAGATTGAGCATTTTTATGACTGGCTCTCCTAAAGAAATCAGCAGTTCAGACGAAATATCATTTACTCCAGGGGCCTTGTTTCGACTCAAGCCCTTCAGCGCTCTGTCAAATTCTTCTCACAGTATCATATCTCCTATTTCATCTTCCTCCACTCGTCTTCCTTTCTAGAATACAGCCTTCAAGTTTATTTCCTCTGTATAGGCCCTCCATATATTCCTTCCACAGTTGAGCTTTCCCCTCTTTGCTTAGTAGTGGTTTTCTGTCCGAGTTCTTGATGTTCATACAGCAGCTTTTCTTGTCTCCAAATGTCTTTCATTTTCCTTTAGTCGGTATCAATCTTTCCCCTAGTTATGCATTCTTCTGCGGTTCTGCATTTGTCCCGTACCCACTCCTGCTTAGCCAGTCTGCACATCATGTATATCATTTTTCAGACGTCTGTACTCCCTTTTTCCTGCTTCCCTTGCTGAATTTTTATATTTTCTCCTCTCATCAATTAAGTGCAGTATATCCTGTGTTATCCAGAGATTTCTATTAAGCCTTCTCCTTCTGCCTATATGATCCTCTGTGGCCTTCACTATCCTTATCTCTCAGAGCTACCCATTCTTCTTCTACTGTATTACTTTCCCCCGTTTCAGCCAATCCTTGCCTAATGCTCCCACTGAAACTCTCCACCACCTCTGGTTCCTTCAATTTGTCCAGGTTCCATCTCCTAACTTTTCTACCTTTCTGAAGTCTCTTAAGTTTTAATCTGCAGTTCATAACCAACAAGTTATGGTCGGAGTCTATATCAGCCCCTGGATATGTCTTACAGTTTAAAACCTGGTTTCTAAATCTATTCTTTACCATTATAAAGTCAATCTGGTACCTTCCTGTGTCTCCTGGTCTCTTCCATGTGTACAGCCTTCTTTCATGATGTTTGAACCAAGTGTTGGTGATCATCAAATTGTGCTCTGCGCAAAATTCTACCAAGCAATCTCCTCTTTCATTCCTTTTTCTCAGCCCATATCCACCTACTACAATTCCTTCTCTTCCCATTCCTACTACCGAGCTCCAGTCCCCCATCACAATTAAGTTTTCATTTCCCTTAACTTTCTGAATGATTTCTTTTATCTACTCATACATTTCTTCGATATCCTCATCATCAGCCATGCTAGTTGGCATAAAACATGCACAATTGTGGATGGTGTTGGCTTTGTGTCTATCTTTGCTACGATAATGCGTTCACTATGCTGTTCATAGTAACTTACCCGCATTCCTATTTTCTTATTCATTATCAGATCTACACCTGCATTACCACCAACTGATTTTATATTTATGACCTTGTACTCACCTGACCAGAAATCCTGTTCATCCGCCATCGAACTTCACTAATCCCTACCATATCTATCTTTAACCTATCCATTCCTCTTTTCAAATTTTCTAACTTACCTAAGTGATTAAGGGTTAGAACATTCCATGCTCCAACCTGTAGAATGCCTGTTTTGTTTTTCTTGGTGACGACATCCTTCTGAGTAGTCCCCACCCGGAGATCCGAATGGAGGACTATTTTACCTCTGGAATATTTTACCCAAGAAGACACCATCATATATTCATACAGTAGATCTGCATGTCCTTGGGAAAAGTTACAACTGTAGGTTCCCCTCGCTTTCAGTCGTTCTCAGTAACTGCATGGCAAAGCCACATTAGCTGATGTTACAAGGCCAGCTCAGTCAATCATCCAGACTGTTGCTCCTGTAACTACTGAAAAGGCTGCTGTCCCTCTTCAGGAACCACACGTTTGTCCGGCCTCTCCACAGATACCCCTCTGCTGTGGTTGTACCTACGGTTCGGCTATCTGTATTGTTGAGGCACGCAAGCCACCCCACCTTGCAATGTCTGTGGTTCATGAGGGTAGCTCATCTATTTTATTCTTTAGTTCCCCAATATTCTGGTGAAACATGCTAACACTATTTTTTTACTTTAATTTTCTGAGAAACATTTGATTTTTCATTTTTAGCAGCTGCCTGAGCTTCTTACTGGACACTGATCTTAGTCTAAAAAAGAAGTACCTCCATGAATTGCAGTGTCCGCCTTTAAGGACATTGCTATCAACCCAGCTAGTTTCCCCTTCCTTTTCCTATTGAGCTGCAGGCCATGGCTAGTGAAAACTCATCTGTCAATAGCATCAACAGGAACCAAACCTATGTCCGACAGTAGCCACCCTAAACAGTTGATCAATCTCTACATTGACCCTTCAATTGGGGTCTATCATACCGCATGGAAGCAGGCAACAGTCCAACATTTGTCTGGGTCATTGCAGAAGCTATTTTAACCTGGTCACACTCAATACTGTAGCCCCGATCCCTGTCAATACTCTTTCCCACCCCACCCACTATCGTAATATGATCCTCTTTTGTGAAACCCTTACACAAGGAACCTATATCCTCTACAACCTGGCCATATCGGCACCGGGCTTGAAAAAGTTTGTGAGTTGGTACCTGTCACCTTGTTTTTCCTGCAAAATCTGGCCCACACCAGATAGGAACCTACTTTGAAAGATGTGCTGTAGGGATTGTTCATAAAAGTTGAGGAACTAACTTTAACAGTATCTTCTGTAGTGTAGCAAAATGCAGTATGGTCTATCACGTAAAGAAGTCAGGAAACTTCCTTTTGAGTTTGTCAAATTGAATGGAAACATACCCAAGTTTCAGCAGGTTAAGAAAATTTTCCAAAAAGTAGTGACCAGTTTTGGGCAAAATTAAAGTTTGTTCAAAAAGTAACTGTTACTTTTATGAAATGCCATTCCCTAGATGTAGTATTATAGAAAGTAAAATTTGGGTAGTGGCTCTAGGTACATGGCTGTGACCCTATGTATGGCCTTAAGTTCAAGGCTACCTTGTACATAAGGCAAGATTCAAGGAAAAAGAAAACTTTTGAAGTTCATTTTCGATTGAGTTAAAATCCTGAAATTAATCCTGGGGTTTGTGTCTATGAAGTGCCACATTCAGTGACACATTTTACACAAGATAATAAAGTGGCCCTACGTACACTGGTCTCATCTATCAATGTTTTTCTTTGCTTCTGACAAGATAAGTAAATAAAATAATAATGGGAAATTCACTTTCTTTACACAAAAGGAGAACATGCTTGTCCAGTGTGCTACAAATCCATCTGCCCAAACAAACTGATAAAGGATCTAAAAGTGACACCAGATGTTCATAATGACAGTAACTCCCTACAGAAAGAGATCAAAACAGGTTCATGATGAGACCAATCCACTACATAGACATGTTCCAGTAGTCCCAAGACTGAGGTCCTGAATTTTCCTCAATTACGTGTGCAACACTGTGTGCAGCTGAAATTGGAAGATTGGTGATTCTTTCATTAATTATTTAGAAAAAACTGTATTGTTCTCAGAATTTTCAAGTTAAACTTCATACCAATTTAAAATTTTTAAATCATAGTAGATATTTTGTATAACAGATTCTCATATTGAAGAAGGATAAACTTAAATGCTATTCTGTACTCCTTCGAATACAGATCTTAAGTTTTCTTCTTTAACATTAATCACTATTCAAGTCTTCACATTTAATTAAGTAAACAGCAAAGAAAATGAATTCCTTGAATAAATGATAATTTTATTCTCTGTGCCTTATAACAAATAGTCCTATTTACAAACAGTAAGTTGTACAATTCACATTTGAAAGGAAAGATACATTCACTCTTATCTGCTTGCTCTCACTAACAGGTGGAGCTCTTGGAAAAAAGTGGAAAACATACAGAGACAGTAAAACCTTTTTCTATGCTTTTGTTAATAGTCATCATTTTGTATAAATGAGATCCAACTGGTTGTGGTGTGAATGTCACATGTTTTTATGTAATTAACATGATTGTGTTTGTAAAAAAACAAACAAAAACAGTCTTATAAGTGCACAAATATTAAAATCCTAGTTATCAGTTTCAAAATAATTCACAATATAGTCACAATGTTTTAAACATATCTAACAATGAATGCTGATTTAATGCTTTACATAAAAAGCTGGAAAAATCTATTTGACAGTAGCGGAATTTGAAGGATGAAATTCAGTATCAAGAGTACACACAAACTTTATCTGACCACCACTCACCCCCAGAGATAACATAATTCTAGAGAAAACTATTACGACTAATCTTTTAACAGTTGTATGAGAAAATCACAGTTTTGTATGTGATAGATATAATGAGACACGTGAAACATTACTAAATGCCTTTTCCAGAGACTAACTAGAACATATAACTTTGGAAACCATTCACAATAAAAATTTATTAGAAACAATGGCAACACAAGACCTGATCTCTCTGAATATGTTATTTAATCATTCATCCAGAGATCATTAGATCTGTCATAACACAATGGAAACACACTTTCACACAATAGGCTCACCTGTAGATGGGGATACCGCCCGTCAGCTTTGACCCAAGACGTCATCGCAGCCCGGTAGTTTTGAGGTGCATGCGTGTTTGTAGAAGACGTGAGTCATTATGTGGTGGTTAAGTTAAAAAGGATAGTTTGTTTACAAACAAAACAGATTATTATTTTGTGTTCAAAAGTGTTCTGTAGCTTCTCTCTGATGGTTAGGTGTAGGTTAACCGAGAGATTTTTTTTTTTTTTTTTTTCCATATGTGAGCGCCAAAGGCGCTATTTTTTTGGCTAAGACCTGTGATCGATGGTACATTCTGTTATCTATAATAACTACAGATTATTTGTATTAAGATATCCCATATACTAGTTTTCTGACATCTTGATGTCGCCATGGGTCAAAGCAGACGGGTGGTATCCCAGTCTACAGTTTTTCCACAAAATATACACACACACACAATATAAATTTTAAGAAGATGTAGGCAATGGCCTTCCTGAAGGAAACATTTCAGCATTAGCGTGACGTGATTTCTTAAAACAATGGGCAGCCTACATCCAGATGAACAAACAGGGCAATTCCATCTCCTTGAATATGTGGAGAGTGTCTCAAAAATTGCACTGCCTAATGTGGATGGTAATTTAACAATGCTTTTTTCAGATTAAAATGCCACTTAGGTGATGATGGCTTCTGCTTGACATGTATATGTTGGTAGCTGCACAATAAAAGATGGGAAATGAAGGCAGCAAAATCGGGAATGGTTTTGTGACAATCAGTAAGAATGTTATTACATTTTACACTTTGGAAATGATTAAGCAATGTGGATATAAATATGTTTTTATGAGTAAGTTAGGAGGGCAAAATTGTGACATTTTTCAACTTTTACAATAAATTATAGTCAAAATGTTATAACTGCTCATTTCACCTGCAGAAAATCAAGCTGCACTAAATGGGTACCTACCTGCCTAATGACAAATTCAAAAGTTCTGACATATTCATAGACAATAGCTTAATATTCCTGACAACCCACAGTGTGAAGGAAACTGGAAGAAGCCTTGGCTTTAAAAGATGCAGCTCCTTAACACTTGTACTTTTTTACTGGGAATAAAGCGTTCAGTTGCAATAAATCTGTTTATTAATCACAGATCAATTTTGGCAAGGTACCTTGCCATCATCAGTTTCATATATACAAAATAAGAAAACAGGATCACATAATCAGTACATAACATAAAAGTATGTCACATCTATTTTTACATAACAAGATTGTAAACTTTATAAACGTGCCGTAGTTATGTTTCGCAAGCTGCTGTTTAAATTAAAGTGGTACAAGTTTACAATTTACCAACTGCAGTGCTACTGTTTACTATAATAAACTTATACCACTTGAATTTAAACAGTAGCTTGCGAAACATACCTATGGTACATTTATATGTTTACAATATTTTTATGTAAAAATTGATGTGACATACTTTTATTTTATGTACTGTTTATGAGATCTTGTTTTCTTATTTTGTAAATATGACAGTGGTGATGGCTAGTTGCTATTCTGAAATCTATCTGTTAATAAACAGATTAATTGCGACCGAAAGCTGTTTTATTCCAAGAAATTATATCAATGATCACTGTGCACAACAATTCAGTTATATATCTAACAAGGGTGATGATAATAAATCAACAGTATAAAATATGTAAAGAAATATAAAATGTAGATGGCACTTTGGACAGAAGAAATTGTTGGAGAAGATTTTTAAAAAAGTACATCAAGAACCAGTCTTTAGATGGATGTGAAATTTGTTTAACTATGCAGCTTGGACTGGAAGTCCGTTACGTGATAACCAGAAATCATTACTCCTCAATTAAATGCACTCAGTTTCCATTTATTAGAAAAAGTGTTACATCCATGTAGTGACTGGTTCTCGCTGTACTTTCACCATTCTCAATCTGGTAGCAATTTTGGCTTAAGTCAAGATCAGGTCACATCACCACCCTGCTCTGTTTCACAGCATAAATCAAAAGTTGACAATGTCTCTGCTTGTACATATATCAATCAGATGGTAGCCAAGGAAAACAAAGTGCTTGTATTGAAATTGATATAGGACTGAAACATGGACAATAAATAGTGTGGGCAGGAAGAGGATAGAGGCTTTTGAAATATGGTACTATGGAAGATTGGGTGGGTGGATTGCGGAACTAATGAGGCTGTACTGAACGGAATTGGAGAGAAAAGGAATTTCTGGCATATCTTACCTTGACTAAAAGAAGGGATCGATTGGTAGGACACATTCTTAGATATCAAGGATTAGTCAATTTAGCATTGGAGAGAAGTGTGTGTGTGGGGGGGGGGGGCGGGGGGGGGGGTGCAGAGAGAGACCAAGAAGTGAATAAAGTAAGCAGATTCAAATGGATGTACATTACTGTTCTTATGAGGAGATGAACAGGCTTGCTCAAGACAGTAGAGTGGACAGCTGCATCGAACTATTCTCCGGACTGAAGACCACAACAACATGGTGACAGTCCGATCTGTAGTGTAAAGTCAAGGTTAGGTTAAGAAGCAACAATTTGGTTGAGCTGGAGATGCCAATGAACGTGAAAGCAGAAAACTGAATGATGTTGTTGTGGTCTTCAGTCCGGAGACTGGTTTCATGCAGCTATCCACAACACCCTATTCTGAGCAAGCCTCTTCATCTCCACATAAGAACGGCAACCTACATCGATCTGAATCTGCTTACTGTATCTATCTCTTGGTCTTCCTCTGCAGTTTTTACCCCACACACTTCCCTCAAACGCTAAATTAACAATTCCTTTATGTCCAAGAATGTGTCCTACCAATCGATTCCTTCTTTTGGTCAAGATATGCCAGAAATTCCTTCCCTCCCCCATTCTGTTCAGTACCTCCTCATTAGTTACACGATCCACCCACCTAATCTTCAGCATTCTTGTGTAGCACCAAATTTCTAAAGCCTCAATCCTCTTCCTGTCCGCACTGTTTATCGTCCATGTTTCACTTCCATACAAGGCAACACTCCATACAAATGCCTTCAGAAAGGACTTCCTTAGGCTTAAATCAATATTCGAAGTTTACAAATTTCTCTATTTCAAGAACGCTTTTCTACCCCTTGCCATTCTGCATTTTATATCCTCTGTACTGCAACCATCATTTGTTATTTTACTGCCGAAGTAACAAAACTCATCTACCTCCTTTATTGCTTCGTTACCTAATCTCACTCCTTCAGCATCACCCGATTTTCTTAGACTGCACTCCACTACCCTAGTTTTGCTCTTGTTAATGTTCATCTTATAAGCATCTTTCACCACACTGTCCATTCCGTACAACTGTTCTTCCAGGTCCTTTGCTGTATCTGACAGAATTACTATGTCATCGGCAAAACACAATGTTTTTAATTCTTCCCCCTGAACTTTAATTCCTTCTTCAAATTTCTCCTTGCTTTCCTTTATAGCTTGCTCAATGTACAAATTGAACAGCATTGGAGAAAGGCTACAACCCTGTCTTACTCCCTTTCCAACCACTGCATCCCTTTCATGCCCTTCAACTCTGACAATCACTGTCTGGTTTTTGTACAAGTTGTAAATAACCTTACGCTCCCTATATTTTACTCCTGCTTGCTTCAGAACTTTTTTATTCCAATCAACATTGTCAAAAGCCTTCTCCAAACCTACAAAAGCTAGAAATGTAGGTTTGCTTTTTCGTAATCTATCTTCTAGGATAAGCCGTAAAGTGAGTATTGCCTCCCGTGTTCCTACATTTCTCCTGAACCCAAACTGATCTTCCCCGAGGTCGGCTTCTACCAGCTTTTCCATCCTTCTGTATATAATTCGTGTTAATATTTTGCAACCATGACTAATTAAACTGATGGTTCTGTAGTTTTCACACCTGTCTGCACCTGCTTTCTTTGGAATGGGGATTATAACATTTTTCTTAAAGTTTGAGGGTACTTCACCTGTCTCATACATCTTACACACCAGGTGAAACAGGTTTGTCATGGCTGGTTCTCCCAGAGACTTCAGTAGCCCTGAGGGAATATCATCTACTCCAGGGGACTTAGGTCTTTCAGTGCTCTGTCAAATTCAGCTCTCAGTGTAGTATCTTCTATTTCATTCTCATCTACTTCTTCTCCCCTTTCTACAATATTGCCGTTCATTTCCTTCATAGAGCCTCTCTATATACTCTTTCCACCTTTCAGCTTTCCCTTCTTTGCTGAGACATCAATTCTGATTGGCTGTCTTCACTTCCCATCATTTATTACACAGCTACATCTACACAAAGCAGAAGACAATGTATCCTAAACAGCATTTTATCCTTTTTCCAAAAAATAGTTTCGTTCTTCTTCACTGCATTAATCAAGGACGCCCCACAGACCTCTTAGGAAACAGATCACATTAGTAAAATTAACATACCCGTATCCCTCATGCATCTCTTTCCCTCAGTCCACTGGAAAAGATTAACGAGTGTTAAAGTACCAATGACAATGGGGCGGTAGTATTAACAATGATTAGTTAAAAGTACGAAGAACAGCTAAAACAGTAGGAGGATTTGCAGTGAAAGTAGATGAAGGGAACCAAATTTTTATCTATATTTAAAAGTTAGCTATTTGTCTAAGTACTGACAGACTTTTCTCTTTAACCGCCCACTGCTACACACTCCTGGTTGTGGTGATATATTTTTATATATTTGTACTTTCACTTTTGTCTATTGCTGTAATAGCTTAACGATGACAATATTTTATTTCTCATCGAAAGTAAACAATGGTTAGTTAGGAGTTCCCTTTAAGTCGTGTCCTCACAAATAACTAAAACGTACTTTATATGTATACCGCGAGAGCTAATATCAAAGCCTGCATGTAATCTGATGGAGAAAAAACTTCTGAACGGTATCACTGGAAATAATTTTAGTTTTACAAAAAAATCCTTATGTCAATATTGATATTTTGGAGGCGACAAAGTTATTTATAACAGAAGGAATAACCAAGCTAACAGCTCTTAATTGAAACTACGCATCAAATGCAGTTAAATGCACCGACATGCAACTTTATTCCAAAAACTGTTGCAATTCAGAGATCCATAGACAGTACCGAAATACTTGTTTTCTGCAAAATATACTAATAATAACTAATAAAACTTATTCTAAAGCAGTAAGTTACGTCTTCCGAAAGTAACATAAGTTGTGCAATTTTACCTTAGCACCAAAACATTCAACGACACAACCCCACGTCACTGACAGATCATACCTGTCAACATATAGACAACAACAAACACCAGGACAGAGAGATTTTAGGTGCAACAGTTTTTTGCGCCAGTGTAATGGCTCACTTCATAAATATCGATACTGTAAAGGTCGTGTAAATACGCTACTGCAAGTCACATTTTTGAATTAAAACACTTATTAAGTAATCAATTTATTAATTATTATTAATCCATGATTATGAGCGCCGGATATTTATAAAACGTAAAATATGGTAACTGGCAACCGAACTTTACACAGCATTTATCAATTTTAAAAATATTTTGTCTCATGTAAATAACTTTAACAATCTTTGAACGACTAGTGTGAAAAATATGTGCTGTAGTAGCACCTACAGTTTTTCGAGCAAAGAACTATCATTTACAACATAAAATATTATGAACAGAACTATTCTGTTAACTCAGTACGGTACTTCATTATGTGTTAAATATTACTTCTTCCACAAAATATAGAGTGTCGGTAACCACGTAAAATGGTGCCTGTACTGCACTAGCGAATTGAATTGGTATGTTAGTTGGAGGAGACGTGTATTCTACTAACCACCTGTTGAGCTATGATCTACAGAGTAAAGATGTAAACATGTAAAATTTCTGTACCCGTTCAGAATATCGTTAGTTGTTTTTAAAGGCCAATTCACACTGTCCGTCACGTCACGTCACGTCACCGTCCGTCAGAACATTCCGCAATGTATTTCTAATGGCGGCATTCACACTGTCCGTCACCGGACCGTCACGTCACGTCAACGTCCGTCAAGCTTTCTCGAGAAGAATGTTTTGACGGAACGGCCGTCTGCTAACATCGGAAGTTAACCTATTTTCGTCACGCGAATTACATGTTGCAGTTGACGATTGCACTGTTTATATGGAAATGTGTCTTATTCATCGTTGTGTTGATGTTATACCTCGTTTTAGCGGTAAATCTCAAATGTTTCATGACGACTTAAATATTTTTGTCAACTAAGTGTCCCCCTAAAATCGAGGTCGGTTATCTGAAACCAAAAAAATGGTTTATGTTACGTAACAATGTAACAGAAACAACTGAAGCAAACTGTTTATTTGAATAAGTTTGTAATTTGATTACGGATTTTTCATTAAATAACACTTTAAATGAAAATGTCGGTTCTAATGAAAGACAAAAATTCAGTTGTTTACGACGGTGTTAACAATGTCAGCGAGCAAATCGTAACGGTTAAAGTATACAGGCGCTATTTATGCTCTTACAAATATGGTTTGATGTCTTCATATGTTTATTTTTTCGCTTGAAAATAGATGTCGATGTTTTGAAATGTTGTTTCTGTTCCCATTAAGTTGGCCAAAAACATACACTGTAAAGTTTTCTTTGGCCGTTAATAACATTTAGCGTTGTTGTTCCCCCTTTCTAGTATTCAACTATGACTTTCTACATAACAGATCGCCACTTATAACCTCACTTTCAACATCGCGTATTGAGATGGACGAATTGACGTGACGGACACGGACGGACAGTGTGAATACAACTTGACGTGACGGTTCCGTGACGTGACGTTGACGTGACGGACAGTGTGAATTGGCCTTAATTCAATGACCTGACTTTGAAGGTCACTGCTATAGTCTCTTCCGCAAATATATCACTCCTCATAAACTAGCGTAACATGTTCAACATGGGACCTGTTAATTTGTTGACTAATATCTATATACGTACATAACATGGCTAATTTTACTCAATCGTGTGAGTCCAGGGATGGTTTAAACGGTGACAAAATATGGAAAAGAGGAAAATCGGGAAAAAGTGAAACAGTTTTTTCCAGTGAGCTCAGTGGCGCAACCAGGATTTTCTTTTTTTTTTTTTTTGGGTGGGGGGGGGTGGGTGGGGGGTCACTCATATATAATGATATGACATTGAGTGCTGAGGCACACACATATTACATACATACATACATGTATGGATGCATACTTGCATATACATTGATTTGATTTGATTTCATTTTCTCAGGGAAGCCAAAACAGTCTTGGTCCAACCCGCCACTGCCCGCACCGAAACTAAGTTTATTGTGCGGTATCGCTCCCTGTATATCTAGTAAAGCCAACCAATGTCCTTGAACAGTGCAAAGAGTCTCTTTACCAGTTCTTTATTAGACACAATTTCTTCGGGTCTGGTTGTCCCAAATGTTCTGTACCTTTTACTCTCCAATGCAATGCATTCGAAGACTAGATGTGATGCAGTTTCATCACTGTCATCACAGATCCTACATTTAGGGTCCTCTTCTGTTATTCCCATTGTATGTAGGTGTTTTTTGAAATTCCCATGGCCTGTCAGCAACCCAACCATGAGTCTAATCTCTCTCCTGGATTCCAGAGATTCTTTTAAAACATGGCTTTGGCATCATTACCTTGCCATGTTTTTGTTGGTAGAATTTGGTCTAATATTCTACGTGCTATCTTCTGAGCCAGTTACGTAGCTCCAATTTGATCATTGCCTTGGTGATTGTCAGGACAGGTTCCGGTCCAATAAATGGAGTCTCTGCCCCCATCCTGACTAATCTGTCGGCATGTTCATTGCCACTGATCCCCGAGTGGCCAGGGACCCAAAACAGGTTTACTCTATTGCTTTTCCCTAGCTCCACCATTACCCTGTGACATTCTGCAACAATTTTAGACCTTGTTGTAGGAGCTGCCAGTGATCTCAGGGCTGCCTGGCTGTCTGAATAAATATAGATGCTACGATCTTTGTAGCACCTAAGCAAATTCTCCTCCACAAGCGCCCTGATGGCAGTGATTTCGGCCTGGAATACTGAGGCCAGTTTCCCTAGAGAGATGACGCCCTCCAGTCTTGGCTGCAACCTGTATATCCCAGTCCCAACGCCTTGGTCTGATTTTGACCCATCAGTGAACCAGACAATATCCCCTGTACGGTGTCGAACTATTTCCTCCCATTGCTCCCTACTTCCAATTGTTATATTGAAAGGCTTGTTGAAGTAGTATGGCGTTATAATACAGTCGGCTGGCATTTCCCCAACCTTTCCTATATTTACCTCACTCACTATTTTAGTGTGTGATTCTGGATATCCCGAAGAGTTCCAGCTTTTGCCAGTTTTGAGTCTGTATTCAACAGCCACTGCCTCCATCTTGACCCAAAGTTGTAATGGGGGCATATCCAACATGGTTTCCATCCCAGCAGTTGGTGTGCTGCTAATTATGCCTGTTATGGCTAAGCAGGCTAATCTCTGCACCTTACCAAGCTCCTTAGCAGCAACCTGCTGTTCTACCTTCTTCCACCACATGACCGCCCCTTAGGTGATCCTGGATCTAATCACCGTGGTGTATATCCAGTGCATACCCTCGGGGCTCAGGCCCCAATTTTTGCCACAAGCTCTCCTGGTACATACCAAAGTACCTTTTGCCGTGGAGCAAATATTCGTAATGAGGGGGGTCCATGTCAGTTTCTCATCTAAGGTAACCCCTAGATATTTCACTGTCCCCTTCACAGATAGCGCTTCATTGAAAAGCTTTAGATTCCAACTTGAATGCTGTATATGCTTCTTTGTGAATGGTACAACAACAGTCTTCTTAGGACTAACCCCCAGATCCTGTTTTCTGCACCAGTCTTGCACAATGTCCAACGCACCTTGTGCCATATTCTCGACTGTGTCAGCAAATTTGCCAAGTATTACTATGACAAGATCATTTGCATATCCTTGGCAAAAGTACTGCCTAGAGTTTAATTCTCCAATGAGATCATTCACCACTAGATTCCACAATAAAGAGGAAAGAACTCCTCCTTGCGGGCAACCCCTAGTGGTGTTGATTACCATTTTTTCATTCATCATGGTAGCCTCTACCTTTCTTCCACTGAGCATGGCCCTAGTCCACCTACGTATAGTGGTCTCTAGGTCATGCACCTCTGCTGCCCCAACCATGGAATCGAAGGTCGTGTTGCTAAAAGCCCCCTCGATGTCCAGGAAGATACAGAGGGCTATTTCCTGAAAGTGTAGTGCTTTCTCCACCTTCCCAACGAGTTGGTGGAGAGCTGTCTCACATGATTCACCTGGCTGATATGCATATTGGTTTCAATGTAGAGGAGCCCTCCTTTCTCCAACATGCACATTAACCAGCTTTTCCAATGTCTTAAGAATTGGTCTCATATCCTTAGCCTTGGTATGATCAATTCTCCCTGGTTTTGGAATGAAGACAACCTTCACTGCCCTCCAGGTTGCTAGGCTTACCCTGAATGACCTGCATAGGAATCTAATAAAATTTTCTCCCACTTGTTGCAGGAGAGCTGGAAAGATTCCATCGGGGCCAGGTGACTTGAACAGTTGAAATGTTCCCACCGCCCATCGTACCTTACTGAAATTGACACACTCCTTGGCCAAATCCCAGTCCTCTTTGCGAATTCCTGGGAACCATTGTCTCTCAGGAATCGCATTCTGATCTGAGTTATCCACCAGAGTATATTGAGGAAAGTGAGTCTTGAGGAGCAGTTCCAGCGTTTCATGTGCTGTCTTTGTATAATCCCCCTCCTCCTTCCTCAATGTTCCTCCTGGATTAGTTGGTACCCTAGTGAGGATTTTATGAAGTCTCGATTGAGTAGCCGTGCCCTCCACTTCCTCACAGAATACCTTCCAGGATGCCTCCTTTGCCCGTCTGATGGCAAGGTTGTAATTATCAAGGGCCTCACGATACTTTGCCCATTCGTACCTGTTTCCTTTGCATTTCCAGGTTATTATTCAACCAAGGCACCCTCCTATTTGTGCACTTCTCGGTGATTGAGCAGTTGTCCTGGTATGAGTTCACTATAGCAGAGGATATGGCCTCTGTTACTTCCTCAAACTCTGCTGGATTCCTTATCGAAGTTTTAATTTCCGATAGGCTGAAGTCAAGGTCTCTCCTATATGTCTCCCAGTCCGTTTTCCTGGGATTCCTATAGGCCATGGTCTGTCTGGTTCCCATTTCAACCTTGAATTTAATATACACGTGATCTGATGAGGATGGCTCCAGGACAACATGCCACTGTTTGACGTAACTTCCCATCATCATGGAACCAAAAGTTATGTCAATTACTTCTTTCCTTCTACTATTCCTGAATGTAGGTTCATCACCCCTATTCAGGATCTCCAAGTTGTTAGATAGGAGAAATTCAAGAAGGTGCTCACCTCTACTGTTGGTGTCCATGCTGCCCCACGATAGATTGTGGGCATTGGCATTACATCCCACCAACAGTTCATCACCTTGCTGTTGGCAGGCTTCCGTCAGTCTCCTCGCTTATAAAGGAGGAGGAGAGCTGTCTTCGTAAGGAAGGTATGCTGAGGTCAAAACAATTTACCTCGTGATACCTTCCTCACGTTGCTGCATCCTGATGGTCACCAGGTCCCTGGAACAAAAATCCATCATTGGTATGAAAGGTATTCCATTTCTAACATAAATGCATGTTCTGGAGTTTTTTTAGATTTCTAGCATAAATCAGCTTACCTCCAGTACCACCGAGGCCCGATATACCCCCTTTGTATAAATAGGGTTCCTGTCTCCCCAGGCGACGGCTCAGGGCAGCAGTGGCCCCTCTACTGTGCTGCAGGTTTATCTGCAGCACTTTCAGTCCCCACTTGCTGCCATTATTGCCTTTAAGGTCTTTGATTACCCTGTCGGCGACCTGTGAGAACCCTAAAAACAGTTTCAAGCCTTGCTCTCGCATTTCCTTCAGGGACTTCTCTCCGACCTCCACCACCAGGGTTCGTCCTTCCAGAACGACCTTTTGGTTAATTGCCCTCCAATCCTCTGTCGAGACATCCTTAAGGATCTTTGGTACCCACATTGATACCTTTGCTGTATTCAAGAGTTCGGCTGCTGTCTCGACTAGCAGCTTCGCATCCTCCCACGGGGATATCATGAGCACCTTGTCCTTAAGCCATTCTGCTGAGTGCTCCCCCTCACAGACGAAAATGAGGTCACCGCAATCTAGATAGACCCTCCTGAATTTAGGTTCTGGACCAGCGTCCCCCCAATCTCTTCAAAGAGTGCCATCTGCATGAGCTCCTCCTGCTGTGAGGTGATGCTCACCAGTGGGTATCCTTCTTTGACAACCGCCATTCTAAAGACCGAGACTGCGGTACTATAGGTCCGTTTCCCTACTTCCTGCCTCAGCCTTTTAGGATCACGCTTGTCCAGAGGGGAGGGAGTCTTAAATTCCTCCCTAACCCTCTTGCCACCTGTCTTTGAGGCAGTTTCTTTTTACCAAAAGTAAATGTATTGAATAAAAAATTGGTACCTGCTGTCGTAATTTTGAGCTGATTTGATTAATCTAATGATTCTACCAATCAATATTTAAGTACGAAACATCGTGTTACAACCGTTTTCACTGTATACGTTAGCTTAAAGCTTACTAAAAGGTATCGTCCGAGAGTCCGACGACCGGCATTTTCGATAATTCGGCACCTGTTCGGTCCCGAACGTGCCGAACTATCGGTCTTTTACTGTAACGTAATTAACAAAAAAAGAAAAAAAATACCTATGACATTTCGGGGGGGGGGGGGGGGGGCAGGGGCCCAGTGGGCCTATAGCAAGTTGCGCCTATGAGTGAGCTATCAATACCATTCGTCCAACTGCGATAAAATTTTGAACATTCCATTTTGTTCGCAGGAGAGCTTCTGTGAAGTTTGGAAAGTAGGAGGCGAGGTACTGGCGGAAGTAAAGTTGAGGCAGCATCATAAATCGTGTCGGGATAGCTCAGTCGATAGATCGCTTGCCCGCGAAAGGCAAAGGTCCCAGGTTCGAGTGCCGGTTCTGGCACACAATTTTAATCTGCCAGGAAATTTCACTTGTGTATGGCTTTAAAGGACAAGGTTTGTATGAAATAATTTTTTTGGAAAATTTACCGGAAAATTGGAATGTTTGAGAAAAAGTGAAAGTGCAATTTGTTTTTGATTGAATTCAGCACTATAACAGACTATTCGCACGGCGTAGTGGGATAATTCTTTTTTTGTTTTGTTCATTATGGTCTTGGAAAAGTTTTCAGTAAAAAAGAAGAAAAAAAGGGAGAGTTAAAATGGGAAGTCGCAACATTCGAACCAAGTTCCTTTTTCAATGTGTTTCTAAATGTACTCAACACTATAAGTTGCAATTGCGATAAAATTTTGATCATGTGATGTTTAACAAAAGATGGACGTTTTTATGAACTAAAAATTTGGAAAAGTTACCGAACATTGGAAAATTCGGAAAAAATATAAAGGGATTTTTCTGTGAAATATCAATACCATTCACTTGAAAATTTTGCACATTCGATGTTCAAAGCGAGAGGAAGTTTTGAGTGAAGTAAAAGTTTGGAATAGTTCGCCAAAAATAGGAAAATTTATGGAAAACTGATAGGTACTTTTGTTGTTTTGCCGTTCTACCAACTTTTTACAAAAGGGACAAAGCATTTTTTAAAAAATAATTATAAATTCTGAAAAATGGTTAAGAAGTCTAAGAGTAAATAGCTTTTCCAGAGAGTAATTATTGTTAGAAATTTCGCTTTATATACTTCATATAAAAAATCTTGAATTACACACTTTCTAAAGTATCTTATCCGGTACTTCAGCACTCAAGCTATCTCCACACCAGATTTCATCACAATAGATTCAGTGGTTTATGTAATGATATATAGCCAAATCTGCGGTGTCGCACAGTGCGCGCCACGTACTTTAGCTGCGTGCTGCCATGCAAGCAGGGCGTGGCGTTCTTACGACATTGGCCACGAGTATCCTCTGCTGCAACCCCGCTCGTGGCCACCACTGAACGGCAGGGCCACTTGGCTATAGGATAGGCACTAGAGAACACTCTCATCAGTAGGCAGGCCTCTACATAGCAAAACTATGTATCTGCATTCCACTAGTCTACAGTTAACAAAGCTAAGTATTGTACTCTCTCTACGAAATATATATCTCGTTCTAATTTAGCTTAGTGTTTCTAGTTTCTGCTGTCCCACTGGCTGGTCACCTCCGAATCTGTACCTGCACACTCGTGCATCCTATTTCCCTGTATTGGTCTCTCTCTATTTGGCCACCAACACCTAGGACAACCGGTGGCAACAAGACACTAAAGTGGCGACGACGATGGGACGCAAAAGTGGCGACAAAGAGCGATAGCAGAACCTTGGACCAGCCAGACAGCAGCAGTCAGCGCACGCAGAAATTGCTCGCGCCTACCCACCCTTATTATAAGATTTTTGCTGGAACATATTCTGTTACGTGTTTTTGTGGACTTCTTTGTTGCAGAGAGCCTTCTTCCACATTGCATTTGTGTTTTGTTCTAATTTTCTTGTATGCGTGGCGCCTAATCGGTCAGCATGGCCATTACCTCGAACCCAAACTTAATGGAAATTATTCAGCTACAGACGGCGCAAATCATGCAACTACTCCAAGCGGTGTCCCAGTTGACGGCGCAGGCAACTCAACAACAGCCGTCACATCAGCCGCCCACACCTGCCGCCGCACAGCTCCCTACGTTTCACATGTACGACGAACGTGAGGAAGAATGGAGCGATTACTTGGAGCAATTTCAAGAACTCGTCGCGGCTCATATCAACTTACAGGTCAGACTGTCAAGCATTTGTTCCTCTCAGTAGTGGGCACCAAGACCTTCGAGTTACTGCAGAAACCTTTCCCCCACGCATCTCCTCGTGATCTAGATTTTGAGCAATTCGTAGCTACACTGAATGCTCATTACGAGAGAAAATCTCGTAGCTGGGGCGCGGTACCGATTTTTCAGATTGAAAAAATCACCGGAACAGTCCCATCAAGAATGGATTAAGGAGTTGAAGGGCTTAACCCACAAATGTAAATTTACTTGCTCTTGTGGACTTTCTTATAGTGACGTTATGTTGAGAGACGCTATCACACAGAACATTCAGGACCCCAGTATTAGGGCAGCGATTCTGAAACAGTCTGACTCCTCATTAGATAGTGTACTGCAGCTTATTGAAGCGCATGATACTTTTGATTTAGCAGATGTAGAAATGCAAAGCCACTGTGTTCACTCAGTGCACCGCAACGGACGCTTTCCTAGTCACAGTTCTCAGTCTAGCCCAAGTGATTCTTATTTTTCTACCAGCCGTGCTGAACAGACAGTGAACAGTAGCCAGTGTAAAAGCGCGACACAAAAGTCGCCCCGTCGTGTTAGACAAAGTTATTTGACCATCAAGCGCCGACGTTCTTTGCAGAAAAATGTTCGTAAATCTTGCCCCCAGTGTGTATCTCGCCACAAACGTGTGCAGTGTCCTAGTCGCAATGCCATCTGTTATCAATGTGGCAAATCAGGACATGTACAGACAGTGTGTATGCAGAATAAAAACTTAAAGAACGGTACTGTTAGGAACAGTGCTTCGCAGAGTGCGAGAACGGTTCATGCTGTCAATGTTATACAGGCTGTGGATTTGGACAGGGTTTCTCTTGAGTCTCAAATGCAAGGACGTTCGTCTGTGCCTCCTGCAAAACTATGTAGTGAACCACATCGCAAGGGCCATCGAGCGCGTAAAACTGTGTAACGGATAGAGTTTCGGGACAAGCAAAATGACTCTGTATAGTGCAATCCTGTAGTTGTAATAGTGCCCAGTACTGTGTAGTTAGTGTCAGTAGACTTGGTGTAGCTACTCAAAGTAATTTCAATGAAGTAGCAGGTGAATCTGCAGTAGCCTCGCATTGCGCGGACGCTGATCCGGCGGTAGTGCCATCTAGTGACAGTGATATTAAACTGCTGTGTGCCGATTCTGCGGCGCTTCCTTCCATACGCAGCCCGCGCATGCGCCAGTGCAGAAAACAAACTGTAGTAGACGTTGCCCACATTCACGCACCTGTCGAGCGCCACAAGCAAAAACTTTTTGTGACTCTTTCCATAGAAAATAAGACTGTGCAATTTCAGCACTGGTTCCGCTGTCACATTAATGAATAAAGCCACTTATGAACTTCTGGGGTCGCCAAAACTGTCGCCGTCTCAAGAAGTGCTCACAGTGTACACAGTAAAAAATATTCCCATGCTGGGAACGTGTAGCCTGCCCGCCTCTTTTCAAGGTGTTGCCAAAACTGTCGCTTTTGTTGTTCTTCAGGCCAAATCTACACAGAACAATTTTGGACTAGATGCATTCGACTTGTTTGGCTTATCAATTCAAAGAGATGTGCTTCAAATTTCGCCAGTAGTGCCTCAGGACAAAATAAATGCATTGCATGAAAAATACAGTGACTTGTTTTCGCAGGAACTCGATTGTGCAAAAGACTTCGTGGCACATGTAACTTTAAAAGAATCTGCAGTACCAAAATTTCGTAAAGATAGACCAGTGCCTTTCGCCCTTCGGGATAAAGTTGCTGAAGAAGTTAAACGTTGGCAGGATAGGGGGGGGGGGGTGATTTCTCCTGTTTCTGTGAGTCAGTGGGCCTCGCCTTTAGTGATTCTAACCAAGCCAACAGGAACACTTCGTCTCTGTGTGGACTTCAAATCGACAGTGAACAGTCAAACAATTGTAGACACTTATCCTCTGCCCCGTCCTGAGGAACTAATGGACAAATTATGACAGTCTCGCTTCTTTTCTAAGATTGATTTAGCAAAGGCATAATTACAGATTCCGCTCGATGACGAGTCAAACAAGTTTTTCGTCATTAATATTCACATGGGCCTTTTTCAATTTCAATGCCTACCCTTTGGCAGTTCTTCCGCCCCCGCTATTTTCAGCGCTTTTTGGAACAGCTGACAGTGTCTGTACCGTGCTGCTCGAACTATTTAGATGATATTGTGCTCTCAGGATGCACAGTTGAACATTTACCAAACCCGGAGTGTCTTTTCAAAGTGTTGACTGCAGCAGGTCTTTGTTGTAATAAAGCAAAGTGTCGTTTTTTCAGACTGAAATAGAGTACCCAGGCTATGTGATTAATGCCCAAGGAATCCATCCCTTACAGTCACATCTTCAAGCAATCAAATACTTGCCTCCTCCTCAGAATGTGCACAAATTGCAAGCTGTAATGGGAAAGCTGAACTATTACTTCAGATTTATTCCCAATGCCTCTAAGATTGCAGCTCCACTGCATCACTTACATAAGAAGAATCTTCCTTTTGTATGGTCTAAAGATTGCCAAGTTGCCTTTGAAAAATTAAAGTCTGCACTACTCAGTGATGCATGTTTGATTCCATGTGACCCACAGAAGCCTGTAGTGCTAGCAGTGGATGGCTCGTCTTACGGTCTGGGCGCAGTATTGTCACATTGTATTGGATCTCACGATCGTCCTATTGCCTCTGAATCCAAGCTACTGACGCCAACGCAACAGGATTACAGTCAGAAAAGGAGGCCTTAGCAATCATTTACGGCGTCACAAAGTTTCATCATTATCTCTATGGCAGAAAATTCTGTTTGTTGACAGACCACAAGCCTTTCATGTCGTTGTTCACACCCACATGCCGCCATGAACGGCACAAAAGCTTCAGAGATGGTCCTTGATACTGTCAAATTATCAGTATGAGATTTTGTAACGACCCACCACTCAACATGCCAACGCGGACACACTTTCCTGACTTCCGGTTGGCCAGGATGTGTTTTTGATTGTTCAGAAATGGCATGTTGTCAGAGACTCCAGAGATGCTTCCACTATCGCAGGCTTCCCTTTGAACTCTCGTCGGGTTGCACAGGAAACAGCTGCTGATGCGGACTTAAGTGTGGTAGCACGTTTTGTTCGCTCTGGGTGGCCTGCCAGAGCCAAAGACATTGATCGGCCTCTGGTTCGACGTTATTTTGCACAACGTCATGCATTATCTTTAAGTCAGGGTGTTCTGTTGTTACATACCGACAACGACCAAACAAGAGTGATTGTTCCTCGTTCCCTGCAACGAGAAGTGTTAAGTCTCCTGCATCAAGGACATTGGGGTATTCTTTGGACGAAGCAGTTGGCCAGACATCATTGCACCTGGGTTGATATGGATGCCCAGATAGAGAGCATGATGTCACAGTGTATGGTTTGTGCAGAGCATCAGGCAGCTCCTCCGCAAAGTTTCTCGGATTGGCCACGCCCCAAGGGACCATGGCAACGTTTATACATTAACTTTGCTGGACCTTATTGGAATAGGCGCTGGTTAATCGTTGTAGAGGCTTTCAGCAAGTTTCCTTTCGTGGTTGCCATGAACTCAACGATGGCGTCTAGTACAACCAGTGCCTTAACATCAGTGTTTTGCATCGAAGGTTTGCCTGAAACTATCGTCAGTGACAATGGACCTCAGTTTGTTAGTGCGGAATTTCAACAGTTTTGTCGTGTGAATGACATTCAGCACATCACCACTGCACCTTTTCACCCTCAGTCCAATGGTGAAGCAAAACGTTTCGTTCGAGCATTCAAGTCTCACATGGAAAAGATGAAAGATCAGCACTCCAGGCATCAAGCTCTTCAAATTTTCCTGTCTACGTATCGGTGTATGCCACGTGACGGCCCGTCTCCTGCCGAGCTGCTACACGGCCGCCGTTACCGCACTCTCCTTCACCTGCTGCAGCCTCACAAGCTTTGCGTTTTCAGGTTTCTACGCCGGTGATGTACAAGGTGTTTGCTGGACCCAACAGATGGATGCCGGGCACCATTCAGCGCATGCTCGGTCGCAATATGTATGTTGTACGTTTTTCCACAGGGTCGGGGCTGTGGCTCCATGCAAACCAATTGCGCCTGGACAGGCCGCGCAACCCTGTCTCTGGTTTCTTGATTCCAGACCGAGTTCACCACCAGGGAGCACAGGCACATCGCTCGCCGACGGGCCCAGCGTCCCCGGACTACGAGATCGTCCCCATGGAAGTCGTCGCGCCTCCAATGCAGTCGTTCCCCCGCCGCTGCTGTTTTCACCACCGCAGCTGATCGGATCACCGAGAGGGACTCCGGGACTGTGCGTGCACCTCAGAAGAAGATGACCTGCTCCCTCTGGGCGGAAGTATGCGCCCTTCACCTCATTTTGGTGGGTTTTCCGGGGGATCGCAAGATGGATACCGGGGCGCGGACGGCGTCTCGATCCCAGCCTCAGCTACGATGCCCGTCCCACCAGTAACGCCCCCGCCCAGGCCCTCCTCCCAGAGCCGTCTCCGTGGCCCTCAGCCCTATGCCACGACAGCGCGGCGGTTTGGGGGGGGAGGGGTGTGGTGTCGCACAAGTCTGAAGTGCACGCCACATATTTTCACTGCGCGCCACCATGCAAGCACAGCTCGGTGCACTTATGACGTCGGCGCCCTCTGCTGCAACCCCGCTCGTGGCCACCACTGAACGGTATTGGCCACTTGGCTATAGGATAGGCACTGGAGAACACTCTCATCAGTAGGCAGACCTCTACATAGTAAAACTATGTCTACAGTTAACAAAGTTAAGTATTGTAATCTCTCTACGAAATATATATCTTGTTCTAATCTAGCTTAGTGTTTCTAGTTTGTGCTGTCCCACTGGCTGGTCACCTCAGACTCTGTACCCGCACACGCATGCGTCCTATTTTTCTGTATCGATCTCTCACTACTTGGCCATCGACACCTAGGTCAACCGGCGGCAACGAGACACAAAAGTGGCGACGAGGATGGGACGCAAAAAAAATCGGTTCAGCCTTCCTTGAGTTTTAGCGAGACTAATGAACAACAATTCATTTTTATCTTTGACAGTTCATATATGGGTTCAGAGCGTGTAAAGCGAACTTTACTCTTTTGCACAAAACACAACACAACAATCAAGTCATTATTTTACATGTTTTAATTCTAAATTTTCCTTGCAATGTATCCATATTTTATCACTGTTTAAACCTTCCCTGAACTTCCACGAATGTGGCATGAACATTATCCTGGACATGTGTGCGTGATTTGCCCACTGTTTCCGCCCACTATCGAGCCGATAGACTATCTGAAGATGCCTTTATAAAGCTACTGGGTCTAAAATACATATCATTTTAATGAATATGGTTTATATAGAGGTATGATACGAAGTTCATTGGGTCATCTAGAATTACCTAAATATTTTGCATTTTGTTTGCCTATTTTCCGCCTTCAATAGACTGAACCACATATTCTAATTCTTTTTCACATTTAATAGTACCCCATTTGTATTAAACAATGAAGTTCCATATTGTAAATGCGACATAAAGTCACTGAGGAGGTAGGCGACCATGATGAAATGATTAGGTAGTACTGCTGTGAAGCTGGTTAGGTCGCAAACTATTTATTATTGGTCACACTTGATGTACAGCGTGCCCTCAAAATGACGCATTTCGGAATAACCATCATCAGATTAGAATCTCTACCATGCCATGTGCACATGTGAACAGATGGAAGATGTTCTTCAATATACATACAAACGCGTTTGTATTTATATTGAAGAACATCTTCCATCTGTTCACGTGTGCACATGGCATGGTAGAGATTCTAATCTGATGATGGTTATTCCGAAACGCGTCATTTTGAGGGCACGCTGTACATTAAGTGTGACCAATAATAAATAGTTTGCGACCTAATCAGCTTCACAGCAGTACTACCTAATCAATGAAGTTCCACTTTCTTTCGACAAACTGATACATTCGATGAGGTTATCGGGTTGTTTACAGACATAAAACATGTATCATCAGCATACACATCTTAATATCTCCATTTTCTGGTATGTCATTTATTTATTAGTAGAAGAGATCCTTGTGTGGCAAGTAATTTGCTATCCCTCGTTAACATTAATAAATTAAGTACTACAGACTATGCAAGAAAACTCACCTTGCTTGCAAAATATTAGTAAGCAATGTGAATGGATACGTAACTATCACCTCCATAATTTCATGCGTATTTGGTTCCATTGCAATAAACATGTATTACATTTAAATTCAAATACCAGTAAAATCGAAATGTGATCTTCTATACCATTTGTGCAGATAATAATTTGCTTCCTCCTGACCCATTTGCCAGTTTGGATGGCTACTGATATGTAAAAAATTCATGATCTACACTGACATCATTGTAGTTCACTCTGTCATCCTCTAAGAAATTTACCACTGGTTTAGACAACATTTTCGCCAAATCTTTGGTTTGGAGGAATGAAACTTAGAGTTTAAGATTCCGCCAACAGCGTAGTCATTAGAGATGAAGCTGATCCTCGGAGTTCTGTATAAGAATGGCAGAGGAAGTCAGCTCTGCCTTTTCAAAGGAACCACCCTGCCATTTGGCTAGAGTGATTTAGGGAAATCCTGGAAAACCTAACTCTGGATGGCCAGAAGTGGATTTGAACCATTGTCCTCCTGAACACGAAACCAGTGTGTTAGCACTGCAGTATGGTCTTCCATCCTCATTTCATGGTTTTCGTTTTGGGAGAGAAGATAAGACGTGACTCCTCAAACTTTCCCAATGGATATGTTGCAAATAGTCTTCACGAATTTGCTGCTATATAACGTTGTGAAAATCCCACAATATTTCCTCAGATCGATTGTCTGTCATCCGCAGGTGGTTAGACCTTACTGGTGAAAGTACGAAATGATATCTGCAGTGTGAACATCTACAATAGTGAGGACCGGCCCGAACATATTCGGCTCCCTAGGCAAATTATTTTAATGGCGCCCTATTTAATAAAATTTCAATAAAACATCAATGTAAAATACACATTGCATACTTACATAAAAGTTTTTTCCCTTTAAAATGGGAAACATCGTACACTTTTATACAATGATGTTTCTTTTTCATCGTTTTTACATATTGTCTATTAAATAGGTTTTGATTGATAGTTTAAAATAATTGGTGCAATTATGAGCTTCATTATACATTTTTCTTGCCTTAGCTTTTGCAATATATGAGACGATCTTCTTTAAATCAATTGTGTCTGTTCAAACAAGTTCAAGTGGCAAAATTGCCAAACCCACAAGGTCTTTCTTGAGTCACCATGGATCGCAGATACGGGAATTTTATTTTGTACATGATGTATGTTGCACAGACAGCCAAATACACGATTTAAGTTGTTAATCTGATGAAATCTCTCATCAACTGACTTTATTGCAGTACCCAACATTGCAAAATTAATATTGTCACGTTGAAAGGGAAGCAGGCTTGACTTCGAAGGCAACTGAACACAGCACTTATACTGAAAGCTGGTTTATTACGAACTTAACATACACGCAGCACTAACTGCCCTCTTGGGCAGAGTGCTCTGCTATTATACATCGACAGTGTGTACCAGAAATTAGGAGTACAGTTAACATAAGAAACAAGTAGAATTTACAAGTGAACATAAGAAAGATGTAGAACATTCTGGAATTGATAATTGCAAAGAAATAAATTTTTGCTGATGGGTAGAATTGAACCGACGACCTGCGGCACTGCAATTGGTGACACTATCCCCTGCGTCACGCCAGCAGTCGGTGTGCTTGGTGTCTAGTGGTCCTGCTCCCTCTCCTGGAAAACAGCGACCCACTGTTATGTTCCCTGTGCAGCCATCTGCAATGTCCTTGATCTTGACCTTGTCATGGGTCCTCTGTATGGCAGTTCAAGAGAATCCTTTCCTTCTCCACGATTATCGACGACAGATGTTCCTGTCGTGGCTTCATCAGTAACATTACCGTCCTTAGAGTCGTTGAACAAGTAGCCATTGTCGCCTACCTGCTCTTGAGGATCGTAGTAAGGCTTCATGCGCAGGACGTGATCAATGTCTCATCGTTTTTGTCGTTTCGACGACGGCTCATAATCCTCAACTTCGTATGTGACATCTGACAGGCGGTATAAGACACGATACGGACCAAAGTATCGCTTCAATTACTTTTCTGATAGTCCAACCTTCCCTACAGGGGTAAAAATGCATACCAGATCTCCTGGGCTGTACACAACAGGTCGGTGCTTGTCGTTATACCGACTGACGGTCCTTCTCCTGGGTGTCTAGTGTCCGTACGCGAGCCAGCTGTCTTGCTTCTTCAACCCTGGTGATGAGCTGTTTCACCTAGTCTTCATGAGTGTCGTCCGGTTGGAACGGGAACAGCGTATCCATTGTCGTCTCAGCTTTACGGCCTTGGAGCAGGAAAAACAGCATGAAGCCTGTGGTGTCTTGTCTTGTGGTATTGTAAGCAAATGTCACGACTGGTAGAATTGTATCCCAATCCTTCTGCTACGTGGACAGCATATCAGCTAACGTCTTGTTAAAACGTTCCGTAAGACCATTTGTCTGAGAATGGTATGCAGTTGTCATTCTGTGAACAATGTCGCATCGTGACGCCAGCAGTCGGCGTACTTAGTGTCTCGTGGCAACATTTATTTTGAAATAACTTTGCTCGCCACAAATAGGTTCATCTTCTACTTCATAACCAAACTGTCTTTTCTTGTGTCTTAGATGGGCTGGTTCCATATCTGATGAAAATGACGTGGAAATGTTGACTGCTTCTGAAATTTCTCTTGCTTCTACCAGTATTTTTTCAAATTCCAAATCACTTCTACAATCTTCAAGAAATGTTTTTGCAGCGTTACATCGGTTACTTTCGTTTGATGAAGTCTGCTAGTCATTTTTATTTCTAACAACATATTGTATCATGCAACAAGTGAAGCATTAAACTTGAAGTTCGCTATTGTTTTAGCAATGGACTGAGCCTCAGTTCGCATTTGATTTCCAGCTGAACCATTATGACCTTCATAAATATCCATGACTGCATCATGCACATCAGCTAGCTGATAACGAAAAGGACATAACACATCAAGCCTTCTCTCCCATCTAGTATCGCTCACTGGTTCTAGCGTCAAAGCAGGCACATGGCGTAATACAACATCCCAACAATATGTTGAAGAAGAAAAATACTCACAAATTGCTTGGATCAAGTTGAAGATGGATGTGACAATGGAAAAACAGCATCATTCACGACCAGATTTAGTATGTGCGAACAGCATGGTATGAAGAACGCGCATGGAATTTTCCCCAAAATCGTTTTTTGACACCACCGTGTTTACATCTCATATTACTTGTATTTCATATCCCTGTTTAAGTAAATTTTCTAATGACAGAGACATCTCATCTAACTGTTCAATAATTTGTTTCAGTTAAGCCAGCGAAAGTCGTCAGTAAGAGGAATAAAGCCCAAAAAATTTTGATTTCACTCTTATACTATACTTACTTACTTTACGCGACAGGGCCCAGTGGACCACACGATGATATAATCAAGGCTCTCCATTTATAACACCCTCAGCTTCTATTGTTTACCTACAATTCGCTAAAGTACTAATACAATAACTATTCGTTTCGATAAACAATAAAGTCGGAGTGTTACCCTCTGAGAGAATTTTTCCGTGTGTGAATCCTAACGAATAAGGTATCGTTTTTTAAACTACGAATCCTCAGATTTAGTTACAAGACAGAGTAAACTACAATAATGCAGTCGAAAACTAACCTGTAATCAATATGTGAAATCGGTCGCCAGCCTACAAAGGCAAAACTGTAATTATGCAGTACCTCTTTTAGGCCTACACCTGGTCTGGAAGTTACTGCAACTAAACATGCACTATATTTTGAACTGTGGTAAGGAATTAACTTAATATTTATGGAATTACTACATTGAACAACAAGCAAAATGATAAATGCAGGAAAATGTATGATTTCCTCAACTATAGATAGGCCTACAATCTGTCAGGATGTAACACAACTGCATAAATGCACTAGCTTTTGTCTAATTCTGTAAAAGTAAATATCATACACTGTTCTGTTTTAATGTGATCTAATAAGATAAAACTTTTGTCTTCTTATATTGTTAGGCCTATTTGCTGGAATGGCAATATAGATCTTTTGCATAAAGACTAAGTCCATTTAAAAAAATAGAATACTCAAACTGTAACTTGCACTGCAAATGACTGTTCTATTGCACTATAATTTTACATTACCTTTAATTAGTTTAAATATCCTGTCTGAAAATACTTACACCAGAATTTGACTACTGCATATAATGTAATTGCTTTAGGAGCACAGTTAGCCTTTGTTATGGAAAATTTTTGGGTTGTAGCTTAGTGGTTTCTGAATTGAAAAATACTTTAACTTCACCTGTGTTAAATTCTACACATAGACAGCTATCAGTAGCTCTCATAAAAATGCAATAAAATTGTTGAAGAATAAACGGTACTGATTTTAATATAAAATGTATTCTTTGATGTTCAAGTTCATCAGATTTAACTATGATTGCCTTTATTCTAGACTTTTACTGGCAGGAAGCCTAACTGTAAGCTAAACTGCTCCTATTTTGCAAAACGGAAAAAAATATAAAGAAAGCTTTCACTGTTTTGAATAAACAGATAACTTAGCAATCTTCCTTTAGTTTCATTACAAAACAGATAAGCTCTTTGTATTGTCTTAACCTACACACTCAAATTTCAAAATGGCAAATTCAATTTAGATTGAAGACTGTAGTGTTTTTGTTTCACTTTATAAACAACAGGATACTCGGAATGATCTTTCACTGAGGAAGCAACCCTGTCTAGATATAATCACTTAGGATAAAGCAGTGTGTCAAACACAGATTTTTTCAGTATATGATAATATTTCACAGTTTAAATCACACACTGCTGGTTCAAGCAATTATACAAAAGTAAAAACGGTTACTTGCAAGCCCAGTGGCGGTGGCAGCGAAGATTTCCAGTGGCATTAACAGTTGACGATATTATTGGCTTGGTCCTTTAGCACCATGAGCTCTGAAAAGTTCTTCTTGGCGTCGAAATTTTTAACAGTTAGAGCTCCATAACCAGTTGCCATTACAACCAACAAAATTGATGCTCCATCCAAGGCAACTTTACTGATGCACCAATTATTAGGACAACCAAGCGCATTATTCCATACTTGTGGGCACTCTTCCACACTATGGATAACACTACGGCTAACAAAATACCACTCTCCTGCAATTAAGTTGCCACAATGACGTCTCGTAACGAATTCTCTTCTCTCTCGTACTTGCCACCGTATCACAGTCTAACATATACAGTCGCGACACTCACTGCTGTGAAAGTTGTAACCAACTGACAGTTGCAACGACACTAGCGCTCCTAGCGGTTGGCAAGCTGCCGAAGGAGCAATGTTTGTTTATCATTATTTGTGTGCGTAATTAATAAAATAGATAGTATAATTTTTGAGTTACAGACATTAATAAAATATCAACAGACATACATAATACGGAAACTAATGTAAAAACAGCCGAATTTAACTGATTGAGTGGTATAACGAAGAACTTCGTCATGAACCAATACTTACGAATACGTGTATATTTGCAGCTTTTTCCGCTGAAAGTAAGTAGAGTATAAACATAAGACAAACATAAATTTCTATTACGATGTGTTCTTCCTATGATAAAGTGCTTTTTGACATGTGTCATTCCGGTATGACGTATAATGATTCGCACATTTGTAGGCTTCACTCGTCTTTCTTATACGCGCATATTCCTTTGAGTGTGATTACTTTAGCTTAAGAAGACAATGCCTTGAAGATTCTTGCCGTTTGTGGTTAAACTGTAGCAACAATTGTAGAATTGGGTTCTTCTTTGTTGACACAGTTTGATTACTTTTTCCGTTTTCTTGTCAGGTCTGTGACTTTATTTTTCAGCTACAGTTGTGGCGGCTGATTTATTATGTTAAATACTGTAGTTATTACATTCTGTATTCGTTTCCTACGTTCCACCCTCATAGATTTTACTGAAATTGTAGTGAAGTAGTGTTGACGTTCTTGACTAGAAAAGCGACGTCTTTCTGCCAAAGGGCAGGTCTTCTGGTGTTTCCTACCCATTTTTCTAATTTTAATACTAGATGAGATTATTCAGTAAAAGCTTGTAGGTTACAAGATAATAGTAAATAAACTGTGTTGTAATGTACCGTTTCGTACCGTGTCAGGGATCTTAGGAAACCTAAGAAAGACAAAGGTGGAGCTATTTTTAAATTATTGCCTATTTTTATGACACTACATACGTTTCCTGATGTAAAAAGTATGTTAAAATCAATATAAACGATACTATTCGCACTCATGCAATATTGTATTCAGAAACGTAGCTTACCGGCCGCTTGGAGCGCTGCTGTCGCAGTGTATAACAGAAATCTGCGGGAGTGTCGTGACTGTATATGTTAGACTGTGACCGTATCTAGATTGTTCTCCCGCCAAAACGCCACCTTTTACCTGCCACTCACGAACTTCCGTTTTTCTTACACCTTTTACGTTCATACTTATAGCAAACCCTATGCTGAACCAGCTTTTTACAGAAAAGTATTTACAAAAACAAGTTTCAAAATTGCTACAAGTTTAACAATAGATATCCTCATAAATACATTTTATAAATTTTACAAAATTATTCCATACGAAAAAATCAATACATTGAATACACGTCAAAGATCATCGTACATACATTCCACTTTCTATAATACTTAATCCTAGAATCGATACATAATATATCAAATCAAAATTGCAAGTGCAACGCAATAAGTAGGGAAGATGACCTATAGTGTTACACATTCATTGCGATTCTTCGCTGTCTGTTTCCTTTTTCCAGGCCTCAAGCTTTTGTAAGTCTTCTCTTAACCCATCCATCCATCTCTTTCTTGGTCGTCCCAGTGGTCTTCTGCCTGTTGGTATCATCTCCATGGCCACAGTAGGCCATCGCTCCTCACTCATACGTACCACATGCCCTGCCCATTCTAATCTTCTACTTCTCATCAAGCCCACAATGTTCGGTTCACTGTAGAGTTGTTTTCATTTTATATTGTGCCTTCTCCTCCATTCTCCTGTTATGTTGTCTTTAACCGGTCGAAATATTTTCCTCAAGCTCCAGCATCGACACTCATATAGAATGACAGGAAGAATTAATGTTTTTATACAACCTTAGTTTGAGGGCTCGTGATATGCTCCGGGAAGTCAAAATGTTGTGTATTGAGTGCAAGCATCTACTACCCGCCTGAATTCTTGCCTTTATTTCCATTCCAGACGATGAATTTTCTGAAATTATGCTTCCAAGATATTTAAAATCCTTTACTATTTTGTAGGTGTTATTCTCCACAGTTAATTCCTGGATTTCTGGGTGTAGGGCTCTTCCAACTATCGTGTATTTGGTTTTTGTGAGGTCCACTTTCAGTCCAAATTTGTTTGCTATGTGGATACCCTAATGGTTGAAACTCTATCCTCATACAAACAAACACAGTGAAGTTGTTTCGTCCACCCAAGGAAGAGAACTGGACAGAAAATGCTGGGAAGAGTATAGTCGATCAGTCTGTGCGTAAACCATAAACTAAAGAGCGAGCGGTTCCCGTGGGGGGAGAGAAGGGGAAGGTTTTTCCCCTAAAAAAGGGTCACAACAATAGTGTAACAGACGGACACTCTACTTACTGTTGCAAGTGCCAGCGAGCAAGGTGCTCTCAACTGACGGCAGTGGGGTAGCTGACGTCTCCCACGTTACTACAACTAAACTGAAATGCTTCGTCCTGTTCCGTTCCTGTAGTCTGTGGACGTATAGTTTCGACAGCAACAAAGATATTAGTTGGGAAAGCCGTCTCCTGCTCCACTTGAAGCGACATCTACATTTAGTTATATACTCTACAATCCACAGTAAAGTGCAAGGCTGAGGGTACACTGTACCACTACTATGCATTTCCTTTCCTATACCAATCCCAAATAGAACGACGGTAATGTCTATACGCCTCTGTACGAGCCCTAATTCCTCTTCTCTTGTCTTTGTGATTTTTACGCGAAATGTATGTAGGCGTCAGGAAGATCGTTCCACACTCACATTTAAATTTCGGCCCTCTAAATTTCCTCAACAAAATTTCTCGAAAAGATCATCGTCTTTTCTCCAGCGAGTCCCATTTCAGTTCCCAGTAACGAACCTAGCTGCTCCCCTCTGAACTGCTTCGATGTCTTCCTTTAAACTGATATGCTGCGGGTCCCAAACACTTGAGCTATACTCAAGACGTGATCGTATAAGCGTTTTTATATGCGGTCTCCTTTACAGATGAAGTACGTCTCTCCCAAATTCTCCCAATTAACCGCAGTCGGCTGTCCACCTTACTCACAACTGCCCTTACATGTTCGTTCCATTTCATATCGTTCTGCAATGTTATGCCTATACATTTGGATCACGCGACTGTACCAAGACGCTCACTAATAATGCTGTATTTGAACATTATTAAACATTACTGCAAATATAAACATAGCCAAAGCCTTGTAGACAAATAAAAGTTAAACGAAGCAAAATGTAGCGTGAGGAGGTCTATGCGAGAGGCGTTCAACGAGTTCTAAAGTAAAGTTCTATGTACTGACTTGGCTGAAAATCCTAAGAAATTGTCAAAGCGGTAGGTGGGTCAAAACAAAATTTCCAGTCACTCTGTGACGAAAATGGCATTGAAACAGAGGTTGACACTCTAAAGACTGAATTACTAAATGACATTTTCCAAAACTGTTTCACAGAGGAAGACTGCACAGTAGTTCCTTCTCTAGATTGCCGCACAAATTTCAAAATGGCAGTTATTGAAATAATTGACAGAGGGATAGAAAAACAATTAAAATCGCTCAAAAGAGGAAAGGCCGCAGGACCAGATGGAATACCAGTTAGGTTTTACACAGAGTACGCGAAGGAACTTGCCCCCCTTCTTTCAGTGGTGTATCGTAGGTATCTACAAGAGCATAGTATTCCGAAAGACTGGAAAATGGCGCAGGTCATACCTGTTTTTAAGAAGGGACGTTGAAGAGATGTGCAGAACTATAGGCCTATATGTCTAACATCGGTCAGTTGTAGAATTTTGGAACATGTATTATGTTCGAGTACAATGACATTTCTGTAGACTAGTAATCTGCTCTGCAGGAATCAGCATGGATTTCGAAAAAGGCAATTGTGTGAAACCCAGCTCGTGCTATTCGTCCACGAGACTTAGAAGGCCATAGACAGGGGTTCTCAGGTAGATGCCGTGTTTCTTGACTTCAGCAAGGCGTTTGATACAGTTCCCCACAGACGTTTAATGAACAAAGTAAGAGCATATGGTCTATCAGACCAATTGTGTAATTGGATTGAGGAGTTCCTAGATAACAGAATGCAGCATGTCATTCTCAATGGAGAGAACTCTTCCGAAGTAAGAGTGATGTCAGGGGTGGCACAGGGGAGTGTCGTGGGTCCGTTGCTGTTCATGATATAAATGACCTTGCGGATAACTTCACTGAGGCCTTTTGCGGATGATGCTGTAGTATATAGAGAGGTTGTAACAATGGAAAATTGTCTTTAAATGCAGGAGGATCTGCATCGAATTGATGCATGGAGCAATTGAATCTCAATGTAGACAAGTGTAATGTGCTGCGAATACACAGAAAGAAAGATCCTTTATCATTTAGCTACACTATAGCAGGTCAGCAACTGGAAGCAGTTAATTCCATAAATTATCTGGGAATAGGTATTAGGAGTGATTTAAATTGGAACGAGCATATAAAATCAATCGTCGGTAAAGCAGATGCTAGACTTAGATTCCTTGGGAGAATCCTAAGGAAATGCAGCCCGAAAACAAAGGAAGTAGGTTACAATACACATGTTCGCCCACAGCTTGAATATTGCTCACCGGTGTGGGATCCGTACCAGGTGAGGTTGATAGACGAAGTAGAAAAGATCCAACGGAGAGCAGCGCTCTTCGTTACAAGATCATTTGGTAATCGAGTAAGCGTTACGGAGTTGATCGATAAACTCCAGTGGAAGACTGCAGGAGAGACGCTCTGTCGCTCGGTACGGGCTTTTGTCGAAGATTCGAGAACATACCTTTACCAACGTATATCTCCCAAAGAGATCATGAAGATAAAATAATAGAGATTAGAGCCCACACAGAGGCATACCGACAATCTTTCTATCCGCGAACAATACGTGACTGGAATAGGAGGGAGAACCGATAGTGGTACTCACGGTACCCTCCGCCACACACCATCAAGTGGCTTGCGGAGTATGGGTGTAGGTGTAGATGTAGAAACCACCACCTCATGCCGTTATGACAAATAAGAATTGAAAACAAACATTACATTCCGGTGTAGTGCGCAGTTGCAAGAAGAGGTCCGCGTAAGCAAGCCGATGTTGTTGTAACAGCCAGGTGTGCAGGTTGCCAAATGTTCAAATGTTTGTAAAGCTTAAGGGACTTAACTACGGGGTCATCAGTCCCTAAACTTACAAACTATTTATGAACTACTTACGAACTAGGACGGCACAAATATCCATGCCCGACGGGGGATTCGAACCCCCGACCGTAGTGGCCGTGCTGACCGTGACTGGAGCGCCTCAATCACCTCGGCCACCGCGGCCGGCTGCAGGTTGCCCGGAACTCTTCAGTGTACGATGTTCGTTAAGCTTATGGATGTTTGTTGTTGTTATTGTCTTCAGTGTACGTTGGGCTATCGGCCTTTCAGGGGCTCAGGAAGGCCGGTAGAACAGAACATAAATGAACAAACAATACTGGCGTCCAAATCACGTATTTTTTATTTTTTATTTTTTTATTTTATTTTATTTATTTATTTATTTATTTATTTTTTGTGTAAAATACGCAATTTTCGCGTATTCAAAGTTCACTTCCTCGCCACTTTGACTGCTGTTGTCATTCTCAGTTTGATAGACGTCACTAAATTACGTGACATGTTCATGTAAAGTATGAACACCAATTAAAGGCAGGACTGTATTGAAGTTAGCATTATAGGCACGATATAAGCGCAATTTCGTGAATAATGGGGATTTCAGGTCTTGAATGTGCAGTCTCTCATTTATTTTTTTTAGTTCATTCAGTCTTGATAATGATTGCCAGTATTGTCACAAATTTAATATAAATACACCTTCTTCAGGCTGTTAAGCTAAGATCTCCAATAAAATATATCTATTTCACTTAACCTGTTTCAATGATTTATATCCATCTTCAGGACAGTTTAAAACAGCTACACTTGGGAGAACATTATAATAAAGGGTTTCTCGTCCAAATGTAAAATAAGTAAAAATGATGGTCAACGTGTTGTGTCACCCAAATGGATGGTCATATCAGATTAAAAGATAAAATATGACTGTTTCTCACGTAAGTATAAGACAGTCTGTCTCTAGAACAAAATAGTACAATTTGAACTACCAAGTGAATAGCGTAGGTTTATATATATATAACGAACTTATATCACTGTGCAGTTTTGTCATGAGTCTTACCCTGGATCACACAAATCAATATCTTTGCCGTCAATGAAATTACAATCAGAATATTGTTTGATATGTAAGCACACTATCATCCTTTGTTACTTTAAAATGTTTTGTGCACGGTTTATTGGTTTTCTTACTTCAGCGTATGGCAGATTTAAATCGCTACTTGGATTATGAACATGCTTGTCTCTAACCACAGACTGGCCACGTTACAGTTACGACGAGAAATGCCGAAGGTACTGGTGTGGCGGTGTGTCGCTGCCACTGCGGTAAGGGAGTTTAAAAACACGTTTCTGCTCTGTATCCTTCTGTGTTCTATTAGTCAGAATTAGTTGCATGCAGTGGCGGTTGGTGCTTCACATGACCGGGGGTTCACTTCTTTCGTTACGAGATATACAGAATGTCTTACTTTGGCTTGTTTGCGCTTGTTTCAACTCGAGCTGAGGCGTCGGCCTACCAAGATTATTTATTTCACACTTTTGTTCCAAGCTTGATGCTGAATAATTTCTTCCTAAAAGATACTGAGCATTGTTCATTTTTCTTTGATAATAAACAGCAAGAACATATGAATGTTCTTATGACCACTAAAACACAGTACTACCTGATTACACTGTTAAGTGACTGTAACAAAAGGAATCTGTTACGATGAAGAGACAAGCTACCTGCGGGTCACATGACACCGTAAACAGCACCCCCTCCTAATCTTACGCACGCGCAGAGGCTGTTCGCCCTCCACATCTTTTCAAACAATTAAATATTTGTTACAACGAAGAGTATAAATGTCATTTACCCTCAAAATCACAACATATTTGCTACAACGAACAAAAATATGTGGCAAGTAACAATAAAAGAAGTCATTGTTGTTCCTTTATCTGTTAAAAAGAAGTTTGGGTTTTTAAAAAATGCTTGCAATCGGTCTCAAACCCACTACCTTCGACGGCGCAACGCGATACTGCTAGCCACACGCCTATTATTACTAGGTGGAGAGTGGAGACTACATTATTATTCATGGTCGGATCTGCATGGAGAGCCTTGGCAGTAGTGGCAATAGTTCATGGGAACACAGAAGCTGAATTAAAGTTTGTGTCCGCGGCGGAGCGGCCGAGCGCATTGGGGCGCTATGCTACGATGCGTGATGGTATTCCCTGTCGGGGGTTCGAATCCCCCATCGCGCATGGATGTTTGTGCTGTCTTTAGTATAACCTAGTTCATAAGTAGTTTGTAAGTTTAGGGACTGATAAACCCCGCAGTTAAGTCCCATAAGCTTTATAAACATTTGAATGTTTTTGTAAGTTTGTGACGAGGGAAACCGTGCTTAGACTATTCTGAGGCACCTTAATCGCTAGTGATGCGGTGGTCTAACGCCCGCCGGGCGCCTTGGCTCAGCGCGTCCGGTCAGAGGGCTAAACGTTCTCTGTAATAAAAAAGCTGAGCCAAAGAACACGTAGAACCAGAACGAACAAACAGGATCAGCGTCAGCAAGGACAAGAACTACCCACAGGTTTTAAAAAAAAAAAAAAAAAAAAAAAAAAAAAAAAAAAAAAAAAAAAAAAAAAAAAAAAAGGCATCTGCCTAGTAAGCATGGAGATGGAGGTCCGGGTTCGATTCCCGGCCGCATCACAAATTTTAATTCAACGTTTCACCTAGCTGCAAGTATCCGGCGTTGCCCGGGTTTAAAATAAGGTTTTCTGTAGACGCGTACAAAACCGTTTACTTGCATGTAATAAAAGGGTACATCTATATTAAAGCAATGTGATAAACAACATTTTTGGCAGGTCCATTTGGAGTATGTACAAAAAGATTTGCCCATTCTGGAGGAGGCTACATACAACTGTTGTGATATTCCTGGCCGCTGGCCGTTTCTTTGCTAACATTGTACGTGCCTTAAACGCGGAAGAAAGACAGCAGTGCAACATATGTTGAAATGTGGGGTGGGGAGCAGTAACATATGGCGCAGTAGGTGCTGGTTCCCGTGGGAAAGCCCGCCTATGTTACTGGTGCTCTCCTCACATTGGCTGCTGCATTTCACGTCACGTGATTTCTTTTGAAATTACTTCTGTTTATTATAAACTAAATATTAATTATTCAGAGCTGAGAATTTATTATAAATATCTCTCAAGGACAGGCTAGATTTGGACAGTTTAAAAAGTTTAAGGTGCCTTCTCTTATTGTAACAAGAGAAGAGCGATTTTGCAGAAGGCGCGCGACGGCCCTGTTTTGGCGCGAAATAGAGCGTCAGGTGCCCTCTCGCAACGCGCCGCAGTTTTAGTCTCGAGCTGACCACCATACGCGCCGGACAGCGCCGGTCATGAGTAAAGATTTTTGAGTAAATGTGATATCAGTCGAGGTCTCAACATGAACTATGGGCAGCAAAGGCCGTATCATATTAACAATAGTTGCTCATCATTTTTTATTATTTAGTTAATAAATGGCATCCCTGACAATTAAAAATCTCGCGAGTCGCTTATTATGCTTCCATCATAAAGAACTTTAGCCTCACTTGTAAGCTGTAGAAGAACCTACGACCTGTGTGATGTCTTCTGCGCTGGGGACACAACTATAGAAGACAACAGGTTAGTCAGAACTCTATGCTTTCCATAACGACATGGACAGCAACTACAGCACCTCGTGCGTACTGTAGGGCGGTACAAACGCACACTGCTACGCAACAGCATCCGCAAGGATGCGGAGGTTTTAGGGGACTTGTGGGAGGAAGCAGTACTAACTTCTCCGTCCGCAAATAAACCCTAGGAAGCTTGTACTGTCCATGAGAGAAGCATGGTGTCTGCAAGTCTATACCAGCAATCCCAAGAGACTGGCCCTGTGACTTGTTGATTGTCGTGGCGAAGCACAGATTTAAAGGGAACTGTATTCTCTTGAATTGTATGGTATTGTCTGATAGAATGATAGGTATTTTTGGAATGAAGACATCCTCACCCTTAGCACTTCCTGTGAGTACTGTGGCTTGAATTACATGTTGCTTCAACTTTTTCACAATCAATCTTGTGCCATTGCACAACCTGGGTGCATCAATATTTCTGATCAGCATTACTGGAGCTCCAATTTTCAGAATCAAGTTGTGGGCCTGCAAATCAGAAGTCTGGATGGAACTCAATGAGATATTGTGCTGCTTCATCATCATCAAGGAAGCAGTCTATGGACTTGTAGGCATATTCTTGCCCTGGAAGCTGCTTCTGAATGGTGACATTCAGCTTCTCAACCACATCATTTCTGCTTGCTAGAATTGCTATGTGAGAAAGCCAGTCGTACCAAATTTCGCATTATTTGGTTGTCTGGATCTTGAGTTATAAGGGAACAGAGGAATAGACAACAAATGCGTCTTTTATGCATAGAGACTGCAATCGAAGTCAATAAAGTACTCTACCCCATGCATCGACCGAAATTTTATATAGACAGTAACCTTAATCTTGTTTTCAAGGTCAAGTGTACAAAATTTCATCAAGTTCGGAGCAAAACTGTGGATTTTATAGAAATCCATAAGTACCACTGACAAAATTTTTATGTAGACGGTGCCCTTCCTCTTGTTTCGAAGGTCGACTGTGCAAAATTTCATCAAGATCAGTGCGAAGATATAGATTTACACGGACACATTGAAAACGCATTTTCACTTTTCCTCCAATTTTCCAGTTGGTTTTCCATAAATTGGAACGAAACCTGTTTAAAAATATTCCCAATGTAATTTTGTGTATGTGTACCAAATTTCACGTTATTTGGTTGTCTTGATCTTGAGTCATAAGAGAACAGACAGACATCAAATGCGTCTTATAAGAACAGAGATGTCTTTGACATGTTTGAGACGAAAAACAGTCTCAGGGATTGTTAATTTCTATTTACGTATAAAGGCTCTTACAGTTGATGCACCTTTAATTTATAGTTATAAGATATTTTACCTAATATGACGTGTTTTTGATGAATCTTCAATGCTCCAAAAACAAATATAAAGGGTTGATGTTGCCTTAATATATGTTTGTATAGCTTATGGGACTTAACTACGGGGTCATCAGTCCCTAAACTTACAAACTAATTACGAACTAACTTTCACTAAGGACGACACAAATATCCATGCCCGAGGGGGGATTCGAACCCCCGACCGTAGTGGCCGCCCAGACCGTGACTGGCACGCCGCAGTCCCTTCGGCCACCGCGGCCGGCTGTTGCCTTAATAGAGAAAGATTTGTTGATGCACAAGGCAGGTGCGCAGTAGCTCGATTGTCTTTCCTTTGAGGGTCATTCGTGCATAGCCGCCAGAACTCGAGTAGCCAGGAGCTGGTGTCTCTAACAGCAAGCACGCCAATGTTGAAAGCGGCGTTTCCCCTCGCTGCCGCGGGAGCGCCCATATGTAAAGCGGCCGCGCTATGACTCGTACACGTGCTGTCTCCACGATGTAAAACGTTTCTCATGCAATAAAAATACTTTGAATGTGCATTTAAAATGATCTGATAAAAGGACGAAACGAAGAATGATATTTTAAAAACAATTTAAATTTTATTTACTTTTTTCACGACGAGCTGTTTTCTGGGGGTGCACTGAATCAGTGAACACACAGAACGCACCGTCAAATGTTCAAATGTTTGTTAAGCTTATGGAACTTAACTACGGGGTCATCAGTCCCTAAACTTACAAACTACTTATCAACTACCTTATACTAAAGACGGCACAAATATCCATGCCCGAGGGGGGATTCGAAACCCCGACCCTAGTGGCCGCGCAGACCATGACTGAAGCGCCTCAGTCTCCTCGGCCACCGCGACCGGCGAACGCACCGTCACTGGTTGCATGTTAATCTTGGTTGTTGTTAACGTTACGTCACGACGAGGAAACGCTCGCCTAAACTTAGATGGGAGGAAGACTACCCTCGGAAAAGGGTTCACGATCTGAAATATTCCTCCCTTAACATTTAATTGGTATTGGTAAATAATTGAAATAATAATAATATTAATGATAAAGTTATTACTTAAAAATGATAAAAGATTGCGCCTGACAAAATAATGTTCTGCGAAAAGAAAGTTTAGAATCAATGCAAATGAAGTCTGATATTGATTTTAAATTTTGATACGAAAACTAGGGCGCTAAAATTACGGCGGGAGAAATATTTCAAATTAATGGCCGGGTTGCATATCACTGTTATAAAAAAAAATTTTGCCTGTAAAAAAACTTCTACAACTTAATGAATGTGGTAAATGGCACGGAAATATTTAATTTTAGCTACCTGCCTAAAATCATGCCTGATTAAATAGAAGACTGGCTCACCACGTATACATTGCGCAGAAATTAACTGTTGGAACGCACTCGTAAAACACCAAATTATCTTAAGTCCACGGCTAGCTAAAAATTAAAATGGTTAAATTTTGATAAACTGGCGTATATCCCATGGACGTTTAGTGCAGAACAAAAGATTCTAAGATTATCATGAAGTCTTGTGTATCGTTCCAACACTTAATTTCGCACACTGCAAGAAAATGACGGCCGATGGTAACCTGTAAGAAAAGTTCACACACTATTTATATTGTACCATTAGGAATAATGAGGTGGCTTTTTAAATAAATAAAAATACTGAGAAATGCAAATTATCTTGAAATGATATTAGCGGTTTATATTTTCAAGATGCTGAACATACGCTTACAATTATTTCTTACATGCATTTTGTGCATATAAAGAATGTATGATTCTGATAAATTAAACAAAGGAAAATGCGCTATTGCCTCCGAAACCTACCAATGCTAGATCAAGAAGAGAAAGAATGGAGACTGCTGCTCCTTCTTATATAGTAAAATATATGATAAGCGTAAATGTACAGCTAATAATGTGATTATTAACATTATACTTTCTTTACATAAGATCGATACATAATGATTTGCTTGAATTAAACACAGAATAATCGTAACACACACAAGAGATTAATTATGCAGAATAAATAAATGAATAAATATTGAAATAAAGTCCAGGCGGCCCATGAAACGTTATATAGATCGAAAACGCGCGAAGATCGAAATGTGACTACGTATCGAATGGTCGATAGCGTTCGATCGGCATAGTCGATTGCCTCTGTGGCGCTGCGCGTTTGGACGCATAGTGCGTAACAGCCCAGTGGCAGTCTGCTGCGGCGTACGATAGATGTCTCCACGCTAGGTTTCGTACGAAGAGCAGCATGCGGCGCGTTCGAGCGTGGAACATGGCAACTGTAGCCGCCACCGCAGCCGCCTTGTTGCAGTGTGTTGGCTTTTCCCAGGTACAGCAGCCCATCATCCACCTTACTTGCATGTTGAATGCGTGTCGGTGGACATACGATGCCAGATCACATGCTTTTGTAGTTATTTCAGTTTTTACTCGCTTGTGGATCTTAGTCTCTTTTCGTTGCAGTGTACATTAAAACTGAAGCTATATATATTGGAAGACGAGGAATATTTTTAGACTTTGCTTTGAAAATCAGTTTCTGGTATTACTGAAGTGAGATACTGCGAAATCTAGCGCTTAGTACATATCGAAGACATTGTAGACAATATTTCAGCGCAAGTCGCTGAAGCGTGTTTCGAGGCGACACTGTTGCTGAGCGTTTGTACTCAAAACATTATTGTTTTGCATGTACAGGTGTTGAATAGTACGACTGATTTCCGAAACATGGAGAGATTGCAGCAAGAAAGTCGAATGTTTGTAGCAGTCTGTTGCGAGTGGTTGGATGCATAATTGCGGAAGCCGAGATAGAGAATTCCCACGATATGATCCAACTGAGCAACTGAGAAATGTTGAAAGCCGTGTCAGTTAACAAAGATAATAATGCCACCATTTTATAATATGTACCAGAGATGCCCCCCCCCCTCACACACACACACACACACGAGATATTAGATACTCTTTTGCCATATAATTTGGAAATTAAATATCTTATATTTCACGTTTTGCACATTATTTTATAAAGCTTCCCCCAGGTTGGACAAAAGTACTAATTTTTCACCCCTCCCAGAAATGTCAATGACGCAGTTTGCGTCATGACCCCCCGCCCCTGTGGGCATATCTGATAGGTACATACGACCTACATTGTCCTTTACCGAGACGAAGTAGTTTCTCTACGATAGGACGTACATATTATTTAAATACACTAGAAACCATTTGCGCTCACATGTTTAGCAGTCTTTTACGTGGGCTGATAACATGGAGGAAACTCCAGAAAGTGAAAACGCTACCGGAATTTCTTTAGAGCCACAAATAGGGATGCCGGTTACCGCTGAAAGAACCGTTTTTGATTATACCAGGTTTTTCGATCTCCAGTTTAACCTTACTGTAAGTGGTTTTCGATTTTAATGCCATTATTTCCAGTAGCAAATGTAGAAAAAAAATTGTTAAGACTACCTCAGAATTTTGCATTATCGTTTTCTTCGAGAGATGTAGAATCAAAGTATCTGGTAATATAGGGGGGAAAAAAACCGTATATTGCCGTGCGGAATGGTGCCTGGTTCACGGCGTCGCTTGCGCGCGCGCGTAGTGTGTGTGTGTGTGTGTGTGTGTGTGTGTGTGTGTGTGCGTTCGTGTTGTCCTTAGTGGAAGTTAAAGTAGTTTGTATGTCTAGGGACCGTTGACCATAGCAGTATGGTTTATTAGGCTTACAAGCATTTCAACAAAACAAAAAATCACCAAAAATTAAGGGGTAGATTATTATCTAAGTTTACCGCACATCAATAACATCATAGGAAATATGAATCAAATTTACCTTCTCTTCCAAAGAACATTGTGTATGCTTTCTCCTTAATTGATACCGCAAGTTTGCAGTACCTCCACCAGTTTCAGCCTATTAAGGAAAATCGAGCATTGTACATCGTTGCTACCACACTTTGTAAAGCACTTCCAGACTCTGGATGGTGCCATTTAAAACACAACTGTTGTCCGCCGAACACAGCGAGGAACTGCACGCGCATGCGCGTCGCGTAATGTAACGGGCCACGCCACAAGAAAATACATGCCTCAACAACAGCTGTGTCAATTCCTATGCTATGCGTTTGTTACTTGTTTCTGACTCTGGATTGTTCTTGAGTTATAATTTAACGGATTTGCTTGTTTCTGTGATAACCTAATATTTCATAATAGGGGAAATTTTACGGCCGACCGCGGTGGCCGAGGAGACTGAGGCGCTTCAGTTTCGGTCTGCACGGCCACTGCGGTTGGGGGTTCGAATCTCCCCTCGGGCATGGATATTTGTGCCGTCTTTAGTATAAGGTAGTTCATAAGTAGTTTGTAAGTTTAGGGACTGATGATCCCGTAGTTAAGTCCCATTAGCTTAACAAACATTTGAACATTTTGAAATTTTAGGACTAAATATTAATAGTTTTTAAATTGTTTAAAAATGTTTTAAAAACACAAACGATTTAAAACTACTACTACAAAAAGTAGTCGTACCGACTGGTGCTTCATATGTCTGGGGGTTCACGTCTTTGAGTGTGTGTGTGACGGATTTCCCCCCCCCCCCTCCTCCCCACCCGCTCGGCATCAAAAGAGACAATCCGAGTAGCGCCGGTAGGGGGGGGGGGGGGCAAGCGCCCCGGTTTCTCCCCCCCCCCTCCCTTTAGATATACTTTCGTTAAAAGATCTGCAGATAGTCTTACCTAGGTTTGTTTGCACTTGCTTCAACTCGAGCTGAGGCTTTGGCTTACCATTTTTTTTTATACTTTTGTTCCAAGCTTAAAGCTGAGTAATTTGTTTCTAAAAGATATTGAACGTTGTTCCTTTGTCTTTGATAATAAACACCAAGGCCACATGAATATGCACATCAACACAAAAACACAATAACTAACTGATTACACTGTTAAGTGACTGTAACAAAATGAATCTGTTTCTATTGGACAGACAAGCTTCCTTCGAGTCACGTGACACTTTAAGCAGCACCTCCTCCTAACCTTACGCATCGCAAAGGCGGCTCTCCTCCACATTCTTTCAGACAGTTAGATATTTGATACAACGAAGAGTATAAATGTCATTTACTCTCAAAGTCGCGACACAATTGCAAAAACGTCTAAAGTATACATGGCAAACAACAATACGAAAGTCATTGTTGTTCTCGTATCTGTCAAAAAGAAGGGGTTCAATAAAATTGATACATTCTATGGCGCAACGCAATGCTACTTACCCCGCGGCTCTTATTATTATTGGTCGGTTCTTCTGAAGTCTTTTACAGTTATAAAGATCTTTTACCAAATATGACGCATTTCTGATGAATCCTCAATGCGCCAAAAACTATGAAGGGCGGATCTTGCCTTCATGGAGAATTTACCGATGTGCAAGGCGAAGTGCGCAGTACCTCCATGGTCTTTTCGGGACCAAAAAAATGTTCAAATGTTTGTAGAACTTATGGTACTTAACTACGGGTCATCAGTCCCTAAGCTTACAAACTACTTATGAACTATCTAAGACTAAGGACGGCACAAATATACATGCCCGAGGGGGGATTCTAACCCCCGACCGTAGTGGCCGTACAGACCGTGACTGGAGCGCCTCAGTCCCCTCGGCCACCGCGGCCGGCTTTTCGGGACCATTAGTGTGTAACCGCCAGAGCTCGAATAGCCAGGAGCTGGTATCTACCAGCTCCAACGCCAGTGTTAACTCTTTCATGCACAGCGATATCAGACAAATTTAAGACACTTGTTTCACAATACCTTTATTTGTTGAACAATTTTATCAAAAATTGGTGTAATTTTAGAGAATTGGATTATAATGAGACTGTTAATACACACTATAAATGTTTTTCAAAAATTTTCGAAAGCAGTGGTGGCACATTAAGCGTACCACCATCCTGGGTCATCCACACTAAAATCTGTCTCTTCAGCTGATGAACTCTGGCCTGAGGGTATTTCAGCATGGAGTATTGCCATTAACTCACCATCCTTTAATATTTCACTAAATTGTTTCATTATAAACTAAAATGGAAGGTAACGTCTTGAATTATATGAAAGACCTTTGATGCATGGTGGTACAAATTTTGAACTCTGAGTTACTCATGAAATATTCTTTTTCTGTAGAATAAATCCAAGAACTGTTAAGTTTAGTGTGATTCCAAAGATATAGAGAGTATTATCTTACTTGTACGAAAGAGAGGAATCAACAATATCTAGACGGACGAAATAATCCATTTGACTGCAGAGGGAAAAAAGCCAGCAACTCTGTGCATGCGGTGTGACGTAACTGTCACTGTACATGAGAAATTGCACTTGTGACAACTCTCGGTCATTGTGGGAACTACCACCTTACATACAATGGGCAGTTCAGTAAATGAACCTTCATTCTGGATGTGTCAAAGATTCACAGTCATGTGGTATGTTTTCTGTACCATCAAGCATTTACCCAAGGCAGAATGGTGGTATACAAAATGTACCACCGCCCCTGAAACAGTTAAAAGCGGCGTTTCCCCTCGCCCCTCCCTGCCGCGGGAGCGCCAGCATGCTGCCTCCAGGGGGTTCAGAAGAGAATTTGAACTTCAGCCGCGCATGCGCATTGCAACGCTGCGGCCACTGCTACGGCCGCTCTACGACTGGTGTAAGTGCTGTCTCCGCGACGTAATACGTTTCTCATGCGCGCATATAAAATGATATGATAGAAGAACGCCGGCCGCGGTGGCCGAGGAGACTGAGGCGCTTCAGTCACGGTCTGCACGGCCACTACGGTCGGGGGTTCGAATCCCCCCTCGGGCATGGATATTTGTGCCGTCTTTAGTATAAGGTAGTTCATAAGTAGTTTGTAAGTTTAGGGACTGATGACCCATAGTTAAGTCCCATAAGCTTAACAAACATTTGAACATTTGAAACATTTGATAGAAGAACGAAACGAATAACGATAGTTTAAGATACTTCTATTATATTTATTTATTTACTATTTTTCACGACGAGCTTTTTTTCTCTGAACTGCATACCGGTGTTTTTATCCGGTTATTGGCAATAGCTAAAATAACCGGTTAGAACCGGCACCAAATAAATTTAAAAATTGGTTATTCAGAACTAAAATACTGGTATCAGTTTTAACAGGTCCGTTTTTCCCATTCCCCATCCTTGACCCTTTCAGCTCCAAGGGAAGAGCGACAGATGGCGTCGAATTAGTTTTGAGGATTCGCGAAGAGTGGCCTTAAGCTTGCCACTGCTAAATATTCTTCACAGCTTCTGGCTATCTACAGATTGATACGACTATCTCTGCGATAAGACGGACTGGCAGGCCTGAATGGAAACACAGATGTCACAACAGGCTTGCTTCTGTCTGTGAATGGCGCTTATTTTGCACTTTATCGCCAACTGACGCGTATTTACAATTCAGTTTATGCGTTTCTTGGCCGATTCCGGGAATCCACACTACTAACTTCACTTCTCATAGACCTGTTATGCGTGCCCAGATTGTTCATACGTCATATCTAGCGAACTGTGAATTGTAGGTGGTTCTTATCACTTCACGGTAAGGAGTGTGTGTACCAAGTTTGGTCGAAATCGGCCCAGTTTAGCAGATATGCATCACTGTCGCCTTATGCAGCAGTTTTCGCGCAATTCGTTTTTCATGACGTCAAAGCTATTGAACTGTGTGTTGTGATTCTTACTCTCACAGTGAATGTATCGTAAAAGAAACAGATTAAAATATTCACAGCAAGGATATTTCCATAAGAAATGTACAGAAGGAAATCACGCTTCAATATAATGTAAGGAATGTAGTCGTGGTGATTTCTAATACATTGACAAATCTGTGGATAAATACCACTCGTTAAAAAGGAAGAAAAGAGCGGTTAGAACGGCCTAGCTGACGACTTCAGTATCATATTTTTTAATACATAGATACGATTATATTGAAAAGTGTCTGAAAGAGTGTACGGTTCACTGGTAAGTAATAGAAGTCCCCAAAATGTAGCGTTTTGTGGAAAAAAGAAATCGGAAATTGCTTCTCGAATCGCCGTCGTATTGTGCGAGACCGTACCTGGTTGTATGTTTTAAGATCAGTTTCGGTGAGAATAGTCGGCTCACGTCTGGGAAGGTTTATTTTGGTCTGGGATCCTTGATGTCTGAAAGGAAACACTGAGGCGGTAAACAGTACACCATCCCAGACAAGACTGATGTGGCATCACTCCTGCCAGTGCTGCCAACTACAGCAGTGGCAAACCGCACGTATTCGGTTGGCTGATAACGAAAATCTGAACCCTTACTAAAGAATACATTTCGTTACTCGCATATACCGTATCGATACGAACATAGAATTATGCTGCCGTGGTCTTCAGTCTGCAGACTGGTTTGATGCAGCTCTCCACGCTAGCCTGTCTTGTGCAAGTCTCTTCATCTGAGAATACGTTCGGCAACCTACATCCTTTTGAATCTGCTTACTATATTCGTCCCTCGATCTCCCTCTACGATTTTTACCCCACACGCTTCCTTCTAATGCTAAGTTGACAATTCCTTGATGTCTCAGAATGTGTCCAACTAATTTAGCCCTTCTCTTAGTCAGGATATGCCAGAAACTCCTTTTCTCACCAATTCGGTTAAGCACCTCCTCATTACTTACGTGATGTACCAATCTGATTTTCATCATTCGTCTGTAGCACCACATTTCAAAAGCTTCTATCATCTTTTTATCTGAACTCATTATCGTCCACGTTTCACTCCCATACAATGCTACACTCCGGACAAATGCTTTCATAAAGGACTTCTTAACATTTAAATTAATACTGGATGTTAACAAGTTGTGCTTCTTTAGAAACGCTTTTCTTCCCATAGCCATTCTGCATTTTATATCTTCTTTACTTCGGCCATCAGAAATTATTTTGCTGCCCAAATAACAAAATTCATCTACTACTTTTATTGTCTCATTACCTAATCTAATTCCTTCAGCATCGCCTGATTTTCTGACATTGCATTCCATTACCATCGTTTTACTCTTGTTAAGGTTCATCTGATATCTTCCTTTCAATACACTGTCCATCCCATTCAACCGCTCTTCCAGATCTATTGCGGTCTCTGACAGAATTACTATGTCATCGGCAAACCGCAATGTTTTTATTTCTTCTCCCTGCGCTTTAATGCCCTCTCCAAATTTCTCCTTCCATTCCTTCACTGCCTGCTCAATGTACAGATTGAACAACATTGGAGAAAGGCTATAACCCTGTCTTACTCTCTTCCCTTCCTCTGCGTCCCTCTCTTGCCCTTCGACTCTAATAACTGCTGTCTGGTTTTTGTATAGGTTGAATATAACTCTTCGCTCCCTCTATTTTAGCCCTGATACCTTCAGAATTTGGAAGAGTGTATTCCAGTCGATGTTGTTAAAAGCTTTCTCCAAATCGACAAACGCTAAAAACGTAGGTTTGCCTTTCCTTAGCCTATCTTCTAAGATAAGTCGTAATGTGAGTATTGCCTCCCGTGTTCCTACATATCGCCTAAATCCAAACTGATCTTTCCCGAGGTCGGATTCCACCAGTTTTTCCATAGAATTATATAATTATATCAATATATTAATTGTATTCTAGATTACTCGTCGATGATCTGACGTCCGCTTTTAACGCAATTAAAATTTTATTTAATTTTTTACTTGTAAAGGTTTCAGTTTAATGGTTAATTATTTGTTTTCGGTCTTGTCTACCATAAAAGTTTTATAAAAGTACTCAGAAGTTGTCATCCATCCATTTTCATTCATGACGATATTATCTTAATTGTTAATGTCACATAATACAGTACAACAGTCGCAAATGTGGTGCTACTGTGTTCAGTCACACTGGCATTGGTCACGAAATATTCCGATTGGTTCTGACATTCCAAGCCCCTAAGTAAAGTGCGGGAACAGTACTTAAAACGGAGGTCGTAGGCGGGTCTCGATGATTTTGATCAATTTGAATGACAATTGTATTTTAATCACAAGGGAATTTGACTGTACTAATCCTTTCCTCAGTAGTATAATTGCCTTAAAAAGCAGGCATACAATATCTAGGCAGCAAATTTAAATGTTAAAGTAGTATCAATGGTAAAAGTTAATTTTTTTCATGGTTTAAAGACAGTTCTCGGCCGTATTTCTCGGTGGTACTGGTAAAGAGAGTACCGAGTAACGGTCCGTTTGTAACGAGTAATGTTTCCTTTAGTAACTTATACATACGGATACGCATCTTTTTGTTACTCTCTCAGCTCTACTAGCCAACCCAGTTGCAGCGAAAAGAGTAGACGCGGATAGTTAAAAACAAAATGAAGAAGAAAGAATTTCGAATGACATTAAATCAGAGAAGAGCCACGCCACTACATCGCTCTAATTTAGCGGTGACTGCACGAAATTTGTAATATTTTTGACAGATTATTTGTAACAGTTCAAGCGTCAATAATTGTTTTTCGTCTTCCTCCGTCTCAACTACGACTGTTTTGTATGGGATTTCGTTTTACTGCAAATGAATGAATGATTTTTTGATTGAGTTGTGGTACTGTTCCATCGTTAATAGGTAACGGTAGCCGCGGCGGATTAGCCGTGCGTACTGGAGCGCCGTGCTGCGGTGCGCGCGGCAATTCGGGGGTTCGAGTCCCCCCTCGGACATCGGTGTTTGTGTTGTCCTTAGGTTAGTTTACCTTAGTTTACGTAGTTTGTACGCAACGGACTAATGACCACGCAGTTGAGTCTGATAGATTTACAAACATCTGAACAGGTAACGGTATCTTCACGATGGAGTAGCCCAGCATTCCAAGGCGGAGCGAGCGTTGCTCGCAGTCGGAGGTTCGAGTCCTCCCTGGAGCATATATATATATGTGTGTGTGTGTGTTATCCTTAAATTAGTTTAACTTAAAGATAAACGTGAAGCAATGAATTAAAATTTGTGGTGCGGCCGGGAATCGAACCTGGACCTCCATGCTTATTAGGCAGACGTCTTCACCGTTAGACCACCGCACCTCTAATAACTAAGGCGTCTTGGAATAGCCTAAGCACGACTTCCCTCCACATCACAAATTTTAATTCAGCTTCTGTGTTCCAAAGATAATTGTCACTACTGCCAAGGCTCTCCATGCAGCGGAATAGCACCTTGGCAATGGACATATTGGAACATTCCTGCTAAGATGATATAAATATCAAATTAAATATAGATTGAGAAACCCTGAGTCGGTTTTTCTCTTCGTATATGTCCAAGACATTAAAGATAAACGTGAAGCAATGAATTAAAATTTTGGCCGAGGGGACTGAGGCGCTCCAGTCACGGTCTGCACGGCCACTACGGTCGGGGGTTCGAATCCCCCCTCGGGTATGGATATTTGTGCCGTCCTTAGTATAAGGTAGTAGATAAGTAGTTTGTAAGTTGAGGGACTGATGACCCCGTAGTTAAGTCCCATAAGCTTAACAAACATCCGAACATTTTTGAATTAAAATTTGTGGTGCGGCCGGGAATCGAATCCGGACGTCCATGCTTACTAGGCAGACGTCTTACCGTTAGACCTCCGCACCTCTAACAACTTAGGTGCCTTGGAATAGTCTAAGCATGACTTCCCTCCACGTCACAAATTTTAATTCTGTGAAACACAGAAGCAGTATTAAAATTTGTGCTTAAGACTATTCCAAGGCCCCTTAACGGTAAAACGTCTGCCTGGTAAGCATGAAGGTCCGTGTTCGATTCCCGGCCGCACCACAAATTTTAATTTATCGCTTCACGTTTATCTTTAATGTCTTGGACATATTCGAGACGATAAACCGTCTCAGGGTTTCTCAATCTATATTTAGTTTAACTTAGTTCAAAGTAGTTTCCAAACCTAGGGACTAATAACCAAAAAAGTCCCATAGATTTACAAACATTACATATCCTCTGTATAAGAAAGTGTGAGATATATTTTGACACCTCTGAAAGACTTGCACCACTTCTGAACACAAGTTATTATTTGCTCTCAGTACAGTTAATACTCTTCACAATAAATTTCTGCTCTACCCACTAGCAAGTAACTCTTTTTGTAATCTCCGAAACTGGACAAATTTGTTTAAGCTGTTGTGTGACAGATGTTACATTGTTGTATTGTTATGGTCTTCAGACTGGTTTGATGCAGATCTCCACCCTACTCTATCCTGAGCAAGCCTCTTCATTACCTCATAAGAACGGCAACTCACATCAATTTTAATCTGCTTACTATATGGGTCTCTAGGTCTCCCTCTGCGATTATTTCCCCACACACTTCTCTCCAATGCTAAATTTACGATTCCTCCATGTCTAAGCATGTGTCTTACCAATCGATCCTTACTTTTAGTCAAGGTATGCCAAAAATTCCTTCTCTCCCCAATTCTGTTCAGTACCTCCTCATTAGTTATGCGATTTAGCCACCTAATCGTTAGCATTCTTCTGTAGCACCACATTTTAAAAGCCCCTATTCTCTTCCTATCCGCACTGTTTATCGTCCAACTTTCACTCGCGTACAAGGCAACGCTCCACACAAATACCTTCAGTAAAGACTTTCTTAGACTTAAATTAATATTCAATGTTTGCAAATTTATCTTTTCAAAAACGCTTTTCTTTCCATTGCCATCTGCATTTTATATCCTCTGTTTATTTCTGGTCACTAGTGTCCTGTGCCTTATGACTTTGTTTCTCTCAACCTTGCCAACACATCTGATAGCCATCCTGTGTGTTAATGATGAAACTTTATGGGCACCTTTCTATGACTGCTTCAAGCTGTAATAATGTAGTTTCAAAGGCAACAAGTGTTTAAAAATATTTCCCTGATTAATGTCATTTTGGCGATATTTAGTGTTTTTGTGTGGCTTATGACAAAATTTTAGATTATTTTGCTCTTCTTATTAAAGCTTGAAATAAGTATAGTAAATGAAGAATCACCTGCAAAATCAAAGCCTTCACGTAAAAGAAAGCGAAATATTGATCAGTGGAAAAAAGTTAAGGCGAAACGTCGACGAAATGCTGTTCAACAGTGTAAGTCTTCAAAAACTAACAAGACTGTTCTGTCAGTCACTATAGGAAGTCCTGTACTTGTTCAAATAAGTGCTACACAAAACTACTTGGGGAAGAAGGAAACATTTTCCATTCGTTTTGGGACATGGGAAACTTTAAAGCCCAGAATATCTACCTGATGAGCTCAATAAAAGTGGCACCGAAAAAGCGGAGGTTTGTTCAGTATTTAAATATGAATGATCTAATATGTTATAAATTAATATCATTTTCTTCTATCTGTCACAATTTCTCTTAAAGCTATCCAGAAAAGCTTGCAAGAAAGCATCATCCAGGGCTATTACCTTTTCGTATAACGTGAAGGTATGTGGAAGGAAGCTTTCTTAAAGGTTCATGGCTTACACAGACATGCGCGAAGAGAGAGGAATTTACAACAGCAAATGAATCAGGGATTTGTAGTCTCGAAAGACAATGGAAGAAGTTTGTATTTTACTTTGTAGCCTGCTAAGTCATTTCCTCAGACAGGGTATAGCAGAAACATCTATATTAGGATGATAACATAAACTCAAATGTTTCATTCGTTACAGGAAAACATGGAAACTACCCACATAAATTCCAAGACAAGGCGTTAGAGACTTTCTTAATGCCATACCAAAATATGACAGTCATTACAGTAGGAAACAAAACCCCAACAAAGTGTATTTGGATTGAGATCTCACAACTGCATAATTATATCGGGATAAATACTCCGAACACTGCAAAAAAATAGGTACCTATAGTCTCTGAAAGTAAATTCAGAGAAATTTAAGTTTGAGTCTGAAGATCCCTTATAGTTAAATGTAAAGCACTGTTATTTGAACATAGGAGATTTCATGTCAGTGGATACTCGTATCAAGAAGAAAGGAAGGCCTGTTGAAACAGGCCTATTATTTGAACATAGGAGATTTCATGTCAGGGGATACTCGTATCAAGAGGAAAGGAAGGCATGTTGAAACAGATCGAAATCAGGTGCCAATAAAGAATAGAAACCCATGACCGATTAATCAGAAAAAATAGATGATGTAATGTCTCTTATGCCATAATACCTGCAGCAAATCAACATCTCTTTCTATCATGTACCGGAAATAACGTGAACAATGATGAGGTAGAGGAATTTCCTTGATGTAACTATATTAATGAAAAGTAATTTATATATCTTAATTATCTGTAATGTATGTATTAATCTGTAAGAATTATGAATACTACTCGCTGTGTTAAGAGTATTTAAAAATCTTCCAAATTCATATTTTATGTTTTTAATTATTTTCTGGGAGACATAGTCATAAGCCACTGTTGACCACATATTAATTAGAATCACTCTAAAATTAATATTATGTAGCGTGAAGAAAGTTGGCTATTTCACAACATGCTTAGCAAGTATTAAGCAAGTGTTTGCAGTAGTGAGGTTTCTATTTTGTGTTCAACATTTTCAGATTTCCATGCAACTATAAAATTGCTGTATATCAAAACTAGTTCGATGTGGCGTATGAATATCTCTCTCCGACCCCTTCAATTATCTCTTTGATTCCTTGACGAGTAGGGACATAGCACAGTAGTTTAATCTTACTTGCTTACTTGTTTGTCATGAGAAGACAAGAAATGGAACTTCCCTGTAATAGTGAAGTTGACTGATTGCACTCTTAATTAATTACGAAATTATGTGTTATATTTCCAAACAAGGATAAAATTAAGTAAATTTCTAACCGCAAGTAGAAAAGTAGATCTGCAATAATAAAAATCTGCCAGGAGAAATGTGCAGAAGGAAGTAGCATTTGAGTATAAATAACGGAAATGCGAGATTTAAGTGAATTCTGATACTTGATGGCAAATGTATGAGTGAATACCTTTCGATTAAAATAAAAATTAAGGAAATCGGCCGGATAGAAAGGCCATGCCATTTGTGTGGAGCGTTGCCTTGTACTGGAATGAAAGATGAACGATAAATAGTTCAGACAGGAGGAGGATAGAAGCTTTTGAAATATGTTCGAACAGAATGCTGAAAATTCGGTGGGTAGATAGCGTAACTAAAGAGGAGGTACTGAACAGAATTGGGAAGAAGAGGAATTTCTGGCATACTTTGACTAAAAGAAGGAATCGATGGCTAGGAGACCTTCTTAGACATGAAGGAATCGTCAATTTAGCATTGAAGGAACGGTGTGGGGTAAAAATCGCAGTGGGAGAACAAGAGACTAATACAGTAAGAAGGTTCAAAAGGATATGGTTGTTTTATTTGGAGATGAAGAGCCTTGCACTGGATGGGGTAGTGTGGAGAGCTACGTCAGAACAGTTTCTGGTTGACCACCACCACCACCACCACCACCACCACCACCACCACCACCAACAACAACAACAACAACAACATGTGCTTCACGGTGTTGCAATTTTCACCAAAAATAGCCTGGTTGTAAAAATAAATGTAACTAATTAAGTCGTTCTGCCGTTGCCTTTCGAACGTCAGTTCAGGGCCGTCTCGAGGAATTTTTACCGCTCAAGTATGAGACGCCGTCCGCCGTTCCTGCCCTCCTGAAATATACTCAGTGGAATCAATTTTCTGAAGTTTACTGAACACTGAACTATCACTACTTGAACAATCAACTATACACAAGGAGAATAATAGACTGAACAAACCGTCCAGGGTCTACGGCGGTGTCCGTTGTGAGCTGGTCCTTAGCTCGACGAGGACTGGCTGTACCGCTGCTGCGTTCGTCTTGTAAAGCTGGCGGAGTGCTCCACTGTCCCGTGTGTCGTGTGAGGCGACCTCTGCAGAAAAAGGTTCGCATTAGTCTCTAGTAAGTTCCGTTTGTTTTTGAGGAAGTGTTTGTTTACCAGTTGCGCCTACAAGTGCTTGATTATGTTATACGGCGCGCAGAAGTGTGATGTATGTAGTCTGCCTTGCAGGGGCTTTCTGTGGACAGACGTAACACCTCCCTTTCCACCTAGAACTTTCAGACGTAGTAAAACTTTTCCACAATGTCTTCTATACGTTACTGCTTCTCGCCACATATTATCCTAATTCGCACGATGAAATTGGGTAAATGTGCTTTAGTTCCTTCACCATCCAAAATTTTTAATACGTTCTCTTGTGTGATATTCTACGATGAGACATAAAGAATAATGAGGGAAAAGTTCAAATGAGCTACAGACAAAGAAAACTAAATAATACAAAGGAAGTGGGAGGAAGAGGAGTAATGTAAATGGTATTAATGGCAGATAGAAAGAAGGGGGTGGGTGATAGGGGAAAGGATACCATGCATATACATCTACATGGCTCCTCTGCAAATCACGTTTCTGTAGAGGGTTCATCTCACTACCGTTAATATTTATCAACATTCCATTCTAGAATAGCTTCAACGAAGAAAGAACACCTACAGTATATATTTCCGAACAACCACTTATTCCTGTTTATTGGCCCACTTTCGGTTACGGTTGTTGTGGTCTTCAGTCATCAGTGTGGTTTGATGCAGCTCTCCACGCTACCCTGTCCTGTGCAAGCCTCTTCATCTGAGAATACAAACGGCAACCTACATCCTTTTGAATCTGTTTACCGTATTCATCTATCCATCGGTGTCCCTCTACGATTTTTAGCCCACACACTTGCTTCTAATGCTGAGTTGACGATTCCTTGATGTCTCAAAATGTGTCACACCAACCTATCCTTTCTCTTAGGATATGTCAGAGACTCCTTTTCTCCCAAATTGTGTTGAGCACCTCCTCTGTAGTTATGTGATCTACCCATCTAATTTTCATCATTCGTCTGTAGCACCACATTTCAAAAGCTTCTATTATCTTTTTGTCTGCACTTCTTATTGTTCACGTTTCACTACAGACAAATGTTTTCAGAAAAGACTTCCTAACATTTAAATTAATACTGGATGTCAACAAATTTCGCTTCCTCAGAAAAGCTTTTCTTCCCGCAACCATAATGCATTTTATATCTTCTTTACTTCGGCCATCAGAAGTTACCTTGCTGCCCAAATAACAAGACTCATCTACTACTTTTATTGTCTCATTACCTATTCTAATTCCTTCAGCATCGCCTGATTTCCTCACACTAGATTTAATTACCCTTATTTTACTCTTGTTAATGTTCACCTTACATCTTCCTTTCAAGACACTGTCCACTCCATGTAATTTCACTTCCAGGTCCTTTGCTCTCTCTGACAGAATAACTAAGTCGTCAGCAAACCGCAAGGTTTTTATTCCCTCTCCCTAGACTTTAATTCCCTCTCAAAACTTCTCCTTGCATTCCTTCACAGTTTGCTCAATGTACAGATTGAACAACATTGGGGAAAGGCTACAACCCTGTCTTACTGCCTTGCCAACCACTGCGACCCTTTCATGACCTTCGACTCTAATAATTGTTGTCTCTTTGCTCCCTATATTTTACCCCTGCTACCTTCAGAATTTCCAGCCAACATTGTCATGTGATTTCTCCAGATCCACAAATGCTAAAAATGTAGGTTTCCCTTTCCTTAATCTATCATCTAAGATAAGTCGTAATGTGAGTATTGCCTCGCGTGTTCCTACATTTCTCCTAAATCCAAACTTATCTTCCACAAGATTGGATTTCACCAGCCTGTAAATAATTCGTGTTAGTATTTTGTAAACATAGCTTGTTGAACTGATAGTTCTGTAATTTTCATATTTGTCTACACTTTCTTAGTAATTGGAATCAGTATATTCTTCTTGGTAGTCGGACGGTATTTCCCCTGACTCATACATCTTGCATGACAGGTGGAACTATTTCTTCACGGCTGGCTCTCCTAACGATACTAGGAGTTCAGACGGGACATTGTTTCTACTAAAATCTTTTAGTGCTCTGTCAAATTCTTCTCGCAGTATAGTATCTCCTATCTCATTTTGCTCTACATCGTCTTCCATTTCTAGAATACTGGCTTCAAGTTTATTTCCTTTGTACAGGCATTCTATATATTCCTTCCACCTTTCAGCTTTTCCTTCTTTGCTTAGTACTGGTTTTCCATCAGATTTCTTGATATTCATACCACTGCTTTTCTTGTCTCCAAATACCTCTTTTATTTTCCTGTAGGCGGTATCTATCTTTCCCCAAGTTGTATATTCTTCTACGGTCCTGCATTTCCCCTCAAGCCACTCCTGCTTAGCCTGCCTGCACTTCCTGTCACCCTCGTTTTTCAGACATCTGTACTCCCTTTTGCCTGCTTCACTTGATGCACTTTTATATTTTCTCCTTTCATCAAATCAGTTCTGCATCTCTTGTGTTATCCAAAGATTTGTATCAGGTCTTGTCCTTTGATGATCCTCTATGGCCTTCACTACTCTGAGCTACCCATCTTTGTCTAATGCGCCCTCTAAAACTCTCAAACACCTCTGGTTCCTTCAATTTGTCCAGATTCCATCTCCTTAATTTTCTACCTTTTTGCAGTCTCATAAGTTTTAATTTACAGTTCTTAACCAATAAGGTATGTTCAGAGTCTATATCTGCCCCTGGATATGTCTTACAGCGTAAAACTTGGTTTCCAAATGTTTGCCTTAACATTATAAAGTCATTCTGTTATATCCCAGTGTCTGCTGGTCGCTTCCACATATATAACAGTCTTTCATGATGATAAAACGTTACGGTAATAACTGTTACGATTATGATAGTAAGACTAAAAGTGTTGCAATCGCCTTTTCACAGATCTAAATTTAAATGAAAATAACGGCGTAACCTTTCAGCTGACACGAAAACTGAATAAACAAATTTGTAGAGGATAAAATCCTCTACATCTTTGCTCTATTATGTTTATTTCATATCTCGCACCGTTTAATAGATATTTGCAAAAATATCGGTGATTTGGCAATGTCTGTCTGTAACGCCTACCCAACGTTTTAGATTGTACCGTTCAATTGATCGGCAACAAGTTTTACAGACGTAATTGTTGGCCGCTAGCGACCAGAACCTCCCTTTTTCAGATGGTTGGATTGGGTTGGGTATTTGGTTGGAATAGGGGGACAGAACTGCTAAGATTATCAGTCCCCCTGTGGGAAGAGCAAGGAATGAGGATAGGAAAGGAGGGGAGGGGGAAAGGAAATGCAGTCTGGGATGTACAGAAGGAAGGAAAACTGCATTAGCTCGGGACCCGTGTTCGCCACACACGAATGAACCGTGAGCAGCCTGGAGGGTTTTCAAATGATTCGTACGAAAAATAGGTTAATAACACTAAAAATATTCCGTTTTTGATGCTCTTTTGAGAGTAGGAAATTTAATTGCAAATAACGCCTTAACCATTCATCTAAAATGTATCTGTAGACGAGACAGTTCTCAACAAATTTGCTCTGTTATTTCCATAACTCGCACGGTTTCAGAGATATTTGCAAATAGAACGTTTTTTTTGACAGCGTCACTGGATTATACGTAATCCAGTATATGCAAAGAAAATAAACTTGAGAAGGGGGCAAACTAACAAGACTTATGATAACAGTTTAAACACGCACAAGTTCAATATACGAGTATGTTTGTCAAAGCTAAACTTAAATGTTAAATAATTTTGGCTGTTTGTTGAAATACAGTCAGGGAGTGTAAAGATATTATAATAGTAGATTCGTAATCGTATCGTTCATAATATTTTATTACTTATATTTTTATTGTTTTTTTTTCGAAATGCGTGCAAAAAATCATACAGGAAAACCTAAAGTAGGCTGTAAAACAAGCCAGTGCGATTTTTTACGGTGATTTTCTTTCTTCCAATATAGGCATCAGGATGATAAAGTCGACGATTGAAATTTCGAAAGACGGAAATTTCGCCACAACAAAAACTCTATTGTTATAATGATCCCCACTGCAGCTCCTGTATCACTCCTCTCTCTCTCTCTCTCTCTCTCTCTCTCTCTCTCTCTCTCTCTCTCTCTCTCTCTCTCTCCACACACACACACACACACACACAGGTGGACAAGCGCAGTTTAGGCAGTCCTATAGTAGTTGTGTTGCATATTCCAAGCATTTTTACAATAAAACATTGTCCACCACATTTTCTACTTGGTCTTTCCATTTTAAATATGTCATAATAGTAATACATAGGTATTTTCGCTGAATTTAAGACCTTCAGATTTGTCTGACTTTTGTAAACGGAATCCTTTTAGTACCTATGTGCACGATTTAACACTTTTAATTATTTAGGCTCACTTGTCAATTTCCCTACCTTAGAGATAAATAAATTGTTCCGCTTTTGGTTTGCTCTTCTGATGACTACTACACGATTATTGAAGCATGATCTACAAATAACCTAAGAAAACATCCCGGATTTTACCCAGATCCTTTATACAGATAAGGAACAGTAGAGGACCTATTACACTACCCCGGGGAAAGCTTGATATCACATCTACAACATACTCCGCAATTCGCCCACAGGTGAGTGACACACATGTTTCACATGTTTCTATCGGACCAAACTGCATGGTCATCAGTCCGTAGCTTACAAACTACTTAAAGCTAGGTAAACTAAACGAAGGACAGGACACACACACACACACACACACACACACACACACACACACACACACACACACACCGCGGCACTCGAACCTCCGACGGCAGGGAACCGCGCGCTCCGCAGCGAGGCACCTTAGACCGCTCGGCTACTCCACCGCGACCAGGTAATGTGAGGTCAGTACTCAGTACCATTACTAATTACTTGCTTTCCTGTTCCACTCCCATATAGAACGAGGGAAAAACGAATACTTGTATGCATCTTTATGAGCCTTAACCTCTCTGATTTTATCTTTATCGACTTTACCCGAAATGAAAGTTTCAGGCAGTAGAAATGTTCTGCAGTTCGCTTCAAATTCCGGCCCTCGGAAAGAAACGTCTTCCCTCGAGCCACTCTCATTTGAGTTCCCGAAGCACCTCACAAGGATACCACATGGGTATCCAGTTATGGAGTTTCTTTATATTTGTAGTACGTGAATTACAAAACATAAATAACACTCAGACAAAGCGATTCGAAGCAACTAAAAAATACTCGAGAAAATAAACTCTGAAGTTTTGCAAAGTACACATAAGTAACAATTATTAAAACAGTTGCAGCGTCTGGCGGTGTAACTCAGGTGGAAGTGCTCCGGCCTCGCCACCACAGCGTCGATGGTTCGAATCCCGGTGAGACAGATATTTTTTATTACTTTTTCGTTCTCGAATTCAGGGTATTTACACGAACTGAACACCTTTTCGTTACTTAAAACGATGGTTGCGTTGGTTAGCTGCTTGGAAAGCCATTAGTAGCTATGGAGATCACTATTCAAAAACAGTGACGTAGCTCTTCAGAAAATGATCAGACTATCGTCGTCAACTAATAGTGAAACCAATACTAAAAAAAGTAACTTATGTTTCTTGATTGAAACCATAATTATTAAAATTTTATAAAATATAGAAAATTACGAAAATACAAAAACACCCCCATGAACCACAGACATTGGCGAGGTGGGGTGGCTTGCGCGCCTCAACGAAGCAGATAGAGGAGGGGTATCTGTGAAGAGGCAAGACAAACGTGTGGTTCCTGAAGAGGGGCAGCAGTCTTTTCAGTAGTTACAGGGGCAACAGTCTGGATGATTGACTGACCTAGCCTTGTAACATCAGCTAATGTGGCTTTGCCACACAGTTACTGCGAACGGCTGAAAGCAAGGGGAAACTACAGCCGTTACTTTTCCCGAGGACCTGCAGCTCTAATGCATGAACATATGAGGATGGCATCCTCTCGGGTAAAATATTCCGGAAGTAAAATAGTCCCCCATTCGGATCTCCGGGCGGGGACTACTCAGGAGGATGTCATCAAGAAAAGCAAAACAGGCATTCTACGGATAGGAGCGTGAAATGTTAGAACACTTAATCGGGTAGGGAAGTTAGAAAATTTAAAAAGGGAAATGATTAGGCTGAAGTTAGATATAGTGGGGATTAGTGAAGAAAGGTGGAAAGAGGAACAGGATTCTGGTCAGGCGAGTACAGGATTATAAATACAGAATCAGTTGCGGGAATTACAGGAGTAGGTGTGATAATAAATAAGAAAATAGGAATGCGGGTAAGCTAATATGAGCAGCGCAGTGATCGCATTATTGTAGTGAAGATAGAAACAAAGCCAACGCTGACCACAGTAGTAAAAGTTTATATGCCCATTAGCTCTGCCGATGATGAGGAGATCGAAGAAATGTATGAGGAGGTAAAATTATTTTGACAATTAAGGGGGAGGAAAACTTAATTGTGATGGGAGACTAGAATTCGGTAGTAGGAAAAGGAAGAGAAGGAAAAATAGTAGATGAATATGGACTGGGCAACAGGAATGAAAGAGGAGATAGCCTGGTAGAATTTTGCATGGAACATAATTTAATCATTACAAACACTTGGTTTAAGAATCACGAAAGAAGATTGTATACGTAGAAGAGACCAGGAGACAGTGGAAGGTACCAGACAGATTTTATAATGGTAAGACATAGATTTGGGAACCAGGTTTTAAACTGTAAGACATACCCAGGGGCCTTGGCCATTAACTATAGGATGAACCTGAAAATATTGCAAAAAAGTAGGAAAATGAGAAGATGGGACCTAGATAAATTGAAGGAACCTGAAGTTCTTGAGAATTTCAGAAGGAGCTTTAGGCAACAATTGACAGAAACGGGGGGAAATAAAACATTAGAAGAGGAATGGGTAGCATTGAGAGATGAAATAGTAAAGGCAGCAGAGGACCAAATAGGTAGAAAGACAATACCTACAAAAAATCTTGGGACATCACAGGAAATTCTAAATATAATTGAAAGGAAGAAAGGAGAAACAAGTCTGTAGAAGAATGTATAAATAGGTGGAAAATAGATACCGTCTACAGGAAAATAAAAGATACATTTGGAGATAAGAAAAGCAGCTGTATGAACATAAAGAACTCAGATGGAAAACCAGTTCTCAGCAAAGAAGAGAAAGCTGAAAGGTTGAAAGAGTATGTAGAGCGGCTCTACGAAGAAAATGAAGTTGGATACAAGGGGAAGGGGATGTAGATGAAGATGAAATAGGAGATACTATACTGAGGGATGAATTTGACAGAGCACTGAAAGACCTAAGTCGAAACAATGTTAGAGTGGACGACATTCCCTCAAAGCTACTGGTCTCTGGAAGAGCCAGCCACGGCAAAACTATTCCACCTGGTGTATAAGATCTATGAGACAGGGAAAAAATCCTCAGACTTTAAGGAAAATGTATTAGGTATTGAATGCGTCGTGTGGGTATTGTAGTTGGCAACACTTTGTGACGCTAGGATACAGATGTGTTACTCAAATACGTATTAAATTTTAAATGCATATAAGTTTTGTTGAAGCTTATTATCATAACTGGTGTTGCTTGTAATATTGAACTCATATGTGCTTCTGGAATGCTGACGTTCAATTTAATACCTATGCAGGGGCACCATGTGCAGGAATCAGCTTCACCCCTTTCAGTCCTGCAACATTCATAAACTGTGGAGGAAAGCCAAAGTTATAGCTATCCGTAAGCCAGGAAAGGACCAAAATGATCCTAAAAGCTACCTCCCTATATCCCTCCTATACCATCTGTATTAATGTCTTGAAAGAAACTCTTCCTACACAGACTAATGGAGAAGCTAGAGACAATATACATACCACAGCAGGCTGGCTTTAGATTGTGCTTCCCACCTCAAAAACAGGCAGGCAGCTAGAACCCTCAAAATTACCTGGGAAAATACCACACTAGAACACTGTACATATCCCAAATACCTAGGAGTCACCCTGGACCGTGCATTAACCTACAAGAGGCACTGCCTGAATACTAAGCAAAAAGTGGCAGCTAGAAACAATGTCATCAGAAAGCTAACAGGCACAACATGGGGAGCACACCACAACACAGTAAGAATCGCTTAACTAGCACTAAGTTACTCTGCCGGAGAATATGCAAGTCCATTGTGGTTCAAATCCAGCCATGCCAAAATAGTAGATGTTGCTCTTAATGATACTTGTCGCATTAGCACTGGATGCCTAAAGCCCACTCCTCTGAATAACCTGTACAGTCTTGTGGGCATTGCACCTCCCGACATCCGCCGAGAGGTAGCAGCAAAAAGTGAGAGGGGAAAATCAGAAACTTCTGAAGCCCATCCCCTATATGGACATCAACCAGCAAACCAACGACTAAAATCCACGAAAAGCTTCCTCAGATCTATGGAGGCTCTAGTTGGGACATCGCAGCAATGCCGAACCGAACTATGGCGTGCAAGGTATACAGGATGGTTAACACCATTTGAAAAACTACCACCCGGCTAAACAGAAGAGTACATGGAGATCACTCAACACACTACGTCCAGGTGTCACAAAAGGGAAGAGTAATCTGGTTAAATGGGCCTTCCTAGTGGAGTCGCCACTCTGTGAATGTGGAGCAACGCAGACGACCTCCCACCTGCTCCAGTGTATACCCAGTGTCCAGCAACATGCACACCAGAAGATCTACTACATGCAACACCAAATGCAATACAGGTAGCTAACTTCTAGGCATCAAAAGTATAAGTAATTGTCTTGTAAATATGATGTATTCACATAACATTCGAACCCAGGATCTCCTGCTTACTAGGCAGATGTGTTGAGCACTCCGCCACCGAGAACACAGTGACCAACCCCACTGCAGAGGACTCTTCCCTGCACGTTTCCCGCCACACCCAAATCTGCATTCACCACGCTGTCTCTCTCCTATACCGAACAGCCTATATGCAGAACAAATAGGCTGTGCTATAGGAAAGAGACAGCATGGCGAATGGAGATTTTGGTGTAGCGGGAAACGTGCAGGGAAGAGTCCTTGCAGTGTGGATGGTCACTGTGTCCTCGGTGGCGGAGTGGTCAACGCGTCTGCCTAGTAAGCAGGAGATCCCGGGTTCGAATCCCGACCGGGCACAAATTTTCATTCGCCGCGCTTTGGTATTCCATCTAAACCTAGTACAGTGAAGCTATAACCAATCGCAATTTGCGATTTATTTCATTAATTGAACGCTGTAACGTCGTCATAAAATATACATAATTGTTTACTTACGCTGCTGTACTCCAGCTCCCTCTGTCTTCCACGAATGTTTCCCACGCGTTGGACTGAAACTAATCATATGGCTGCCCACTCATGTCACAGATAATCTCCAGCAAGACACTAGACTTTACAAACGATTTGTATTTCCAGCTTATTCTTACTCTTCTTCATTCCTACAAGACTTTCGCCGTTTTGTAAAGCGATGCTTAAGGCGACAGGTTGAATGCAAAGTTGTACGGCCACCAGAACGCGCTTTCCCGGGCCGGTGGCTCGGTTGCCTCCCACCCCCGCCTCCAGAGACGGCTCTGCGTTTTTTTCACTTTCGCAGCAGCTGCGTCAAAACACACTAAGCCTGCCTCATTAATCGTAAACGTACGACGCGAAACTTTTCCTGCAACTATTATCGAAGAACAAACTCCAATCCTGAGAACATCAGAACGCTGAAAAGGTACAGTAGTCCAGCAGGGAGCGATAAAGGATTACAGCCAGTGCTGTAGTAACGGCCGTTATGAAAGCACGAGGTGCAATCGGTCATACAAGGCAGGAAAGGCGGGATCAAACAAGAAAATCTAAGAAATATGTAGCATACTCGTGGATACAGAAACGACGTGAAAAGTCAGTTAAAAACAGCAAGGAAATTCACACTAAGTTTACAAATAGGCTGAAGGCCACACACGTGTATTCTAATTTGAGCAAAACCGGACACAAGACATCACCGGAATAAAAATGCAGATAATAAATTTACACTGAATTACACGAGTTCTATAAATTAGGAAATACTTCGCTCGCAATTACTCAAGAAAACTATCACTGAAAACCAAGGCTGCCTAATCACAAAGGAAGCAAAATCTTCCCCTCGGCATGATTCAGCGGTGTACTTACGTCCACGGTCGTTGGAGCGAGAATGAAGAGTGAAGACTAAAGCTCTAAGACCTCGGAAAAACCTCCCGCCGCTATACACCGGATGTAGAACGCGCTAAAAGCGACGCAGAGTGCGTTCAGAGTCTAGTGTTTACCAACCCTTGCTACCTGGCCAAGACATTTCCCTCTACAACTCTACAACCCCCCCCCCCCCCCAGAGAGGTCTCCTGTCACCTCCTTCATCCAAGATTAGGTTGGTACCACACTAACAACACAGCCACCTCGCCACCTTGCAAAGTAAGCTTGTCTCTGGCCAGCCAGCAGACGCCAGGGCAGACGACAAACGAAGCCATGCGTTCTTAACTACAGCAAACCGAGGCCTAGAGCGGGAGGCGGCGACTGTAAGCAATTGCGCGGCAGTCAGTCAAGAACACATATTCACCTTCACGTGAACACACAAGTTCAATCACACGGGTGAAAACATTTATAAGTATGGGCAACCATACATAAACATGAGGCATTGATCATTACTAAAAAGAATAAAATAATTAACACACAGATAGATAACGTTAAGGGTGCAGAAACACTTTAGGTTAATGAATCAATCAAAATGGAACACGATCACACATTCAGTGGACATGTTTATCACTTGTTTCAGACGTCTGTACGCGAGATTTACAAACTCCTAAGTCCTAAGTCCACTCTTCTGATCTTATAGCGAAGTGGAAACGTGAAGGGGCAATATAGCATAAAAGCGTACAGGGCGGCCTCGTCTGTTGACTGACAGAGACTGTCGACAGCTGAAGAGCGTCGTACAGTGTAACAGGCAGGATCTATGCAGACCATCACACAGGAATTCCAAACTGCTTCACGATTCACTCCGTTCTATGACAGGTGGGAGGTGAGAAAACTTGGATTTCATGGTCCAGCAGCTACCCATAAGCCACACATCAAGTAGCTCAGTGCCAAGTGATGCCTCGCTTGCTGTAAGGAGCGTGAACTTTGGACGATTCAACAGTGTGGAGTGTGCAGAATCACAGTACATAATGTGGCCATCCTATGGCATGGTGTGGGTATGACGAATGCCCAGTGAACGTCTTCTGCCGTTGTGTGTTGTGCCAACAGTAACATTCGGTGGTGTTATGGTGTGGTCGTGATTTCCACTGACGGGGCTTGCACCTATTGTTATTCTGTGCGGCACTATCGCAGCACAGGCCTCCATTCATGTTTCAAGCACCTTCTTCTTTCCCACTTTTGAAGAGCAAACCGGGGATGGTGATTGCATCTTTCAACTTGATCGAGCACCTGTTCACAATGCAGGGCCTGTGGCGGAGTGGCTACACGACAGTAACATCCGTGTAATGGACTGGCCCACACAGTCGTGACTTGAATCCTGTAGAACACCTTCGGGATGTTCTGGAATGCCGACTTCGTGCCAGGCCTTGCCGACCTCCATCGATACCTCTCCTCAGTCCAGCACTCCGTGTAGAGTGGGATGCCATTCCCCAAGAAACCTTCCAGCACGTGACTGAACCTATGCCTGCGATAGTGGATCGTCATGGCTAAGGGTGGGCCAACACCATACTGAACTCCGATGGAGGGCGCCACGAACTTGAAAGTCATTTTCAGCCACGCGTCCGGATACTTTTAATGACATAGTGTATTCATGAAAACTCGCCCTCGCAGCAGAAAAGAGACACATTATACAAATGCAGAAGAACGCGGGCAGAACACAAGCAACGAAAAGACACAAGCACTAATAAAAACAACAGAAGTGAACTGGTTCTTATCATCACTGTAAGATACGGTAACGGAAGCACATTTACAAAACATTTAGACGATTAACACACGTATACTTCTACATAAACAATTAATATAATAAAATGCATCTTTGACTATCAGCTGTTTATGAAATCATTATATAAATACGCTGGCTCTCCCAGAGACTTTAGTAGCTCTGAAGGCATGTCATCTACTCCTGGGGCCTTGTTCCGACCTAGGTCTTTCAGGGCTCTGTCAAATTCATCTCTCAGTATAGTATCTCCTATTTCATCTTGATCTACTTCCTCTTCCCTTCTTACAACATCGTCTCTAAGTTCATTTCCTTTGTAGAGCTGCTCTATGTACTCTTTCCACCTTTCAGCTTTCCCTTCTTTGCTGAGAAGTTCTTGGTAATCGTAGTAGCTTTTGTAGATTTGGAGAGAGCGTTTGACAATGTTGACTGGAATACACTCTTTCAAATTCTGAAGTCAGCAGGGGTAAAATACAGGGAAAGAGAGTTATTTACAACTTGTACAAAAGCCAGACCGCAGTTATTAGACTCGAAGGGCATGGAAGGGAAGCTTCAGTTGGGAAGGGAGTAAGACAGGGTTATAGCCTTTCTCCGATGTTATTCAATTTCTACATCGAGCAGGCGGTGAAGGAAAGCAAGGAAAAAATTATAATAGGGATTAAAGTTCAGCGGGAAGAAATAAAAACATTGCGTTTTGCTGATGACATTGTAATTCTGTCAGAGACAGCAAAGGACCTGGAAGAGCAGTTGAATGAAATGGACAGTGTGTTGAAGAGAGCGTATAAAATGAACATTAACAAGAGCAAAACAAAAATAACGGAATGCGGTCTTGGAAAATCAGGCGATGCTGAAGGAATTAGATTAGGTAACGAAACAATAAAGGTGATAGATGAGTTTTGTTACTTGAGTAGTAAAATAAAATGCGATGGTTGCAGTAGAGAGGATATAAAATGCAGAATGGCAATGGGAAGAAAAGCATTTTTGAAAAAGAGAAATTTGCTAACATCGAATATTAATTTAAGTGTAAGGAAGTCTTTTCTGAAGGCATTTGTGTGGAGTGTTGCCTTGTACGGAAGTGAAACATGGACGATAAGCAGTGCGGACAGGAAAAGAATAGAAGCTTTTGAAATGTGGTGCTATAACTAATGAAGAGGTACTGAACAGAATTGGTGAGAAAAGGAATTTTTTGCATACCCTGACTAAAAGAAGGGATCGCTTGGTAGGACACATTCTTAGACATCGGGGAATCGTAAATTTAGCATTGGAGGGAAGTGTGTGGGGTAAAAATCGCAGAGGGAGACCAAGATAAGCGTATAGTAAGCAGATTCAAATAGATGTGGGTTGCCGTTCTTATGAGGAGATGAAAAGGCTTGCTCAGGATAGAGTAGGGTGGAGAGCTGCATCAAACCAGTCTCCGGACTGAAGACCATAACAACAGGCTAATGAAAGTTATATAATTCGAAAATGGTATGAGAAGTATATACTTCCGTTTTTATTTGTTATTGTCGGGCATTTTCCTTAACACGTAAAAGATACCGTTTCATACCTCCAAGTGCCGGTTAAATTTTACCAAATATCCCAGCGGCCTCCTATGACAATGTTGGCAACAGATGCTGAATAGTGAGAATCCTGTGAGTCTTCATTTTAGCCAATCGCTCACAACGCTGATGTTTTTTCATGGAATCTTCGCTTTACTGAGCGGACGAGGGTACATACAAGAACCTGTCAACCATAAAACAGGAACAGCATTATTTGTTTACTTCATGGTCTGTACGATACACTAATCGAGTCATTCTATGTGGTACGAAAAAATGGGCAAAGATTTTCTATCGTGTTGTTGATGTTGCCAACATAATCACACGAGGCCGCCGACATGATACGTAAAATTTTACCTCCAATGACCATTGTAAACACAATTGGTCGATTTTCGACCACAGGCAATACTAGTTCTTAAAAATCGACAACCAACTTTCGGTCATGGCTCATCATACTAGATAAAACGGCATTAAAACAGATTAGTCAAATACATTAAATAAATCTGGCTGAAAACAGCAGGAGTCAAATTAACGAAAAATACAGTGGTCATACTGGATTATGCTATAAGTCAAACACAGTGCACTGCTGATTATTCACAGTCCATTCTCGTATTTTATGCTATTTTAATACCTTTTTATCTGTGATGATGGTCCATGACCGAAACTAGTAGATTTTTAAGGATTTACTAAACATATTGCTAAAGATGCATTTTATCAAATATATGACGACTGTTAACTACAATTAACTCAGGCTAAGAGGCACAACCGTAGGTAGGACTATCTGCTGGTAATTGCACCCGATATAGAGATGTAAAACCTATAAATTGTTTGTAAATCTATGGGCTTACAAACTACTTAAACCAGCTTATGCTAAGGACAACAAATACACCCATGCCCGAGGGAGGACTCGAACAACAGACGGCGGGTAGCAGCGCGCTCCGAAGATACGCGCTTTGAAACGCTCGGTCATGCACCGCGGCTATAAATGTGTAAGCCAACGCACGAAATAAATATTAAGCATGTAGAGGAATAGACAAACAACCATTACCACACGTAACCAAACACAGAGTTATGTTGTAGCCAAGAGTTGAGTGGTTGTCCCAGTAGAATTGTCTGTGACATCTAGAGTAGTGAACAGTACCTCTCGCGCGTGACACCAAGGACTCAAAACACTCGAGGTATTCAGAGGTGTCTGAACCTGGATGGGCCGATGGGGACGCTATCCAGTCTTTCCCTCTATCTGTCCTATTTTCGACTTCAATAAAATTGTCTGTATCTTCTTTTTTCTTTTTGATGTCTAAAATTGCATAGTCAAATATTTAAAACAATTGAACAGAATGTAATGAAAAAACTGCCCATTTATTTAAATAGGCGAAGGTCCATCAATAAAGAAAAATGTACAATCTCCGGGACGTCTCGAAACTTTCATATGCGAGCCACGAGTGTTCGTACATTCCACTAAGTTACGTCCCGCACATATAGAGAGATTTTTATTACAATCATCACGGCCCTTGCTGTGACTCCTTTTACATGTGATGTGCACTGTTCCTGTTAACCGATGGCACTAATGCAAATTTCCATTACTCCTGCATGCGTGCTTGCTACTATTAAAGCGTACAGCTGATCCTGATTGATATTCGGAATTTTAAATACATCTCTTGTCTCTAATATCATTCAGGAGAGACGAGAATCACTAGCGTATAATCAAACAGCTGCTTTATAACCGTACGGCAGTCCTGGATGTTTATTAGCGTCCTGAGAAGGTAGTGGCAGGTGAATGACTCGATGTTTATCAACAGTTCAGTCCGCCGCCTGCCCTGTGGGGAGATGGCAGTTGGAATGTTTATGCTTTGAGTCATGAGCAATAAAATGCAATAATGTAGAGGGTATTACTCACAAGCTGTAAATAACATTTTGTCTGCAGAAAAAAGGCACGCCAGGCGAGAACTTCTAAAACGACGGATTCGCTTTCGGACAATATCTGCACTGGCAACAGGGAACTGTTATCTATATATAAAAGGAAGTGTCCCTATTGACTGACTGACTGATTGACTGACTGACTGACTGACTCATGATCGCCCAGCCCAAACCACTGAAGATAGAAACTTGAAATTTGTGGAGGGTGTTGATCTTACTCTGTAGGCGTCATTTAAGAAGCGAATTTTCGATATTCCGTCCGTAAGGGGGTGAAATAGGGGATGGAACGTTTTTTCAAAAATGTTCAAATGTTTGTATAGTCTATGGGACGTAACTACGGGGTCATCAGTCCCTAAACTTACAAACTACTTATGAACTACTTACGAACTAGGACGGTACAAATATCCATGCCCGAGGGGGGATTCGAACCCCCGACCGTAGTGGCCGTGCAGACCGTGACTGAAGCGCCTCAGTCCCCGCGGCCACCGCGGCCGGCAAACGTTTTTTGAAAATACGTAGCTATTTAGGCAATTTTGAAGCTAGAACTATAAAAATTCGGATTTTAATTCACTGTTCGAATTTAAAAGAAACGTGTTTCGGCATTTTTTGAAATTCGACAAATAAGGGGGTAAAATATGTGACGCAAAAAATTGATTTTCAAAAATATGTTGCTGTTAACTCAAATTTTAAGCTACAACTACGAAACTTCGGATATGTAATCTTGGTCAGGATTAAAAATCCATGATTTTTAGTATTTTTGGAAATTCAACAAGTAAGGGGGTTAAATAGAGGATGAAAATTCTTTTTGAAAACACGTTGCTATTGATACAATTTTGAAGCTAGAGCTGCAAAAATTGATATTTGTATAGTTGGTTAGACGTTAAAAAATACGTGTTTCGGTATTTTTGGAAATTCAACCATCAACGAGGTAAAATTGGAGCGAGGGTGTTTTTCGAAAACATGTTGATATTTTGACAATTTTGAAGTTAGAACTACAAATTTTCGGATTTGGATTCGGGATTCGAATTTAAAAGACACGTGTTTCGGCATTTTTTGTAATTCAGCCAATAAGGGGGTAAAATACAGGACGCAAAAAATTTAATTTCAAAAATATGTCGCTGTTAACTCAAATTTCAAGCTATAACTACGAAACTTAGGTTATGGACTCTTGATCAGGATTAAAAAGACACGTGTTTTGGTATTTTTGGAAATTCAACAACTAAGGGGCTAAAAGAGGGGATCAAAAATTCTTTTCGAAAACACATTGTTGTCAAGACAATTTTGAAGCTATAGCTACAAAAATTTGTATTTGTATTGTTCGTTAGAATTTAAAAAATACGTGTTTCGGTATTTTTGGAAATTTAAGGACCAAGAGGGTTAAATTGGAGAGGGGATGTTTTTCAAAAATCTTTTGCTAATAAGGCAATTTTGAAGCTACATCCACAAAAATGGTGTATGTTTTCTTGGTCAGAATTAAAAAGACAAGTGTTTCGGTATTTTCAGAAAATTAATCAATTAGGGGGTGAAATAGGGGATGAAACATTTTTTGAAAATACGTTGCTACTAAGCCAATTTTGGTGCTGCTAACTCAAATTTCAAGCTATAACTACGAAACTTAAGATATGGATTCTTCGTCAGGATTAAAAAGAAACAAATGGTGCAGACCAAACAGCCTACGCATGCGAAGCAGCGGGGGTTCAGCTAGTTTATTCATAAAAAGTAAGGCCAGGGTTCCCAGTATGTGACGCTTTGTATTCCCGCATTTTCGGTAAGCTGAGTCAACAGTTAGTTTTTCCTTTGGGGAATAAGCGTTTAACATTTTTTTGTTCGTGGATCTTATGCTGAGATTTCCAAATTTGAAATAAATTTTCATTTATTTTGAGATACATTTTCAAGACTAATCACGTGGTTTGTAGAAATTGTAATGTTTTGAAATATGTTCCCGGGAACAAAATTCAGAAAGCGATCTTCAGGGTAGAAGAAGAGAGAAGAAGAAAGCAGCCTCAAAACATAGAAGGAGCGAGGTGGCGCAGTGGTAACGCACTGGACTCGTATTCGGGAGGACGGTGGTTCAAATCCACCTCCAGCCATCCAGATGTATGTTTTTCGTGATTTCCCTAAATCAATCCAGGAAAATGCTGGAATGGTTCCTTTAAAAGGGCACGACCGATTTCCTTCCCCATCCTTATCCAAAAACTCCGAGCTTTAGCTCCGTCTCTAATGACCACGCTGTCGACGGGACGTTAAACCCTAAGCTTCCTTTCTTCCTTCTTTTCAAAACATAGAGGAGTTCCGAAGGCAGAGATCAGAACGCGTGAAATTAATGTCAGCAGAAAGAAGGAAGAAGAAGAAGAAGCGAAAAAGCAACAATTGATGTCTTGATTCAACGTGCTCTGTAAAAGTGCCATTCGAATAAATAAATAAATAAATAAATAAGAGGGGCAGCAGCCTTTTCAGTAGTTACAGGGGCAACAGTCTGGATGCGTGACTGAACTGGCCTTGTAACATCAGTAACTGCTTTGCCACAAAGTTACTGCGAACAGCTGATAGCAAGGGGAAACTACAGTCGTTCCTTCTCCCGAGGACATGCAGCTCTACTGTATGACTATATGACGATGGAGTCTTCTTGGCTAAAATATTCCGGAGGTAAAATAGTCCCCCATTCGGATCTCCGGGCGGGGACTACTCAGGAGGATGTCGTCATCAAGAAAAACAAATGTTCTAACCCTTAATCGCGTAGGTAAGCTAGAAAATTTGAAAAGATAAATGGATAGGTTAAAGTTAGATGTGGTAGGGATTAGTGAAGTTCGGTGGCAGGATGAACAAGATTTCTGGTCAGGTAAGTACAGAGTTATCAATACAAAATGAGTTGGTGGTAACGCAGGAGAAGGTCTGATAATGAATAAGAAAATAGGAATGCGGGTAAGTTACTATGAACAGCATAGTGAACGCATTATCGTAGTAAAGATAGACACGAAGCCAACACCGACAACAGTAGTGCAAGTTTATATGCCAACTAGCACGGCCGATTATGAGGAAATTGAAAAAATGTATGAGGAGATAAAAGAAGTCATTCAAAAAGTTAAGGGAGACGAAAACTTGATTGTGATGGGGGACTGGAACTCGGTAGCAGGAAAGGGAAGAGAAGGAAATGTAGTAGATGAATATGGACTGGGAAAAAGGAATGAAAGAGGAGATCGCTTGGTACAATTTTGTGCGGAGCACAATTTAATGATCATCAACACTTGGTTGAAACATCGTGAAAGAAGGCTGTATACGTGGAAGAGACCAGGAGAAACTGGACGGTACCAGACTGACTTTATAATGGTAAGGAATAGATTTAGGAAAATTGTAAGACATATCCAGGGGCAGATATAGACTCTGACCATAACTTACTGGTTATGAAATGCAGATTAAAACTTAAGAGACTTCAGAAAGGTAGAAAAGTTAGGAGATGGAACCTGGGCAAACTGAAGGAACCAGAGGTGGCTGAGAGTTTCAGAGGGAGCATTGGACAAGGATCGGCTGAAACGGGGGAAAGTAATACAATAAGAATGGGTAGCTCTGAGAGATAGGGTAGTGAAGGCAGCAGAAAACCATATAGGCAGAAGGACAAGGCCTAATCGAAATCCCTGGATAACACAGAATATACTGAACTTAATTGATGAGAGGAGAAAATGTAAAAATTCAGCAAGTGAAACAGGAAAAAGTGAGTACAAACGTCTGAAAAATGAGATTGACAGGAAGTGCAGACTGGCTAAGCAGGAATGGCTGGAGGACAAATGCAGAACCGTAGAAGAATGCATAACTAGGGGAAAGATAGATACCTCCTACAGAAAAATAAGAGATATCTGGAGACAAGAAAAGCAACTGTATGAATATCAAGAACTAAGACGGAAAACCGGTACTAAGAAAAGAGGGGAAACATGAACTGTGGAAAGGATATATAGAGGCCCTATACAAAGGAAATAAACTTGAAGGAAGTATTCTAGAAATGGAAGATGAAGTGGAGGAAGATGAGATAGGAGACATGATACTGCGAGAAGAATTTCAGAGGGCGCTGAAGGACTTGAGTCGAAACAAGGCCCCTGGAGTAGATGATATTCCGTCTGAACTGCTGATCTTGTTAGGAGAACCAGTCATGAAGAAATTGTATTACCTGGTATGCAAGATGAATGAGACAGGGGAAATATCCTCCGACTTCAAGAAGAATGTCGTAATTCCAATTCCTAAGAAAGCATGTGCAGACAAGTGTGAAAATTACAGAACTATCAGTTTAATAAGTCCTGGTTGCAAAATACTAACACGAATTATTTACAGACGAATGGAAAAACTTGTGGAATTCGACCTCGTGGAAGATCAGTTTGGATTTAGGAGAAATGTAGGAACACGGGAGGCAATACTCACATTACGACTTATCTTAGAAGGGAGGCTAAGGAAAGGGAAAACGACGTTTTTGGCGTTTGTAGATATGGAGAAAGCTTTTGACAATGTCGACTGGAATACACTATTCCAAATTCTGAAGGTAGTAGGGGTAAAATATAGGAATCGAAGAGTCATACTCAACCTATACAAAAAGCAGACAGCGCTTATTAGAATCTAAGGGCAAGAAAGGGATGCAGAGGTTTGGAAGGGAGTAAGACAGGGTTGTAGCCTTTCCCCAATGTTGTTTAATCTGTACATTGAACAGGCAGTAAAGGAATGGAAGGAGAAATTTGGAGAGGGCATTAAAGTCCAGGGAGATGAAATAAAAACATTGCGGTTTGCCAATGACATAGTAATTCTGTCAGAGACTGCAAAAGATCTGGAAGAGCAATTGAATGGAATGGACAGTGTCTTGAAAGGAAGATATAAGATGAGCATTAACAGGAGTACAACGAAGGTAATGGAATGCAATGTCAGAAAATCTGGCGATGCTGAAGGAATTCGATTAAGTAGTGAAACAATAATAGTAGTAGATTAATTTTTGTTATTTGGGTAGCAAGATAACTTCTGATGGCCGAAGTAAAGAAGATATAAAATGCAGAATGGCTATGGGAAGAAAAGAGTTTTTGAAGAAGCGAAATTTGCTGACATCCAATATTAATTTAAATGTTAGGAAGTCCTTTCTGGCAGCATTTGTCTGGAGTGTAGCATTGTATGGGAGTGAAACGTGGACGATAAGGAGTTCAGATAAAAAGATGATAGAAGCTTTTGAAATGTGGTGCTAGAGACGAATTTTGAAAATTAGATGGGTAGATCACGTAACTAATGAGGAGGTGCTTAACCGAATCGGGGAGAAAAGGAGTTTCTGGCATATCCTTACTAAGAGAAGGGATAGGTTGGTGGGACACATTCTGAGACATCATGGAATTGTCAACTTAGCATTAGAAGGAAGCGTCTGGGGTAAAAATCGTAGAGGGAGACCGAGGGACGAATATAGTAAGCAGATTCAAAAGGATATAAGTTGCCGAACATATTCTCAGATGAAGAGACTTGCACAGGACAGGGTAGCGTGGAGAGCTGCATCAAACCAGTCTGCGGACTGAAGACGACAACAACAACAACATAATATATATTAGGTATTTATTTCCGTTGTTCTATTGATTTATCAAATAATTTCTTTTGATTTTGTGTCTTTTTATTGTGTTGTATTATTAGTGTATTATTGTGTTATTTAAGAAACTCGTGATGTCATTTTTCAGTAACATTATTATTGCTATACTTGACAGTATCATTGATTTCTTGTCCTAACATGTAATGTAGAAAGGAAGAAATGAAATGGAGTGTACAGTTGGAAGAAATAAATAAATATCTTTCCTATCCTAAGAGGTTCAAATGACAATGAAATTGAAACGAGCGCCATTTGAAGAACAATGCATTTATCGTCCCAACTCCTTTTCTACACCCATCCCAGATGGCTGCTGTGGAGTCACTGCCTGTACACTGATGTAGGCGGTATAGCCTCTCTATGTAGAAACGATGAGACAGGAAACAATCCCTCACCAAGCCCCGCCAATTTCCATCCCTCCCTCCCTTCCGACCCCCATTGCCACCTAAATTAACTTTCAATTCATAGAAAAGTTATATGTAGTGTAGCCTCTAGAAGGTTAGGTATAGGTTAAGCAAGGTGGACTTTTTTAGTACTTCTGAATTTACGGTTCAGAAACACTAAATCGATTTACACTTGTACGTTCGTAATGTATCATTTCAAGCCGAGCTATTTAGAGTGTAAGCTATGTTGAAAATTACCCTATATTTGCTATAGATATTTTTTTTTGTTAAGAATTCTCAAAAAGTTTTTATAGAATTGCTTTGGAAACGCTTACATTTCGTGGTATATTTCCAGTATGTCTTCAGTGTAGTTGTTACTTTAAAGTGGTTCATGAAGTGGATACTCGTAACTCATCTTTGGTTTCGCGGGTAACACATCTTCGATTCAATCGACTTTGAAAGAGGCGGGGCTTAGCCTATCGGAGGCGGGGCTTACCCTCTAGAGACGGGGCTTGGTAAGGGATTGTTTCTTAGCGCCAATGTTACGTCTCTCTGTTACTATATGCTCGCTGGGTTGGAGTCCTCCCTCGGGCATGTGTATGTGTGTTTTGTCCTTAGGTTAGTTTAAGTAGTCCGTAAGCCTAGGGACTACTAATCGCAGTAATTAAGTCCCATTTATTTGCAAACATTTGAATAAATTGCAGTCTCCGTTTAGACGGCAGAACCGTCACGTATGGAACACGACAATGCCTTGCATACGGATCGTTTAGTACTATGCCGTATTAGGGAATTCAACAGTTGAAGATACAGACCATAAAGAGCGGTACTATACCGTTACTGACTGTTAGTGCAAAAGAAAGAAACTAATAACTTTTTTTTTGCAACTGATTTGCACTTATAACATTGTGCGAGTCCCGTTGTTTCGTGTACAATTCTTGCATTTTCACTCTTTCAACCCCAAATTTTATTAACTTATGAAAAAAAATTCTTTTCATATTTTTACACATAATGATTAGAATAATCTATATTTATTAGGATTTTTTTTAGATTTTGGAGGGAAATTTGGGTGACTCATATGGCATCATTCCGCAGGATATGTTTCCTTTACCGTAACTAACATCAATTTCAAACTATTTACTACTAATTTAGACATTAGATAATAATGTATTAATGACATTTTCAAATTACTCTTTCCTTCAACTTGATACAATAATTTGAAGGCCTCCTGCATGTAATCCAACTTAGACATCAAGAAACAAGGCATATTTTGCGAATGCATTGTAACCTAATGATCTGTTTCTCCCTGGGGCATGGCTGTGTGTGTTCTCCTTAGGTTAGTCTCCCCTTAGTTTAAGTAATTTGTAAGCTACGGACTGATGACCACGCAGTTTGGTCCGATAGATTTACAAGCAATTGAACATTTGCTCTGTTTCCTCGAAGTAATGGTAGACAACCTAGTCACAATGAAGTTTGGAGTCATGTGGTGTTGTTTATTATTTTTGTATTTTGTTTACAATCTGTGTATTTTCAATATGCAATTGTTAACCTACCTAAAAGCTGTCCTTTACCACCCACACAGAATATTTACTATTATTTTCTTAAATTTATTGCCATCGTGGCAGTGACTTTAATTTTGTCTCCTTTTTACAGGGTCAAGGTTGCAGCACCGAGGTGCCTATTGACGAAACAGGTGAGTTGCGACACACTCGCTTTTGTTACGCGCACATTTAGAGATGAGTAAGCAACAGTTCCTGCCTCTGCAAAACAAGTCGTTAGGCTGTAATAGACAGATTTCTCTTGGTCAAGAAAAAATCTGTTCGAACTCTGGTAGTGGAAATTCAGTGGCGGACTAAGGCTGTCAGAGGCAAACAAAATGAGGCCCCCGTCCACTTGGAAATAGGTGTATTACTTTAAAAAAGTAACTTTTAAGATTTGGAGGCCCCAGAACGAGATGCCAAGGGCGCTCAAAAAGAAAAGAAAAGGAAAAGAAAAAAGACAAAAGAAAAAAGAAAGTGATTTCGAGGTATTTGGAGCCCCCCCCCCCCCCCTTCAAAGACGAGAGGCCCGGGGCAGTTCGCCCTCCCCCTCCCCTTACATCGCCACTGGGGGGGGGGGGGGGGATACAGTGCTGACAGTAAATATTTGGTACACCGAAAATATTGATCAAGAGGACAAGTCTACGAATCGCATCCCTCCCATCCCCTAATTCTGCACTCGCTGTTAACAATGCAAATACAACACATAACTGCGGAGGTACTAATGCGCAAGCGGTAACAAACGCTAGCGATGTCGCATTTCCTCCACCAAGTCTTTGCTTTAATTAAGTACGCTCGACTCCTCCATGTCGTGTTCTTAAAAGAATTTGGTAGTGGGTGGTTGCTGTATTCGCAAGGTAAGAAGCTAATTTACAGTTAGGTATCCGAGGGGATATTTCATTTTCACTGTGTATTTTTAACGTTATCTGTTTCAGGCAGACCTGTTTAATTTAATTTTTTTATGCTATAAAATATCTAAGTATTGGAGAAGACAGCAGGCACTCAAGCAAAGACGTAAAGTATTGGTGAAACTCTTCCGAGATTATGCAAAAGTCTCAGAATGTGATGGAAAAAACTGATGAGCGGGAAGCTGAGACTGTTAGTGAACCAGAAGCGGGCGCGTTGGCCTGTGTCAACCAACATCACCTACAGACAAGGCGTCGTATGAATAAAAAAGAGCAGAAGCTCCAGAGAAGATTCTCAGAGCAAAAGAATGTTCTCTGAGTAAGTTCTCAATTTCGTACGAATAAAAACTTCGAAGCATATGCTGTGAGCAGGTAGTTCATTCTCGCTACCTCCCCTCCTTCTTGAGTAAGATCTCTGTGTGTCATGTCCAGCATAGAGCAGCTGTTCAATAATATATTTCTTTCAACTAGCTTAATAAGGCAAATTATTAAATGTACAAATATGGAGTAGGCATCTACATGTTCAGGAAGAACTGTGCTATGTTTAGATATTAGTTTGTTGTGAAGGGGCATATTATTAAGACTAAATGTGCACTTTTTACGAAAATGATTCTTCTGACGATACAAAATTTTCGTCACGCGAGAAAATTTTTTGTTAATGAAGTTGCGTTAGCACGATTTCCGAACGAAATTTTAAGAATGCATCTCATATTAATCTGTTGCAATGTGGAATGCTGTCGGAGGTTTTTAACATGAGGTAGGACTACTTGTTGTTAAATATGACACCGAAGGGTCTGCTCATAAGCGTTAGGACATGTGATTTTGTTACAAGAAACAGGCTGCTAGGTATGTAATTAATTTTCCTGTCTTGTCTACTTACTTCTAACATAACAAATGTTACGATTACGAAGTCATTTGAATAGGGCGACCGGTTTGGATAGAAACAATAGGCCTACTCCAGTAGGCCTACCTGGTATTGCAGCAATATTTATTTTGTGATAGTAACTGTGAAGTTTTGGTATGCACAGTATTTGGAACTAACATCATAAGGCCTTACTAATAGAGCCGACTGAAAAACAATTTTGTTTTGCTATGTAGCTGTTTACAACTGTAAATATACACTTCAAACAAATGGGTAAAACACGCAGCTGAATCCCCTTGTGTTTCATTTCTATGTCAGTAACGAAAACATTCCTCTTACACCATTCTCGTCACTATATAAAATGCTCTGTCTCACATGCACGATTTTTCTGAAGGAAGCTACTCGTCAACAAAATATTTTTATTTGCATTAACTTATTAAATCCCCTCGTATTTCTTGAAGACTACGTGTAAAGGAACTTGTATTTGCCTTCTAAGTAACACAAATGTTGTAATTTTTATCATAAACCACAGTAATACGGAGCTTAATAGAAGTTACTCAGCCCGAAGTATGCTAGAGAGCTCACTTCAGAAATTGGAGATTGTTCTCCGGTCGTGAGAAACTTCTCTAGTTTTATTCATATGAAATTGGAGAATGTTCTTTGTTGTGAGCAACTTCTCCCACCCTGTTCCTCATGCTGAGAACGTACTCCGACTCACTTTATTCATGCGAACTTGAGTATGTTCTCTGGAATTCAGAGTATAATAGATACTCCGTTTTATTGATACAGCCCAAGGCGTTACAACAGCCCGTGCTACGTCCCACTGAACAGGCCGCGGCCGCCAGCTGAATGGCTGGCCGCTGGGGCACGCCCCCTGCCTAGTAGCGGCCAGCCAGTAAGCTGGCGGCCGCGGCCTGGTCAGTGTGACGTAGCACGCGCTGTTGTAACCAAAGACCTTGTAAAAATAACTAGACTCCCTGACGGCGCTGCTGTCGCTGGATAATTTGAACCTTCGCCCGGCCGCCATAGTAGTGGCAAGCGTCAGATAAATACGTGTGTTATTAGCCGGTAAGTCGTGTATTAAATAGCTACTGCGGGATATATAGGCCTACACAATTGATAGTCTGCACTGTTTGACTATCGCAGTGTACATGAAGCACGACGACGAAGAGCTTCTCAGCGTTTAAATAAATAAATCAATTGAAAGGAATAAAAAGATCGAATACTGTATTCCAATTTATATTTCTCAGGAATACAAGTAGCCCTACTACTTGTGTTCAGAGATAGTTACTTTTGCTTAAGAGACGGTTAGTCAAGACAATATAGGAATGAATGAAATAAATAACAGGCTTTTATAATACTGGTAGCTCTTAAAAAGGAGCTACTTTAGGCAGTTTCATTTTATGATGTGTAAAATAACTATTGGGGTCACGAAATTAGTTGCCTCATTGCAGTTCGAATTTTTGTTTGTGAAATTAATATTAGCTACTTGTAAGGTAGAATATAAAGGTATGTATCTGATGGCATATTTCACTTTCACAATCGATTTTTAACATTAGCTATTTCAGTCAGCCCTGTTTGATTTTTTAATGCTATGAAGTATCTAAATATTGGAGAATACAGCATTAAAGCAGAGACGTAAAGTGTAAATCTCTTCCGAAATTAATGTTTGTACAAAAGTTTCACAATCTTAGAATATACTGAGAAAGTACCAAAAAAATCGTGTCTAATGATAAATTCCGTTCATATGTTACACTTAGAACTCAAAAAAATTACATGTTCGGTTTCGTTAAGAAGAGGAAACACTGTTGGCCAGTTTCCACACCGTATGTGTAATAAATTTACACACAACCGATAGTTGAGGTATATTCAAGGAGTCTGAAGCTGTTTTGTAGTTATATATTTCAATTAGACATAGTTTTCGCTACTTAAGTCAAATGAATACTCTCTCTAATCAAAAGGATCTTACGCACATTTAAAGTTCGCGCGGAAGTTTGCCACTACAATGGCCGCCGAGGCGCTCTTCAATTTGTCCGCTGTTCGCAGTCGGCCGCTTACGCGATTGTGGGGGCTTGGTTGTAACGCCTTGTCTCTATGTGGTGTTGTGTCAACACGGCGCTAGCATGGATGGGCGGCAGCCGAATGCGACAACATAACATACAGCTGTTCGCAATCAAGCGGGCGCGGGAGTTGGCTGCACGAAAACGACTCAACACAGCGAGGCAACTGCCCACAACTGATGAGCTATGTTCGAGAAATGACGCTATGTAAGTACACTGCTGTGCACAAACTGAACATTGTTTTGTGGTCAATAAATTAATGTTGAAGTGCACGCCAGGCCATTAAAATTACTACACCACGAAGATGACGTGCTACAGACGCGACTTTAGACCGACAGGAATAAGATGCTGTGATATGCAAATGATTAGCTTTTCAGAGCATTCACACAAGGTTGGCGCCGGTGGCAACACCTACAACGTGCTGACATGAGGAAAGTATCCAACCGATTTCTCATACACAAACAGCAGTTGAACGGCGTTGCCTGGTGAAACGTTGTTGTGATGTCTCTTGTAAGGAGTTTGGTCCCCTATAAACAACAACAACAACAACAATCTCGTATAAGGAGGAGAAATGCATACCATCACGTATCCGACTTTGAAGAAGATCGAATTGTAGCCTATCGCGATTGCTGGTCGCGTTGGTCGCGATCCAATGACTGTTAGCAGAATATGGAATCGATGGGTTCAGGAGGGCTGTACGGAACGCCGTGCTGGATCCCAACGCCTCGTATCACTAGCAGTCGAGATGACAGGCATCTTATTAGCATGGCTGTAACGGATCGTGCAGTCACGTCTCGATCCCTAACAGATGGGGACGTTTGCAAGACAACAAACATATGCACTAACAGTTCGACGGCGTTTGCATCAGCATGAACTAACAGCTCGGAGACCATGGCTGCGGCTGCCCTCGACGCTGCATCACAGACAGGAGCGCCCGCGATGGTGTACGCAACGACGAACCTGGGTGCACGAATGGCAAAACGTCATTTTTTCGGTAGATTCCAGGTTCTGTTTATAGCATCATGATGGTCGCATCCTTGTTTGGCGACATCGCGGTCAACCAACACCAGCTAGAGACAAGGCCTCACAACAGGCCGTGCCTACGTCACACTTAGAGGCCGCGGCCGCCACCTCGCTGTTGGCTGGGGCACGCCCACCGCCGCGCAGCGGCCGGCCAGTCAGATGGCGGCCGCGGCCTCTAAGTGTGACGTAGGCGCGGCCTGTTGTGACGCCTTGTCTCTAGCTGGTGTTGGGTGAACGCACATTCGAAGCGTGTATTCGTCATCGCCATACTGGGGTATCACCTGGCTTGATGGTGTGGGGTGCCATTGGTTACACGTCTTGGTCATCTCTTGTTCGCATCGACGACACTTTGAACAGTGGCCGTTACATTTCAAATGTGTTACGACCTGTCGCTCTACCCTTCATTCGATCCCTGCGAAACCGTAGATTTCGGCAGGATAATGCACGACCGCATGTTGCAGGTCCTGTACGAACCTTTCCTGGTCAGCACATTCTCCAGATCTCTCACCAATTGAAAAGGTCTGGTCAATGGTGGCGGAGCAATTGGCTCGTCACAAAACGCCAGTCACTACTCTTGATGAACTGTGGTATCGTGTTGAAGCTGCATGGGCATCTGTACCTGTACACCCCTTCCAACCTCTGTTTGACTCGATGCTCAGGCGTATCAAGGCCGTTATTACGGCCAGAGGTGGTTGTTCTGGGTACCGATTTCTCAGGAACTATGCATCCAAATTGTGTGAAAATGTAATCACATGTCAGTCTAGTACAATATATTTGTCCAATGAATACCCCCGTTTATCATCTGTATTTCTTCTTGTTGTAGCAATTTTAATGGCCAGTAGTGTAGTACACAATGTAAATAATGAAGCAACGTTAAAAAAAAAGAAATAAAAAATAATAAATAAATTACCCTTTTCACAATTTATCCAATTATTCAGATATTTGATTACCTGGATAAGGTCTGGTCCCGAGTCACAGGAAAAATATAGAGCGTTTGTAGATATTGTATGGACATTGTCTGGTGACAATAAGAAGAATATTAGCGTTTGGTACTTTTGTCCAGAAGTATTTCACCAAGAGAAGTTACAAGGCGAGTAGGGTCGGTGTGCTGTGGTAAGGAGTTCTAGCCCCGCGCTGGCGCCGTAGGGCAGAAGCTACGGAGGGGACTGGTGCCTGCGACTGATCGCTCCAGGGAACACCACCACACTGCCGCCGTGCGGGAAAAAGGAAGGGACATCTGAACATTTCCGTTTTAGATCTGATTTATTTTATTTTATTACTAGCTGAAAACCCGGCGGTTTACATGAACGTTACTGTTTATGTGCTCATATCTCATAAACTACGTGTCGATACAACTTAGAAGGTACATTCAGCTGTATGCGTGTATACGCGTGTATAAAATTTCCTGCGGCTGCAATTTGTAGTGTAGAAATTATAAATTGTAACGTCATACCTAAAGCCGAGGTTTTAGTCCATGAACAGCAAATCGTTACTCTTTACGTCCTCATATCTCACGAACTACGTGTTGGAATGTGATACAATTTAGAAGGTACGTACAACTATATATGTGTATACTGTCTGCACAATTTCCTGTCGCTACAATTTGTAGTGTTCAAATTATAAATTGTAACGTCATACCGAGAGCCGTAGTTTTACTCCATAAAGAGCGGAAAAGTAGTAAGCGAGAAACTTTTTTCCTTTCATCATTTTACCATAGTTGCCAGCGAGAAAAAGTTTAATAAAAGTTTGAAATTATGTTTAAAGTTTGTTGCAAGTCGCTAAGTACTGTCATTCTCATACAGTATATTTCGAAAGTCTCGCCGCATTATATGGCATTTTTTGCGATTTCTATTGGTTATGACGTAATATCTTTGGAACCATGTGCCGTATGTGATTCTTAACCATGAAGCAATTGTTACCTCACAGTAAGGAATGTGTGTACCAAATTTGGTTGAAATCGGTCCAATGGTTTAGGAGAAAATGAGCAGCATTGTCGCAAAATGCAGCAGTTTTTCGCGCATCTCATTGTTTGTGACGTCATATCTCGTGAACTATATATCGTATCTGATTCTTACACTTACGGCGACCGTTCTCATGGATTGAAGCTTACGTGTACAAAATTTCATAAAGACTGGAACAAAACTGTAGATTTGTATGCAACACGTACAAACATACGGACACTCTGCTTTATATTTTAGATGGCGATCATGTCTCCCTATGCTGTAGGAGGGAGTTAAAGATATATTTTCACACGGAAGAGAAAGTTGCGGAAAGAAATTACATGAATAAATCTCGCCGCAAAGAATAAAGCATTTCTTTTAATGATTTCCACCCTAACTCGTGCAGCATTACCCAGACACTATCTCCCCTGTATCGCGATAATACAAAACGAGCTGCCCTTCTCGGAAATTTCTCTATGTACGTCGTCAGTCAAATCTGGTGGGTATCACACACTGCGCAACAATGCTCGAAAATAGGACGGTCGAGTGTAGTTTAGGCAGTTTTTGTCGTAGAACAACTGCAAACTCTAAGAGTTCGCCGATGAAAAGCAATCTTTTGTTCATCTTCCCTACGATATTTTGTGTGTGTTCTTTCCAATAAATTTATTTGTAATTATAATTGCTAGGTATTTAGTTCAATTTACGGTCTTTAGATTCTACTGATTTATCGTTAAATGAACGGATTTCTTTTAGTGTTGATTTGGATGACTTCATACTTTTAATTGTTTAGGATCAACTGCCAATTTTCGCACAATGCAGATGTCTTATCTAAATCCTATCGCGGTTGCTTTAGATCTTCTGATGACTTAATTAACCGATAAACGCTGCAACAACGATGTAGATCGTCAACCGCGGCCGACATGCTTTAAACGCTATTCATTTGTTCAGAACATACCAATGTATTTATACGAGCTTTCTTTAAGCTGTTCTGTTTCTTTTTCTGAACATGAGTCTACTTGAATCTGACGTTCTAACTCCCCAATGTGTCATGCGAGTGTTATCTGGAGGTTCCGTTAAAACGAGGATGGGAACTTATACACCCAAATAATTACGAGGGATACGTAATAAGTTACTGGTGTAAATCCGCTCCAATGTCCAAACACGCAGTTATTTTACTTTGTTATACACAGTGCTAAATTTTCAACGCAGTTACCGTCACCTTGAAACATTTGACATTGGAGAGCATACACTAAATGTAATCTGTGTATACTCGTCTTGGCTGCCAGCAGAGTTCTCGATATAGTTTAGAGTGTAATTTTACTCAATAATCTGCCGTAATCACTAGATTTGCTTCTATTAACAACAGTCGTCTAAAACTCGTCAAACAATTCACCAGGTTTTTCTTGTAAGGAGTTGAATATCTTTCGAACATAATGTTTACCTTGGGGATGAAATAACCATCAAATTTTTTCATGCCGTTTAAAGGTTTCGATCTTAAGTGGTTTCAGATATGGAAGTATTATACAGGGTGTTGCAAAAAGGTATGGCCAAACTTTCAGGAAACATTTCTCACACACAAACAAAGAAAATATGGTATGTGGACATGTGTCCGGAAACGCTTAATTTTCATGTTAGTGCTCATTTTATTACCTCTCTTCAATCACATTAATCATGGAATGGAAACACACAGCAACAGAACGTACCAGCGTGACTTCAAATACTTTGTTACAGGATATGTTCAAAATGTCCATTAGCGAGGATACATGCATCCACCCTCCGTCGCATGGAATCCCTGATGCGCTGATGCAGCCCTGGAGAATGGCGTATTGTATCACAGCCGTCCACAATACGAGCACGAAGAGTCTCTACATTTGGTACCAGGGTTGCGTAGACCAGAGCTTTTAAATGCCCCCACAAATGAAAGTCAAGGGGGTTGAGGTCAGGAGAGCGTGGAGGCTATGGAATCGATCCGCGCCGGCCGCGGTGGCCGAGGGGACTGAGGCGCTCCAGTCACGGTCTGCACGGCCACTACGGTCAGGGATTCGAATCCTCCCTCGGGCTGGATATTTGTGCCGTCCTTAGTCTTAGTTAGTTCATAAGTTGTTTGTAAGTTTAGGGACTGATGACCCTGTAGTTAAGTCCCATAAGCTATACAAACATTTGAACATTTTTGATTTGAATTGGTCCGCCTCTACCAATCCATCGGTCACCGAATCTGTTGTTGAGAAGCGCACGAACACGTCGACTGAAATGTGCAGGAACTCCATCGTGCATGAACCACATGTTCAGTCGTACTTGTAAAGGCACGTGTTCTAGCAGCACAGGTAGAGTATCCCGTATGAAATCATGATAACGTACTCCAGTGAGCGTAAGTGGAAGAACATGAGGCTCGATCAAGACATCACCAACAATTCCTGCCCAAACGTTCACAGAAAATCTGTGTTGATGACGTGATTGCACAATTGCGTGCCCGCACACGATGATTGTGAAAATTTACAATTTGATCACGTTGGAATGAAGCCTCATCCGTAAATACTAAAATGAGCTCTAACATGGAAATTAAGCGTTTCCGGATATATGTCCACATAACATATTTTCTTTCTTTGTCTGTGAGGAATGTTTCCTGCGGAGCGCGCGGTTGCTCGCCGTGGAGGTTCGAGTACTCCCTGGGGCATGGGTGTGTGTGTTTGTCCGTAGGTTAGTTTACCTAGGTTTAAGTAGTTTGTAAGCTACGGACTGATGACCACGCAGTTTGGTCCGATAGATTTATAGACATTTGAATGTTTCCTGAAAGTTTGGCCGTATCTTTTTGTAACACCCTGTATATTACCAACGGGTCCTTACCTACCACGACATAATTACTGCGAATTGCATTCATGTTTCCGGTTTGTTATTGACTTGTGCTGCCGTGGCGTAAAATTCGAACGGTTGCTCCCACAGTTTCGACACGTTTGCCATATTGTTTGTAGGACTACTGATGACCAACGGTTTTGGTGAATGTAATTCAACGATAGGACTAATATTTGTTAGAGTTACATTTTCCGTATCCACATTTGTATTAATTACGGCCATTTTATTAATTTCTTTTTATCTTCTGACAACATGTAAGAAGAACTGGTTTATATATTAACATGGAATTTACATTTTCAGCATCATATGGAATGTATATAAGGTATAACATGTAACAAAATCAAAGAGTATAATATATTACACAAAGCATTGTCATATTCAACATATAAGAAACTTCAGTGACTTCGATAATTATAGTTTACTTACGTTTCCTCAATTACAATTATTTAGAAAACATCAATAACATTTCGTAGAAAAAATGAATTTCAAAACTTCTTAACAAAATTTATTACTGAACTACGTAGTCAAATTAGTGCAAAGTATTATCGTATTAGACAAATACGAAATATCATTGGCTTGCATTATTATTGTTAAATTACAGTATCTCAATTACAATTAAAGTTGAACAGTTTAGAACACGATTTGTGATGTAAATTTTCCATTATCTGACACCAGGGTACATATAGGTTTTCTAAATATTTGTTATTGCTTGATAAATAAATGTGACCTATTATTGTAAACATATTTTAAAGAATAGTTGTTGTATTCCTCTGATGTGCAGATAACCACACATCAATATGCCATGACCTTCTCCTTCAGACTAAACTAGCATGACTATGCTGTAAGTCGTGCAAACATTATCTTCTTTATCGGCAGACAGATGATAACATACCGTTGTGACTGAGTTGTATATCAAGGGAAGCGGCTGTTCTTGTGGAAGCTGGAAACGCATGTCAGGCAGTTTTGCTGTAGCCATATTTATACTGTGACAGCTGTTGGAACAGTCATTTTTTTGTATCTTGATAAGAAACTTACGAGGAAGCGACACAGAAAAGATTGAAAATTCTGTTTTGTCAGTGTCCCTTAGACTCAGCACACTAAAGTAGCCATATTTTCTAGTCAACATCCTTACAACCAAAAAAACCAAGTTACCTGGTAAGGCTTATTGCACGCTTGTTCGGTCAGATGTGACGTCATTTTGACGTACGTATGGTGTACCGAAAGCGACAGACACCGTGTATCGACTTTCGCGATCGTTCGAAACGTTTAGGGTCTGCAATTATTACTGGCAAATCATTTGCTCCTTACTTATTACCTCGGTAAAATGAATACAGTCTTGTTCCTTTCAAAGCATGAACGTGCAGTGGCGGCTAAGGCTGTCGGTGGCCCTGGGCGGCGGCAAAAGAAAATGAGGCCCCACGTCGAATTGGCAATCAATGTGTTACTGAAAAAAGTAACTTTTTAGATTTGGAGACCCTCATAGTACGAGAGGCGCGAAATTTAACCGACAGGAACAAGATTCTGTGATATGCAAATGATTAGCTTTTCAGAGCATTCACACAAGGTTGGCGCCGGTGGTGACACCTACAACGTGCTGACATGAAGAGAAGTTTCCAACCGATTTCTCACACACAAACAACAGTTGACCGGCGTTGCCTGGTACAACGTTATGGTAATGCCTAGTATAAGGAGGAGAAATGCGTACCGTCGCGTTTCCGACTTTGATAAAGGTCGGATTGTAGGCTATCGCGATTGCGTTTTATCGTATCGCGACATTGCTGCTCGCCCTGGTCGCGATCCAATGACTGTTAGCAGCATATGGAATCGGTGGGTTCTGGAAGGCAATGCCGAACGCCATGCTGGATCCCAACGGCGTTGTATCACTGCCGAACAGTTCGATGTTTGCAGCAGCGTGGACTATCAGCTCGGAGACCATGTCTGCGATTACCCTTGACGCTGCATCACAGACAGGAGGCATGCGATGGTATACGCAACGACGAACCTGGGTGCACGAATGGCAAAACGTCATTTTTTCGGATGAATCCAGATTCTGTTTACAGCATCATGATGGTCGCATCCGCGACATCCGCGACATCGCAGTGAAGTTGCATTGGCATCTGCACCTGTACACGCCATGCAAGCTCTGTTTGACTGAATGCCCAGGCGTATCCTGGCCGTTATTACGGCCAGAGGTAGTTGTTCTGGGACTGATTTCTCAGGATGTATGCACCCAAATTGCGTGAAAATTTAATCACATGTCAATTCTAGTATAATATATTTATCCGATGAATACCCGTTTAACATCTGCATTTCTTCATGGTGTAGCAATTTGAATGGCCAGTAGTGTATAAATAATGAAAGCATATAATCAAAGAAGTCTTCTCTGACATGTGGAAATATAATAGCTTAGCGGTACAGTATACTGGCAGTTTGATATTTCTATCCCAATTTACAGAACAGTCAATATTTGTAGCATGCTTCAGCCCATTATTCATCATGATTTGACCGCGGCAAGGAAAGTACTGCGCAAAGTTTAAAGTAGACTGTTCGTTGAGTTTTCGTCAATGGACAGTTGTGCCAAAACCAAAAGTGTGCAGCCGCCAAAGCCTAGTGCCTACTTCTTTATAAGCACTGTTCTCTGCACTGAGACGGGCGTCCAACATGTCTAATGACTCACAAAAAGAGCGTAATCACAGAAAAAAGGACAGACCCGTTTTTTCCTTGCGTGTCTCACATCTCTACAATTTTCATGAGGATACAAATTGGGTCCGCATTTTCTTGCACTGCCTTTCTAAAGAAAAAACCTTAGTATTTGTGCCATTTCTTGTGATAAATGCTGGATCCACCGTCATGTCACTTATTGTTCCTCTTCTTTATTATATCTAACGCAAATGTAACATTTCTTTGAACATAAAAAACATAGCTTACTTTCTCGAAGACCGAAATCCTAGTTGTGAAATGCACTGTAAAATTCGTATTGCCATATTTAGGTGTAACAAGATGGAAACTAGGATGCGGTTCAGCGACATAAATCATTCATTCATAATGTGGCTCCTCTATAACCAGACTTCATCATAAAAAAAAAGGATGACTTAACCATTTGCAAATGGTGGCTGCTCTATATAGTCACTTGAAAGTGATATTTGAGGAAAAAACTCTTTTGGCTTCTGTTTTCAGCAAAAATTTAGTACTTACAATGCAAAAATTATTACTAAATCAACGAAAAATTCAATAGTGTTGAATGCAATCCACTCTAAATTCATAATAAAGTTAACTTCCTTTCAATTGTAATTTAAACAAAATTATGAAAATATGTTGAAATTAATATATTTCAATTAAAAGAACTAGGATGCTGCAGTACATTAACTCTGTAATTTTTGTACGCAAAGTGTGTTCTGTCGTATTTAAAAGGTTACTGTAATATCCGTATTAAGATCCAGCTAATGATTATTTTTAGTTTTGTCGAAAATCAGACAAATCACCACACTCATTTGCGAATGTTTTACATTATGCGGCATTTTCCCATAAAGAAATAAGAAAAATCAAGATTCACCTGAAATTTACTACCTTTACCTCTACAAACGAGTACGCAACGGACTATGCGATGTTGACAACTGAACAGCTGTTACTACTGAGCTGCGCAGAAAAGTATTCTATAATTTTTTGTTCTTCTTAAAGCTGTCTAATTCACACTTTAAAACAAAGGTAGCTTGTATATTTGCCAGCAGTTTCAACTAGCTTCCTTACTTCGACTGTAAGAATGCATACCTCAGTTAATTGTCTATCTAGTTGATACATGGTCTCCGGCGTCTTCAAAATCAAATGTTCAAATGTTTGTAAATCTATCGGACTCAACTGCTTTGTTATTAGTCCGTAGCTTACAAACAAACTAAGGTAAACTAACCTAAGGACAACACAAAGAACCATGCCCGAGGGGGGACTTGAACCCCCGACGGCGAACGACCGCCCGCACCGCAGCACGGCGAACCAGCGCACACGGCTAATCCGCCGCGGCGCGACGTCTTCCATAAAGTGTGAATACGTCAGATTGACGTCACCGGGACTGATGACCAAGCAGTCTAGTCCCCTCTAAACAACAACAACAATGACGACCAGATTTACCCAGTTAGCTACTGCTTGTGTTCAGGTAGGTCTTCAGTCAAAATACTAAATTATTTTGAGGTAGACTCCTCATCTCTGAATAAGAACGGGAACCTACATCCTTTTGAACCTGCTTACTGTATTCATCTGTCTCCGTTTGCTATTTTTACCCACCACACATCCGTCCAATGCCAAACTGTGAACCGTGCCCCGTTTACGCAAGCTGTGTAATCACTCTGTAATTACCGTAAGATTAATGAGCTATCGTACACAAACACTCGTACGCTGCAGACATATGTTCAGATCAAAGATTTTTTTACGTAAAGCATTGGGCACGCATCAAAAAGACAAAAAATGTACTAACAAATAGCTGTTGGGCTGCTGCTACTACACACACCAGTGATCTCTACATACAGAAAACCGATTCGTCACAATTCGTGCAAAATAAGCAGCACAAAATTATAATTTGACATAGTCTATATGCTTTACTCGTTATGATAGTAATTATTCGCATACATAGGCTACTCGTAGACGCGGCATTATTAATGTAGTGGATGAATCTACACAAAATGTATGTGAAACTATTTGTCTACCGTATCTCCGTAATTGTTTAAGAGTCCTATCTTTCGAATTTTACCGATGAAACAGTAATAAAATATTTAAATATGGTACTCAGTTTTCGAATTCACTGCTGTAAGTATTTATTTTTATATTCGTTTAAAAAATTGCCGCTAACAGACAACCATCTTTTTGTGGCCTATTATTGATTGAAAATTATCTGTTTGTCTGTGTTGCTAGTAAACGATAACCACTGTTCTGACAACAGGTTCGTTTAAGCAGCTACCAGTTACCAGATTCCAAAAAAATGAGCATACGCAGAGTTTCTGCAGCAGCTCTGTGCATGCCCAGTTTACTGGAATCTGGTAACTGGTAGCTGCTTAAACAAACATAATAATTACAAATCTCTAGCCTGGTATTACCTCGTAAGAAAAATGTTTATGAACTCAATATTAACAGGTAAGTCAACATTAGTGACCTTTTATGTCTCTGAATGGTTTTCATAGTATCTTCTATCAACATTTATTCATCTTTTACTAAAAAATACATCGCTTTTTATGTGTTAATTCGTCTTACGTATATTAAGGTATTTGCCTATACGTTATAAGAAACCTAAACTGCAGTAATTTTTTACATAGAAGCTAGCAGAGCTAACATACAAGCTTCAAGCAAAAATTCGCTTTATGTGATATTTTTAACTACCTAAGATCAATAAGAACACTTGATATGTTGAGTAAACGGGTCTTAAAATGTTTGTAAATCTTATGGGACTTATGTGGGTCATCAGTCCCTAAACTTACAAACTACTTATGAACTACTTACGAACTAGGACGGCACAAATATCCATGCCCGAGGGGGGATTCGAACCCCCGACCGTAGTGGCCGTGCAGACCGTGACTGAAGGGCCTCAGTTCCCTCGGCCACCGCGGCCGGCTAAACGGGTCTACTGCTGTATTATTAATCATATCGATTGATTCCACTCTTGGTTCTTGGTGAAATATTTTCAATTAAATACAATGAACTACAAAACAAGTCAAAGACTATTATTAAGATGAGAAGTATAAAGCTCCTTCTGTTATCGGACGTAAAATTCCACAGAACGAATGTGAAAAACGAATGTCACTGTCGGGAAAAGAAAACTTACAGGAAGAAGAAATTGATGCCTTGGGAGAAAGCTGGAGACGAGATGCTGAGTTCGCACCATGAAGTATAAAGTGAATGTTAGATTTCATCCATAGGTTGACATCGATACACGTTGCGAAATGGTGGAATGTGCATTATGATTACAACCACGAACCTGGTTACAACCTCAGCAACTGAGCTTCCCACGACTGTAAAGCGTTTGTGGTAACAGTTACGACATGATTTTTGAAGGTGGTGACCTTGCAGAAATTCCACTCCTAAAATGATTTCTGCATGCTTCCTTCGTCCCAAAAGAAGTCTCTTCGTTGAACACGTTTAATATACTTAAAATTCATGAGTGAATATGTATTTTCCGAAACCGTTGCAAACCTTATTTTGTCGTAATGGGTTTTTTGTTAACTTTGCTCTTTCGCTAGCGTCGTGTGCGAGGGGCTTCTCCAAACCTGAGCTATTTAAGAGTTATGTCAGATTTATGACAAATCAAATACGACTTCTAGCTTGGAAATTTTGACAGCCAAAAGTAGTAGACATAGTTGTCGATTTTGATGACATAATTCCAAAATCTGCAGTTGTAAAAGTTACAAGGAAGACACTATTACCTACGTGTTGAAGTCACCTTCATTAATATGATCTTTAGTTAATTGTACTGCTTCATTACTAATCTGTTCAAGCGAGTTATTTATAAAAATAAGTCTTACTCATTAGTTTTCATATATAGAAGTTGGCATTGTAGTGGCTTAGTACAACAACTTGTATCAAAAATCGTTTCTTAAAAAATATTTGATGGTTTTGTGTTGTTGGTAGTTGTTAAATAATGGGTGGTTGGGTGCGGCAAACTGCCCACCAGTGCCAACCTACCTGGCTGCGGAACTTAAAGTACAGCACTCCAGTCCAAGGTAGGCCTACTCCACCAGATATCCGGAAGCGTTACGAACCTGTTCCACTCCTACGAGCCGGCCGCGGTGGCCGAGGAGACTGAGGGACTCCAGTCACGGTCTGCACCGCCACTACGGTCGGTGGTTCGAATCCCCCCTCGGGCATGAATATTTGTGCCGTCCTAGTTCGTAAGTAGTTCATAACTAGTTTGTAAGTTTAGGGACTGATGACCCCCGTAGTTAAGTCCCATAGACTATACAAACATTTGAACATTTTGAACACTCCTACGACCAGGAAGAATTCTTGGCACTGCTGAGAATCGAACCAGATCCTCCGCTTGCTACAGACTGCTCCTGTGGGCTATCTCTCGCAGCAAAATCTCAGCAAATATTACATAAATTGCATTTCGCATATGAAATGTGATTATTGTTTAGTTTTAATGGCTTATACTACTAGGCATATTCAGAAAGTAGGGAACGTTTTGGCATTAATTATTATTATTATTATGACATTATGACATAATTATTATAATTATTATTATTATACCAAGGTTAATAAATATAAGGTTGGGCAGTAAGCGCTCTGCTCTGCCATTGGCTAGCGCTGTGACGTCACTCTGGGACTGCACGCTCCCAAACCGCCTGCACAAGCTTAGTCCGGTATGGCACAGAATGTGCATTTATAATAAGTTTTTGACAAGAAATTGTTTCTGCATTAAATACAAAGTGCTATTGTGCTGTAAAATATTGCAGTTAAGACTGCTGGGTCATATTCTATCGTAGATTTGCGCGATACGTATCAGTAACGTATCAGATCACCAACATATCGATAATTTCTTTAATATGAACTGCTGACTTTAAAAGAACAGGAATGTTTCAAACACTTTTTCCGTGGCAAATTAAGCAACTCCGACTGTAAATCCCTTACGTAATCGGTTTCATTGAAATGCCGGGAGCGTATTCGAGAACGTGCAACGTTTACATTGTCTTCCTGTAGCACTTGGAGAGCCACACTTTCTTTAACGTTTCATCTCGAGGGAAAAAATGAAGCTTTATTTCAGTTCCCTTTGTGTTACCGCTGTGAGAATTATAACCCCTAATAGCACAACCAGAAATTGTATAAATAATAACAGAAGTATTTGAAAGAATTACAGCAAAAATTAAAGCACGCACGACAAGCACTCGGGAAATCAATATACTTTCCACTATAAACTTTTTACTTCCAAACTATGAGGTGAAGCAAACTATTTAACCCTTTCACTCCCAGTATTGTACCTCGACAACAACGTATTAAAAGTTGATTTATACCATATTTTTTGCATCAATTCTTAAAGTCGCATTGTTGTTGATGAATAATATGATGCAAGTAAATTTTTGCCGCTGTCAGACGGCTTGTAGCCACTTATGAGGCATTAATCTGCCCGTCTTGTAGTTTGTGTTACGTAGCTGTCTGTACGTGGCTAAGAGTGTGAGCGCCAGTGTGGTTCATGTTATTTGTGAATTCTGTTTGGTGCTGTGGCGAAGATTATGCTAGCATTATTGATCTGACAGTGTTAACCATCAACAAAATAACGCCCCAAGTAATATAATACCTCGATACAAACGTCTGTGTTGTTCATGATATACATGACATAGAAAATCAATAGTGCGACCAAAACTTTTAAAACACGTATTTTGATGTTTAGTGCACTGTATTAAAACAGAAAACACCGAATTTTAATTTTTCCAAAGCTGAATTCATAACGTGGGAATGATAGGGTTAAGCAAATACAGCAGAAATGGTAACACACACGCGCACACGAGTTAGCAACCAACTCTGCATATTGGTTTGCTCCCAGATGTCCGACAGTGACGTCATGCGCAGAACGGCGGAAACGCGTTTCCTACAGCGCATCGCTTACTGGGCCCCCCTGATTATATACATCTGATACCACTTTTCCACATTGTCACCAAAGAAATTGAGGCACTTATAGCGGTGTACAAGCTTTGAAATTCCTTCGTTGTAAAATTCTGCCGCAGGAGACTTCAGCCAGGAAGTCACGCCCGCACGGAGTTCCTCGTCGTCAAGTCCGCTTCTATAGTCCAGTGGACAGCTTGCTAGTTGCCATGCAGGGGGGCTGGGTTCGACTCCCTTCGGGCCGGAAATTTTCTGCACTTGGGGACTGGGTGTCGTGTCGTCCTCATCATCATTCCATCATCGTCGACACACAACTCGCCCATGTGGCGTCACCTAAAGACTTGCACCAGGCAGGCCGAACACGATTGATTCCAGCTGGGGTCTAACGGCAACAATGCCACACGAAATCATCATCAACACGCTGCATTCCAAGCCAATTTTCCATGTTGGGAAACAAGTGGAAGTCAATTGGTGCGAGGTCGGGGTTGTAGGGCGGTCGAGGGAAAATTTCCAATTCGAAGTAGAGAGTTCTTAGTGTAGTTTGCCGTGTGAGGTCGCCTTTGAGTGACAATGTCAAACAATAATGTCAGTGAAACTTGAAGAAAAGAAAGCGAAAGCTCCGTTATTGCGAAGCGACGGTTTTCACGTATCGTTTCATGACTTTAGTGACAAGATCGTCAGTCACAATGCTCGGGCATCCACTCTTCTGTTCAAAATGAACGTTGATTCGGCCACTTGTAAACCGAATCACCATTTCCGGACGGAACATTCACTCATTAGGTTTTTTCCGTGCTGCGGTGGAGTAGCCGAGCGGTCTATAGCGTCTCGCTGCGGAGCGCGCGGTTGCTCGCCGTGGAGGTTAGAGTCCTCCCTGGGGTGTGGATGTGTGTGTTGTCCTTAGGTTTACCTAGGTTTAAGTAGTTTGTAAGCTATGGACTGTTGACCGAGCAGTTTGGTGCGATAGATTTACAAACATTTGAACATTTTTGTTTTTTCCGTACACATCGCCTAGTTCACAATAAATATCTATGGGTTTTAGGTTTTTTGCCATCAAAAACCGTATCACAGACAGCACCTCACAACTGGTGGGATTTACGATTGCAGCGCACATTTCAAATTCGAATATCGGAAAAACCAGAACCGCAGAGATGTTCCTTTTGTTATGGATGAATGCCGACTGACATGTGGAGCACGCACATACCAAAATATAAGCGGTAGGCGCGCGCCTAGCGGCCTCAGATGGAAATGTTGCCTACTTTCTGAATAGCCTTCATAAATAAAAAGAATCTATAAACCGCTTACTTTTGTGTGGTCATACACTGTTTTCTTTTATATTTCAGACTGCACAGCTTTCATGGACTTCTGCTTCACCTATGACAAGTACCCTCACAAGTAAGTATAAACTCCTTTATATGTCATATATTTACTACTTTTTATATTACTTGATGGATATAGGCACTGGCGCCTGTTAGACTTTGCTTTCAATGATCTCTTAATGAACGAGAGATAACTGAACAGAAAAAATTCACTATTTTTTTCCTACTTGTGTTAGTAAGGCACAAAAAGATGTGATTTCTTCCATAGTTTTACGGTTTAAATGTAGATGATTTATAGTAATAAAGATTAATAATGATGCAGATTCCAGAAATAATTGTAGATGAAATACACAAAGACATTCGAAGTTTGAAGAGAAAAATTTTCATCGCGATGCGCAAATGCCAACGTCACCATGCGAGGCCGCTAGGAGACAGGTAAAATTAAAACCCTGTAGCAAATACACTGCTTTCGCAATAAGTGACGTTCCTGCTGTCCCACTTGCTGAGGACTGACGTTTTTATGTCTAATATGCCTATATTGGTTGTTATCAAAGTAAATATAATTCATACATTTGGCTTTATTTTAGTGCCTAATATTGATAGGCGTTGTGCGTACTAACATATATGTCATAATGAAACATGGGATATAAAAAATTCCTTGAAGCTGTGGTCAAGTATATATTGGAACAACTAAAAGAAGCATCAACACCCGCTTAACTGAACATAAAAGGAACTGTCGTCTGGGCCACGCGGAAAAATCGGCAGTAGCAGAACATGTTTTTCGACGTGGGAACCATCAAATAATATTTAATGAAACGAGCGTTTTAGCTAGAACATCACATTAACATGCACGCATGTACAGAGAAGCAATAGAGATTTACAAACACCAGAATAATTTTAATAGAAAAGAAGAAGGTCTGAAGTTAGATAAAATATGGATGTCGACATTGCACCAACAAGATAACAATCGATTACTTTTAATCGAGAATGACGATGTCATCCGAAGATAGCCACACAGTCAGCCTCACGTGACGTATGGTGGTGCCCTCTATAAATGCGAGAGCCCCTCAGACCACAGTGGTAGTTGCCGGAAGACCCTGGAAGATGTCTCCCGCAGTTGGAGACGAAACGTTGGGAGGAAGTTTTATAACTGGACCACGGCCTATCAGCCCGGAAGTTTTACCTGAAGACAACGCCGGCCTTGAAAGTTTACATTGTATGAGAAGACGCCTCTACGGGGAGGAAGTGTCCGTTTTAGTTCCACGTAAGAAGAAAGGTCAACAACTGTGTACGCTCACTTTCCTGTTAAGCTGCCGGGATACTGCAACAATGCCAAAAATCCTCAAGGTGAACAGAATGTTCCAATCAGCGCAAGCTAACCGTATTTACAACCGCATGGAAGTAGCAATACTACGTGAGCGCATTCACCAGACACGGCGAGAACTGGCGGTAACTAGCAGCAAGCTGTTATACCTTCAATTGTATATCAGTAGTGTAATGCTGTGTTGTGACTGGAATAAGGTGGAGCCGAGGGGACTGAGGCGTTCCAGTCACGGTCTGCACAACCACTACGGTCGGGGGTTCGAATCCCCCCTCGGGAATGGATATTTGTGCCGTCCTTAGTATAAGGTAGTTGATAAGTGGTTTGTAAGTTTAGGGACTGATGATCCCGTAGTTAAGTCCCACAAGCTTAACAAACATTTGAACATTTTGAGGAACATGGAAATCAGTGCAGAAGTGTCAACTAATAGGAAGAAGAAGAAGTTTGATGTTTCATAGAAAGGCAGACGTGAAATATCAGTCGCTGATAAATCTCGAACGGTTGTAAATTTATCTGGGAGAGAATTAACGAAAAAATAAATTTCAGTACCTCGAAAGGTAGTAATTTTGCAGTGACACCACTGAAGGTACCCAAGAAGGACATTATAGCGAATGTTGAGGCAGAAATCCATCTGTTACCTTTGCAATCTGCAGATGACATGAGGACAGAAACGGCCAGAATATTACGCATAGCAAAACCACCTAAAAGCAATTTGTCTCAAGTTGAAAGGAGGGCCATAAGCCGGCCGCGGTGGCCGAGGGGACTAAGGCGCTCCAGTCACGGTCTCCACGGCCACTACGGTCGGGGGTTCGAATCCCCCCTCGGGCATGGATATTTGTGCCGTCCTAGTTCGTAAGTAGTTCATAAGTTTAGGGACTGATGACCCCGTAGTTAAGTCCCATAGACTATACAAACATTTGAACATTTTTTATTTATTTTTTTTTTTTTTGAGGGCCATAAGGGAGATCAATGCAGATAGATAACAGTATCATTGAATTTCCCGCTGACAAAGGAAATGCTACAGTTTTGCTGAATAGCGAAGATTATCACAAGATGATCACTGTTCTCTTGGATCCCACAACTTATAAAAAATCTTGAGAATGATCCTACTCCGAAAATCTTGGGAACAAATCAGCTGATAAAACAGTCTTCTCTCTCTCTTCGGACAATAAAAAACAACTGAGCAAAACAGAAGCTTATCCACCTAGACTATATGGCCTACCAAAGATGCATAAACCCATGGTTCCGTTAAGACCGATTGTGAGCGCCATCGGATCTCCCACCCATGAGGTGGCCAGATATCTCGCCTCTCTGCTGCGGCCTTACATTGGAAAAACGGACAGCTACATTAAAAACTCCCTGTCTTTTATTGAGAAACTAATGGAGATTAACGTCAGCCCGAGTGATATTCTGGTGAGTTTTGATGTAGCGTCCTTGTTTACTGTGGTTCCTGTAAACGAAGCCATTTCATACATAGCAGATTGTGGCCTTGTTCAGACACTGCCTCACCACAACTTATTTCCAATACAACAAGGTATTTTATGAACAAATTGACGGAGTGGCTATGGGTAGCCCTCTCAGTCCAGCTGTTGTCAATTTATTTATGGAGTTTTTCAAACAGCAGAAAGAAACCAACTATGTGGTACCGATATGTTGACGACACCTTTGTAATGTGGAACCATGGTGAAGAGGAGCTGGATGTCTTCTTACTGCATTTCAATAGCATTAATCAAAAAATACATTTCACGATGAAGAAAGAGGGAAATGGCTAACTTCCTGGATGTGTCGGTAATTAAACGGGAAGACGGGACTCTGGGTCATGCAGAAAGGGCACACACACTGATCGATACCTCCACAAGGAATCAAACCACCATCCGAGGCAAAAAAGAGGTATCATTAAAACCTTGGTGGAGAGAGCTAACAAAATCTGTGAGCCAGTTTACTTGGAGGATGAACTAAATCACCTACGGTTGGCCTTCGAGAAAAATGGATCTGGTGACAAGGAAATTGATAGAGCTCTCCATCGTAGAAGAGAAGAAGAAACCAAAAGTTCCGAGCAACAACGCAAACAATCTGGAAAAGTTTTTTTTCCGACATTAGCAGAATTACTGAACGAATTGGGAAAGTATTGGCCAAATATGGTGTCGAGACGATCTACAGACCCACCAAGAAGATAAAAGAATACTTGAGATCAGCAAAAGACGCACGTCACCCCCTAGCAACACCTGGGTTATACAAAATTCCTTGCAGCTGTGGTCAAGTATATATTGGAACAACTAAAAGAAGCATCAACACCCGCTTAACTGAACATAAAAGAAACTGCCACACGAAAAAATCGGCAGTAGCAGAACATGTTTTTCAACATGGGAACCATGAAATAAAATTTAATGAAACGAGTGTTTTAGCTAGAACATCACATTACCATGCACAGAGAAGCAATACAGATTCACAAACACCAGAATAATATTAATAGAAAAGAAGAAAGTCTGAAGTTAGATAAAATATGGATGTCGACATTGCACCAACAAGATGACAATCGATTACTTTTAATCGAGAATGACGACGTCATCCAAAGATAGCCACACAGTCAGCCTCACGTGACGTACGGTGGTGCCCTCTATAAATGCGAGAGCCCCTCAGACCATTGTGGCAGTTGCTGGAAAACCCAGGAAGATGTCTCCCGCAGTTGGAGACGAAACGTCGGTAGGACGTTTTATACCTGGACCACGGCCTATCAACCCGGAAGTTTTACCTCTACATACTTACGTTTGACTGTTAGTCTTTTACACTCTTTAAGCTGTTCATATACTGGTAAGTTAAATGTGTATCTCTGTAGAGCTACAGCAAAATGAAACAGCGCGGTTTCTACAAAATTCGTCGCTTCCCCCTTCCTGCGTTATTGGTCTGAAACACCGCTGTTTTGAAACAGTAGAACCGACAGCACGAAACAGTTTCAGTATCGACTGCGAATGTGATCCGAAACCGACTCGAATGAATCCAGGCGGTTTCGAAACCCTGAAACATGACGGTTTCGAAGCAGTTAAAACAGTTCCGCATATCGAAACATGGTTTCGAAACCATGATACAGTGGCCAACTCTATTCATTATCCTCATAATCATAATAATTTTCAAAATTCTTTCTTAAATTTACCACTACAAATATCAACACCTATAATATATTCAAGTACATGATGCACAGCCTGTACAACATTAACATCTGTGATGTTCTGTTCTTCCACCCCTTCTAAAGATACTTCCTATAATAATCTTAATGAACCAAATTCATCGTGATTATCATTAATTTCATTTCTTACCACATTATTACTTATACCAGTTTCATCAAATAGTGATGTCAATATACCATAGTCTAGTACTACTTTATCTTTCTTGTTACAGTTGTCATATTCCTCTGAATCCTTGACGATTTCTTCCCATAATTCTGCAGTAAACTCTATTTATTCAAATTGTGTCGATTAGTGTCCCTTCTACTGTGGATTACCCTTCGAAAATTACTTATTCGCATTCTGTGTTCAGTAGTTTGATTTCTTCTCCTGTGTGCCCTCACTTCAAACAGACAGACTCCCATAAGGCAGTCTAGTTTTCCGACCCATTTCTCCTATTATAATTGATTTTTTTTGGGTTGTTGCCACTCTTGACTTAATGCATATTTATAGTGAACATTTAGATCCTATTTTCTCCATAACATTTAAAAAATAATCATTAAAATATTTTCAATTTCTGAGGAGAGTATTACCATCAAGGCAAATGAAAAGTTTAGTAACGAAACTTTTCATTTGCTTTGATGGGAATACTCTCTTCCTGTGCTCTTGGTTGCCCTGTCTCCCTTTTAATAATATTCCAAATTGTTTTAATTTTAGCATCAGAGGCCTAATCTCAGTCATTATGCACCTGCTTCTGGATTTTTAATAACTTTTCTTAATGTATCGCAGTAGTTTTTATAATAGTTGATTGTTTTTGGGTCATTACTCTTGTGGATAGATACAGCACCCTTTTCCGATTACAATATATTTTTATTCCTTAGTAAGCCATGACTTTTTGTATGGTTTCTTACAATTTATATTTAACTAATTTCTTGGGGAAACAGTTTTCAAATACCATTGCAAATGTATCATGAAATATATTATATTTTAAATTAGCCACAGGATCCTTACAAACCTCATCCTGCTGTAGACTTTCTTTGAAATTTCTGGTTGTTAAGTCATTAACTGAGTGCACAACTCTGGATGACTGTTTCGAATTACTGAACAGAGCTATGTCATATACTGCAACTAGCTGTGCACCATGACCAGAAAGACCATTCTCAACAGGACTAGCATTTATGTTGTATCTTTTGAGGCTTTCCTGGCGAACAATTTACATGTTGAGTAAACGGGTATACTGCCGGATGTTTGTGTTACTCTGGCACAATATTTCGGCCGCGTAACTCGCTGCCTTCTTCAGGTGCTACCTGAGAGTGATTTCTTGGAGGACTGTTCAGTATTTATGCCAAGAAGGAGCTGGGCGCTTTGTTTGCGGTCTGCGCCCACCTGGCGCTGCTAGTAAGCTGTTGTCGCTTTCCTGGTGCTCTGTCAGACGTCCGCACCGACTCGGCTGCCATCTGTGTCCGTGGGAGCTCTCTCGGGCCTGTCCCGCCTTGGGCGCTCCGTTCGCGGTCCGCGCCCGCCTTGCGCTGCTCCTGAAGTGTTGGCACTTCCCTGGTGTTCCAACGGACGTCCGCGCCCGGCTCACTCATCATCTGTAATTGTGGCAGGTGTCTGGGGTCCAAAATCGTCAGGCGCTACGTTCACAGTCCACGCCATTCCTGCGCTACTTGCAAGATGTCGACAGTTTCTTGGTGCTCTAACCGACGTCCACGCCTGACTTGTTCATCATCTGTGGTCGTGGCAGCTATCTGAGGCCCGTCCTGCGTCTGGCGTTCCGCTTGCGGTTCGCGTCCATATGGCACTGTTCCTGCAGTGTCTTCGCTTCTTGAGGGGTTTCTAGGCTCCTTTCGTTGGGCTCCAATAAGTTACAGAGCCGGACTCCACGCCGAACTGAGCTGGTAACCGCTTTCTCGGTTTATTTGATTGACAGCGGTTACCAAAAATGTTCAAATGTTTGTAAAGCTTATGGGACTTAACTGCGGGGTCATCAGTCCCTAAACTTACAAACTACATATGAACTACTTACGAACTAGGACGGCACAAATATCCATGCCCGAGGGGGGATTCAAACCCCCGACCGTAATGGCCGTGCAGACCGTGACTGAAGCGCCTCAGTCTCCTCGGCCACCGCGGCCGGCACAGCGGTTACCAGCTCAGCCGAGCCGGGCGCGGACGTCTGACAGAGCACCAGGGAAGTGACAACAGCTTACTAGCAGCGCCAGGTGTGAGCGAACCGCAGACAAAGCGCCCAGCTCCTTCCGGGCATAAATACTGGACACAATCCTCCAAGCAATCAGTCTCAGGTAGCACCTGAAGAAGGCAGCGAGTTACGCAACCGAAATATTGTGCCAGAGTGACACAAACATCCGGCAGTAAACCCGTTTACTCAACATGTCATAGTATTTATGTTGTTACTTACCTTGGTCTATAAAAATATCATCTATCAGTGTGCTGCTGTCCTTTACTACATGTGTACGAATATCAATAATGGATGTCATATTGAAGGAGCCAGGAAAGACTTCTAGGTCATTCTTCCTATTACAACGAGCGAGGTGGCACAGTGGTAACAAACTGGACTCGCATTCGGGAGTATGGTGGTTGAAATCCATCTCCGGCCATCCAGATTTTGGTTTTCCATGATTTCCCTAAATCACTCCAGGCAAATGCCGGGATGATTCCTTTCAAAGTCCACGGCCGAATTCCTCCCACATCCTTCCCCGAAAATCACAGCGTAAGCTCCATCTCTAATGACCATGGTGTCGACGACACATTAAACCCTAAGCTTTCTTCCTTCTTTCTTCCTATTACACTCTTTCAGTGAATCAACACTGAAATCACAATAAATAATAATTTGCTTTCCTATCTGACAGATAGCACAACAAGGCATCCAAGTTTTCCAGAAGTAACTGGAAGTTTCTGAACGGGACCTATATACTGTTATAATTATAAGCGAGTCATCTTTGGTTGCTTTGCACAAAACGTTTTTGTTTCTGAAATTTTTACACAGTGATAGCTTTTGTCAAATATGGCACCTCTTTCTCTTATTATCCCTACTTACATGTTTATCTAGTTTATATCCACCGATATTCACTTTTCCTATGCCAGTGACAATTTGATGCTCAGACAGATATTATATATCTATTACATTATCAATTTGTATATCATCCAAACAAACAAGAAGCTCATCTATTTTATTCTTTAGTACCCAAATATTCTGGTGAAAAATGCTAACTTTTTTTCCTGTGCTTTTGTAGGAATCTTGTGATTTTTTTTAAACATCTTTAGCACCTGCCTGCCTGATCTTCTCACTGGAAACGATCGTAGTCTAAAAAAAAGTACATCATTGAATTTCAGTGCCTTGCCTAGTGAAATCCCACCTATCAATAGCATCAACAGGAAGCAAACCCATGTCTGACAGCCACCCTAAGCAGCTAATCTAACTCCATATTGACCCTCCTGAGAGAGTGGTTCAACTGGGGTCGATCATACCACACAGCAGGCAGCAGCCCAACATTTGTATGAGTCGTTGCAGAAGCTATTTTAACCAGATAACTCTCAATACTGTAGCGCTGTTTCCCACTCCACCCACTACCACAACATGATCCAGGTTGCACAAGGAACCTAAATCTTCTACCACCTGGTTCAGATCCGCACTGGGCTTGAAGTTTGTGACCTGGTACCCGTCATCTAATTTTTCCCCCAAAATCTGGCCTACACCTCACCCATGGCTAGCTTTTTCCTAGCAACAGAACTTTCTTCTTACTTTCTACTTTTTTAGAAACCTTTGGTTTCCTAGTGAGTGAAAGTCTGTTTTTCTTAACTACACTTACTTCTAATGGAGCCTCTTCCTTTCTTAACTGTGATTGATTTGATTTTTCCAGGGAAGCCAAAACAGTCTTGGTCTAACCCACCACTGCCCGCACCGAAACTAAGTTTATTGTGCGGTATTGCTCCCTGTTTATCTAGTAAAGCCAACCAATGCCCCTGAGCAGAGCAAGGAGTCCCTTTACCAGTTGTTTATTAGACACAATTTCTTCGGGTTTAGTTGTCCCAAATGTTCTGTGCCTTTTATTCTCCAATGCAATGCATTCGAAGATTAGATGTGATGCAGTTTCATCACCGTCATCACAGATCCTACATTTAGGGTCCTCTTCTGTTATTCCCATTGTATGTAGGTGTTTTTTGAAATTCCCATGGCCTGTCAACAATCTAACCATGAGGCTAATCTCTCCCCTGTTCAGGCCCAGGATTGCAGAGCTTCTTTTAAAACATGGCTTTGGCATCATTACCTTGCCATATTTTTGTTGGTAGACTTTGGTCCAATATTCTACATGCTGTCTTCTGAGCCAGTTACGTAGCTCCAATTTGATCATTGCCTTGGTGATTGTCAGGACAGGTTCCGGTCCAATAAATGGAGTCTCTGTCCCCATCCTGACTAATCTGTCGGCATGTTCGTTGCCACTGATCCCCGAGTGGCCAGGGACCCACAATAGGTTTACTCTATTGCTTTCCCCTAGCTCCACCAGAACCCTGTGACATTCTGCAACAATTTTAGACCTTGTTGCAGGAGCTGCCAGTGATCTCAGGGCTGCCTGGCTGTCTGAATAGATATAGATGCTACGATCTTTGTACCACCTACGCAAATTCTCCTCCACACACGCCCTGATGGCAGTGATTTCGGCTTGGAATACTGAGGCCAGTTTTCCTAGAGAGATGACGCCCTCCAGTCTTGGCTGCAACCCATATACCCCGGCCCCAACACCTTGGTTGGATTTTGACCCGTCAGTGAACCAGACAATATCCCCCGTACAGTGTCGAACTATTTTCTCCCATTGCTCCCTACTTACAATTGTTATATTGAAAGGTTTGTTGAAGCAGTATGGGGTTATAATATCCTATATTTACCTCACTCACTATTTTAGTGTGTGATTCTGAATATCCCAAAGAGTTCCAGTTGTTGCCAGATTTGAGTCTGTATGCAACAGCCGCTGCCTCCATCTTGACCCAAAGGTGTAATTGGGGCATATACAGCATGGTTTCCATCCCAGCAGTTGATGTGCTGCTAATTCCGCCTGTTATGGCTAAGCAGGCTAGTCTCTGCACCTTACCAAGCTCCTTAGCAGCGACCTGCTGTTCTACCTTCTTCCACCACACGACCGCCCCATAGGTGATCCTGGGTCTAATCACTGTGGTGTATATCCAGTGCATACCCTTGGGGCTCAGGCCCCAATTTTTGCCACTAGCTCTCCTGGTACTCACAAGAGTACCTTTTGCCTTGGAGCAAATATTCCTGATGTGAGGGGTCCATGTCAGTTTCTCATCTAGGGTAACCCCTAGATATTTCACTGTCCCCTTCACAGGTAGCGCTTCATTGAAAAGCTTTAGATTCCAACTTGAATGTTGGATATGCTTCTTTGTGAATGGTACAACAACAGTCTTCTTAGGACTAACCCCCAGATCCTGCACCATTCTTGCACAATGTCCAAAGCACCTTGTGCCATATTCTTTACTGTGTCAGCAAATTTGCCAATTATTACTATGACAAGATCATCTGCGTATCCTTGGCAAAAGTACTGCCTAGAGTTTAATTCTCCAATGAGATCATTCACCACTAGATTCCACAATAAAGGGGAAAGAACTCCTCCTTGCGGGCAACCCCTAGTGGTTCTTAACTGTAGTAGCAAGACAAATCTATCGGTTGTGCCAATTGTGAAGCTGTCATTCACTATACTCTCTCTGTGGCCACTGTTCCCTGCTACCACTTCCCACCTCTGTTCACCTTTCTCCCCCTTAACCTCATAAGTTCCTCCCTAACTATCCAGTTCAGCCTGAAAGGCTCTAATCTTCCTTAAGTGGTCAACTATTTTTTTTTCTGTTGAACACATTTGCTTTCACCATTCCCAGATCGCTAAATTCCCCCCAATGAAACTACTTGTTACAAAAGCTGTGTAGAACCCCAACTTTCCTACGGCGGCTCAAACACTTTGCTTTCATGATAGTCACGAGATTTACTTAGGTGATATTGACATTGTATGTTAACTACAGATACAACGGGCTACTAGATATGTTTAGGACACTAAAATATGTGTAAGCTGTTAGTAAATGCACTTCAAATTCCGGTATAACGATAAATCAGCACACTCGCGAATTTGGCCTATAAATGAATATACATAAATTTTCGCGATTACTGAAACAGTAAGCGAAAAAAGAAAATCATTTAATGGTGAGGTCTTGCAGACGGTAATTTGCAAGAATGCTTGCTATCGAAGGAGCTCGGCCTGAAATGATATATATATTTAAGTGCAACTGTAAATCAATTGAGTGATTCTTTTCTGAACTGGAGATTCTGGTGCTAAGCGCCCCAACTAACTAACTAACAAAAAAAAAAAAAAAAAAAAAAAAAGAGAGAGAGAGAGAGAGAGAGAGAGAGAGAGAGAGAGAGAGAGAGAGAGAGAGAGATTCCAACTTGTTGTTTAACCTATACCTAGATCACTTTTTGTTTTAAGTGAAGGTAGGTCAAATAAGGTGTTTCTCTTTGCAATTTCCGGTTCAGAACATTCAGTCGATTTACGGTTATACGTTCGATATATATCATTTCAGGCCGAGGTACGTCGATTGCGAGCATTCTTGCAAATTACCGAGCAGACTAGTAAACATATTCAATTAACTGTGATAAAGTATGATAAATGCACTTAAAATTGAGGAGAAACGCTAAGTCTGCACACTCTAAATTTACGCCTAACGAGTACCCTATGCGCAGCGCGGGAGTAGCCGAGAGGTCTGGAGCGCCACGTTACGGATCGCGCGGCCTCCCGCGTCGGACGCGGGGGTTCGAATCCCCCTTCGGGTATAGATGTGTGTGTGTCGTCCTTAGGTTAGTTTAAGGTAGTTTATGCAGTTTGTAAGTAAGTCTAGGGACTGATGACCAACGTAGTTTGGTCCCATAAGAATTACAAACAAACAAGTGCCGTATGTAAACAAACCGAATTTTTCGTGATTACTAAAAGAATACGAAAATAAAACAAAAACCTTTAATGGTTAGCTTTAAGAGCACGCTAATAAACGTTTTTAGTTAGATAAAAGTATTAAGCTACTCTTTATTTGAACCTAAATTATATAAGCTACGTTTTATTTCTACCTAAATTACATATCTTTTCCAAGTGCACTAACACTGCATATCTGGCCTTGCGTAAGGCTACCATTGTTCCTAACATTACGTTTCTCCACATCATCCTCTGTTTTAAATATGTTCACTTCCTTCACAAATGTTTATGTCCTTACGTGTAACATATGTATTAATATGCCTGAATGAAATGGCATATTCAGCCTTGAGATGGTCGATAAAGGAAATGGATGCTTTGAAATTTACCAAGCCAACCACTTTAGCCCCTTCTGGCGCCCACATCTGCAGATGCCAATAGTGGACTGTAGATCCATTTCTCCCTGTACCATCAAATTGCGATGTTACATACTCTCTTATCCTTTTTAGACCTAAATATACACGTAGTACAGTAGTAAGATCGAATGTATTTTGTTTTTACAGCGTTAAATAAATGGAAAACACATTGATGATGGCACAGAGGTGCCGAAACTAGTTCGGGAGTAAATTAAAATAGTGTTTTGCATAAGGCGGACCTCATACCCAGATTTTTTATTTTATTTTTATTTATTTACTGCAAACACGGCAAGAATGAGAGTTGCACAGCTTGAATACTGCTCACAGGTGTGGGATCCGTAGCAGGTGGGATTGATAGAGGAAGTGGAGAAGATCCAACGGAGAGCAGCGCGCTTCGTTACAGGATCATTCGGTAATCGTGAAAGCGTTACGGAGATGATCGCTAAACTCCAATGGAAGACTCTGCAGGAGAGACGTTCTGTTGCTCGGTACGGGCTTTTGTCGAAGTTTCGAGAACTTACTGAGGAGTCTAGCAGTATATTGCTCCCTCCTACATATATCTCGCGAAGAGATCGTGAGTATAAAATCAGAGAGATTAGAGCCCAGGCAGAGGCATACCGACACTCCTTCTTTCCGCGAATAGGGAATAGGAGGGAAAATCGATAGTGGTACTGAAGGTACCCTCCGCCACACACCGTCGGGTGGCTTGCGGAGTATGGTTGTAGATGTAGATGTAGTACGCTGTCACTAATGCGGTATCTTTTAATACAATGGACCTCATCTTTTTGGGATGGGGAGGGTTCGTACTCACGTTGAGTTAACTGTTGGTCTCGGAGATGAATGTCGTTTACTGCTTAAAGAGCCACCTTCAGATCGACGTTCCTCCTTTCCTTCAAATTCCGTATGTCTATCCTGGCGCCACTAACTTTTGAACCAGGTGTCGGGATACTTTGGATCAGACCTACTGACGCGCCCGTCGCTGTTGCAGCCGCACGGCGGTGGTGGTGTTGTACCTGCGGCGGCTGGTGCCCGACCTGTCGGTCGTCCTGAGCAGCGCCGGCTGCCAGTTCAACTGCTCTGATGGCGAAGCCGCGCCCTGTGACGTCAGCACGCAGGCCGCCAGCCGGCCCAGCCGCGTCCAGCCAGGGAAGGTCAGTCTTCTTCTTCTTCTTTTCTTTGCACGTTTCATTCTCCACCCTAAGGGGGGGATACTCCAAGTCCGAAAAAAAAAAAAATCGAAACGTGCCCCAACAAACGTAATGGGACCATGCAAAACTTCTGACTGCGCTGTCTTCTTCTTCTTCTTCTTTTCTTTGCACGTTTCATTCTCCACCCTGAGGGGGGGATACTCCAAGTCCGAAAAAAAATCGAAACGTGCCCCAACAAACGTAATGGGACCATGCAAAACTTCTGACTGCGCTGTTGTTCCTACCCCTGAAACACCAGGAGTGGGGGGTGGAGCAGTCTGTTTGAGGGCCAGCTTTGTCCTTTTCAGCCGAGGGTGTTACAGGTCATAATTTTATTATCTCTATATATAAAAGGAAGTATCCAGATTGACTGACTGATTGACTGACTGACTGACTCATCATCGCCCAGCCCAAACCACTGAAGATTGAATCTTGAAATTTGTGGAGGGTGTTGATCTTAATCTGTAGGCGTCATTTAAGAAGCGATTTTTCGATATTCCGTCCGTAAGGGGGTGAAATAGGGGATGGAACGTTTCTTGAAAATACGTAGGTATTTAGGCAATTTTGAAGCTAGAACTACAAAATTTCGGATTTTAATTCAGGGTTCGAATTTAAAAGACACGTGTTTCGGCATTTTTTGAAATTCGACAAATAAGGGGGTAAAATAGGTGATGCAAAAAATTGATTTTCAAAAATATGTTGCTGTTAACTCAAATTTTAGGCTTCAACTACGAAACTTCGGTATGGAATCTTGGTCAGGATTAAAAATCCATGATTTTTAGTATTTTTGGAAATTCAACAAGTAAGAGTGTTAAATAGAGGATCAAAAATTCTTTTTGAAAACACGTTGCTATTGATACAATTTTGAAGCTAGAGCTGCAAAATTTGATATTTGTGTAGTTGATTAACGTTAAAAAATACGAGTTTCGGTATTTTTGGAAATTCAACCATAAACGGGGTTAAATTGGAGAGGGGGTGTTTTTCGAAAATATGTTCATATTTAGGCAATTTTGAAGTTAGAACTACAAATTTTCGGATTTGGATTCGGGGTTCGAATTTAAAAGAACGTGTTTCGGCATTTTTTGAAATTCAACCGATAAGGGGGGTAAAATAGAGGACGCAAAAAGTTGATTTTCAAAAATATGTTGCTGTTAACTCAAATTTCAAGCTATAACTACGAAATTTAGGATATGGACTCTTGATCAGGATTAAAAACACACGAGTTTCGGTATTTTTGGAAATTCAAGAACTAAGGGGGTAAAAGAGGGGATCAAAAATTCTTTTCGAAAACACTTCGTTGTCAAGACAATTTTGAAGCTATAGCTGCAAAAATTGGTATTTGTATTGTTAGTTATGATTTAAAAAATACGTGTTTCGGTATTTTTGGAAATTCAATCATCAAGGGGGTTAAATTGGAGTGGGGATGTTTTTCGAAAATCTGTTGCTATTTAGGCAATTTTGAAGTTAGAACTACAAATTTTCGGATTTGGATTCGGGGTTCAAATTTAAAAGACACGTGTATCGGTATTTTTGGAAATTCGACCAATAAGGGGGTGAAATACGAGATTTAAAAATTCATTTTCAATAATATGGTACTGTTAACTCAAATTTCAAGCTATAACTACGAAACTTAAGATATGGATTCTTCATCAGGATTAAAAAGAAACAACTGGTGCAGACCAACCAGCCTACGCATGCGAAGCAGCGGGGGTTCAGCTAGTTTCACATATTTTGAATCAGTGCAAGAATCTTATATTGCAATATTTTATACAATATTTTCATTTATAACAATATTTTACATTACTTCACTTTTTACAATTTACAGTTTGAATATTGCCCGTATAATTACTGTTATGATAATATAAATATATAAGAAAATATAAATATACATTTAAAAAAGATTGGAAAAGAAAAGTGACAAAGGATTTTATTAAGGTATGATACCTGGTATTAGGCAAAAACATATATTGAAAGTATAAAGTAAAGCGAGAGAATTAAATAGATTTCTGACTTGTATATGTTATGATATGATTTGGTTACATTGTTATATTGTGAGAATACCAAATATTTACAAGGGATTTGAATTTTGAAGGGTTCCAAGAGAGGGTTCAAATGTTTGTATAGTCTACGGGACTTAACTACGGGTTCATCAGTCCCAAAACTTACAAACTACTTATGAACTACTTACGAACTAGGACGGCACAAATATCCATGCCCGAGGGTGGGATTCGAACCCCCGACCGTAGTGGCCGTGCAGACCGTGACCGGAGCGTCTTAGTCCCCTCGGCCACCGCAGCCGGCTCAACAGAGAAGAGAGGAGGATATTTACAATAATTTATAGTATTTTACGATATGTTAGTCGCTGTGTGTTGAGGCGTTTTAGAGGAGAGTGGATGTTTTGGGTGGGTGTCGTTAGTGTTTGGGTGTTTTGAATTGATGTGTATGTATGAGAGCGTGTGCGCGCGTGGATGTGTGTAGGGGCTATTGATTGTGTCTGTTTTGACATTTGGTGAGGTGATGTGGCGTGGGGAGATTTCCAATCACGGGTTCCATAGTTGGGGCTAGCTCTGGGAATTCCGAGGTGGTGTTTTGGGCTACTGAACGCGCTGGTTGTATTGTACTTGAATCTTGGTCTTCTCGTAAGTCTCGGTCGTGTCATTAGTAGGTCTTCCATGTCAACTCGTTTGGTCAGTTTATGTCGTCCTTACCTTGCTCTCAGCTTGGTTAGTCTGTCTTGTAGTGGTTCAAGTCTAGTGATTTCGTAAACTTCGTCACTTGGTGTTAGTCTTGGGAGTTTTGCAATGCTACATAAGAGTCGTCTTTCTGTCGAGTACAGTCTTTCGGCCACTGATGCATGGAGTCCTCCCAAGGGGGCCGCAGCGTATTCCAATACGGGTCTGATGTATGTTTTGTATGTGTGGATGGCTGTTTGGTCGTCACATCCGTATAGTCGTCTTATCAGACTTGTACAAGGACGACTATACGGATGTGACGACCAAACAGCCCAGTCTACCGCCCTGCTCCACTGCGAGAGAGCAGCTCTGTACCATTATATGGGTGAAGCTGCGTCGTCTAAAGGCAGCTACACACGCTGCGATTTATCGTCCGACCCACCAACTGACCAACGAACCAACCAAATTCGTAGCAGCCTACACACGTTCCGACTAACTGCTCGCAGCGATTGCAGCGCCACCCTGTTCTGGTGTCTTTTTGAATAACAGAATGTCTTGATTGCAAATAATTTTTAGTACAATAACGCGTTTCGCCCGGTTAGGGCATCTTCAGATATCTGACAAAGAAGAAAATATTGATATAGAACTTACAATATTTAATTTCCTGATTGTTGGGCCTGCAGCATCATGAATGTCGTAGAAATACATTGCAATGAAAGTTTCGGATTGCTGCTTATATTATATTCAATAGTGCTACAGCTGTTTCGACAGTTTGTCATACTCAAGCACCTGCGTATATAAGAATTACAGTAATTACAAAACAAACAATAGGAAAATATACATAAAATTTTTGTTATAAATTTTCCTTATAACTTACGTCTACGATGTTTGGACGTTATATGCTGACATCTGGCGTAACTGTTGCATAAACTGTATGCAAATATTCAAGTATTTAGTAGTTGTATACGGTTTTTAGCTGTCAGGATTTATGCAGCTTTTTACGCTAAAAAGTTGAATTAAAAAAAAACTTTTATATTTAGCGAAATTAACAACAGCTCTGCCAAAGATGTTTACATATATAGTAATCGACTAAGTTATCAGAGACTTTTTTTAACGTTAACATTGGTCAGAGAGGTTTATTTCGTTTTTTCCTCTGCTCATTTAACATATCTTTGCTTCTTTACCTTTTTTCATCGATAAAGTCAATTTCAAACATAAAAATTATCTGGTTAATTTTATTGACATTTTCAATGAAAAAGGCTGAGAAGCAAAGATATGCTAAATGAGCAGAGGAAAAAACGAAATAAACCGCTCTGACGAATGTTAACGTTAAAAAAGTCTCTGATAACTTATTCGATTACTATATATGTAAACATCTTAGGGCAGAGCTGTTGTTAATTACGCTAGATATAAGTTTTCTTTAATTTAACTTTTTAGAGTAAAAAGCTGCATAAATCCTGACAGCTAAAAACCGTATACAACTACTAAATACTTGAATATTTCCATACAGTTTATGCAACAGTTACGCCAGATGTCAGCAAATAACGTCCAAACATCGTAGACTTAAGTTATAAGGAAAATTTATAACAAAAAATTTTTCTGTATATTTTCCTATTGTTTGATTTGTAATTACTGTACTTCTTATATACGCAGGTGCTTGAGAATGACACTGTCGAAACAGCTGTAGCACTATTGAATAATATGTAAGCAGCAATCCGGAACTTTCATTGCAATGTCTTTTTACAATATTTACATGACATTATTTCGAAAAATTTTTCTACAAGCCAATCTGAAACTGTTTTCAGAAATTGTGATAATGTACGGTACTAATGTTTTATATAATCTGTGGTGGAGGGTTTTTAGATTAAAATGCGGTCATAGGGTATCGTACAGAGACAAATATATGTAAATCATTAGTATCCGGTAACACTGACCGTTGAAAACAGATTGATACTTTGTGTAACTGAATGGATATTGCAAGATATACCTTGTATGATGTCCCTGCACCTTAGGTCGTGAACATATTAATACGACTTGCGTCGGTAGAGGTACAAGTACTGCCTGAGGCAGCGTTCGCATTTGTGCTGCGAGTAACCGCCAATAAAGCTAAATGTCCACAACACTGTAGGTGTTGGGTCGGTCGGATAACAGCTTTTAATTTAAAAGATGGACACCAATTACCTAAAATACCAATATCAGATGAATGCAATTTGTGAGGATGCCCGGTTATATAACAGAATATTACTTAACAATTTCCATAAAATTATCGAAAAAGGTCTTCTGAGGTCAACTGATCGTTAAGAAGTCTAGATGTTTAAAACAAACCCGCTTACAAATCTCGAATTCTTCCAGGATGTTTAACTTCCGTCCTTTTTGGGCATAATGCCAAATTTCTAAATTATCTAGGGTGGGAGCTTGGTGGCCAGAAGACTTAAAATGCTCGGCAAAAGGAGAGTATTTCATTATTTGCCTCTTTTTTGTTAACAAATGTTCACTGAAACGTTTTTTTGAATGCCCACCCTGTCCGTCGTGCATACTCAGCTGGACGGTCTACACATTTAAGCTCATAAACGCCTGAAGCTGCGTGTGGCTGTCTGATGGTTCTCGTTGTGTGGTAGAATTTGTAGTATACTTGTTCCACGAGAAAAGATAATTTGTACGTTGGTGTTACGGAACAATTTGGCTATATTATAGGTGAAAGATCCTAGTAACTGGAACGCAGTTGGTATTTTTTCGTCAGCTAATTCCGCGGTCGAGGTATGCCTCTGCTCTTCTGTAAGCCTGACACGCTCCCTATACAGCTGGTGGACCACAGATGGGCTGTAACCATTTTCTGGTGTCTGTCTGTCGAACTGTTTTTGTTTTCGCGTGTTTACTGTGCAGACAGCAGCCGATCGAAGGCAGGAAGTTGGTCTGAAAGCGCTACACACACACAATTTGTTGGGTGGAGTGGTGGGGGGTCGGATGTCGGACGGCCAGTATAGACCACCCTTCTGACAAGCAAAGTTGGTCGGAAAGCGCCTCCACACGCCCAATTCATCGGACCGCCGATATATTAGTGCCGACAAATCGGATCTTGTAGGGGCCTTAAGGTGTCTGGCCTCGGATTGCGCGGCAGCTCTCGTCGGAGATGAGAGTCCCTCCTCGAGGATAGGTGTTTTGTCCTTAGCGTAAGTTAGTTTCAGTAGTTTGTATGTGTAGGGTCCCTTAACGTTATCAGTTTAGTCCCTAATGTTCACAAACATTTTATCATTTTGAGACTGCTACGTCGGATCACTTTAAAAAGATCTCCAACTATACTCCGTTCACCGAAAGACGTACTGTAAACACAATGAGGCCCGAGAGCAGGGGTGGACAAAACAGGGTCGCTCGCTCAGTTTCGCTGCATCCGTTTTAAGAGTAAGGTTGTTGTGTGTTTTGTTATGTAGTAGTGCTATTAGAAGCCAAACATTTAAAATTTATTTCTTTTAATCGTTTATAAAAAGTTATTTTATCCGAATATTTCCCAAATCTGCATCGTTGCTTACCACAGCAAGCACTTTGTCAAGTGTTAGAAATTTCTTATGAAAAACTTTTCTTCGTATCGCATTTCAGTCAGTCATCAAGACGTTCTGAAAGCTTATGTCGTATTTCCCTTTTTTCCCTCCATAGACGCTTCAAAGAGTGCTTGGCTTTCTATTAACTGTTTTCATAACATCATCAGTAACTGACTGTTCTGAACACAACAGCTGCGTTTTATACACACTAGGAACGATGTGTTTCTCTAAGGAACTTTATCACTTCTTCTTTGAACGCTTCTTGGGTGGACTCAAAATGAAGGATGACATAATGAGGTTACTCTTACGTGATACTAATGAGAGAGAAAAAGAGATACATAGACTATGAATGCTGAATGTTATTGTTAACATTAATACTTACGTTACTATTCAGCAACTGGTCCTTTACGATGAAGTTGACAGTCAACACCTATTATCACTGCTATATTATACACACAACGACCTTACACCTGAAATTGAGCCAGCGTACTGTTTTGTCCACCCCTGGTCGCGCGCCTCAGTGTGTTTACAGTACGTCTCGTGGAAGGTGTCCCAGCCCATGGAGGGGTTCTGATGCTCCTTCGAGACGACGTCTATTTCCATCCCATTTCATTGCATACTCACCTACAGGCAGTTGCCGTCCGCATCACTTTATCCACATTTACCTTTTCCCTCTGTAATATCTATTCGCCATCGTCATCTACCCTTACTAGGGCAGATGTGCTACACCTTGTTGACCAGCTCCCTTCACCTTTCGTGTTGGTAGGCGACTTTAATGCCCACCAGCCCCTATGGGGCTCTCCGGCACCTTGTCCGAGAGGCTCCCTTTTGGTGGACCTTCTCCAACACCTCGATCTTGTCTGCCTCAACACCGGTGCACCGACCTTCCTTTCAGATACAACACACACTTATTCCCATATAGACCTCACAATATGCGCTCCTCAGCTTGCCGGTCGGTTGGAGTGGTATGCACTTTCTGACACGTACTCAAGTGACCATTTCCCTTGTATCATCCACTTCCTGCATCATTTCCCATCTCCTCGTCCCACAAGTTGGAACATTTCTAAAGACGACTGGGGGCTTTATTCTTCCATGGCTGTTTTTCACGATCAGAATTTTCCCACCTGTGACAGTCAGGTCGACTACCTCACAGAGGTTATTCTCACCGCTGCTGAACGTTCCATACCTCGTACATCCTCTTCTTCACGTCGTGTCCAGGTCCCTTGGTGGACTGCAGCCTGCCGCAACGCGCTTAGAGCCCGGCGCCGTGCTTTACGCACCTTCCGCCGCCACCCAACTTTGGAGAATTGCATAAATTATAAACGTATGAGAGCGCAATGTCGTCGTATCATAAACGACAGCAAGAAAGCTTACTGGACTGATTTTACTAGTTCTTTTAACCGTTTTACTCCCTCCACGGTTGTTTGGGGTGGCCTACGCCGTTTATCCGGCATCAAGGTCCACTCCCCGATTCCTGGCCTGACCGTGGAGAACGCAGTCCTCGTGGACCCCGCTGATGTTTCCAACGCATTGGGCCGTTTCTTTGCGGAGGTTTCGAGCTCTGCCCATTATCATCCTGCCTTTCTCCCTCGCAAACAGGTAGAGGAGGCACGGCCGCCTTCTTTCCACTCTTTTAATCGTGAAAATTATAACGTCGCCTTCACCATGCAGGAGCTACACCGTGCTCTCGCCCTGTCCCGATCTTCTGCTCCCGGGCCCGATTCCATTCATATTGAGATGCTGAAGAACCTCTCTCCTGCGGGCAAGTGCTTTCTTCTTAGTACCTACAATCGCATATGGACTGAAGGTCATGTTCCCACAAGTTGGCGTGAAGCCATTGTTGTCCCCATCCCCCTGTAAGGTGATGGAAAGCATGGTTAACGCTCGGTTGGTCTGGCTCCTCGAATCTCGCCACCTCCTGACTAATATCCAATGCGGTTTTCGTCGACACCGCTCTGCTGCTGATCACCTCGTTACGTTGTCGACCTTCGTTATGAATAACTTTCTAAAGAAGCGTCAAACAGTAGCAGTGTTCTTCGACTTGGAGAAGGCATACGATACCTGTTGGAGAGCGGGCATTCTCCGCACATTGCACACATGGGGCCTTCGGGGCCGCCTTCCTCTTTTCATTCAAGCGTTTTTGGCGGATCGCAAGTTCCGGGTACGGGTGGGCTCTGTTTTGTCAGATACCTTTTGCCAGGAGAATGGGCTCCGTCTTGAGTGTGGCGCTCTTTGCCATTGCAATCAATCCGATCGTAGATTGCCTTTCAGCCGACGTCTCCGGATCTCTTTTTGTTGACGATTTCGCAGTTTCGCGATTTCGCCCAGCGGACGTGTCTCTTGGAGCGTTCTCTTCAACGCTGTCTTGACCATCTATATTCCTGGAGCATCGCAAACGGCTTCCGATTCTCCACTGAGAAAACTGTGTGTATAAACTTCTGGAGATACAAGGAATTTATTCCACCTTCTCTACGTCTCGGCCCTGTTACTCTCCCTTTCGTGGAGACTACGAAATTCTTGGGACTCATGTTGGATCGTAAACTTTGCTGGTCCACACACGTGTCCTACCTGACTGCCCGTTGCGCCCGATCCCTTAACGTTCTTTGTGTTCTCAGTGGCACGTCATGGGGAGCGGATCGTACCGTCCTGCTTCACCTTTACCAGGCCATTGTTCAGTCGAAGCTCGACTACGGAAGCCTTGTATACTCTTCTGCGCGGCCGTCGATTCTCTGCCGTCTCAACTCTATCCACCATCGGGGATTACGTCTGGCGACCGGTGCATTTTATACCAGCCCTGTTGAAAGTCTGTATGCCGAGGCTGCTGTATTACCCTTGACCACTCGACGTGACATAATTTTGTGTCGGTACGCATGCCGCCTGCGGTCGATGCCCAACCATCCATCTTACCGATTATTTTTTGGCGACTCACTCGATCGCCAATATCAGTTGTCTGCGATTGCCTTGCTTCCACCTGAAGTTCGGTTTCGCCGCCTGCTACAGCGGCTCGATTTTACCCTTCCTTCCACCTTTCGGTTGAGCGGAAGCCCATTGCCACCGTGGCATCAGGCCCAGGTTCACACTCACCTTGAACTTAATTCGCTCCCCAAGGAGAGCACACCGGATTTGGTATACCGCTCGAGGCTTGTCGAACTCCGTTCGCGGTTCGATAATGCCATATTTATTTACACTGATGGTTCCAAGAGCACTGCGGGTGTCGGATCTGCCTTCGTCGTCGGGGCAACCGTTTCCAATACAAGCTCCCGGACCGGTGCTCGAACTTCACGGCTGAGCTTTTTGCCCTCCATCAGGCCGTTTTGTATACCTGCCGCCACCGCGAACCTTTCTATGCCATATGTTCGGTCTCCCTTAGTGCCCTGCAGAGTCTTAAGGACCCTTTCTCGAACCATCGTCTCGTGTATCGGATCCAACGCTCCCTCCAGTTGCTAGCAGATGACAGCTGTCACGTTTCTTTCCTGTGGGTCCCTGGCCACGTGGGTGTGCCCGGGAATGAGGCCGCCGACATAGCAGCCAAGACCGCAGCTCTTTTGCCTCGCATGGCTACCTTTTGCATCCCATCGGACGATGTTCAACGTGCTCTTCGCCGGAGTATCGTGTCGTCATGGCACAGTGCGTGGCTTTCACTGTACAACAATAAATTGCGAACTGTCAAAGCGATCCCGACCGCTTGGAGGACCTCCTCACGCCCCTCTCGGCGGGAGGAGGTCATCCTGGCCCGGTTGCGGATCGGTCACTGCCGTTTCAGCCACCGTCATTTGCTAACCGCCGACCCAGTACCGCTGTGCTCCTGCGGTGAATTGCTGACGGTGCGACATGTTTTATTGTCTTGTGTTAATATTAATCATCTCCGTGTAGCCCTTCACTTTCCGTCTACTCTGGAGGAAATTTTAGCTGATGACACACGAGCAGCTGCTCGAGTTTTGCGTTTTATCAACTTGGCCAACTTATCGAAAGATATTTAACCCTTTTCATTGTCCTTTATCTTTCGTTTTTAGCCTCTTGTTGATTTTCTGACGGTCGCCATTTTTTTTAGATCTAGTGAATCTAAGTTCTTGTCTAAGCGCTAATGACCGTAGAAGTAGTGCGCCCTTAAAAAAAAAAAAAAAAAAAAAAAAAAAAAAAAAAAAAAAAAAAAAAACAGTACGTCTCTCGTTTCGGTGAACGGCGTATAGGTGAAAACCCGGCGTTTCCCGGAAATATATGTATTCCAGTCTTAGTTCTTTCCCTCTTCTCTCTATGGCATCTTTCTCCAAATGTCCTCCTCCCTCTACCTCAACCCGTCTCTTCTCCTATCTGTTCACCTCCACATACAGGGCAGCTCTAAACTATTTGTAAAAGAAGTAAAGACCAGTAGAGGGAAGCTAAAGCCGCATGTTTGTAATAAGAACGTGTCTGCAGTCATCACTCATTACAGCACTGCCTTGTACTGCAGTGTGAAATACAAGAAACTGAAAAGACATGCAAGGACAAATGACAATTTGTCGATAGTTTATAAGAGGTGCTGGAAAAGAGGCCACCGACACACAATTCACAATTCCTCAAAACACTTTGATGGCTCACACCCAAGGCAAGTCCTACAGCTCTTAAGCTTCTTGAAAGGTTATCGTCTACTGTGTTTAGTAGTCTTTCTTCCTTTGCAACGGTTCGACAATATCTTCCAGTGCCAGTTGCATGCCTGGATGCATTAAACAATCCACTCGTGCAAAGCTCCCGCTGAAGACCTTCGAATGTTCAGCAATCCAGCTGATTCCTATCTCAGAATAGCTCTCTATTCATCCTTTGAGCAGTCAGTCCATTTCTATATGCAGGCCTAAACACCAAATTCATGAAGCCCAGCTCCACATTGGTGAAGCAATGAATGCTGTTTGCAGTGCATGCAGGAAAAGACACCTCCAGCTAGCAAAGTGGTTTTATTATCTGCATTCATCGACACTATGGGCACAAGGGCATCACTGTGTGGTGTGTTTACTTGTTTCCTCTACCTACAGTTACATTTCTGACCTATACTTTAGAATCACCTGTACTTAAACTGTTCACACAAAAATCTATGTGTATGTTAGTAGTAAGGGAATGAGGGGCCAACCCCACAATCCATGATGTCGCCAGTTGGGAGCTGACCCCATGGGGAAAGCCCTCCCCCCGGGACAATGGCTCTTGACATCGAACATGTTTTTGCACTTAAGGAGAATTGACTGCCTCCACCTCTGCTCACTTGTGAAACAACAAACCCAACCTTCACGAACCCACATCCCACGACTATCAGGTCCAGATTCCCCCATCACCGGGCCATCCGCTACCAGCAACCCCACTACCCACTGTGTAAGCTCCAGCAAAAGGCATGCAGCTAGTGCAAGAAGTCGTGGCCCTTGTTTTGATTATTTGCTCTCTGGGCGAGTCCACTCCTTACTGCCTCAGTAGCGTGTTGCCTGTTGGTCGCGGGGCGCAGTCGACTGTCAGCTTAACAGACGAAGTGTGACCAATGTGGCAAGTTTATGACGTCACAACGTGCGAACCGAGGGCTACGAGCAAGACAGGCCGCGGCGCGCACGTCATATCACGTGATCAAGTGAGGCCTGTGTCGGCGCGATCGCTAGCGGACTGGCTGGCCGCTATGAGGCAGTGGGCTGTGCCCCAGCGGCCGGCCAATCTGCTAGCGATTGCGCCAGCACAGGCCTCACTTGATCACGTGATATGACGTGCGCGCCGCGGCCTGTCTTTCTTGTAGGCCTCGGTGAGAACTGCACGTGTGGGGCATTATCAAGCATGCCAGATCTTCTCAACGAGCTTCTGAACGATCACCAATGAGGTGGGAGAACGCCCCCGACGTCACACCACGTGGCTCTCTGGGGAGGGGGGCAGCTCTTTTCGGTAGAGAGACGAAGACGCCATGTTGGCCGTCGTATTTCGTGGTTCTTATGTATATACGTCTTATGAATGTATGACATTTCAAAGCAAGTAAAAGTAACTGAGTAAATTGCGAATCTCTCGGAAACCGGCCATTGTTGTTGTTATGTTGTTATGGTCTTCAGTCCGGAGACTGGTTTGATGCAGTTCTCCACCCTACTCTATCCTGAGCAAGCCTTTTCATCTCCTCATAAGAACGACAACCCACATCTATTTGAATCTGCTTACTATACGCGTCTCTTGGCCTCCCTCTGCGATTTTTACCCCACACACTTCCCTCCAATGCTAAATTTACGATTCCTCGATGTCTAAGAATGTGTCCTACCAAGCGATCCCTTCTTTTAGTCAGGGTATGCCAAAAACTCCTTTTCTCGCCAATTCTGTTCAGTACCTCTTCATTAGTTATGTGATCTACCCACCTAATCTTCAGCATTCTTCTGTAGCACCACATTTCAAAAGCCTCTATTCTCTTCCTGTCCGCACTGCTTATCGTCCATGTTTCACTCCCGTACAAGGCAACACTCCACACAAATGCCTTCAGAAAAGACTTCCTTACACTTAAATTAATATTCGATGTTAGCAAATTTCTCTTTTTCAAAAATGCTTTTCTTCCCATTGCCATTCTGCATTTTATATCCTCTGTACTGCGACCATCGCTTGTTATTTTACTACCCAAGTAACAAAACTCATCTACCACCTTCATTGTTTCGTTACCTAATCTAATTCCTTCACCATCGCCTGATTTTCTAAGACCGCATTCCATTATTTTTGTTTTGCTCTTGTTAATGTTCATTTTGTACGCTCTCTTCAACACACTGTCCATTCCATTCAACTGCTCTTCCAGGTCGTTCGCTGTCTCTGACAGAATTACAATGTCATCAGCAAAACGCAATGTTTTTATTTCTTCACCCTGAACTTTAATCCCTATACCAAATTTTTCCTTGCTTTCCTTCATCGCCTGCTCAATGTACAAATTGAACAACATCGGAGAAAGGCTACAACCCTGTCTTACTCCTTTCCCAACTGATGCTTCCCTTTCATGCCCTTCGAGTCTAATAACTGCGGTCTGGCTTTTGTACAAGTTGTAGATAACTCTCCTTTCCCTGTATTTTACCCCTGCTGAGTTCAGAATTTGAAAGAGTGTAGTCCAGTCAACATTGTCAAACGCTTTTTCCAAATCTACAAAGGCTAAAAATGTAGATTTGCCTTTCCTTAACCGGCCATTAAGGTACTATTTGTTGGAATAAATGACTGGAAACGTCTTATACATAGTTAAAAAATTTCCGTATTACAGTAATTTGCCGTTTCAAGGCAAGGCGGACTGAAGATCTATCAACACGAATAGTTCTTTGTATCATTTGTTGTAATTACTTGTTAACAACTGAAAAATCACCTAGTAGCGCATACAAAACGCCTAATACCGTAGGTGAGGATACGTTGGTCGTAGTGTAGGGGGTAAGTTGTGTACCACGAAGTTAAGAGGTTGCGGTGCCGACCGCGGTGGCCGAGGGGACTGAGGCGCTCCAGTCACGGTCTGCACGGCCTCTACGGTCGAATCCCCCCTCGGGCATGGATATTTGTGCAGTCTTAGTTCGTAAGTAGTTCATAAGTAGTTTGTAAGTTTAGGGACTGATGACCCCGTAGTTAAGTCCCATAACCTTAACAAACAATTGAACATTTTTTCTTTGAGGTTGCGGTGTTGCTTTAAGGCTGCACATAAGCTGATATTTTTTCTTCTTTTATTCGGTTTTCCGATAGACTCCAAAGACTTTCCTATAAATTTTTTAGAAGTATACTGCATAATGTTCGATGCTGTGTAAAAATAAGTACGCACTCTATGAGTGAGTTTGTTGGATTCGTTTTATGAACAAGACAGTTTGCACCTCACTTAGAGTAAAATACGCACTTATTGTTTCACGTATTGCATTTTACACGTTCTTAACATTCTTCTTCTGAATATTAACATTGACCGTGGAAGCATGATCTTTTAAGATTTACTAAACAGCGAGACTCTTGCAATAATCTTTGTGTTGTGAAGGCCTATTCTAATTTTATATCGCACAGTTTGTCATGGAACTTTTATTATTCGTTGCACTTATTGACATAAAATGCAACTTTTATGAGAGTCTTATGTTCATAGGTATTTTGTTGTTATTTATTTAGGAACATAACGAACATAAGCACAAGCGTGGAAATAAGCTGTTCAAGGTAAAGCAGGAATTCCACTCTTTTGAATGGTAAACAGTGTGATTCCAGCAACTGATGCCGCCGACAGCTGTCGCTGGAGCGCGCTGCGGTCGCGTGCAACTCGTTGAGGCACACGTCTCGTACGCCAGGTCCTAGGATTTTTATCTGTCACTTTCCACTTCTTTCACCTCTGGCAGTATTGCTCATGTGAAAAATACCGAGTAGCACCGTGGTTCGGAACCCACGTTAAATTGTAGGTCCCCCTATAACTGGCTGGGTAAGTCAGTTCGAAGGTTGGATGAAGGCAACGACATACCACCTCCAATCAGGACCATGCCTAGTAAAGCACTGTGGTGTTCAAACCAATCTTCAGAGTGTTGACTGCTTTACCTTATAAAACATTTGAATAGGAAGTTACATCCCTGCTTGCCCATTCATGTCCACTGTACTTTACAGGCAAATTATTTTGTTGCAGCGTCTCGTCCAGCAGTTCTACGCGTTCAACACCGTCCACAAATACTTCTGTGCAACGGTAAGTGACGTGGCGCTTAATGTTTTGCTTGGTAGTACAATTTAATGTTCATCCACACAATGCGTTAAAAATTCTCCGATAATATTCAGAAATAATAAGATATATATGTCAACACGACATGTTTTGGGACGACATTATCCAATTATCAAGTTCTGTAAAACATCTGTTTCTCAGATGGCAGCAAGTTGTGCACTAACCGACAGCTGATCCAACTTCAAGATTGTCCATATGCTTAACCGCTGTCATTGGTGGCCAAAGATATTCTAGTCAAGATACCTGACATTTATTCACAAAATTAGTCACTAAACATGTGGTACTGCGCAAAGTTTTATTTTTGACAATGTACATACACAGCTATTGTGTTCAACGATGCTTCCTAGCAGCAGATAAGTTTTATGGTAGGTAGGAGGTTAGTTTCATTGGAATATTTGTGGTACAGTCGTTTGTATATAGTGCCCTTATTATTCTAAGTTTCCTTGTTTTACAGAACTTGATAATGGGAAATGTCGTCTCGAAACATGTCGTGTTGACATATATAGTTTATTATTGACAACTGGTGAGTGAAGTACAGTAATAATTGGAAAATATTCACAAAGTGTGGCTAACAAACCAGAACCTTTTACTGCTCAATTAAAATATCATATCCTTGCTACTGCACAGTTGGCATAGGGCAAACTATTAAATAGGAGTACGCCTAATAGCTAAGAACTTTACAGTTCAAACAATTAATGGTCAATAAACTGTGAATCACATTCTGGATTTGCAAGGAAGTTTTAAAAAAATGTTTCAAATGTTTGTATAGCTTATGGGACTTAACTACGGAGTCATCAGTCCCTAAACTTACAAACAACTTATGAACGAACTAATACTAAGGACGGCACAAATATCCATGCCCGAGGGGGGAATTCGAACCCCCGATCGTAGTGGCCGTGCAGATCGTGACTGGAGCGCCTCAGTCCCCTCGGCCACCGCGGCCGGCAAGGAAGTTTTAAGTGGAATGAAAAGCGTAATGAGGAAACAAAAATACCTCAGAGTGAAACGAACAAAGATTAAAAAAAATGAAGAGACATAGAAGTGAGATTAGCCACAAACTCAATATCAAAAGTGGGGATCATAAATTAAACAAATTTTTGTGATGCCTCATGTTTCCTCCGGTTTCTTTCAAAGTAGCACTGTCACAAGCTATTTCCGCTAAAGGGACAGTTTTATCAGCCACTAGTTTTTGCTTGCATGAAGCATTCCATACATCAGCATTATCAACTGATGGTGTCCCGCGCCACTACGGTCGGGGGTTCGAATCCCCCCTCGGGCATGGATATTTGTGCCGTCTGTAGTCTTAGCTAGTTCATAAGTAGTTTGTAAGCTTAGGGACTGATGACCCCGTAGTTAAGTCCCATAAGTTGTATAAACATTGGAACATTTTTGGTGTCCCGCGATGGTATGGCCGAGCGCTCTAAGGCGCCTTGCAGCGGAGTAGTTTGTAAGCCTTAGGACTGATAACTGCAGCAGTTAACTCCCTTAGATTGACAAACGTCTGAACATTGATGAAGGTGTAGTAACAGTGTGTCCTGCCACGTCACACTGTTCATTAACAGAAGCACAGTCAGTTATATTTAAAACCAGTGGCGGCGCCTCCTGTGTTCACTGCTTCAGTGAACCCCCTGGAAAAAGCTCTTCGTGAAATAACAAGGAAATAAACAAATAAAACAAGTGTTTTAAAACTATCAATCTTCGTTTCGTTCTTCTATCAGATCATTTTATATGAACATTCAAAGTATTTTTATTACCTGAGAAACGTTTTACGTTGCGGAAACAGCACACGAGTCGTAGCGCGGCCGCCTAATATAGGCGGCAGTGGCCGTAGCGTTGTAATGCGCATGCGTGGCAGGGACTGGTAGTGCTCGAGTTGTGACATCTGAGTTTAATAAGAGCAGACTTGCATTAGCTGACTTAAGGTACTCTCGCAAAAATTATACAATATATTTCAGTGAAGTATCTGATCTCTTCACAGAATTCACAAAATTTAAATTTGCTTTGTGTGCTGCGATGTGGCGTAATGTCCTTCGTACTGTTGATAGAATCAGTAAAGCAGTTCAGCAAGAAGGTATGCAGTCAGACATTACAGAACTTAGAATTTAGAAAATTAACATTTAGTGTTACTGGAGAAAACGTATCCAATGGCTTTGATAACACCAAGAAAGAAGCGGGGATGCTGAGTGCAGCTTTAGGAAATATTGCTGAGTTAACACAATCCAGATCTGCACGTGTTAAAAGGCAAATTTTGTCAATTTTGTATTAACGTAGCTGTGACCACACCACATTGAAGCAAGAAGTGTTGGGCATTTTATTTGTATTGTGGCAACCTAACAGTAACGTTACTGAACTAGTACATGTTAAAAGATTTCCTTGGGGATGTGGCTCATGAACTGAAAGATGCGGTGATCTTAATCATTATACAGTGTAAATGCGCTAACGGGAAACTGAGGGTACAGATTTTTAATATTAATCATACAAGGAGGCCAATGAAACGTACATCATAATTCGAAAGGTGGTTTGTCATAGATGGTGCGAATATAAAAATTGTGTGTGCACATAGCTGTTAAGAGTGCTAAAAAGAAAAAGAAATTTTAGGATGATACTCTAAATTCTCCATAAGTTTTGCCACTATTTAATAACCTGTTGAAGGTGGAATATTGGTATAGGTAAAATTAGCACAGTCAGTTAGTGCTTGGAGTTCCAATCTTAAGGTCCTGGGTCGATTCCCACTTCCCCACATTTTTTTTAATTTCTTTGTAATGTTCAGTTCTTAACTTTTAAATATAGTTTTTAAATATAATTAAACAATTCAGTTAACGAACGCAGTGCTCAATAAATTCCAATTAAATTATTATTTTTTCTTTTTTCAGGACTTTGCAAACACAACTGATCGAATTTCGACCACAGGCAATACTAGTAAAGATAATTAGCGTGTTTTACAAAACAAAACCATCGAAATTGTTTGAGCTGTACGTTTACACCACACACATACACATAATTGTGCAGAAAAATATACTAAGTGTAGACAACATTACGTTATGGGACAGATGTAGAAGGGTCCCAAAATCCAACTTCGCCGAGGGGCCCCAGATTCCTTAAACCGGCCATGATAGCACTATTGGCAAAAGGGACATGTTTTGAGAGGCACGATGGCGGAGTCCTCCTGGACTACGGTTGGTTTAAACCGGCCCTGTGCAATTCCCAATTTTAATGCGATGGTTACAGTTTTTAGATGTCACAAGATGAGAAATGTCGCCTCGACAATAAGTTAAATGTGAACCTCAACAATAGTTCATACTTTTAAATGTCCTGTAGTATCAAAAAACTATAATCAGTTCAATAACCTTTGCTGTTTTTCAGGTGTCGCTAGACAGATGCAACCAACTTCACAATGTGATCCACACGAGTACTGACAACTTTGAAGGTGAGTAAATCGAATATTGTTCAATATGTATTTTAGCAGAAATGTAGGAACATGGGAGGCAATACTCACTTTACGACTTAACTTAGAAGACAGGCTAAGGAAAGGGAAACCTACGATTTTAGCGTTTGTCGATTTGGAGAAAGCTTTTGACATTGTCGACTGGAATACACTCTTCCAAATTCTGAAGGTATCAGGGGTAAAATATAGGGAGCGAAGAGTTTTATTCAACCTCTACAGAAACCAGACAGCGGTTATTAGAGTCGAAGGGCAAGGAAGGGACGCAGAGGTTGGGAAGGGAGTAAGACAGGGTTGTAGCCTTTCCCAGTGTTGTTCAATCTGTACACTGAGCAGGCAGTGAAGGAATGGAAGGAGAAATTTTGAGAGGGCATTAAAGTGCAGGGAGAAGAAATAAAAATATTGTGGTTTGCCGATGACATAGTAATTCTGTCAGAGACCGCAAAATATATGGAAAAACAATTGAATAGGATGGACAGTGTCTTGAAAGGAATATATAAGATGAACATTAACAAGATTAAAATGAAGGTAATGTAATGTAATGTCACAAAATCAGGCGATGCTGAAGGAATTAGATTAGATAATCAATATCTATAAATGTGAATGTCTGTTCGGTGTACGTTTATCACGACTGAACCACAAGACATAAAGAGCTAAAAAGATTTTACAGTTACTAATGTCTACCCGGGGAAGACTTTAGGCACGGTTTTATGGCGATCGGATAGCTATTTATCTATATATATTAATGAGATTGTCTGTTCGGTGCGCGCTTATCGCGTCCGAACGGCAAGACGCACAGACCTGAATATTTGTACAGTTACTAATTTATAATACCGGAGAAAGGTTTTAGGCGCGGTTTTATAGCGATCTGATAGATATTTAGTAATTTGAAGAATATAACGCGAAATGCGGAACAATAATTACTCTTTGAAAATTACATTTACACTTTGAAAATGGTTTCATTGGTTGCATTGTTGCTTGAGGGTTGATAATGATAAAAGAGTGGAGTATATTGGGATGGAAAGTTATCAGTGTATATAAAATTCTACGCGCGCGCGCGCGCGCGCGCGCGTGTGTGTGTGTTAATATTTCGCTCTGCAGCGAAAACTACAGAACGCAAACGAATGGTCTGTGAGAAATTGTTGTCCGAAGTCTCCCGTTGTACACCATAGCAGTTCCATTCCGATAGCTATAACGGGGTGGAAGATATGGTGGTTGAAATTCGTCAAATTATTAAAAAAAATTCGGACTGAAGGCTAGCGATGACGTTTGCGACTATAAAGCAAGGGGGTTACATACAGCGAAACGTGATGCCACAGACCATATCTTTGGTCTGTGCGTGCTACAATGTCTTCAGCTCTTTCTCTGTAAGGATAAGCATACGAATAAGGAAATATAAGAATAAATATTAAAGTAGTAAAAAAGAAATTTGTTTTAATACATCTCTTTAAAATATCGATTTGACTTTTCGCGCATTACGTCAAGTGATCGATCTGTGATATTATTACAATCATTATTGTTGAATTTCGTGATTGGATTCTTCGAAACCAGTGCATTTTTACGTGTAATTTGATCTACCAACACGCGAGCGGAGCTGCGGGTTTAAGCTAATGAGACAATAAAAGTAGTAGATGAATTTTGTTGTTTGGGTAGCAAGATAACTTCTGATGGCCGAAGTAAACTAATGAGGAGGTGCTTAACCGAATCGGGGCGAATAGGAGTTTCTGGCATATACTGACTAAGAGAAGGGAAAAATTGGTTGGACACATTCTGAGACATCAAGGAATTGTCAACTTAGCATTAGAAGGAAGCGTGTGGGGTAAAAATCGTAGAGGGAGACCGAGGGACAAATATAGTAAGCAGATTCAGAAGTATGTTGGTTGCCGAACGTATTCTCAGATGAAGAGACTTGCACAGGACAGGGTAGCGTGGAGAGCTGCATCAAACCAGTCTGCGGACTGAAGACAACAACAGCAACATGTATGTTTACGTGATCTGCAAGAGTAAACACCGGTAACATTGCGTTGTTACAACACTTGCTTTCTGGTGAACGATGGATCTGTATAACGGTGGAATAGAAAAAAAGGAGGGGGTGAGTGAGTGAGTGGGTGGAGACTCGATTTGTCACGAGCCAGTGATACGTATAATCTACATACATACTCGGCAGTCCACCGTAACGTGCGTGGTGGAAGCTACCTCGTAACACTTTCCATTTTTTTCTGTTTTAATCTCAGAGAAAAAGATTGCCTTTATGCTTCTGAATGAGCAGTAATATTTCTAATCTACGAGGGTAAGTCAATTACTATCCGCAAAGTAGACATAAAATTTTATTGTAATCAAATAGGAAACTTACAGGAATATCATTTTTCGACATAGTCTCCTTGCGTTTCAGCGCACTTGTTCCATTGTTGTACAAGCTTCCTGATGCCCTCATAAAAGAAGGTTCTCGGTTGAGCTACGACCCACCCGCTTTTTTCACGCTTCGTCCGAGGCAAATCAACGGGCCATTAATGTCTGTTTGATTGAACCAGACAAGTGATAGAAGAGTCAAGATCTGGACTACATGGAGGATGATCCAGTACTTCAAATTTGAGTTTCTGGAGCGTTTCAGCAGTGTGGACAACACTATGCGACGGGCATTGTCAGCAACAGCACAACACCTTTTGACAGAAATCCTCGGCGTTTACCTCGAATTGCAGGCTTTAGCCTGGTAGTAAGCATCTGACTGTAAAGTGTAATGTTTATTGTTGTGCCCCTTTCCGCATAATGTTCCAGTACTGGACCTTGTGCGTCCCAAAAAACGTAAGCATCAGTTTTCCTGCAGACGGTTGGGTCTTGAACTTTTTAAAAATGTTCAAATATTTTTTAAGCTTATGGAACTTAACCGCGGAGTCATCAGTTCCTAAGCTTACAAACTACTTATGAACTACCTTATACCCAAGACGACACAAATATCCATGGCCGAGATGGGATTCGAACCCCGACGGAGAACTGCGTCGCGCATCGCACCTCAATGCATTCGGCCGCTCCGCCGCGGCCTTGAACTTTTCTTGCACGGCAAATTTGGATGTTTCCATTCCATACTCTGCCGTTTACTCTCCAGCTCCTAATGATGGCTTCCTGAATCGTCACCAGGAGTTATCCTGTTTAAGAAGTTGTCCCCTTCGTTACCATAGCGATCCAAATGGTTTTGCAGATGTCGAAGCGCGTTGATTTACTCAACTGTTTGAGTTGTTTTGGGACCCATCTTATACATTCTTTCCACCTTTCAGCTTTCCCATCTTTGCTTAGTACTGGCTTTCCATCCGAGTTCTTGATATTCATACCGCTACTTTTATTGTCTCCAAATGTCTCTTTCATTTTCCTGCAGGCGGTATCTGTCTTTCCCCTATTTATACATTCTTCTACGATCTTGCATTTCTCCTCAAGCCACTCCTGCTTAGCCAGTCTACACCTCCTGTCAACCTCATTTTTCAGACGTCTGTACTCCCTTTTGCCTTCTTCACTTGCTGAATTTTTATATTGTCTCCTCTCATCAATTAAGTTCAGTATATCCTGTGTTATCCAGGGGTTTCTATTAGGCCTTGTCCTTCTGCCTATATGATCGTTTGCAGCCTTCACTACCCTATCTCTCAGAGCTACCCATTCTTCTTCTACTGTACTTTCCCTCGTTTGAGCCAATCCTTTCCTAATGCCGCCTCTGAAACCCTCCACCACCTCTGTTTCCTTCTGTTTGTCCAGGTTGCATCTCCTAACTTTTCTACCTTTCTTCAGTCTCTTAAGTTTTAATCTGCAGTTCATAACCAGTAAGTTATGGTTAGTCTTATTCATTATTAGACCTACTCCTCCGTTACCACCAATTGATTTTGTATTTATAATCCTGTACTCACCTGACCAGAAATCCTGTTCATCCTGCCACCGAACTTCACTAATCCCTACCATATCTAACTTGAACCTATCCATTTCTCTTTTCAGATTTTCTAATTTACCTACGCAATTAAGGGTTAGAACATTCCTCTCTCCGATCCGTAGAATGCCTGTCATGTTTTTCTTGATGACGGCATCCTCCTGAGTAGTCCCCGCCCGGACATCCGAATGGGGGACTATTTTACCTCCGGAATATTTTACCCAAGAAGACGTCATCATCACATATTCATACAGTAGAGCTGCATGTCCTCAGGAATAGTAACGGCTGTAGTTTTCCCTTGCTTTCAGCCGTTCGCACTAACTGTGCGGCAAAACCACATTAGCTGATGTTACAAGGCCAGCTCAGTCAATCATCCAGACTGTTGCCCCTGTAACTACTGAAAAGGCTGCTGCCCCTCTTCAGGAACCACACGTTTGTCTGGCCTCTCCACAGATTCCCCTCCGCTGTGGTTAAACCTACGGTACGGCTATCTGTATCGTAGAGGCACGCAAGCCACCCCACCTCGGCAATGTCTGTGGTTCATGGGGGTAGAATAAAAAAAAAAGATAATAAATAAAATAAAATAAAAAATAAAAAAACTGAAAAATTTATTTGAACATAGAAAACTTATTAAAGACGTGAACAAGAACTGAATATAACGTTCAACATTCAAAGAAAAGTGATGAGTTAGTACGTTACACAAAAAATCAAAGTAGAGTAGGCCAAATGAGTTAAAAATTTAATACAGTACAAATCAAATTAGACTGAATAGATATTTACTTACGTCGGGCAGTTCATTGTTGTGTTGTGAAAGACTTCATTGAACTACAAAAATATATTTAAATCTGTGAAAAGAAGTTAATATCTTTTGTTTGCCTGCTGTTTGCGCGTTTGTTGCGCTAAATCACGTAGTCTTTTAAGAAGTTCTACCTCGGTAGACGCTGTTTGCGGCTGGTGCATACAGACTCAAATCTGGCAACAGCTGGAACTCTTTGGGATATTCAGAATCACACACTAAAATAGTGAGTGAGGTAAATATAGGAAACTGCTTCAACAATCCTTTCAATATAACAATTGGAAGTAGGGAGCAGTGGGAGAAAATAGTTCGACACCGTACGGGGGATATTATCTGGTTCACTGACGGGTCAAAATCGGACCAAGGTGTTGGGGCCGGGGTATATGGGGTGCAGCCAAGACTGGAGGGCGTCATCTCTCTAGGAAAACTGGCCTCAGTATTCCAGGCCGAAATCACTGCCATCAGGGCGTGTGTGGAGGAGAATTTGCGTAGGTGCTACAAAGATCGTAGCATCTATATCTATTCAGCCAGGCAGCCCTGAGATCACTTGCAGCTCCTGCAACAAGGTCTAAAATTGTTGCAGAATGTCACAGGGTTCTGGTGGAGCTAGGGAAAAGCAATAGAGTAAACCTATTGTGGGTCCCTGGCCACTCGGGGATCAGTGGCAACGAACATGCCGACAGATTAGCCAGAATGGGGGCAGAGACTCCATGTATTGGACCGGAACCTGTCCAGACAATCACCATGGCAATGATCAAATTGGAGGTACGTAACTGGCTCATAAGACAGCACGTAGAATATTGGACCAAAGTTCATCAACAAAAACATGGCAAGGTAATGATGCCAAAGCCATGTTTTAAAAGAAGCTCTGCAGTTCTGGGTCTGAACAGGAGAGAGATTAGACTCATGGTTAGATTGCTGACAGGCCATGGGAATTTCAAAAAACACCTACGTACAATGGGAATTACAGAAGAGGACCCTAAATGTAGGATCTGTGATGACGGTGATGAAACTGCATCACATCTAATCTTCGAATGCATTGCATTGGAGAATAAAAGGCATAGAATATTTGGGACAATCAGACCCGAAGAAATTGTGTCTAATAAAGAACTGGTAAAGGGACTCCTTGCACTATTCAAGGGCACTGGTTGGCTTTACTAGATATACAGGGAGCGATACCGCACAATAAACGTAGTTTCGGTGCGGGCAGTGACGGGTTGGTCCAAGACTGTTTTGGCTTCCCTGGAAAAATCAATCAATCAGACGCTGTTTCCTGCAGCTGATGTACATCTGCTTCATCGTCATCGTCTTCCTTTTCGTTTACCATGTTGACTATATCTTCATCTGTCACTTCAAATTCTTCATCTTGGACAATCCATTCATTTACATCTTCTGCGGCGTCAGTACATCCCGGAACTTTTCGTAACAATGAAAGCAGGGTAGTATTTTCGGGTTCGGTCTGCTGCTGTAGATTATCATCATCTGGAGAATTTTCTTGATTTTCGTGTAGCAAACATTTTCCAGGATTTTGCAGCTGTATTTGCCCCAACAATCTCCCAAGATTGGGCCACGTCTTTCAAATGAATACGGCGCAACTTCTCTACCATGTCTTCTGCCTCGTCCGTAGCATTAATTAAAAGAGGGAAGTAATTTTCTGCGGTAGTTTCTCATCAGTGTCTCTGAGGTCCCTTGGTCTATAGGCTGACATAAGGATGTGACATTTGGAGGCATGACATGTCCTTTTACACCTCGAGTTGAAGTTTATCCTCATTAGGATGACAAGTGGCATAGTCTAGAAGCAAGATTGCTTTACGAGGAAATTTGTTGGCTTTCAAGAACTTTTCAGTTTGTGGCACGAAGTTCTTTAAAAATGTCTGAGCTTATCCAAGCATTGTTTTGCGCACAGTCCCGGCACGGTGAAAGGGTCGGATAACACGGAAGGTCGGATAACCGAAGATCAGATAGTCTAGACTCTACTGTAAATAGTGCCTCTATTTAAGTTGAAACCGTCGTATTTTATCTCGATATATATCAAAGCTATATAAATGAAGGAGAGGCAGTGAATTAAATTCTTTGCCACGGCCGGGATTCGAACCAGGGACCTCCTGCTTACTAGACAATCGCTAAAACCACTAAGCCACTGTGTCTTAATGGTTTTGAAGATTACACGGAGTGTCTTACAGCACGTCTCCTTCCACAATACAAACGTCAGTTCTGCCTCATGTACCCCTACAGTTGTGAACAGAGTTGCCAAATACTTTGAACGGTCTCGTGGATCCAATTATTCATAAAAGCATGTGAAATTACAGATATTAGGAATGTGTCCAGAATCAAACTTTCAGTCTGCAGCGGAGTGTGCGATGATATGAAACTTCCTGGCAGATTATAATTGTGTGCCGGAACCGGGACTCGAACCTGGGACCTTTGCCTTTCGCGGGCAATCGCACTACCGACTGTGCTATCCCGACACGACTCACGATGCTACCTCACAACTTTACTTCCGCCAGTACCTCGCCTACAATTTCAATCTGCCAGGAAGTTTCATATCAGCGCACATTCCGCTGCAGAGTGAAAGTTTCATTTTGGAAACATCCCTTAGGCTGGGGCTAAGCCATGTCTCCACCATATCCTTTCTTCCAGGAGTGCTAGTCTTGCATGGTTCGCAGGAGGGCTTCTGTGAAGTTTGGAAGTAGGAAGCGAGGTACTGGCGGAAGTAAAGTTGTGGGGCGGCATCGTGAGTCGTGTCGGGATAGCAAAGTCGGTAGTGCGCTTGCCCGCGAAAGGCAAAGGTCCCGGGTTCGAGTCCCGGTTCCGGCACACAATTTTAATCTGCCAGGAAGTTTTATATTAGGAATGTGTGTTTTCTCTTTTCCTCCTTTTCCAATTAATCTCAAACAGGCCACAGCAAGCTCACGCGAGTACCGGCAGTGAGACGATGTTTTTTATCTGTTGACAGAGAGTGTGGACGCCTCGGCGCTGCGCGAGTGGGAACCGCGGCGGTCGGTCGCAGCTGTGGTGGTCAGCGCGTCGCTGGCCGCCGCCGCGGTCTTCGCTGCCGCCGCTTACTGCATCAAGAGTAAGACCAGCTTCCTGTTAAGTAAAACACGCAGGGTTTCTAGTTCATTTGCATCTGCGCTGGCCAAGCCACCTTAGGCCGGTATTACACTATCAAATTTTCTTTGACAAAGAATCTTTGTCCAATATTCTTTGACAAAGAATCTTTGACGTAGTGAAATGGTGACATTACACCACAGTCTAACATATACAGTCGCGACACTCACTGCTGTGAAAATTGTTACCAACTGACAGTTGCAACGACACTAGCGCTCCTAGCGGTGGGCAAGCCGCCGAAAGAGTGATGTTTGTTTGTAAGTATTTGTGTGCGTAATTAACGAAATAGATAATATAATTTTTGTGTTACAAGCATTAGTAATATATCAAGAGGCATACATAATACGGAAAGTAATGTAAAAACAGTCGAACTTACTGATTCAGTGGTATAACGAAGAACTTCGTCATGAACCAATACTTGCGAATATGTGTATATCTGCAGCTTATTCAGCTGAAAGTAAGTAGAATATAAACATAATAGAAACATAAATTTCTATTTTGATGTGTTCTTACTATGACAAAGAGTTTTTTGACACGTATCGTTGTGGTATGGGGTCTAATTATTCGCACATTTTAGGCTTAACTCGTCTTAATTATAAGCGAATATTCTTTTGAGTGTGATTACTTTTGCTTAAGAAGACTATGACAAATGCGTACAAAATTTCGGCAGTTATTTGGAAAAGTAGTTTAAGAGTTGTAAAATTTTGTGCAATAAAAATTTCTTCTGTATCTGTGTACAATTTTATTTTATTACCAAACGGACCTTACTTTCTGGACGCGCCTCGTAGTTGGATAAGAAAAAGGTACAAAGTGTATTTTACATTGGTGTTTTATTGCTATCTCTATATATAAAAGGAAGTGTCCCGATTGACTGACTGACTCATCATCGCCCAGCCCAAACCACTGAAGATAGATACTTGAAATTTGTGGAGGGTGTTGATCTTACTCTGTAGGCGTCATTTAAGAACCGATTTTTCGATATTACGTCCGTAAGGGGGTGAAATAGGGGATGAAACGTTTTTTTGAAAATACGTAGCTATTTAGGCAATTTTGAAGCTAGAACTACAAAATTTCGGATTTTAATTCAGGGTTCGAATTTAAAAGACACGTGTTTCGGCATTTTTTGAAATTCGACAAATAAGGGGGTAAAATAGATGACGCAAAAAATTCATTTTCAAAAATTTGTTGCTGTTAACTCAAATTTTAATCTACAACTACGAAACTTCGGATATGGAATCTTGGTCGGGATTAAAAATCAATGATTTTTACTATTTTTGGAAATTCAACAAGTAAGAGGGTTAAATAGAGGATCAAAAATTCTTTTTGAAAATACGTTGCTATTGATACAATTTTGAAGCTAGAGCTGCAAAAACTGATATTTGCATAGTTGGTTAGACATTACAAAATACGTGTTTCGGTATTTTTGGAAATTCAACCATCAACGGGGTAAAATTGGAGAGAGGGCGTTTTTCGAAAATATATTGCTATTTAGGCAATTTTGAAGTTAGAATTACAAATTTTCGGATTTGGATTCGGGATTCGAATTTAAAAGACACGTGTTTCGGCATTTTTTGAAATTCAACCAATAAGGGGGTAAAATAGAAGGCGCAAAAAATTGATTTTCAAAAATATGTTGTTGTTAACTCAAATTTCAAGCTATAACTACGAAACTTAGGTTATGGAATCTTGATCAGGATTAAAAAGACACGTGTTTTGCTATTTTTGGAGATACAACAACTAAGGGGCTAAAAGAGGGGATCAAATATTCTTTTCGAAAACCCATTGTTGTCAAGACAATTTTGAAGCTATACCTACAAAAATTGGCACTTGTATTGTTCGTTAGAATTTAAAAAATACGTGTTTCGGTATTTTTGGAAATTCCACCATGAAGTGGGTTAAATTGGAGAGGGGATGTTTTTCAAAAATCTTTTGCTAATAAGGCAATTTTGAAGCTACAACCACTAAAATTGGTATATGTTTTCTTGGTCAGAATTAAAAAGACACGTGTTTCGGTATTTTCAGAAAATTAATCAATTAGGGTGTGTAATAGGGGATGAAACATTTTTTGAAAATAATTTGCTATTAAGCCAAGTTTGGTGCTGTTAACTCAAATTTCAAGCTACAACTACGAAACTTAAGATATGGATTCATAATGAAACTTTCACTCTGCAGCGGAGTGTGCGCTGATATGAAACTTCCTGGCAGATTAAAATTGTGTGCCGGAACCGGGACTCAAACCTGGGACCTTTGACTTTCGCGGGCAAGCGCACTACCGACTGTGCTATCCCGACACGACTCACGATGCCGCCTCACAACTTTACTTCCGCCAGTACCTCGCCTCCTACTTTCCAAACTACACAGAAGCTCTCTTGCAAACACGCAAGACTAGCACTCCTGGAAGAAAGGATATGGTGGAGACATTGCTTAGCCACAGCCTAAGGGATGTTTCCAGAATGAAACTTTTACTCTGCAGCGGAGTGTGCGCTGATATGAAACTTCCTGGCAGATTAAAATTGTGTGCCGGAACCGGGACTCGAACCTGGGACCTTTGCCTTTCGCGGCCAAGCGCACTACCGACTGTGCTATCCCGGCACGACTCACGATGCCGCCTCACAACTTTACTTCCGCCAGTACCTCGCCTCCTACTTTCCAAACTTCACAGAAGCTCTCTTGCAAACACGCAAGACTAGCACTCCTGGAAGAAAGGATATGGTGGAGACATTGCTTAGCCACAGCCTAAGGGATGTTTCCAGAATGAAACTTTTACTCTGCAGCGGAGTGTGCGCTGATATGAAACTTCCTGGCAGATTAAAATTGTGTGCCGGAACCGGGACTCGAACCTGGGACCTTTGCCTTTCGCGGCCAAGCGCACTACCGACTGTGCTATCCCGGCACGACTCACGATGCCGCCTCACAACTTTACTTCCGCCAGTACCTCGCCTCCTACTTTCCAAACTTCACAGAAGCTCTCTTGCAAACACGCAAGACTAGCACTCCTGGAAGAAAGGATATGGTGGAGACATGGCTTAGCCACAGCCTAAGGGATGTTTCCAGAATGAAACTTTCACTCTGCAGCGGAGTGTGCGCTGGTATGAAACTTCCTGGCAGATTAAAAGGTCCCAGGTTCGAGTCCCGCTTCCGGCACACAATTTTAATGTGCCAGGAAGTTTCAAGATATGGATTCTTCGTCAGGATTAAAAAAAAAAAAAAAAAAAAAAAAAAATAGTGCAGACCAAACAGCCTACGCATGCGAAGCAGCGGGGCTTCAGCTAGTTTTATTAAATGGGGCGCCATTAAAATGATTTGCCTAGGGCGCCGAATTTGTTGGGGCCGGCCCTGCAGTCGCCTATTTTGTGATTTGTATGTCTATTGTTATACGTATTAGAAGCTGTTTTAGAAAGCTATTTAAAAATTTTTGGAACCCAAGTGGACAGTTAGTGATAATGTGTGGTTGTCGGCCAGCGCGGGTGTGCAGCTCGCCGCTGGCCAGGGCGTCGTTGCTGGAGGAGAGCTTGCCGGACGCAGAGGCGATGCTGCCTGCTGCTACAAAGCCGCCCTCTGCCATCCTGCTGCTGTACTGCCGCGAGAGCGACGGCTTCGCGCGCCTCATGGCCGCCTTCCGAGACCTTCTAACCGCCCTCACCGGCCTAGAGGTGAGCAAACGCGCACAGCTGACCTGGCGGCTAAACCGCCAAACACGTCCCAACCACAAGCGCAGGACTCTACTCCAGACTGCCCAGGAAGTAAAGCAGCCACTGAAATCTATACTCTGTTCACCGAAAGTCCCAAAGTTACCAAAAATAAACGAAAAGTATGTTTGTTCGGGAAAGCAGATAGAAACAAAATACATTGCTTCTTGAAATACAGTTTCCACTAGGTTCTAATACTAAACGTAGGTGTAGACCAGATGTGGCTCAAATTCAAAGAATTGGTATCGACAGCAATTGACAGTTTTATACCAAATAAATTAATAAAAGGAGGCGATCCCCCTTGGTACACAAAACAGGTCAGGACACTGTTGCAAAAGCAAAGGAAAATCCCCAGGATTGGCGATCGTACTCAGAAGCTCAAAATTTAGCGAGGATTTCAATGCGAGATGCATACAGTACTTATCACAACGAAACTCTTTCTCGAAATTTGACTGAAAACCCAAAGAGATTTTGGTGATATGTTGAATATACTCGGGGCAAATCACAAACAATACCTCCACTACGTGACAGTAATGGATATCCTACCGATGACAACGCTACTAAAGCAGAGTTACTAAACATAGCTTTTAGGAACTCATTCACCAAAGAAGACCGCCGCGGTGGAGTAGCCGAGCGGGGTGCCGGGCGCCGTGGCTCAGCGCGCCCGGTCAGAGGGCTAAACGCTCTCTGTAATAAAAAAGCTGAGCCGAATACTCAACGAACAACTAAGAACAAACTGAAACAACGACCGCGATGCAGAGATCTACAAAAAAAAAAAAAAAAAAAAAAAAAAAAAGCGGTCTGAAGCGTCTCGCTGCGGAGCGCGCGGTTGCTCGCCGTGGAGGTTCGAGTCCTCCCTGGGGCATGGGTGTGTTTTGTCCTTAGGTTAGTTTACCTAGGTTTAAGTAGTTTGTAAGCTACGGACTGATGACCACGCAGTTTGGTCCGATAGATTTACAAACATTTGAACATTTTTTTGAACCAAAGAAGACGAAACCAATATTCCAAATTTCGAAATACGAACACATGCCGTAATGAGTAACGTTGAAGTAGATATCATCGGAGTAGTGCAGCAACTAAAATCACTTAACAAGAACAAGTCTTCTGGTCCGGATTGTATACCCATCAGATTTCTATCTGATTATGCTGAAGCGATAGCTCCTTACTTAACAGTCATATACAACCGCTCTCTCATAGACGGATCTGTACCAAAAGATTGGTAAGTTGCACAGGTCACACCTATATTCAAGAAAGGCAGTAGGAGTAACCCACTAAACTACAGGCCTATTTCATTGACGTCAATTTGCAGCAGGGTTTTGGAACATATCCTGTATTCAAATATTATGAATTATCTCGAACAGAACGATCTATTGACCCAAGGTCAACACGGATTTAGAAAATATCGTTCATTCGAAACACAACTAGGTCTTTATTCACACGAAGTGATGGGTGCTATCGACAAGGGTTCGCAAATCGATTCCGTATTTCTTGATTTCCAGAAAGCTTTCGACACCGTACCTCACAAACGGCTTTTAATCAAATTGCGTTGTTATGGTATATCGCCCCAAATTTGCGATTGGATAGGGGACTTCCTGTAAGAGAGGTCACAGTTCGTACTAATCCATGGTAAGACATCGACTAAAACAGAGGTGATATCGGGCGTTCCACAGGGTAGTGTTATTGGTCCTCTGCTGTTCCTTACTTACATAAACTATTTAGGGGAAATCTAAGTAGCTCTCTTAAGTTCTTTGCAGATGACGCAGTCATTTACCGTCTAGTAAAATCATCTGAAGATCAAAACCAAATGTAGAACGATCTGAACAAGATATCACTATGGTGTAAAAATTGGCAATTGACTCTAAATAATGAGAAGTGTGAAGACGTCCACATGAGTACGAAACGAAATCCGTTAAACTTTGTTTACAAGATAAATCAATCAAAAGTGAAGAGCGTAAACTCCACAAAATACCTAGGAATTACTATTACTCCAGACTTAAAGTGGAAAGAATACGTAGATAATGTCGTGGGAAAGGCGAACCAGAGACTGCGTTTTATTGCCAGAACCCTTAAAACATGGAACAGAACTACAAAAAAATCTCAGTGGAATAAGTGGAATTTGCACGGCTGCACGCCCGAAATTTAATGGATAACTCCTTACCACGTGAAAAGTTGAAAATGCAGAGGAAGTATTGTTGTTGAAATGTGTGCAAACTATTAAACGAATTTTATTCACACTTAACAATTCTGAATATGCGTTATGTATTATGTGCGATGTAACAACCTTTTGTTTACAATTGTGTTATCTTATATGTGGAATAAGGTAGAAAAGTGATACGATTATTATCACCCTGCAAAGTGAATTCAACACTATAATCAAGCTAATCGTTGTGCTCATGTTACTGAATAGCCGCAGCTAACCGCGCCATATTGCGCCAGCTGCTAATGGCTAACTAACAACAGCCAGCCTTTCGCGCACAGCTGTAAATCAATCTATTACCTTATCTAGCCGTAAATCGCTCATAGCGTCCCCATTTGCGGCTCTTGATTAGGCGACTTAATACTTGATCTTGGCCTGAGTGAAGCTAAGCGAAAATGTCGCCCTTGTCTGCGATACAAGACATAGAATTAAAGAAAAATTTAAAAAACAATATTATGTTTTACTTCACACAATGCGTTTCGAGTCCTGAAGGCTAATAATCAGGTGCTTCTGTGGTTTATTATACATGTTTAAAGGCCTGCGCGTATTAAAAAGTGGTGCTCAAATGCGTCTGGTGCAGTATGATAATTGGAGTACATTTGTATGTATAAATAATTGCTAACACAAACACTTCTCAAGTGAAGATGAGAAGTGTTTGTGTTTAAAAGATGCAACAGAACTACCGGGTGATCAAAAAGTCAGTATAAATTTGAAAACTTAATAAATCACGAAATAATGTAGATATAGAGGTAAAAATTGACACACATGCTTGGAATGATATCGGATTTTATTAGAAAAAAAGTCCGACAGATGGCGCTTCATCTGATCAGAAAAGCAATAATTAGAATGACAAATTAAGACAAAGCAAAGATGATGTTCTTTACAGGAAATGCTCAATATGTTCACCATCATTACTCAACAATAGCTGTAGCCGAGGAATAATGTTATGAACAGCACTGTAAAGAATATCGGATGTTGTCTTTCAGCATCCCTAGAGATGTCGGTCGATCACGATACACTTGGCGACTTCAGGTAACCCCAAAGCCAATAATCGCACGGACTGAGGTGTGGGGACCTGGGAGGCCAAGCAATGCGAAAGTGGCGGTTGAGCACACGATCATCACCAAACGACGCGCGCAAGAGAGGTTTCACGCGTCTAGCACTATGGGGTGGAGCGTCATCCTGAATAAAAATCGTACGTTCCAGCAGGTATTTCTCAGCGAGGCTGGGGATGAAGCGATCACGCAGTTCCTCGTAGAAAAAAAGGCGCGATAACGGTAGATGTGGTTCTAATAAAACCTCATGTCATTCCAAGCATGTGTGTTAATTTTTACCTCTCTTATCTACATTATTCCGTGATTTATTAAGTTTTCAAATTTATACTGACTGCTTGATCACCCAGTACTGCCAGCCGCGGTGGCCGAGGTGACTGAGGCGCTCCAGTCATGGTCAGCACGGCCACTACGGTCGGGGGTTCGAATCCCCCCTCGGGCATGGATATTTGTGCCGTCCTAGTTCGTAAGTAGTTCATAAGTAGTTTCTAAGTTTAGGGACTGATGACCCCGTAGTTGGGTTCCATAAGCTTAACAAACATTTGAACATTTTGAACACCCAGTACTAAAGAGACTGCATACACCACGCTTGTCCATTCTATTTTGGAGTACTGCGGCCCAGTTTGGGATCCGTATCAGATGGTTTTGACGGAGGACATCGACAGAGTCCAAAGAAGGGCAGCTAGTTTTGTACTGTCACGATACAGGCGAGACAGCGTCACAGAAATGATACAGGACCTGGGATGGGAATCATTACAACAACGGCGTTTATCGGTGTGGGTAGTTACATAGCTCCAATCGCCAACATTCTCCTCCGAATGCGAAAATATATTGTTGACTCTCACTTACATCATTATATAAATACGCCAACACGAAAATTGTGGTATAGATTACTAATTTGTTCGTACAAGAAGGCCAATGAAAGTTACATAATTCGAAAGATTGTCGTAGATTTCACGAATATAAATATTATGTGTATTAAAAGTGATAAAAGAAAGTAGAAATTTTCCTATCTACAGCTTGGATCAAGTTCTACATTCTCCAACAATCCGCTCACTGATTGGCTATTCGCCTCGACCAAAGACGCTGTAATGCAGCGCATCTGCAGTATGAAAATAACGTATTAAAATAAGTGAATATCGAAACATGGAGTGCTCCCAACTCACTTTCTTGTGCCGTTCAAATGCTTCATTTTCGCAGTGATTAAGAGTGGTAAAGGAAATGGATGTTTACATATGAATGCCGATATAAAAGATGATGCGCCGGGAGAGGCATCTATCGCTGGTCGGGTGGATCTACGAAGTCGAGAATGCCGATATATATGATGCGCCGGGAGAGGCATCTAGCGGTGCTCGGGTAGAACTACGAAGTCGACATGTTGTCAGCTATGGAATTCTGAATATCGGAGTATCGAAATAACATTATTTCTTGGCGTTGTATAAATATACGAACACCGAAATTGTAGCTCGATTTCAAATATTAGGCTAATGAAAGTTCGAAAATGGCACGAGAAGTATATACTTCCGTTTTTATTTGTTGTTATTGTGTCAGGCATTTTCCTTAACACGTAAAAGATACCGTTTCAAACTTCCCAGTGTCCGTTAAATTTTATCAAATATCCCGGCGGCCTCCTATGATAATGTTGGCAACAGATGCTGAATTGTGAGAATCCTGTGAGTCTTCATTTTAGCCAATCGGTTGACAACGCTGATGTCTTCTCATGGAATCTTCGCTTTACGAGGGCAATTATTTTTACTGAGCGGACGAGGGTACATACAAGAACCTCTCAACCATAAATCAGGAACAGCATTATTTGTTTACTTCATGGTCTGTACGATACACTAATCAAAATGTTCAAATGTTTGTATAGCTTATGGGACTTAACTACGGGGTCATCAGTCCCTAAACTTACAAACTACTTATCAACTAGCTTATTCTAATGATGGCACAAATATCGATTCCCCTAGGGGGGATTCGAACTCCGACCGTAGTGGCCGTACAGACAGTGACTGGAGCGCTTCAGTCCCCTCGGCCACCGCTGCCGGCATTCTTCAAATTACTAAATATCTATCAGATCGCTATAAAACCGTGCCTAAAACCTTCCTCAGGTATAAATCAGTAACTGTACAAATATTTAAGTCTCTGCGTCTTGTCGTTCGGACGTGATAAGCGCACACCGAACAGACATTGGGTCCCCCTCGGCTGAGCTGGCCTCTGCCCCGGCGGCAGGTGTTGGACCCGCTGGACAGCCGCCGCCTGGAGGAGGTGTTCCCCGCGCCGGCCAGCTGGCTGAGCCGCCAGCTGTTGCGGCGCGACGCGGCGGTGCTGGTGGTGGAGTCTGCGGGCGCGCTCGCCCCACAGCGACAGCCGCAGCCGCCGCACCCCCTGCACTTCCTGTTCACGCTCGCGCTGCGACACATGCAGCACGACTGCCGCATCGGCGGAGACTACCGGAGGGTCTACAAAGTCAGGTGGCTCCTACTTCATTCTACTGTTTAATTAATTTACAGACGAATGGAACAACTTGTGGAATTCGACCTCTGGGAAGATCAGCTTGGATTTGGGAGAAATGTAGGAACACGGTAGGCAATATTTCACATTACGACTTATCTTAGAAGATAGGCTAAGGAAAGGGAAACCTACGTTTTTAGCGTTTGTCGATTTGGAGAAAGCTTTTGACAATGTCGACTGGAATACACTCTTCCAAACTCTGAAGGTATCGGGGGTAAAATATAAGGAGCGAAGAGTTATAATCAACCTATACAGAAACCAGACAGCGGTTATTAGAGTCGAAGGGAAGAAAGGGACGCACAGGTAGGGAAGGGAGTAACACAGGATTGTAGCCTTTCCCCAATGTTGTTCAATCTGTACATTGAGCATGCAGTGAAGGAATGTAAGCAGAAATTTGGAGAGGGTATTAAAGTGCAGGGAGAAAAAATAAAAACATTGTGGTTTGCCGATGACATAGTAATTCTGTCAGAGTCCGCAAAAGATCTGGAAGAGCAATTGAATGGGATGAACAGTGTCCTGAAAGGAAGATACAAGATGAACACTAACAAGAGTAAAACGAAGGTAATGGAATGCAGGCGATGCTGAAGGAATTAGATTAGGTAATGAGACATAAAAGTAGTAGATGAAATTTGTTATTTGGGTAGCAAGATAACTTCTGATGGCCGAAGTAAAGAAGATATAAAATGCAGAATGGCTATGGGAAGAAAAGCATTTCTAAAGAAGCGATACTTGTTAACAGCCAATATTAATTTAAATGTAAGAAAGTCCTTTCTGAAAGCATGTGTCTGGAATGCACCATTGTATGGGAGTGAAACGTGGACGATTAGGAGTTCAGATAAAAAGATAATAGAAGCTTTTGAAATGTGGTGCTACAGACGAATGATGAAAATTAGATGGCTAGATCACGTAACTAATGAGGAATCGGGAAGAAAAGGAGTTTCTGGCATATCTTGACTAAGAGAAGGGATAGATTGGCTGTACACATTCTGAGACGTCAAGGAATTGTCAACTTAGCATCACAAGGAAGTGTGAAGGGTAAAAATCGTAGAGGGAGACCGAGGGACAAACATAGTAAGCAGATTCAAAAGGGATGAAGGTTGCCGAACGTATTCTGAGATAAAGAGACTTACACACGACAGGGTAGCATTGAGAGCTGCATCAAACAAGTCTGCGGATTGAAGACCACAACAACAACAAACTTGTAATATCTGTATATGGGAATCTTTATTGAGACCATTGGCGGCGCGTCCTGTGTTCGCTGGTTCAGTGAACACCGGAAAAAAGCTCGTCGTGAAAAAAAGTACATAAATAAATAAGAAGTGTTTTTAAATTTTCATTCTTCTATTAGATCATTTTATATGCACATTCAAAGTAAAGTTATAGCAAAAGAAACTTTTAGATCGTGAAGACTGCAGGTATAATAGTTGTAGCACGGCCACTTGATATATACAGCAGTGTTGCAATGTGCATGCTCGGCTGAGGTTCAAATTCTCTTCTGAACCCCCTGGAAGCAGCATATTGACGCTCCATAGAGTGGCTGACACACGAACTACAGCGCTCTACGCGGCAACCTGTTTAAACTCGGCCGCCATATTTTTGGTGGTCAGTACACTTGAGAGTAGTCTGTCAAACGTATGTCGTTGTTAAGCTTGAAGTGTTGTATTTAGTATATACTGTATTTAGTGTGTAAATTGCCTCTACAATTTTGCTGATGAAACATGCCTAAAGTGTGTTCAGCATTTAAATGCACAAATATAAGTGATAAAAGAACAAGTACTGTGCGCAAGGACACCAAATGGTTGGCCTTGTTTGATTTCAGTCTGTCTACACTCAAACAAAATTCACGACTAATGGCACTCAGCTGCCCTAAGAGTGAAGCTTTAAACGACGTATCTTGCAATTTCCTTGAAGTACACGCCATAAAAAAATGCTCAGTTTTCTACCTGGTGTTGGTGTGTTTCTGTCGCTCCTGTGGTTGTGTTGAAACTACAATTATGAGTGTCTACACCTTCTTTAAAAATATTTTCCGTTTTTGTTGATGATACTTGATGGAGTATGGTAGACATGCAACCAGTGCAAAGTATGAAAGCAGTAGTGACAGCCAGAATGTTTTCATTTGTATCTGTCTATGTCCTTTGCAACAAATCTGTACTTATTTCAGTGTGGCAACAACGAAAGTTATTAATGATAGGTTATTTCGACATGGAATGCTTTTGTGGCAACTAACCTAGGCGTATTTTTGTTGCAATATTCTGTTTTCACTTTCATCTTTGTACTGAAATTTCACGTACCAAACGTTAATTGTTTCAGTATTACAACACGGGAAGTTATTAACGACACCCTATTTTGACGTGGAATACTTTTGAGGCAGTATTTTTAACTGCAGTATTTTGTTGTCACTTTCTTCTTTGTACTCATATTTCGTCCACCAAAGCTTACAACAAAACCTTTAATAACAATTTTACAAGTTTGTAGACTTAATAGGTTCAGTAAACACAAGATAGGGTTATACTAGACTTTATTAAAGCAGTTGTTACAGCACATTAACAGCAGATGCAAATCCATGGTCAAGATTGTTCGTCATAACAATTACTGTTCACTGCATGTTTCGCAGCTCGTTTAAACCACGTGTTTGCATCACAAACAACGCAGATATTTTTACAGCGGCACTTACGTTGTTATTGTAAATCTCGGCTAACTGTTATACTACGAACTGGAACTGTAATACTGATAGGTTTGTGAAATTCCATTATCGCATTTTAGGACATTTACTACCAGGTTCGTCAATTCGCAGCTTCGAGAAAGTCTGAGAGAACTTGATCCACTTCCGTATACAATAGTCAATCCATATTTAAAACGTGGAAATAGTTAAAATTCTCTAGTATGTGTGGCATACCAGCTGTTAGCCGATACCCCAAACAACATGGAGGACGCCAGCTCAATTTGCCTCAAACATGGCGGACCTATCGCCACTCTATGAAGTTCAAGCTCGTTGTGACAGACACACCAGCTCCTGGCTACTAGAGCTCTGGCGGTTATGCCTGAATGGTCCTGAAGCAGAGATTCTGCGCACCTCGCCTTGCGCATCGGCAAATGCTCCATTAGGGCATCATCCGCCCTTCATATTTGTTTTTGGTGCATTGAAGATTCATTAAAAACACGTCATATTTGCTAAAATATCTTATAACTGTAAATTAAAGATACTAAAACTGTAAAAGTCTTCAGAAGATCCGATCATGAATAACAGTGTAGTCACTACACTCCTCCTAGCAAGAATAGCCGTGTGGTTAGTGGCATCGCGTTGTGCCGTCGGAGTTAGTGAGTTCCAGACCAAAAGCACAGAATAGAGAGCATACAGAAGGGAAAGCTGAGGGCGGCTTCTTTGATCTGTATGTTACCAAGACTTGCGCTTGACGCCATATTGAAAAGCAGTAAACGCGGAACTATAGCCACTTAGTACTTCCGCTGGAATTGGACTTTTTACGAACTGCAGCTAATCTCGCCGACTTTCACGAAAGGAAATGGCTTTTCATTATGATTTCATCTATTTTGAGCCCTCTTCTTTCACCTAATTGTAATCCAACGAAAAAAATAGGCCTTTTTTAATACAACTACGAAAATATATGATGGAATCGATGATTATCTCTAGGAAATTTGGTGCTTATCTCTAGGAAAATCCCAAATAACGTGAAGATATGTTTGGGAAATTAGTTATAAACAAGAAAGTGACTTTACAACTGCCAGGTTTTATTTGACACGAATAAATTCGCACAACGTATTGAGTCAGACTTAGCAGTACAACGTGATTACACAGAACTAATGACGTCTGGGCATATATAAAAGTTGTATTTGCATTAGGAGTATCATTAATTTACTGATCGAAGAAGGGCATATAGAGGAATCTGTCACCCACAGAGAAGAAACAGAATAAAATAATTATTCCCCTTAATCTATTTGTTTGAGTATCAGAAGAGCATTCGTTGCCAACATTAGCACACTACGCAAGTAAAATTTTACCTGCCTACTTACACACTATTCTTTGTCATTCATTTTAAATTATTCCCTGCAACGTTAAACTTATAAAATATAAATGTACTTCAACATTTCGATGCTGTTAAACTGCTGCAGCAACAGCGAGAGTTATCGTCAAGAGAAGAAGCAAGGCTACTTTTAATAATTATGCACACATTGCTCTCATTCGAATCTGATAACATTTAACTTTCACTACACATATAGCGACGTTCACTTACGGCTCAGCATTTTTTTGGAAAGGTGAAGAAACTTATATCCTTATTTGTATTCGAATTATTGCGCCAATTAGGTGCTGAACACCATCGGCCGCCTTTCTTCTATTACTGCTCATAATAAAAACGGAACAGCTCCAACTACTGACACACAGTTGTTTCTTTTCATTGCACCAAATACTTATTTACTTTTATGCAATTCAGGCTGTTAAAATATACAATTAACAAACAAAGACGGCGCATTACTACGCCACAGAGTAGGGAGTGATCTCACGTTTATTGCTTTTCAAGATGGCCGATTCCGCGCATGCGCACTAAATTTTGGACGACACCCTGCAGCGGGAGTTTCCTTTCTGTATACTCCTTATTCTGTGCCAAAAGCAAGCAAATTTTTTTTTTTTTTTTTTTTTTTTTTTTTTTTTTTTTTTTTACACTCAATGTTCTTTTTAACCGATACGGGAGCAACAACGATCTTTGTATTGTTACTTGCCACAGATATTTGGACGTTATAGAAAATGTGTCACGATTTTGAGGGAAAAATGATATATATATAACAAATATTTAACTGTTTGAAAAGATGTGGGGGAGAGCAGCCTTTACGCATGCGTAACGTTAGGAAGGGGTGCTGCTTACAGTGTCACGTGACCCGTAGGTAACTTGTCTGTTCATCGTAACATTAATTTTGTTACAGTCCTTAACAGTGTGATAAGTTACTTACTCTGTTTTAGTGTTTATATGCATGTTCACATGTTTTTGGTATTTATTGTCAAAGAAAAATGAACAACGTTCAGTATCTTTTAGAAACAAAATATTCAGGTTTAAGCTTGGGAGAAAGTTGTGAAATAAAGAAGGTTGGTAGTCCGACCCTCAGCTCGAGTTGAAGGAATTGCAAACAAGCCGAGGTAAGACATTCTGCACATCTTTTAACGAAAACATATCTACGGGGCGAGGGTGGGGGGCAAACCAGAGCGCTTTTCCCCAGCGCCAATCGCAGAGGTGCGCCACATTGTCTCTTTTGACATCGAACAGGGGCGGTGTCCGGCGGGGGGGGGGGGGGGGGGGGACCATTATCAAGAACCGGCAACCGGCACTGAAAGAAGTGAACCCCCAGCCACCATTGATTGTTGTACATACATATCATACAAATGAATGTGTGTGTGGTCTACATCCCCTCCTGCACTACAAGCGATTTCAACCAAACTTTCTGCTAGAATCAATCGCTGGAGTTATAGTAGCCATATCTAGCTGGTATCGTGTCAAGACACTGATATGGGGCATAGCAACAAAGTAAAAAAGTTATTTAAGACTACCTGATAACCAGCATTGCCGGGGTGCTTATTTATTTGAAACTCGTGTTGATCCACTTCCTTTCCCCTCCTGTGCCCACCACATCCTCTCCCCTGTCTTCCTTCATCTCCTCTTAAGCATCTCTCAGTTCAATTACATCTATCTACGAATTTTCATAGCTGTCTGTGAAACCATGTCGGAAAATATTGGAAAGTATCGTCCGCCATGCACCTTCAGAAATTTGGCGTATACAGCTACGTTCGTCATGTTTGGAAGCTTTCAGATGCAAAATTAATCAATATTGCAATAACATTGTAGATTGGTGCCAATGTTCGTTTAAGGTAGCCTCCGTCAGGCACCTTACGAAATAAGACAGTGATGCTGCTCTTATTTTGAAGAAAAAATGTGTGAAATTTCCTGAAGATCGGAATGAAACAGTAGATTGCTATCGAAATATGCTGTAAAGCACTCTCCACAACTCACGGTACAAAATTTTATGTAGATAGTGATTTTCTCTTGTTTTGAAGTTCAAGTGTGCAAATAATAATAAATCTGTAAATGTAGGCCTGTCGCTGTTCCCTTCAATCTTCAAAACTACTGGACGAATCTTCATGCGGTTTTCACAGGAAACATGGGAAACGTTTGGGTCAACATATAGGCATAATTTTATCAAAATCAGATTACAGAAAAAAAAAGATATCGTAAACTTAAGTGTTTTCAGTAACCGCCATGTCTGTTTGTTCAACTGTTAAAAACCTCTTATCTCGAAAACTACATTCCTATTTACATGGGGTTTCCACAGGTAACTTGAGCGTAACTCGGGGTACATATAAACTTCGTTTCATAAAAATTAGATCACGGAAAAATAGAATATCGTAATTTATAATTATTTATCTACAACCGTCATGTCTGTCTGACTGTCTCTTTGAACACGTTTATCTCCAAAACTACTTCACGAATTTTCATGGGGTTTTCACACGTAACTTGAGCATATCGTACGGTTATATAAAGGCTTCAATAATTAAAATCGGAACAGAGAAAATGAAGATATCATAATTTAACCATTTGTTTAAAAGCCTTGGTATATGTCTATTTGTTTAAGATAATCTCCAAAAGTACTACACGAACATTCATGGTTTTCCACAGGTAAATTTGGAATAGTTTGGAGAGTAACATAGGCTACATTTCATCAAAATCAGATCAGAGGAAGGAAAGATATCGTAATTTGAAGTTGTATATGTGTACTATCCTTATAAGTATGTTGTAATTCAGCAAATCTCCAGAATAATTTACGAACTTTCTTGGTGTTTCATAGGTCAACTGAGAGTACCTTGGGGCAACATATAAACTTCATTTCATTAAAATCGGATCAGGAGAAGAAGAGATATCGCAATTTGTAGTTTCTGGTGTACGCTGTGCTTAAATTGCAGAGTAGTATAGCAAAGATCCGATAGAGGCTCTGTTCGTAACATAGTATGGCAAATAACTAATAGATGTCGATGTTGCGTTTTTTATTCACGTAACTTAGGTGTAATACACTCACACAAGGGCTACGATTTTCCTTACGGCAGTGGTGTTGTGTATTGATGTTGGCAACGGCCGTTGAATCCTTTTTGAAAAATCAGTCGCGTACAATGATGGGAATAATTCTTTGTGTAGGTGATGAAATAATGTTGTTCTGATCAGTAAATTAATGATTCCCCTAAAGCGAATATTTATTTACCAAAGTTACCAAACTAAACCGCTGCCACTGCAAGTAAAATTTAACCCAGGTACGACACAAAAAAATATCATCTTTTTACTAGCTGCATCCCGCATGCCTTGCAATGCCATGGAAAGAAAAAAGTGCTACTCCGCGGGTATCATTTTCATTTAAAACAAAACGACTATCCTTCGCGTCTATCGACGTTTCCATTTACTAAGAATTCTTTGCGAGGAAACACGAATTTATGTAGTTTCCTTTCTGATTTCGGTGCGTACTTCTTACAGCTTGAATCCATTCTGTTTAGTAACGCCTAGAAAACTGTTATCGTCAAGAGAAGAAGCAAGGCTACTTTTAATAATTATGCACACATTGCTCTCATTCGAAACTAATAACATTTAACTTTCACTACACATATAGCGACGTTCACTTACGGCTCAGCATTTTTTGGGAAGGTGAAGAAACTTATATCCTTATTTGTATTCGAATTATTGCGGCAATTAGGTGCTGAACACCATCGGCCGCCTTTCCTTTTATTGCTGCTCATAATAAAAACGGAACAGCTCAAACTACTGACACACAGTTCTTTATTTTCACTGCACCAAATACTTGTTTACTTTTATGTGCGATTTAGGCTGTTAAAATATACAATTAACAAACAAAGACGGCGCATTACTACGCCACAGAGTAAGGAGTAATCACACGTTTACTGCTTTTCAAGATGGTCAATTCCGCGCATGCGCACTAAATTTTGGACGACAGCCTGCAGCGGGAGTTTCCTTTCTGTATACTCCTTATTCTAAGCCAAAAGCAAGCACTTTTTTTTTTTTTTTTACACTCAATGTTCTTTTTAACCGATACGGGAACAACAACGATCTTTGTATTGTTACTTGCCACAGATATTTGGACGTTATAGAAAATGTGTCACGATTTTGAGGGAAAAACGATGTTTCCTAGCCGGCTGCGGTGGCCGAGGGGACTGAGGCGCTTCAGTCACGGTCTGCACGGCCACTACGGTCGGGGGTTCGAATCCCCCTCGGGCATGGATATTTGTGCCGTCCTTAGTATAAGGTAGTTGATAAGTAGTTTGTAAGTTTAGAGACTGATGACCCCGTAGTTGAGTCCCATAAGCTTAACAAACATTTGAACATTTTTTCCCCCAGCGCCACTCGCAGAAGCGCGCCACATTGTCACTTTTGACATCGAACAGGGGCGGTGTGGGGCGGGGGGGGGGGGGGGCATTATTAAGAACCGGCAGTGAAAGAAGTGAATCCCCAACCGCCATTGATTGTTGTATATACATATCATATAAATGAATGTATGTGTGCTCTACATCTCCTCCTGCACTACAAGCGATTTCAACCAAACTTTCTCCTAGAATCCATCGCTGGAGTTATAATAGCCATATCTAGCTGGTATCACGTCAAGACACTCATATGGGGCATAGCAACAAAGTGAAAAAGTTATTTAAGACTACCTGATAACCAGCATTGCCGGGGTGTTTATTTATTTGAAACTTCAGTTGAGCCGGCCGCGGTGGCCGAGGGTACTGCGGCGCGCCAGTCACGATCTGCACGGCCACTACGGTCGGGGGTTCGAATCCCCTCTCAGGCATGGATATTTGTGCTGTCCTTAGTGTTAGCTAGTTCATAAGTAGTTAGTAAGTTTAAGGACTGATGACCCCGTAGTTAAGTCCCATAAGCTATACAAATATTTAAACTATTTCACTGTAAGGTTTTAAAATAAATGCCTTTTGCTACTGCAACTGAAGGGTTTTATTTTTATATTTTTAATCACCCATACGCGTTTCGCCCTTTCTCTCAAGGCATCATCAGTGGGTGTCCTGAAATATTTACATCTTTTTGTTTGCACATATAGGTTAAGTCTCTTACATATCTACAAAACATTTCATTTCAGATTTAAAACAGTTCGTTTTTTGGTATAAATGGTGTACTTACAGCACTTGTTACTCCACTTCAGTCTTATTCTGGCAACCAGGTCGAAAGGTTACACTGTTTTTCGAACCACATTGCAGTTCTCTGATTCTGCTGTCACCTGCTGCCATACTGTGTCTACTGCTGTTTGTTTTGTAGTGTTGCCAACCTTAGCTTATTTGAAATTCAACTGTTTCATTGAAAATGTGTTGAAGGTATCTTTGTGTGTGTGTGTGTGTGTTTGTGTGCATGAGTGTGTGTGGGTGTGGGTGTGTATGTGGGTGGGTAGGTGGTTTTTTTTTTTTTTTTTTTTTTTTTTTTTTTTTTTCCCCTCTCTGTTTGAATGAGTGTGTGTGTGTGTGTATGTGAGTGTGTGTGGTGGGGGGGGGGTTGTGACTATGTGTTGGGGTTTGTGTCTACCATATGGTCAATCAGTGAGACCAGTGATTGATTGGTCAGGTTTATTTGGTCATTTAGTAGCATCTTTTTCTCAGCTTTTGTTTTATATATGTGATAATTTTCTTGTAATGTTAGGAGATGTTTTTCATTATTTATTCTAATTACCTTCATGTCTTTTTCTATTGTGGTGGGTTTGTGGTTATATGCTATTAGATGTTCTGCAAAAGTGGAGTGGTTTGTTCTGTATTTCCATGCCCTGATGTGTTCCTTGTATCGGGTATCGAATGTTCTGCTGGTTTGTCCTATATACCTTCCATCACATGAGTTGCATTGTAGGTTGGCAACACTACAAAACAAACAGCAGTAGACACAGTATGGCAGCAGGTGACAGCAGAATCAGAGAACTGCAATGTGGTTCGAAAAACAGTGTAACCTTTCGACCTGGTTGCCAGAATAAGACTGAAGTGGAGTAACAAGTGCTGTAAGTACACCATTTATACCAAAAAACGAACTGTTTTAAATCTGAAATGAAATGTTTTGTAGATATGTAAGAGACTTAACCTATATGTGCAAACAAAAAGATGTAAATATTTCAGGACACCCACTGATGATGCCTTGAGAGAAAGGGCGAAACGCGTATGGGTGATTAAAAATATAAAAATAAAACCCTTCAGTTGCAGTAGCAAAAGGCATTTATTTTAAAACCTTACAGTGAAATACAATTCAACTGCTGCTTAAAATGGCCACTGCAAGCAACGTATTAAATATTTAAACGTTTGAACTTCTGTTGATTCACTTCCTCTTCCCTCCTGTGCCCACCTCATCCTCTCCCCTGTCTTCCTTCATCTCCTCTTAAGCATCTCTCAGTTCAATTACATCTATCTACGAATTTTCATAGCTGTCTGTGAAACCATGTCGGAAAATATTGGAAAGTATCGTCCGCCATGCACCTTCAGAAATTTGGAGTATACAGCTACGATCGTCATGTTTGGAAGCTTTCAGATGCAAAATTAATCAATATTGCAATAACACTGTAGATGGTGCCAATGTTCGTTTAAGGTAGCCTCCGTCAGGCACCTTACGAAATAAGACAGAGATGCTGCTCTTATTTTGAAAAAAAAGTGTGAAATTTCCTGAAGATCGGAATGAAACAGTAGGTTGGTATCGAAATATGCTGTAAAGCACTCTCCACAACTCACGGTACAAAATTTTATGTAGATAGTGATTTTCTCTTGTTTTGAAGATCAAGTGTGCAAATTTTCACCAATATCAGAATAAAACTGTAGATTTGTATGAACTATAAAAAAATCTTTTGGGTGAATTGGCTGTTTATTATGAATATCATTGTTTACACTGCCATATCCCCTTAACTATATGTCGCAGGTGGTTCTTACCCCTACAGCAGTTGTTACCTTGCGGCCAGGAAGCCAAATTTGGTTGAAATCCAGTAATTTAGGAGGAGATAATTACTATTCCATCTGGTGTGCAAAATGTATGAGACAGGCGAAATAACATCAGACTTCAAGAAAAGTGCAATAGTCCCAATTTCAAATACAGCAGGCATAGGCGCAGAGGTATGTGTAAATTTTAGCACCATCACCTTAATAAGCCATGGTTGCAAAATTCTAACACGCTGTGTTTGTATAAGAATGGAAAAACAGGTAGAAGCCGACCTCAGGAAAAAACATTTTGAATTTAGGAGAAATGTAGGAACATGTGAGGCAACACTCACTTTACGACTTACCTTAGAAGATATATTAAGGAAAGGGAAACCTACATTTCTAGCTTTTCTTGATTTCGAGTAAGCTTTTGACAATTTTTTATTGGAATACACTCTTTTCAATTCTGAAGGTAGCAAGGGTAAAATATAGGGATTGGAAAGTTATTTACAATTTGTACAGAAACCAGACAGCAGTTAAATGTAAACCAAGGCTTCCGCGGCTAAGCGACCCGGAAATATGAACAGAGAAGATGGGTATAGACTTCCGGCGTCTTTGTTGCCAGCAGTAGCAGCGCTTCGCGACGACACCGCGCGCAGTGCAGTCCATAGGGACCCGCCCTGAGACAACAGCGGCCGCGCGTACACAGAGCAAACAGCACGCTCTAGCCGGCGCTAGGCATCAGTGCTACGTGACTGCTACCAAAAATCAAATGTTCAAATGTTTGTACAGCTTATGGGACTCAACTACGGGGTCATCAGTCCCTAAACTTACAAACTACTTATGAACTACTTACGAACTAGGACGGCACAAATATCCATGCCCGAGAGGGGATTCGAACCCCCGACCGTAGTGGCCGTGCAGACCGTGACTGGAGTGCCTCAGTCTCCTCGGCCACCGCGGCCGGCTGACTGCTACCACCGCTCCTCATTCGCCAGTTTCAACCAATGGAAAACATTAATGCAAACACCAATCAAGGACTTCCCTTTCCACCAATAGGAAAAAATAAAGGAAACACCAATGAAAGAGAGCAGAAACCACCAATCATAACTGGCAACATTCAATATTTAAGACACCAGCTTTCCCTCATCCAGCAGCAAACGTAACACCCAGAAGATGGCCGCTTGCAATAGTGGCCGAATCGTCGGTGAAATATTTCATATATATTGACGATGCGGTCCAATGCCCAGAAGAGTTTTATCAACAGACAGCAGTTATTGGAGTCGAAGAGCATGAAAGGGAAGCAATGGTTGGAATAGGAGTAAGACAGAGTTGTAGCATTTCCCCAGTGTTATTCAGTCTGTACATTGAGCAGGCTATGAAGAAAAGCAAGAAGAAATTTGGAGATGGGATTATAGTTCAGGGCGAAGAAATAAAATCTTTACAGTTAGCCGATGACATTGCAATTCTGTCAAAGAGAGCGAAAGACCTGGAAGACCAACTGAACGCAGTGAACAAAATGTTTGTAAAGATTATGGGACTTAACTGCGGGGTCATCAGTCCCTAATCTTACAAACTACTTATGAACTACCTTATACTAAAGACGACACAAACATTCATGCCCGAGGGGGGATTCGTATCACCGACGGGGAACGGCCTCGCGCAGCGAAGCATAGCGCCTCAATGCGCTCGGCGGCTCCGCCGCGGCCGGAATGAACATCGTCTTGAAAAGAGGGTTTAAGATGAACACAACAATAGAAAAACGAACGTAATGGAATGTAGTCGAATTAAATGATGTTGAGGGGAAAGATTAGAAATCAAGACAATAAAGGTGGTAGATGAGATTTGCTACACAGAAAGTGAAATACGGTACTGACGATGATCGCAGAGCAGATTATACATAATGGAAATGGGAAGAAAAGTGTTTCTGGAGAAAAAAAATTTGTTAACATTAAATATTAATTTTAGTGTAAGGAAACTTTTCTGAAGGCATTTTTGTGGATTGTAACTTTGTAAAGCAATGAAACATGATCGATGAATAGTTCAGACAATAACAGTATTGAAGCTTTTGAAATAAGCGCTGCAGACGAATGCTGTGATTAGATGGGTAACTAATGAGAGGGTATTGTATAGAATTGGGAAGAAAAGAAATTATTAGCGTATCTTGAGTAGAAGAAAGGATCCATTAATAAGTCACATTCTAAGTCTTCATGCAAGTGTGTGTGTGTGTGTGGGGGGGGGGGGGGGGGGGGTGGAGGTAAAAATTGCAGGTGGAGGCCAAGAGACTTTAACCTGGCAGATACAGACTGAGACGTCTATGGTTTCACACAAAGGGAGTACAAGCAAGTATTGTGAACTACTGTTGGACACGTTTTCCGAACGCTGCAGCTACATTTTCAGCCCATAGTCAATGGAAAAGTTTTAGACATTACAGCTACAAACAGGCCAGACCTTATCAATGATGTCACTACAGTTATGGGGGCTAGTGATCATGATGTCGTCACAACGACAATGGCCACCATTGTTAATGAATCGCTCGAGAAGGCTAGGAGAGTGTTTGTGCTAGAAAGAGCAGATACGTAATTGTTAACATTCCACCTAAGGAATGAATGGTCATCGTTTAGTCCTGGTACAGTGGATGTAGAGGAATTATGGTCAAAATTTAATTGCATTGTAAATAAAGCGTTGGAGAAATATGTGCTACAAAGTGGGAAAGACCCATCTTGGTTTAATAATAGTATTCGAAAAATTCTGAGAAAACAAAGGCACTTGCACTCTCTGTTCAAAAAAGATCAAGTAAATCAAATAACGCAAAAGTTAGTACACATTCTGCGCGTTTATGACAAGATCGATGTTCGAATCACACGATAACTACCACCGTCACACCTCAGCAAGAAATCTTGCCCAGAACCCGAAAAAATTCTGGTTCTATGAAAATCGGTACGCGGATCAAAGTCCTCTATCGAGTCACTCGTTAATCATTCTGGGGTGATGATAGAAGGCAGCAATTTGAGGGCTGGATTTGATGATTTCACTAACTCCCAAATGGAAGACATAGCAATAGGCATAGCCAGTGTAGACAAACAGCTGAGAGAGTTGGAGAAAAGGCAAAAATAAAATAAAATCGTGTTGCCAGGTCTAGATGGGGCGCCAGTTCGTCATTTTGCGAGCCTCTCTACGGTAAATACAAAGTTTTTCATGCATTGCTTCTCATGTGTTACATATTCCATTCACTCACTAGAATCCTGATTATAATGTATATACTCACGTCGGTCTGATCCTAAATGGGCGCACAGCGATATCAAGGTAAGGTTAGATAATTTTGTAGTTATTCTATTCGTGACGATTTTACAGTCAACAGTACTATGGTTTCCGTACATGATGCACCGTACTAAATTTCAGGTGAAAGCAGGGGTGGTCACTAAGGAATCAAATAAGTGTGGAAAAATGTGCAGAACTTACGACGAAAATTACAAGTGGTGAAGTGTTGAAATATCAGGACTTCACTGCTGTGGAGTCATGTAATTGGTTCCATCGATCTCAGTATTTAATGCTTCTCAATTTGTAAGAAGATGAACTAATACCGTAATATGCACTAGATTTAGTACAAACAAAGGTTTTATAACATAGTACAACCACCAGTACTTGATTTGACAACGGGGGGACGAAGTCATGCGCTGTTTGGAGCACGAAGACATATTTCTATGATCAAATGTTCAAATGTTTCTTAAGCTTAAGGGACTTAACTGTGGGGTCATCAGTCCCTAAACTTACAAACTACTTATGAACTACCTTATACTAAAGACGACACAAACATCCATGCCCGAGGTTGGATTCGAATCCCCGACCATAGCGGCCGTTCACACAGTGACTGGCGCGCAGCAGACCGCTCGGCCACTGTGGCCGGCTCATTTCTATGAGTTCTTGACAATTTTGTATGAATCTAGGAATGTCAGCTTTTCTGAAGACGGACATCTGGACTCCGATCAACTACAGATGGGAAAAGCCGACATATTAATACGAATACGGTATTTCAGTTGTGAATAATTGGCGTTTATTGATAAACATCTGGTCTCGGTTACAACAGGTGTTTTTGTAATATCAATTTTGTAATATCAATATGGCTTTGCAGCTGGCTAAAAGTTTGTATCTGTATTAAAGCACGACTTTGATGTAGCCGTACAGGAGTGGCCGCGTGGTCTAAGGCGCTATGCTACGGATCGCGCGGCCTCTCGCGTTTGAGGTTCGAGTACTCTCACGAGCATGTGTGTGTGTGTTAGGTTAGTTTAACTGGGTTTAATTAGTTTTTAAGTCTAGGGACTGTTGACCACAGTAATTTGGTCCCATAGAATTACAAACATCTGGCGTTCCACAGGGAAGCGTTATAGGTCCCCTACTCTTCCTCGTGTTTATAAACGATTTAGGAGACAATCTGAATAGCTCCCTTAGACTGTTCACGGATGATGCTGTCGTTTATCGGTTAGTGAAGTCAACAGAGGATCAAAAGCAACTGCAAAGCGATTTAGACAAAATTTCTACTTGGTGCGAAGATTGGCAATTGACACTAAATAAAGAAAAGTGTGAAGTAATACACATGACTACTAAAAGAAATCCGCTGAACTTCAATTACGCGATAAATCAGTCAAACCTTAAGGTCGTAAATTCTACCAAATACCTAGGAGTTACAATTACGAACAACTTTGACTGGAGACAACACATAGAAAATATTGTGGGGAAGGCGAACTAAATGTTACGTTTCATTGGCAGAATGCTTCGAAGATGCACCAGCTCCACCAAAGAGATTGCCTACATCACACTTGTGCGTCCTCTCCTGGAGTACTGTTGCCCCTTATGGGACCCTCACCAGGTGGGACTGACGGAAGATATTGAGAAGGTTCAGAGAAGGGCAGCACGTTTTGTTTTATCACGTTACGGGGGGGGGGGGGAGTGTCACGGAAATGTTGCACGAATTGGGGTGGAAATCATTAAAAGAAAGACGTTATTCATTGCGGCGTGATCTGTTTGCGAAGTTTCAATCACCGACTTTTAGTTCTGAATGTGAAAATATTTTGCTAGCACCCACCTACTTAGGGAGACATGACTATCCCAATAAAATAAGAGAAATCAGATCGAAAACGGAACGATTTAGGTGTTCTTTCTTCCCGCGCGCTATTAGAGAATGGAACGGTAGAGTAAAGTTATGAAAGTGGTTAATGAACCCTCTGCCAGGCACTTAAATGTGATTTGCAGAGTATCTATGTAGATATAGATGAATTTGATGTACCAAAAACCGAAAGAATCGACATAGAATTGCTGAGAGAGTGACTTGCCTGATTCTGTGGCCTCTAGCCGTGAATGTGCCGTATTGAATACTTTATCCCACCTGTCGGTATTACAAGATGGCACGATCTGTGTGTCCAGTAGCATAATTTCACGACGCGCGTCCTGAAGCACTAAACATTTTGTGTCGTCACAAAGAGGTGCCCGCAAGCAGCCCTTCGCTACGCCACAGACACCTCTGAGGTCGGTGTTTGGGCGATCTTTACACACGGCTGCGTACACCAGGTGTAAGCACTGTGGCTCTGGAAACAAACACTCGCTTGGACGTTGGCCACCTTGCCGCTGCCGCTTTGCGTACTTCGGTCGTGCCCAGATCTGCGTTTCGCGACTACGGGGCTGTACCGCACATACAGTCTCGACACACCCACTGATTTTTGTTATAAAGCAGCGCTACAGTAAAGTGGCCGAAGACTTAATAAGTGTCCCGCAAAATGCCTAATTTGCCCCACAATCTGGTTATTTTCTCATTCCACCAACTGCAGATTATTCCAAACTGTCGTAAGCATTACGAACCAGTGTATGAGGATTTATGAGTGCGATTATGTGTAGTACCTTTCGTTGTTTAGTGTACTTAATGGTGAGACAGAGCAGTCAACAATCCAAAAATTGGTTTGAACACCACAGTGCTTTACTAGGCATGGTCTTGTTTGGAGGTGGTATGCTGTTGTCTTCCTCCAACCTCCGAACTGACTTACCCAGCCAGTTGTAGAGGGGCCTACAGTTTAACGTGAGTTGGAATTTAAATAGTGACAACACTGTTGTCGAGACACTATGTAATGTAATCTACTATCGTCGCTCATAGCACACGACACATTGTTGACATACCTACCTTACCTCCGAGCAAATGGGCTCACCCCTCCAACGTCTCTGACGTCCGCACAATCAAGGGAAACACAGTCACTTGTGAGCGAGCGGTCTAACGTAAAGGTGTCATTATGTTTTCGAAAGAGGAATAACGGAATTGGATCGAGATTGAATGTGTCAGAGGTCGTACAACACGACAGTGTCATCAAAGTCTTCAAGGGGAGTGCGGGAAATCGGCATTGCCGTACAGAACAGTGGCACGTTGGGTAAAAACCCTCAAAGAAGGTCGGCAAACTGTGGCAGACATGCAAAGAATGGCGTCATTATGGATCGCTCCAAAAGTCTAAAGTGCGTCAGATCCCCAATATGGTGAAAGTTATAGTGATTCTCGTCTACGACTGTGATGGTGTTATCCTAGCCCATTACGTTCCTCCACAACAGACCGTCAATGCACAGTATTGCTGTTCGTTTTTGGAGCATCGCCTACGACCCGCTTTGCGAAAGAAGCGGCAACACTTTCTGTACAATGCATCAATCATTTTGCGCGGGCGCATACATCGCAAGCTGTGGTTGCTCTGTTCGGTCGATGGGACTGGAAAGTACTGTACCATCCACCATACTCCCCGGACTAAAGTCCTTGTGGCTTTGCTTTGATTCCGAAGATGAAGGAACCACTTCGTGTCATTCGCTTCAGTACTGTTCCAGAGATTCGCACCATCAACAGAACAAGCTCTGCTAAATGGTATACTACGCCTTCCACATCGCTGGCAACGGGTTCTATAAAAAGCTGGTGACTCCTTTGAATTACAGTAACAGGTGCAAACATGTAACGCTTTTGTATCGGTTGTGAATAAATAGTTGCCACTATTCAAGTTCCAACCCTTGTATAAAATGAATGAACTAAAGTTAGTGCTCAATGAGTAGTTAATATAATCATAAAAATATAAAAAATGAAGTAGCTTTTACAATTGAAAAAGGTACAATACGACTTGATTTATAACAACAACAAAAATGCAACTAAATAAGACTATACTCTAAGGTACTCATGAACATGAAAACTGACAAAAATATTGACAATGGGCTTAGGTCAGATAAGTGTTGAGGGCCCATGTGTTACTAGTGATAGATGATTAAAGGTTATTTTTCGTTAGCGGTTTATGGGATAGGAAACCGTGCAGATCGATTTTCCTACTCTGTATCATACAACATATAAGACATAATAAACACTAAATGAGCACTACTATCTCATGCATCTATTTCACTAATGGACATGCAACTAGTAATTATTGGTGCCAAATATAGTCATCCTCTAGTTCTCTGCATGATACATAGCAACATCATGCCCCATGAACCGAAACCAATCGTCTCTCCCTGTCACATGCAGCTGGTGGTGTGTTGGCTTCAAATCGACAGCTCAGCCTGGTTTGCTGTCAAACTGACAGGACAGTGTAATTCGATGATTCCTCTTGGGTGGCGACATTCATTAGAACTCCACATCAAAGACTCCTCCAGGTCATCTTTCCCTCTCTTTCCTTTGGCTCCTAGTAGATCTCCTCGTTTGGTGTGTATGCTTAGCACACATCAAACTCCCTACATCTCAGGTTTGTCTCTGTATTAACGACACCTGAAACATTCAAGCGATCAAGCCAGCACTAGCATCTGTGTCTTCACACGTTCCTCCATGTAGACACTAGCATGCCATAAAAGCACATGATATGGGCCAGGGGGAATACACGGTTGCAGAGCCCCAAACTCGCATTAATATACTTCATGTTATGACGTAGGGGTATGAAGCTTCACACCTGAGGCTTCCTCCACAAACATAGACAGACAAGACCAGATGACGTCAGGGTGTGATTAATTTCCCTGGTTATTACGGTTAGAAAAAGGTAAACCTGCAAATGCTTCTTTTCCAGCATCAATATCTACTGCTGGTTTTATGATTTTTAATATGGACAGTGTAACTTAATCCTTGTAACTCTTTTTGTAGGCTAACTGTTTGATAATGGACGGTAGAGTTCGAAACTAGTCACTAACTCCAAAACTCTGCAAATGTGACGGACAAAATAAATTGTTTTCATCATAAATGTTGTTATTGTTGTTGTGGTCTTCAGTCGACAGACTGGTTTGATGCAGCTCTCCACGCTACCCTGTCCTATGCAGTGCTCTTCATCAGAGAATATGTACGGCAACCTACATTCTTTGGAATCTGCTTACTATATTCGTTACTCGGCCTCCCTCTACGATTTTTACCGCACACACTTCCTCCTAATGCTAAGTCGATTGTTCCTTGATGTCTCAGAATATGTCCCACCAACCTATTCCTTCTCTCAGTCTGGATATGCCGCAAATTCCTTTTCTCCCCAATTCTGTTGAACACCTCATTAATTACGTGTTCTACCAATCTAATCATCATTCGTCTAAAGGGCCAAATTTCGAAAGCTATCATTTTTTTGTCTGAACTTCTTATCGTCCACTTTTCACTCCCACACAATGCTGCACTCCAAACAAATCATTTCAGAAAGGTTTTCCTAACATTTAAACTAATACTGGATGTCAACAAATATCGCTTCTTTAGAAACGTTTTCTTCCCATAGCCATTCTACATTTTATATCTTCTTTACTTCGGCCATCAGAAGTTATTTTGCTACCCAATTAACGAAACTCATCTACTATTTTTATTGTCTTGTTAGCTACTAATTCCTTCAGCATCGCCTGATTTTCTGACACTACATTGCATTACCCTCATTTTACTCTTGTTAATGTTCATCTTATATCTTCATCTCAAGACACTGTCCATTCCATTTAATTGCTCTTCCAGGTCTTTCCCTGTCTCTGATAGAATTACTATGCCATCAGCAAACCGCAAGGATTTTATTCCCCTCTCCTGGACATAAATAACAAAACATATCTCAATAAAGCTTATATTCTAAGAAACTTCAGTACTATAAAATTGAATTAATAATGGTGACTTCTAAATCATTCCATGTATATGGTTTAAGGTGACACACGCGGTGTCTGCTTTGAGAGATACTTCCCTCTCCTCCTTTAACGATTCTCCGATATCCTCGAAGGGAAAGACACCAACGAGTATTAGCACAAGGGGAAACAGCGCACGGGTTCCTTTCCAGTCACAAATGTATTGGTTCCACCTTTTGAAATTTTTAAAGCAGAATACCACTGCAGACGCAAGCGTACTAATGTTGTTGGTCTTCCAAATGTCTAGCCATTGCAAGTACTGTAGGTCTACATGGTATCATAGAGTACAAATAGGATCTTTATATTGTATGCAACCAGCAGTTGAGGTTAATAACAAATATTCATCCTCTACTTTCAATGCACTTTGACGCAATCTTTGCCAAAAAAAAAAAAAAAAAAAAAAAAAAAAAAAAAATATTGTAATGGCCCCTTTTTATCACGTCAAAGATTCTTTGTCAAAGAAAATTTGATAGTGTAATATCGGCCTAATCCCTAGCGCTCCGTAATTGCCACATGAACTGCTTGATAGATGCAGTAGCTCAGGCAGGATTTGGTTCTGGGGTGGGGGGGGGGCTATTTTTAAAAAGTAAAGCCTATTGAATTTATTAATCTATGACCTATTTTTACACTTTTTATAAGTTAATCAATGACACTACGAAAACAATTGCACAAGAAATACAATGAGTATGCACGGATTAATTTGAAAGTGGAAGAGGAGCAACGTGGTGGAAATGGAGTGTATACAATCAGCTCGTAAAATAAAGCAGCTTCTAAGTTACTAGCCAAAGAGAAAAGTCTTTACAGTTTAATTAACATGAGATTCCATGTGTAAAAATTTAACAGAAGTAACACTATTGTCGTTAAGATTCCACTCGGTGGCGCCGCTGACCTGCTAACCAGTAAGGCTCTGTATAGGGACGGCCAGCCTGCCAGCGTCTGCCATGCTGGGCCTATTCCGCTGCTGCCACAGCGTCCCGAGCGCTTACAATATTTATCACCGATCCTGAGAAAACTATTCGACGAAAAAAATTTATTTTTTCATATCTTATACTGTGATATTTTCGCTCGATAATGATCCGACTTCTTTTTTCGTTATCTGTGCTACATCAAATTAAGTAAACTACTGCGCAAACTTTTGAAGAGTTCAAAGACGAAAAATCGTATTGCGTACACTTTGCGTATGGTTGATTTTAACACATACAAAGCTACGCACGAAATGTAGGTACGATATTGAAATTTTATTTAAGGTTAAGAGCAGAACGATAACTAATTTCATTCTCGAGATATAGGGTGTTATATCCGACGGACAGACGCGGGAAGTGCGCGTAGTTCTGTCCATGAGGACTTGTCCGCTCTACGAAAACTTATCATCCGGTTTTAAGAATTGTTTCGTGGCTCCACATCGAAAGAGTTCAACTATAAATTCAGACTAACCTGCAGCATAGCCCAGTATTCAGACAAACCGTGAATCCGCCCTCATCAGAGCAAACAATTGAGACAACGGACTGGTTTTTGATGAGTATTTTCGTACATATTAATGTGTAATATTTTTGTTGCTTCACTTCTTTGTTTCCTGTAATAATACACTGAACACATGTACAGGAATGAGAAAAGATTGCTCCCGGAACTGTGTATTAATTTCATATCTAAACGAGAATCTGTTTAGATTACTCAGTTATAAGTAGGGATGCAAATGATACATCGATGTTTTGAAAACATCGATGTTTCGTCCATAAACATCGATGTTTTGAACAGTGATATATCGCCAATGCATCGATATATCGCCAATGCATCGACGACAGAAGTCCAAAACTATCGACATCGTTCAACAATTGATTGGCAACTCCATTATTACTTAATTAGTTGCTCAGCCAGCGTCAGCTCCTGCTGTCGTCGCTCGTCGCTGTTTCCATACTTTTGAATTATTAGGTAAGTGAAATATGAAACAATCTGATGATTAATCTGATGTATGTCCAGCACGGGCTACTGGCATTGCTGAAAGTTCACCCTCCAACATCAGTGGAATCTAATCTTTCACAGTGTTACCCAATCAGACTGATATCGTACTGTGAAAACGTCAGTTAGAACATCAAACAAAAGTCGACGAAAAATCCGAGACAAACGCCAACAAGCCAAGTATAACATAGATTTTTATTTCAGCAAGGTACATGGTTTGATAAACGTCATTGATGAATATTCATTTTAAAAATACATCATTAAGTAATAACTGAAAGATGCATAATGTTTAATTTTCTCCACTTCGACAGCTAAGAAAAATACAATACGCCAACAAAACACAAGCTATTTCGCACGTAATGAACAAATCGATGTAAATCCCATTTAAAATCAGCGCAATAGGTAGCGAAACGTTATTCCCAACTTCTTTTTCATTCTAATCTGCCATTTCGCTGTGTATTCGTAGCCTAGTGAAAGAACATAAATAAGGCAGATACTTTCAGGCAACACAGCTTCATTTCAGTGTGTTTTTCCTAATATTTCTTAAACGTATGGAAACATCGGAAAAACATCGATGTATCTTTGTTCAGAACCATGGAGGTAAAAGGACCTCCATGTTCAGAACGATGTTTTTTTAACATCGATATTTTCCCGCAGTAACATCGATGTCTGAACATCGATGTTTTTATCAACGATGTTGCATCCCTAGTTATAAGTCAACATTTTTGTGAGTTTTCGGCAATTACATGCAAATAAAACCAACGACGCGTGAATAACTTCACTATATTGTGCAGGAAATTTCTTCCAGATTTATTCAAGTTAAAAAATATATGTAGGCATCTACTGCATGATCCAATCGACATCACTTTAATCTATTAATTTTCATTGCGATTTAGAAGTATCACAGCCTAGAACTGTGGGTCACTTCAAGGCTCGTAGTTTTATCTGAAACTTTTCGTCACCCCAACTACACTTCCTGCCTTTTTAAATTCAGATGGAAATACTACAATGTTTACCTTCCTTCTTAGCTGTAAAAAAAAAAACTAAAGCGCATCACTGTGGCTTGAAGCCCAATTCACACTGTCCGTCACGTCACGTCACGTCACCGTCCGTCAGAACATTCCGCAGTGTATTTCTAATGGCGGCAATCACACTGTCCGTCACCGGACCGTCACGTCACGTCAACGTCCGTCAAGCTTTCTCGAGAAGAATGTTTTGACGGAACGGCCGTCTGCTAACATCGGAAGTTAACCTATTTTCGTCACGCGAATTACATTTTACAGTCGACGATTGCACTGTTTATATGCAAATGTGTCTTATTCATCTTTGTGTTGTTGTTGTACCTCGTTTTAGGGGTAAATCTCAAATGTTTCATGACGACTTAAATATTTTTGTCAATTGAGTGTCCCCCTAAAATCGAGGTCGGATATCTAAAACCAAAAAATGGTTTATGTTACGTTACATTGTAACAGAAATGACTGAAGCAAACTGTTTATTTGAATAAGATTGTAATTTGATTACGCATTTTTCATTAAATAACACTTTAAATGAAAATGTCAGTTCCAATGAAAGACAAAAATTCAGTTGTTTACGACGGTATTATCAATGTCAACGAGCAAATCGTAATGGTTAAAGTATACAGACGCTATTTATGCTCTTACAAGTATGGTTTGATGTCTTCATATGTTTATTTTTTCGCTTGAAAATAGATGTCGATGTTTTGAAATGTTGTTTCAGTTCCCAGTAAGTTGGCCAAAAACATACACTGTAAAGTTTTCTTTGGCCGTTAATAACATTTAGCGTTCTTGTTCCCCTTTTCTAGTATTAAACTATGACTTTCTACGTAACAGATCGCCACTTATAACCTCACTTTCAACATCGCGTATTGAGATGGACGAATTGACGTGACGGACACGGACGGACAGTGTGAATACAACTTGACGTGACGGTTCCGTGACGTGACGTTGACGTGACGGACAGTGTGAATTGGCCTTTATTCAAACCACAAGATAGGAATATTCACAATACTTTTTGTGGCAGCGAAGCAACCAAGGAGGTTAACCTCATTGGAAGCAACGTATAAAACCAACATGGCGGTAAATATCATGTGACTCGATTTCAGCCAATCACAAGCTGCTGTAGGCAGCAAGCGGCGCGGAAAAGGATGACTATACTTTCCCTATACAGAGCTTTAGCTAAACAGCGGGTCGTAACTTCAGCATAGTAGTAACAATAGCGGCACCATCAAAGCTAGTCGTGGCGGCATTAAAACCGCTCACAGTAACAGTGGCGGTATCACGTTGGCAGCCGTTGTCATGTTCACTTGTGCATGGCAAATTATAGTTACGTTGTGATTTATTACATGTGTAATATTTCAAATTTACGGTGCAGATCTGTTTAAAAAAATAAAAAATGAATAAAATTAAATCTTTGGGAGGTGCTGGAGGAGGCTTCAGTCCCCATTCGTCCCCCACCCCCACCCCTGTGGCTGCCACTGGATGGGTGAATAGCCCCTTCATCTAACATCAGATTGAACTCCACCTTTGCTACAGTATTGCAAGAAGTCTGGGCGCTAATTTGCGTGGGCAACATGAAACAGGAGGTTCTTCTGTAGTTACTCAAGTCAAATCATTTATCTATGCGGTATTTTCTCTCTGATATTCTGTCTGTTATAAATAGGCGATGAGACATGTTGTGGCAGTCGGTGGTGCCTACTATCGACTGCCGTACACATTTGAGTATGTGCATGTACTTGTACACTTTTTCGCGTCTGCTCCATACTTGCAGTGGTACCAGCAAACTGTGGGACCAGAATCTGACGCGAAATTTGAAGTGGGCCAACACTTTCATCACTACGATCTCTACAGTGCATCGTAATACCATGTGAAACAAAGCTGGCATCTATGAGCATAAGATATCCACCTTGGCATCCAGAGCATGGTATTCAGCACACAAGACTGTAGGAGTGATGGATGTAACAATGGCAGGGACATTGACTGTAGTGACCTGAGAGTATGGTGTGATGGCATCTTGAATGCGGTCAGCAAGTTCTGCGACCACGTCCAGTGACATGACTGTCTGCATTACGCTGCAGTGGAGTCGCACAGTGCTCTAAGGCACCTTGCTGCTGAGTGGACAGTTGCTGGCCCTCGAAGATTCGAGTGAGTGTGTTGTCCTCAGCATAAGTTAGTTTGAGTAGTTTGTAAGCCTAGGGACAGATAACCACAGCAGTTAAGTTCCTTATGTTTAAAAGTAAAACCTTTGAACACTTTGACTGTGTTGCAATGATGGCTTTTATCTGGGGCGGCAGATGGTTGCTCCAAACCGTGCACAGGAGTTTGTGAGGAACAGTGGAACTGGAAAACTGCTTTACAGAAGTGGATTTCCAGAATTGATTTTGGAGTGTTTACATGACCAACCAAAAACGGATTTGGGAAATCCTTTTATGCAATCCAGTTTTGTGATCCCTTGTAAACGGGGTGAGTGACAATGCTTTTAATCAGCGGTCGTGTGCTGCTTCACATGTCACATCAGCTGCGCTGCGACCACAACAGCTGTTTCATCACATATACACGGCTGATACATTCTGTCACTCACATCCTGACTCGCTCGTTCAACCGCCTATTTTCTCGGTACAATCAAGTGCCTCTGTTGCACTGGACTTCCACACTGTCACGACGCACAATCAGTCATTTTTTTTTTTTGTTCCACCGGAAACCAGAACCGTGCAGTCTCCACACACTACCACATCAGATATACAGTGAGTCCACTATCTCTGAGACACAGTTCCAGACACTGTAACAACCGCTTCCTCTGCCACCTGGTCGGCTACCTAAACTGCCTATTTTCTTTCACTGAGCCAATCACTTGGTTTGCACTGGTGGAACAAATCTTTGATCCCTACTCATTGGATGATGAACACGTTGACCCTGATCTGTGACTTAGTGTCCTCACTGCCAACTGCTGATCGCTACCTCATTGCCAAGTGCAACTATACTCAATTGTGTCTCCCATACTTCAGATGCAACAACCAGATATGAGCATCACTTGAGGAATCCTAACAGTTTTTCTATATCTTGGTTGTCTATTTTGACCTCTGATATTATGTCAGAGACTATGCACACAGTCAACCTGGGGCTCATGCAGAGGAAAAGGGGGGAGGGGGGGGAGGAGGAAGAGGGCACTGCAGATGCTTGCTCCTATTCTCCCTAAAAATTCAGAAATATGCTGATGCAGGAATAATAATGAAATCCTCATTCCAATCTTAGTCCACAAGCCATAGCAACAGTGTCATTTGAAGATAATCATTACAAGGATAGCTCACTGTGTAGTTTAAATTGTTCCCTTTTCCTCAATTCCTAATCCCACAGTGCAAAACTCATCTACAAGAATCAAAAATGTTCATGACACTTGTAACTGTTGACACATGTCTGGTGTAAAACTGTTCAGAATTTACTTACTCGCATAAAAACTAGCTATCCTTAATAATGCCTAATTAGACTCTACTATTAACTCTATGGAAGCTCATTTTGCTGACAAAACACCATGTCATTGGCTTTAACTCAGTGATAACCTGCAAATGATGAGACTATTGAATGACTGATGATAATTGTGGAAAACGTAAACATTGTAAATGTATTGTGTTCAAGAGTAAAGTAATTTGCAAATCAAATGAAGAGCTTGGATTTTTGATGCCATACAAAAGTAACATTCCTGTTCCAGATTTGAGGACATCACTACAACAACAGAAACTCTATTCCACATTGTCCCTATGCGGGACTTTCGTCTGATGAGGCACATTGGTCGACTTGTCCAAGAAATAAAAGGGTAAGTGTACAGATTCACTAGCTGGTGGTAGAGCATCAGAGTCTTGAAACAACCAATGTTTTGAGTATGAAAAGATCAGTACAAAATGAACTGGACATTTAGTCACTAAGAAGCAATCTTCTGCTTGATTCTCAATGGTTGATACCCGTGCATATCAAAAGGAATCCATTTGAAAGTCTTGAATCAGACCATTAAGCCATAAAAGATCATGCAATTCCTATTATTGGTCCATTTAATGTTCAGTTCATTTACCCCTAACTTGTGTACCAACAATGGACCACACACCAATTTTTTGCATCCTGCATAGTTGCTCCATCTCGTCTCCTTGCCAACTTCTATTTCCGTTATCAAAGTTTCTATTACCATTTCCATTACAGCCATTATCTCTGTTGTGCTACTGGATGAGGCCCCTTGCCTTGGCTACAGCTCGATTATAGCATTCATTCAGCATTTGTTGTGAATTAACACTGCCAAACTGTGGCCGAGAGCACGGCAGACCACCCTGTAGCCCATCATGGAGCTGAGCATAACGTGCTTGATTCAATGACTGGTTATCTGTTAATGCGAACTTGCATAAAAGACTTTGCTCATCCCAAGAGCGTTTCTGAACTGATTGCGTATACCCAGCAACAAATTCTCAGAGCATTCAACATAAATCATGGAATACGATATATTATCTGGAAGAAGAAGAAAGGAATACCTTTAGTTCAAGAGCGTTTATTTTATTTTATTTTATTTATTTATTTTTGTCTTTTGTGAGTGCTCTTCCCTCAATAATTAGCCACATTCTTGAGAAACATCATGTTAAAGTGATCTTCAGGCTTCCTATACAGATTTTGTCCTTATTCATTTAGCCTACTGGTCCTGTGAATCTAGGATTTACATTACACTATTTATACACTGTATCTTACAATTTTAGCTGGCACTGGAATTTTCTTTGTCTAGGTACTGATCTACTGAATAGAAACAGTGCTTCACCAAATAATCCTTCGTGACGGATTTGAATTTGTTTGTGCTCACTATTGTCTTTGTGGCTTTGGATAAAGCATTATATATAGTTTAATTCTGGGATGTAGTATATCCTTCTGAAATAGTGCCACATTTGTCTGTTTTTACATGTACATCAGTTTTTTCTGTCTTGTGTGCTAACTGTGTACCATATTGATACATTATGGATGATGCATGAATTACTACTATTTAATGTTTCTTTTATAATAATTACATTTTCTGGTAAGTATATGATTGGAAGTGGAAGTATTTTGTTTTTATGAAACAGTGGCTTACAAGATGCTCTTTGATCTACCCCTTTCATTATTCTAAATTATATTAATAATCTTTTTATGTACCCTATTTTAAAAGTTTTTACAGTTGCTCCACTGTTTCTGAAAAGTACTATACCATATTTCATTTGCGAGAGGGCATTGACAAACTATTTGGATTTGAGGTTATCATACAATATGCAGTTCTTTAATGTCTATATGATATATTGTGTTTTGCTTAGGCCTAGTTTTTTGTTGATATTTTCTACATGTGTATCCCATTTTATGTTTTGCTGGTTCTGGGTGGTAAATATATCCACTGCAACAGGTTCTTTTTATTTTATTATTTTTTTTTTTTCTCCAAATTTATGATCAGCCGACTATGTGGCTGTCAAAGATTTCTTTTGCACTTCTTGCAAAGTGGTAAAGTTTTCCATTTACATGCAGTAAAAACAGAACTTTGACCCAATAATTAACCACCCACATTTTACCTCCAGTAAAATAGAATGCTAGGTTCTGACTGTGCCATTTGATTCATATGTTATCTTTATGAGCTGTTTTCTGTTATGAAGGTATGATTTAATACAGTCATGTGCTGTTCCTCTGATACCCCAATTCTGGATCTTACTAAGTACTGTATCATGATTGGTGGTATCAAATGCTTTTGACATATCTAGGAATATGCTTGTGGTATGTTCCAGCCTATCTAGGACCTGTAGAATACCATAAAGAAAAAAGCAAACCACGGTTTTGGTTAAGTGATATTTTTTTTCTAAAACCATGTTGGGATTGGTTAGTATATTACACTTACTTAAGAAACTGGACAGTCTTTTATAAAATAGTTATTCTAGATTTTTCGAAAATACAGAAAATAGAGAAACGGGCCTATTGTTTGACACCTCCTCCTGACTGCCTCTTTTGTGAAGTGGTTTTACTTTAGCAATTTATAAGCATCTTGGAAGGCTGCCAGTTGAGAGAACAAGATAAGGAGATAAGTCAGTGTTTTAGGGAATAAGTCTAGACATTTTATTACAATATGGTATGTTGTCTGTTCCCAATAAGTGTTTTGATTTTAAAAGTTTGATTTCCTGCTGTACTTCCTGTATATTAGTTGTTATGAAAAAAAAATTCATTTATCTGCATGTTTAATTTTTTATGCTAGTCATGATGTAGAATTATGGGTGACATTTTTTTCATACATTCTTAATATTAGTTTTGTTGTTTCCTGTTTCTTTCTTTACAGAGTTCCAAACAGGTCTAATTTTATTGGATGCATTTCTTATGTATGTCATTTTCTAGCTTTAAGGCACTTTTTTATTACTGTTGTGAGAACTATTTTACAGTTTTTAAAATACCTATCAAATTCACATGTTGCCACACATTTTTGTATTGGGAAGGATGGTGGTTCAAATTTACCTCCGGCCATCCAGATTTAGGTTTTCCGTGATCTCCCTAAATCATTCCAGGCAAATGCTGGGATGGTTCCTTTCAAAGGGCACAGCCGATTTCCTCCCACATCCTTTCCCGAAAATCTGAGCATAAGCTCCGTCTATAATGACCACGCGATCAATGGGAGGTTAAACCCTAAGCTTTCTTCCTTCCTCCACATTTTCATAATTTTGTATAGGAATCTTTTGTTTGCACATCACTTTCTAATACCCATAGTGATCCACTTATTTGAGAAAGTACTTTTTTAACCTCCTAGTTTTAACTGGAAATGCTATATCAAGATGATATTTAAGTCTGTCAATAAATATATCAAATTTCTCAGATATGTTTCCAGCATTTGTATCATAATTTTAGTCCCATGATTCACTTTTTAAGCAGTTTCTAAATATACCAATATTCTGGTTATTGTTAAGTTCTGTTTTATGTGCGCTTGTCAGTTTGTTACCTTTATCACTTCTGTGTAGTTGAAGTCGTTGAGTTGCATTAACTCCACTAGAAATTATGACAATGCACATTTATTATATTCAAATATGTACATGAACTGTAAGACTAGAAGACATTACACACAATGAACCAACAAATTTGGCCAAAAAGCAAAGAGTCCCACAGTCAGAGAGAGTCATGCTCGTTACAGTATCAATACTGACATCTTTGCTGTTGCAAGAGGCCCCCCTACAGGGAGAGTGTAGTTCCAGAGTGTATCTTAGCCATTGGGTGTACTGTCATGTTGGTAATCGAGGATGTAGTAAGGCCACCACACCGGAGGGCGTACTTGTCACCTCATGCATGTGGTAGAGTAGAGTACTGGATGGAGTCGGTTGCTGGCACGCCAGTTGCTAGACCAGGGGTGTAGGGGAGGGTGTCTTCACATGAGTCATCACACCAAACTTCACACACAACACTCTTATACATAGAGGAACACTCACTGAAACCTTGAAACTCAAGTGCGCAGGATGGTCAACTGGACTTCGTGACAGTGAGGGACCGTTGGGTATGGGAGGTTATAGTACACTTGAGGGTGGTGAGTGAGAGTCCAGTGGTGTTGAGGTAGCATCACCGGCCTTCAAATTTACATCTACATCCATACTCCGCAAGCCACTTGATGGTGTGTGGCAGAGGGTACCTTGAGTACCACTATCAGCCTCGTATTGTTTGTGGAAAGAAAGATTGTCGGTATGCCTCTGTGTGGGCTCTAATCTCTCTGATTTTTATCCTCATGATCTCTTCATGAGATATACTTAGGAGGTAGCAATATACGCTTGACTCCTCAGTAAAGGTATGTTCTCAAAACTTCAAAAAAAGTCCATACCGAGCTCCAGGGTATCTCTCTTGCAGAGCTTCCACTGGAGTTTATCAATTATCTCCGTAACACCTTCACCTTCACAATTACTAAATGATCCTGTAACGAAGTGCGCTGCTCTCCGTTGGATCTTCTCTGCCTCCTCTATCAACCCCATCTGTTACAGATCCCACACCAGTGAGCAGTATTCAAGCAGTGGGCAAACAAATGTACTGTAACCTACTTCCTTCATCTTCGAACTGCATTTCCTTAGGATTCTTCCAATGAATCTGTCTGGCATCTGCATTACCGACAATTCATTTTATATGGTCATTCCATTTTAAATTACTCCTAGTGCCTACTCCCAGATACTTTATGGAATTAACTGATACCAGTTGGTGACTTGCTATTTTGTAGCTAAATGATAAAGGATCTTTCTTTCTACATATTCATAGCACATTACACTTGTCTAAATTGAGATTCAATTGCCATTCCCTGAACCATGTGTCAATTCGTTGCAGATCCTCCTGCATTTCAATACAATTTTCTGTCTGCTGAAACCAATAAAAAATGGCCTGTTTTATTTGATCCATGATCAAACATAGCACAGCTTAAATGGTGCCTGCCTTATTGTTCCTCATTGCTATTTATAGGAAACAGAAGAGGAAAACTGTAGTCAGAAGCCATCATCATTATTGTGAACATAAAATATCCAATGCATGTGATTATGCATTCCACACAATAACCCAGCCCCCTGTTTTTACTTTCTCTATCACATAGAACAATTTCACTCTGTGTGCAACTTTCAATGGTTTACTATATTGATTAAGCACCTTCTTACCTTTTAATTTTTTTGAAAACTGGCACAGTTCCTGTTTCTTTGCTAGCATAAAGTTCATAAGTTTAAATGTAATGTTTGTAAATCTATGGGACTCAACTGCTTGGTTATTAGTCATAAGTTTAATGCAACATAACTGCCTTTGCTTTGCAGGGAAACATATCCACCAGATGTTGATGATGTTAACCACAGTAAGGAGCTTCTAAGGAATGTCCCTGAAGCAGACAGGCTTTTCATGATACTACGAGAGCTAACAGGGTGAATAAGAAGTCAACAATATAGCTGCATCTGCAAAATACGTTCCATTTCTCGTTCATATAATCTATTCTTGGTAATTCACACATTATGTACTATGCAAATACTAATGTATGTATAAATATGCTCTTTAGTATCTACTTTCTATGTACATCCATTGGAACCTGGACTGTAAGACTTAAAGAATATTTACAGTTTTGACATGTAACATCCATACTCTAACTTTCACTCAGTGGCTAAGATCCTGACTTCATGTTTTTGTATTTCTTTTGTAGAATGTGACCTGCCTTCTTTTTGAGGCTGCGACTTCTTTCCACATGCAGATGTTTCTGGTTAAAGGGAGGAGCAACATATACTCTACTGTAGCTGATATTTAACATAATCACTTCTTCAATGATTGTCATATTTTTTACCTAGAAGACTGTACAGACCAAAATTGTTTAAAAATTTATTTATTTACTGGTATGTGTGTATGTATTTATTTTTCTGCTCAACATATTTTCACTCTTGGCTAGTGTGGCTGCTTCATGACAGTCAAGACACTGCTACACCATGACATCAGAACATAAAAGCGTCACCCATAGCAAATGAAGACTTTTACACCATAATGCTCTGCCAATATTTTGAGCAGCCCTCCTCTCCGTTTAGTTCAGCAAAAATAATAACAGGAACAATCGTGCATTTTGTGTGCTTCGAACTCACAAATAAATTCTTATAACATGAAATTATAAACAAAATAATCATCTGTGCATTAACTAATTTTATCTAAATTTGATATATGAAAACTCATCAGTATTATTTACTCTGCAGCTCTTAGTTATTCATGTTTACAAAACATCATTATAAAAATGATCATTTCTTTCAGTCCATGATATTAAATCTAATGAACAATTTTATGTGTAGTAAATAATAAATTCGTATTGTCCGCTACGTCAGTTGGCGCTGTCAGAGATCAGGTGATCTTGCCAGCGCCACCTGCCGCGGTGCTGCGGCAGTGCGTGGCAGCGCGCCGGCTGTCAGAGTTTGTTTTGCTTTCATATGGTGCGCCTTAATTACATTATACAAAGTGTCTTTTGTTATCAGTGATGTATGTCATGTGTGTGTACTTTACCGTGTATATGTTCAATTATGAAATACAAGATTATTTAAGAATATTCTACATGTGTCATAAAATTGGTGACGAGAAGGGGATATATCAAAACAACGTGTTCAATCATGCCAGCCACCGTTGAAGAACTTCTACAAGCATTTCTGCGAGAGCAAAAAGTACTCACCGATCATGTCCTGCAACTTCCACAGCTTTTCGCAAACACCATCAAGGTGATCTTCAACACAACACAGTTCGATAGGAGGCAACAGCTTTCAATTCAGAGTTTCCAGCCATATGATGATGCCGCCGAAGACTGGGCCGACTACGAGAAACGACTACGTCAACACTTCACAGCATTCGGCGTTGTTGACACCAACCTTTGTAAGTCTCTTTTTCTCTCTTGGCTTTTGCCCCGTCTTTATCAGTTGTTTCACAACTGGCCCCACTGCAAGAACTGGCATCGTTGTCATTCGACGAAATGTGTACACTTCTAAATTCTTTTTATAAGAAACAAATGCACGTCGTTGCCTCTAGGGTAGCCTTCTACCAGTGCAAAAAACTTTCAAATTAGTCATACCGTGCTTGGGCCACACAGCTGCAAGGGCTCAGAAGAAAGTGTAATTTTGTGACGAAAATCCATCAGGAATCGTACGATATAATGGTACATGACGCTATTCCCCGCTCGGCCCCTGACAAAGAGGTTCGACAAAAAGCACTTCAATTAAATGACCCTACCCTGGCAGAGGTGTTGTCAATCGCAGAATCATTTGAAATTACTTGTGCCACGGGCGCTCAGCTGGATTCGTGGGGTGAAGTAGGAGAGGTTGCGTTAGATAGGGCCGTTGCTGCCGCCGCTCACAGCGAAGCTAGTGACGACGTTGCTGCTATATACCGCCCCTCTCAGCAGAAACAAAACAAAAGCAAGATGGTTTTTCAGAAACCGACACAAAATGCTCTGCCCTCTGGTCCGAAATGTTTCATGCAGCACTCGCGTGACGACTGCCCTCAAAGATGGGCACAATGCCACAAGTGCAAAAAACGTGGTCACATCTCATCCGTATGTCGTTCAAAACAAGTTCAAGCAATCAATGATATGGAATCTGATGCTGTTTCAGTCATGTTTGTCAACTCCACTTATTCCTCAAACAATAAACGTTTTGTCTCTGTTACTGTCCTAGGAAAGGATATTCAAATTCAAGTTGACACCGACTCCGTCGCGACTATTATTACTTCTCACACTTATGTTAAGCTGGGGGCGCCCCCCTTATCACCTGTTTCGCGCAACTTGTGCACTTATACCCTTCAACAACTGGCTCTCTTCGTTGTAGACAAAGCAGCTACGACAGACTTGTTTGGCTACGATGCATTTTGCGCTTTTGGATTTTCTGTAGATGACACTATAAACATGGTCTCGGACATTGTTCCGTTTGACAAAATAGAGGTCTTATATGCCGAATTCTCTGATCTTTTCTCCACAGGCTTAGGTCGTGCTGTTACTTTCACAGCCCGCATATCTCTTAAAGATGGTTCTCGCCCGTGATTTTTTCGCGCGCTCCCTCTTCCAGTTGCATTTCGCGATTCTGTTAAACAAGAACTCGATCGCCTTACAACTGTGGGTGTTGTTCTTCCTATCACTTCGAGTGAATGGTCTTCTCCTTTGGTAGTGGTTCTCAAGCCAAACGGATCCCTTCACATTTGCGGCGACTTTAAAAACGCCGTAAATTCACAAAGTATCATTGACACGTATCCCATGCCAAAGCCAGAGGAACTATTTGCCAAATTAGCGGGCGGACAATATTTTTCAAAAATTGATTTGTCTGAAGCATACCATCAATTGCCTCTTGATGAGCGATCTCGTCAATTTCTTGTACTCAACACCCCTTTGGTCTCTATCAATACCAAAGGTTGTCGTTTGGCGTTTCCAGCGTGCCAGCTATTTTTCAAAGATTTTTGGAACAACTTCTTGCACCGGTACCGGGATGCATTAACTATCAGGATGATATTGTGGTCACAAGGGCATCCACAGATGAACATCTCAGGAACCTTCGACAAGTGTTTACTGTTTTGCAACAAGCAGGGTTAAAATGTAACTTTCACAAGTCCAAATTTTTTCAACCCTCTATTGCGTACTTGGGCTTTCGTCTCTCACGTGAGGGTATCAGCCCTTTAAAGGATCACATTGCTGCAACTGAGTCTCTTCTTCGACCTACATCCGTGAAGGACTTACAAGCCTTCCTAGGTAAAATAGCCTATTATCAAAAGTTCATACCATCTGTAGCGGAAATATCACATCCTTTAAATTGTCTTTTGGAAAAGAATGTGCATTTTGTTTGGTCTGACGTATGCGAAAAGGCTTTTCAAACAATCAAATCTCATTTGCAAAAATCACCTTGCTTAGCAACGTTCAGTCCAGGGCTGCCTTTAATACTTGCAGCTGACGCGTCACAACATGGCATTGGGGCTGTACTCTCTCATAAATTTCCGGACGGCACAGAGCGACCAATTGCTTATGTATCCAAGACTCTCAATGCTTCACAAGCAAAGTACTCCCAGATTGAAAAGGAAGCTTTATCCATCGTTTATGCTTTAAAAAAATTCAGCGTCTTTCTATATGGCACTAGGTTCCACCTTATCACAGACCACAAGCCATTGGTCTCACTTTTTCATCCGTTGGTACCTCTTCCTGACAAAGCAGCACACAGATTGCAACGTTGGGCTTTATTCCTGTCTAGATTCAATTACGAGATTAATTTTCGGCCCACGTCACAGCATGCGAATCCGGATGCTCTCTCCCGTCTTCCTATGGGTCCTGATCCTGTTTTTGATGCTGATGAATTGCTCTGTTTCCACGTGGATGAAGCTGCTCAGGCGGCAGTGCACGGATTTCCGATCGTCGGACATCGCATCGCGGAAGCCACAGCTGCTGATCCTGTCCTCCGCCAGGTTGTCCACCACATCGAGCATGGATGGCCACAAAGACCGTCGGGAAAAGCATCGGATCTGCTCCGAAACTACTATCATCTTCGTCTGCGTCTGTCCACACTTCGTGGGGTGGTCCTGCTGGCCACCGATGACGTCACACCAAGAGTCGTTGTTCCTTTGGCTCTTCGCACTGATGTCCTGAATCTGCTACATCAAGGCCACTGGGGTACTTCCAGAACAAAAAATCTGGCCCGCCGTCATGTGTACTGGCCGGACATAGATGCTGACATTGCGCGCATGGTGGCTGCCTGCAGCCCGTGTGCCACAAATGCACCGGCACCCAAATCTTCGCTTTCGCCATGGCCCACACCTGAACAACCATGGGAAAGAATTCATATAGATTTTGCTGGCCCTTTCCTTCATTCCTATTGGCTCCTGGTCATAGAAGCATACTCAAATTTTCCATTTGTCTTTAAATGTTTGACGCCTACTATGGCCTCCACCCTTTCGGCCCTCGACAAAATCTTTGCGCTTGAAGGCCTTCCAAAAATCATTGTGTCCGATAACGGTACACAGTTTACCTCTTCTGATTTTGCACAATTCTGCAGACACAGAGGCATCTCCCATGTCACTGCACCGCCTTTTCATCCCCAATCAAATGGGGAGGTGGAAAGGCTGGTGCGAACATTTAAAACACAAATGAAAAAACATCTAGCATCATCCTCCACGGAGGAATCACTCCTCAGCTTTTTAGCATCATACAGATTCACACCAATGGAAAAACAGAGCCCTGCGGAAAAGCTGCATGGCAGACAACCCTGGAAATTACTGCATCTCCTATTACCCTCAAAGGAACAGTCCACCAACACAAATCAGGGACAATATAGAAAGGGCGCCTCTGTTTGGGCACGGGGTTATGGACGCAATCCAAAGTGGATAAAAGGATGTATCACTGCTCAAAGAGGGAACCGTATGTACGAGGTTAGCACAGCCAGAGGTGACGTCGCAAGACATGTGGACCAACTCCATCCTAGGATGACTACGATACCCTCGGATAACGACGACGAAAAAAATGGAGATTGACTATGAAGTGAACTTGCCCGAAAGTGTCAAAAAAGATGATACACAGTGTAATACGGACCTAACTTTACCGTTCTTGAGTGAAGTGTGCAATAAAAATAGTGACAGTGGACCTGTGTCTCCTATAATAACAAAAAAGAACGTGATACCTGTAGGGAAAACACCGGACTCGCCCATAATGACAAGAAAGTACAAACCTGGACATTACAAACCTTACGGACGTGCACCTACCCGAACATTTCAACCCGAAGATGACATGATGGACATTGGGCATGTGAAAATGTTTACCAAAAAAGGGGACGTATGTAGTAAATAATAAATTCCTATTGTCCGCTACGTGACTTGGTGCTGTTAGAGATCAGGTGATCTCGCCAGCGCCACCTGCTGCGGCAGTGCGCGGCAACGCACTGGCTGTCAGAGTTTGTTTTGCTTTCATATGGTGCTCCTCAGCGCTTTAATTACATTATATGAAGTGTTTTTTGTTATCAGTGACATATGTCACGTGTGTGTACTTTACCGTGTATATGTTCAATTATGAAATACAAGATTCTTCAAGCATATTCTACATGTGTCATAAAATTATGTTTAACCCTTTCCATCGGAACCCAAAGAATGCTTCCAACCAACATAAAATGAGCATGCAGGCTTCCACTCTACACCCACGTGAAACATTGTATGGCAGTTGCAAGTCTATCAGATGACCAAGGCTGGAGCAAATATTAAGTCTGAAGTTGCATGAACATGTGGAAAGGGTTAATCGAAACCAGTCTTATTGTCCATTAAAGCTTTTCACTGTGTAGAAAAACCTTTTAAGAAAATTAATAATTCTTTCTAGGATTAAAGCTTTTTCCTTTTATGCACAACAAAAGTCTACACAAATTGCACTGTTTTGTATTATTTGTACTTATGTACTTGATAGTGTAAATTATCACATAATGACAACTATATACAAAACTATTAATATCATGTGAATAAGCATAATTATCTTCTGTACTGACAGAAATAGAGATATCCATTTCTACAGAGGTGTTATTTTATTATCAAGTAATCTTTATAGTTTCCTCTATTATTTCACTGACTCTTGCTTTCACTTAATCTAGTATACACCTTTCATTTCCTTACTGCTACATGTTATAGGAGAAGAGTGTTTCCTTTCAAACAATTATATATGCATATACATTCCTGTGCTAATTTAAGAGTTCCTTTTAAGTATTTATTCCACACTTATTTTATTTTTATTTGAAGAGTTGCATGTTGGGTGTTTTTACTATCTGATCTCTATAATCTCAAATTTACAGTACATATTTCAATCAACATGTTCAGAATGCCCTAATCAAAAATCATCAGGTGGCATTAAGTCTATTCAATCATACAGTTGTTCTGCATAATCCTTTCACACCGTGCCAGATTTTTACTATACAGAATCACGCCTCTGTATTAACTGTAGACACATTCCTTCTATGGCCAGACACTATAATTTTAATTTTTATTTTAGTACTTTGTTCATCACAGTAACTGCATTACAATTTGTTGTTAAAAATCAGCAACTAGTTCCAGTGGTGAAATAAATTTTATTTTATTACAAACAGTAAAAAGAGTAGCATTGGCCTTTAAAATCTTTTGCCAATGCTGCTCTTTTTACTGTTTGTAATAATTATTCTGTGGTCATTTATTTTGATTGATTTCCATCCACTAAAACATGGTTAAAGAATACTTTTACCAGTAAACCCAGATGATAATCTTATTTCTCTTTCTTGATGAAGTTTCAAGCAAAAAGTCTCTTATAAGTATTTCATTTTGACATTAGTGTGCATGATATGCATTGCAATGCTCTTATTAAAATGCAATGTCACATAAAGAACTGGGAGCTATTAAAAACAAATGAATCATTCTTTGCCCTCTGCTTCTTTACAAGTATAATTCACTGATACTTTGCCCAGGAAAAACTGAAATGGCATGAGATTACCATTTTTACAGCCCACAGAATCCTATCAGATGCCATTCAGGAGGGCAATGACAGTGTTGTTGCAGTTTACGTCTCTAGGTTCAGCTCCATCATTGCCCTTTAGCACTTGGATTAGCTAGCACAATTAGAGGCAGAAGACACCAAGCTTCAAAAGTTGGTGCACGATCCTAGTTCATTACTGACCATCTCCCACCACCATCCTTGATCCTCTCTCCTGATAACTTGTCACTTGCCACTCAGTCTCAGTCATTTCATTCCATCCTCTCTCCACAGGACTGCTTTCTCTGCTAATCACAACCTAACACATATTATTAGGGCTATTACATAACTAATTCATGATTGGTACCTGTGGCCCAAAGCAAAATAAGTGACTGCTGCACTTTTACTCATGCATGTATTGCGTCAGTGAAGCAAGGTCACATGCCACACCTAGCCTCCTAGCTACATTTCACATTCCTAAGGAATGTCTCATATATGCACATTGATACTGTGGGAACCTTCACCTGCCCTAGGGGTACATCTGTTAAGGTGGGTCCACACCAGTTGTACCTATCCACACAATGCAGCACAACGCAGATCAGCACAAAACGATGCGCAGCAGCACAGGACGGAGCGCGGTGTTGCTGGGTGCACAGCAAGGTTCCAGTTTGCATGCATGCCTGCCTCATACTACAAAGTAGAAAGATATATGGCAGAAACAATCTTTTAAGTGATTTACTTATAGGCAGTTATGGGAAGTTTGAAACTTTTTGAAACTTCCTGACAGATAAAAAATTGTGTGCTGGAACCGGGACTCGAACCTGGGACTTTTGCATTTTGCTGGCAAGTGCTCTACCACTGAGCTATCCAGACACGACTAACAGTCTGTCCTCACAACTTTACTTCCACCAGTCCCTCGTCTCCTACTTTCCAAACTTCACAGAAGTTCTACTGCGAACCTTGGTAGACAACCCACAACCCCTCCTGGAAGAAAGGATATGGTGGAGACATGGCTTAGCACAGTCTGAGGGATGCTTCTAGAATGAAACTTTCACTCTCCAACTGAGATGCAATGTTCTCTGGAGAACTTCTGTGAAGTTTGGAAAGTAGAAGGTGAGGTACTGGTGGCAGTAAAGTTAGAGGATGGACCGTGAGTCTTGTCAGGATAGCTCAGTGGTAGAGCACTTGCCTGTGAATTGCAAAGGTCCCAGGTTTGAGTCCCGGTTCTGGAACACAATTTTAATCTGCCAGGAAGTTTAAAATCAATGCACATTCCACTGCAGAGTTAAAGTTTCATTCTTGAAACTTTTTGTCACATGTCGTCAGAAGACTTTGAACATGTGGTCAAATTAATTGAACCTGTAATAAAGAAGAAAGATACTAATTATAGAAGTCCAATAAGTTGTACAGAGAGACTGGCAATAACATTGTTTTCTGGCTACTGCAGATTCATTTAAAAGTCTGATGCTCTTCAAGATATCCAAGTAAAGCATCTCAGTGATTGTTCCTGAAGTGTGCAGGGCTCTTAATGAGGCACTGAAAAAATATATACAGGTAAGTAATTTACATTATTTGCTTCAACTTTTATTTTTACAGTACTGCTTAAAAGCAGGTAAAATCACCACCAAATTCTGCCAATTCCTGCAGAGAGACATTATCTTTGAGAAAAGAAGATTGTCTTTTCTGATGAGGTGACTGGGCCATCTGTAGTGGCGAAAACACAGTTGAAGGGGTTGGAGGTGTTTGTCGAACCGATGATTCAGAATTGCATTGAACATGACTGTACCCAAGAGTGCGATCAGACGAAGCCAGTGCACCATTTGCATCACTGCCACAGGCATAATGCTGTTAAGTGTACAGTTCTATTCCAGCTTCAAAAATCAGGCTATTTATCTTGTGCATTATGATGCATCTTTGTTGGTTAGGTAATTTTCAAAGCTTAGAGACAAAGTGTTCTCCAAATGTTTTACTAAAAATGGCCACTTGACTCATTTCAGGTAGAATGAGCAGAGTAGTGCTTAAAATTTTCTTCCAACTAAATCATTGATTGCAGGTATCCATGTAAATCAACCCACGTGTGAACAAGGAGTAAATGAAACGTCAAATGAAAACTTTTTGGTTTAGGCTTTACCGCGACTTTTGTTTCAAAATGATTGAAACACAAGGTGTTACTGATACCAGTCACTCTGTTTCAAATGTTCAAAATGTTTGTAAATCTATCAGACCAAACTGCGTATTCATCAGTCCATAGCTTACAAACTACTTAAACTAAGGTAAACTAATCTAAGGACAACACACACACCCATGGCCCAGGGAGGACTCGAACTCCCGACGGCGAGCAACCACGCGCTTTGCAGCGAGGTGCCTTACACCGCTCGGCTACTCCACCGTGGCTTACTTTGTTTATTGTTCCCAAAACACATTTCAAGGGTTTAAACCCACATCACCAGGTGGAATAACATTATGCTGTGAACATGTAGATTAGGTTGACCTGTTTCACTGTCTACAACAGAAAATACAAAAACACTACATCAGAATATGACTTGGTACAATTGTTCAATGAAGTGAAATGTAAACAATTGAAGTATCATACCTCCAGTAATCTCAGGTCCCTTGTACTGATATAACCTCACTTATGGGGCCTGTGACCAATGGAGTTATAATATTTTAATTGTTTACATTTAACTTTATCGAACAATTGCACCAAGTCACATTCTGATGTAGTGTTTTTGTATTTACTCTTGTATGTACACAGCAGAATGTTATTCTACCTAATGATGAGGGTTTAAACCCTTGAAATGTGTTGTGGGTACAATAAAACAAACTGACTGGTAACAGTAATAACTTGTGTTTTAATGAAAGTAAATGAAACCCAGGAAACTTCAAAAGTCATTGAAGTACAGGAAGAAGCAAATAAAAATTTAAGGATTGCCACCGATTTGCTGCCAAAAATAACAATTAGTACAGCCTCTTGGTTTTCCAATTTCTGAAACAGTGCATATGGAGTAAGTGAAATGATTACATTCATGGATTAACAGCTCTAGTGGTACTGGCGTACCGCGAGTCGTTGGTGGCTGAAACGTCTGTATTCGTGCATGCTGAATCCACTGTAGGCTGCCTTCATTTGATCATAGATATGGCGAACACTGTCTGGGGATATTTTATTGCATGCCTGCTCAAACTGCTATTGTAGTTGTCAGAGAGTTGTGGGTCCACGAGTCACGTGACATCCCACACCTGCCCCATTGGAGACACATCCGGAGATTATGCTGGCCAGGGAAGTTGCTGCAAGTCTTGCAGAGCACATGGCCTGGTATTATCTTGTTAGCACCAACAGATCACTGTCCGGTTGCAAGAATGAAAATAAACGGTCTTACAACAACATTCTGCACTTACCGCCACCGGTCGGCGTTCCCTCCACCAACACCAGAGGTGGGCGAAAGCTGCAGTTGAGCACACTCCACACCACAGGGGCTGGCATGGGCCGGCGTGTAGTGGACCAACTCACAGCGCTCGCCTGGTGTGCGGCGTACGCACAACTGGATGCTAAATCCTGAGCTTCCTGGGGTTGCAGATGGTAGTCACCGCGAGTACGCAATATGGCCACCAGATGTCAGGCACAAGGAATTCATGACGGGAAAATAACTGCAGCGTACATTAGTTATTGTCAGACTTGTTACACACTCTGTATACAGTAATGGAAATAAGTATTCATACACTAGAGCATGGAAAAATAAACTGCCTTTATTGACAATACGAAAACACAAACACAAATTGGATATGCACTAAACGCATTGGCCAGTCGCATGTCACATGTTTAATACTTCGTATGCATACCCTTCCAATGTATTAGTTCTTGCAACTTCTGTGGCATGGAATGGACCAATTTTCTTGTAGTTTCCAACGTGATACCTTCCCATTGTCGAAGGAGAGCCTCTTTCAAAGAGGCCTTACTACGGATGTCGTGATTTCTCACTCATGTTTGCGCTGGTATCTGAAGAGTGTGTGGATTGTTGTAGAGCAACCACAGCCAGACAATTTGCACTGTATGTTTGGGATCATTGTCCTGTTGTCGGGCCCATCAGTCTTGGGGTAAAGTGCTCGACTGGAAACTGTAGGGTCGCGGTTTGAAACCCGGTCAGACCTTGGATTTTTTCAGTTTGCACTTTAACCCATCCTTCACCTCTCAACGATATGAGGAGTCATCAGACACGACACGTGGTTTGGATTCCACATTAAGCTGTAGGTCCCCTTCCCCTGGTAGGATACCTGGGGTAGGCTAGGGACACGCAAGTTGCCGAAGTGGTGTCCAATTGAAAGACTTGCACCAGACCAATGAGCCACACAAAATTATTATTATTATTGTCATGTTGAAAGTAATTTCTAGGAAGACCCAAGATGTCAACACTCCGTTGTAAGTTCTGTTTGAGAATGTCCATATACGCAAACCTGTCCATGGTACCTTCCACAAACACTAATTTTCCGGCACCGGAGGCTGACATACAGCCCCATACCATCACTCCACCAACTCCATGCTTCACCGTGGGTTGAATGTTGTTTAGGTCGAGGTCTGTATTTGGTCTTCTCCAGACCAAGATCCTACCATCATTGCTGTCATCACTAAACAATACGGTATCCCAGAAGTCTGTTGTCTTGGATACATGCTGTTTCGCGAATTCCATCTGCCACTTCCTATTCTTTTTGCTGATGTAGGGCTTTGGTCTTGGGACCCTGGCTCTGTAGCCTGAACAATTGAGAATGGTACAAACTGCCCTTGGAGTGATGTCCTTTCGGAAGTGGTCAAGTACATATGTGGATAGTGCCGATGCTGTCGTTTTCGATTTTTTCTTGACAATTCTTTGTAGCATTCTGGTCTCTCTTGTTGTAAGCTTCTGTAGATGACCACGTCATTCACTATTTATTACTACATGTCTGTCGTTATATCGCTTAATGATAGATTGCACAGTCGCTCGGCTTTGTACTATGATGTTCGCAATTTTGGCATACAACTTTTGTTGAAGATATTAGGCAACAATGATGTTTCATTCCTCAATGGTCGTTTCCTTCCCCATTCTTCTGTGCCACAGTGCCCACATCCGACGTGTTGTTGCTTCACAACTACACAAGTACGGCATGCACTTCGGAGCTGCGTCAGCCATTTGTTTGGTTGAAAGTAGTCCATTGAATGAATACATTTTGCCCTGTCGTAGACCGTGTGGCATGTAACATACTTTAGTTTCCCAGAATAGACTCATGGCATACAGGAAGCTTCATTACCAGGAATATGGTTATCCGACGCTACATTGTTGTACTTATTCGTATCGGTGCTGTGGGTGATTTACTATCCCAACACACCATCGTAGTTTGTCACCACTTACTGTATGAATACTTATTTTCATGACTGTATATCTAAAGGACTTAACTGCTGCGGTTTTCAGTCCTTAGGCTTACAAACTACTTAAACTAAGGACAACACACACACACACACACACACACACACACACATGCACCCTAGCATTCAATGTTAAGCAACCGTGCGCTCCACAGCAAGGCACCTTAAATCGCTCAGCCACCCAGTGTGGTCATTTTTGAGGGTGGAGCACATCCTCATAAGAGAATGAATGAAGTACTATAGCCTACATTGTAGAGGCAAGAAGAAACTTGAGGGCGGCAACGATATGAGCAAAAGATTGAATTTATGTATCATTACAAATGAAAACAACATGTTCAAATTGTTTTCTGTCTTCATTAATACATTTTTGAAGTCTGTTTGGAACACTGTTACATACTGAATTGCATACTGTAGTATCACTGTCCAAATCAGCAACGTTAAGGCTTTGGATATATATATATAACTTAACTTCTTTGCTTTCTACAGTATGTATGCCTAGGTGTACTTGTGTCTGTGTGAATGTGTGGGCATGTGTGCATTTGTTTACCCTCCATTTTTTCCCCCAAGGTAAGTCTTTCCTCTCCCGGGATTGGAATGGCTCCTTACCCCCTTCCTTAAAACCCTCATCATTTCCTTTTCCCTCTCCTTCCCTACTGCCTGAAGACGCAACTGGGTTGCGAAAGCTTGCGATTGTGTGTGTGTGTGTGTGTGTATTCATTTATTTATTTGTGATGCTGTCACACCTGTGCTCCTTCGCCTGGTGAGTAATCTTCGTCTATTTTTTATATTTTATATATATATATATATATATATATATATATATATATATGGGGACTTTCCCCATGTGCAGGAAACTTCAAGAAATTTACTTTCAACTCAATGGTGTTTCACTATATTGTGCCACTATCAACTGGGATTACTTATATATATATATATATATCACTCTTTCAACGATTCAAAAATGTTCAAATGTTTGTAAATCTAGCGGACTCAACTGCGTTGTTATCAGTCCATAGCTTACAAACTACTTAAACAAAGTAAAACTAATCTAAGGACAACACAAAATCCCATGCCCTAGGGGGGAACTCGAACCCTCGACGGCGAATGGCCATGCGCACCGCAGCATGATGCTCCAGTATGCGTGGCTAATCCACCATGACCTTTCAACAATTCACTTATTTTGTTTGTCACTGCATTTCACACCAACTTGACAAGGCATAATTATCACCATTTGGTAACACCTAATCACTGTAATTAACCTGAAAATTCTCCTACATCACATCACTCAGTTCAGAACATGTCTGTGTGGACTGGATGTGGACATAACATAACCGGTGTCTCATTATTCAGTTGCCTGCCAACCAGTATCATGTTGAGTTAATGCTACATGGGCGAATATTATTATAATGTCCTAGTATGTTATCTCAAAGCAACATATGTAGCTTTGGGTTAGTTCCATTTGGTTATCCATGTCAGTCGTTCATCACACCATTTGCAGCTGAAAGGCCTGTGCCGTTGTCACAGTGCAGAACGCAGCAACGGGCAGACCACAGGTGACATTGGGGTTTCGTATGGACACTGCTTGAGAAATAGACCGAACTTGTGCTGTGGCTCATGATGCGTAAGAGTGAGCCATCACTGACAAGCACAAAATATGCCTGACGTCATGAGCAATCTGCCCCATTGGTCCCTCCTGCATCAAGCAATTACGTATCCAAATGACAGTTGCAGTACCTACGTTTTACACAATAACCGATATTTTTTCTTTCTATTTCTTTAGCGTTTGTCCTACTTGGTGGCAGGGTCTGTTTAGTGGGCTCGCTGTGTCCATTTTATTCACTGACAGGCGACATCAGGGTGTAGGTTCACAGCTTTCAAGACACTGTGCAGGGTGTCAGCCCATCACTGTCTCGGTCATCCCTTCGGTCTCTTTCCTGAGTCTTCCACTGAGTAAGCTTCCATTGCTATAGATTTGTCATACGCACGCAGTACATGTCCAAACCATCGCAGACATCACGCATTTTCTCTTGGATGGGTGCAATCCCAAAACGTTTCCTGCTGGTGTCATTTGAAACATGATCCAGTTGAGTGACGCCACCTGTCCCTCTAAGCATCTTCGTCTCCATGACTCCTACTCGTTGTTCTGTCTCTTTTGTAGTAGGCAAGCACTCGGTACCATAGAGACAGACTCCGATTTGTCCGAAGGATAATCCGAACTATTCTTGCGCCATTGAACTGTGAAAAATGGTCTTTCAGACAGTCGCTGACTTCTACGAGCCATCTGACAGCCACAGTAAAGAACAGCTACACTCCGTCCACATGGCCGTCGGTCCTCCCCCTCCATGCCCTTATATGGTGCGTGAGGTCTGCGCCTCCTGTGAAGTGCTGATCAAGTGCTTCACTCGCCGCCGCAAACCCATGCAATTTCAATTGCAGTTGTTCTGTGTGCGTCCTTTGTGGTGGAAGTACGGCTAGTATATAATTCAAAATTGATGTGGGTGTTCGTGTTTATTGGTGACCAATGCACAGCATTCATGTCTGAAGGATCAAACACTCTGGTGTCCACACCTGTCAAATGAAATACAAGAAATGTATTCACAATTGTGAATATGATTCAGAATCAGCTGTCCAATTTAATGGTGACCAGTGAAAATTTGTACCATTCGGGACTGGCTCCCAGATTTCTCGCTTTTCTCCATTACTGCGTCGTGTATCCATGTATTTATCAGATATCAACATCTGAGAAGGCGCCATATCAATCTGACCTGGCATACGGCGCATTTCCTGACCGGAAGCGGCCCTCACACCACGTGAACATCCACCAGATTGCTGACTGCACGTGTGCGGTGAGGCCTCTGGTTCCTCAGGAACTTCTACGCTATGCATTGTGCCACCATACACACCTGAGAAAGACATCAATCTAGTTACAAGGTAATAGACTAAATGCGAGATAGTGAACGAAGTTGCTGATACTGCATCACATACACTAAATGACATACACTCCGATCAAAAGTTTCCGGACACCTCCACAACCATACTTTTTTCATATTAGGTGCATTGTGCAGCTACCTACTGCCAGGTATCCCATATTAGTGATCTCAGTAGTCATTTGACATCGTGAGAGAGTAGAATGGGATGCTCCATGGAACTCATGGACTTTGAACATGGTCAGGTCATTGTTTATCACTTGTCTCAGATGTCTGTACGTGAGATTTCCAAACTCCTAAACATCCCTAGGTCCACTCATCTGATGTCATAGTGAAGTGGAAACCTGAAGGGACGTGTACAGCATGAAAACATGCAGTCTGTTGACTGCCAGAAACCGCCGATAGTTGAAGAGGTTTGTACAGTGTACTAGGCAGGCATCTATCCAGACCATCACACGGGAATTCATCTACATACATACAAACTGCTTCATGATCCACTCCATTATATGACAGGTGGGAAGTAAGAAAACTTGAATTTCATGGTCCAGCGGCCACCCATAAGCCACATATCAAGTAGCTCAATGCCAAGTGATGCCTCACTTGCTGTAAGGAGTGTGAACTTTGGACAATTGAGCAGTGTAGAGTGAAGAATCACGATACACAATGTGGCAATCTGATGACATGGTGTGGGTATGACGAATGCCCAGTGAACGTCTTCTGCCAGCGTGTGTTGTGCCAACAGTAAAATTTGAAGCAGGTGGTGTTATAGTGTGGTCGTGATTTCCACTGATGGAGCTTGCACCACTTGTTGTTTTATGTGGCACTACACAGCACAGGCCTCCATTGATGTTTTAAGCACCTTCTTGATTCTCACTTTTGAAAAGCAAATTGGAGATGGTGAATGCATCTTTCAACACGATCGGGAACCTGTTCATAATGCACAGCCAGTGGCGGAGTGTCTACTAATGCCCCCCGCACGAACGCGCCCCCCCCCCCCGGACAAATGCGCCCCCCCCCGGACAAATGCGCCCCCCCCCCCCGGACAAATGCGCCGCCCCCCTGCACAAACGCCCCCTCCCCGCAAAAACACTCCCGCACAAATGCCCTTCATAATAACACCTCTCATACCAGTGCCCCTCATACTAATGCCCTTCATACTAATGTCCCTTATCTAACGCCCTCATACTAACGTCCCTCACCTAAAGCCCCTCATACTAACGAACCCACATTAACGTGGTAGTATGAGGGGACTTAGTATGAGGGTGCTTAGTATGAGGGAGGTTCATATGAGGGCACTTAGCTTAGCGTGAGGATGCTTAGTTTGAGGGCACTTAGCTTAGCATGAGGATGCTTAGTATGAGGGCACTTAGGATGAGTGGGCTTAGTATGAGGGCGCTTAGTATTAGGGACTTAGTATTAGGGGGTTTTGTATGAGGGCATTTATTATGAGGGGGCTTCATACGAGGGGGCTTAGTATGAGGGCTCTTAGTACGAGGGCAGTTAGTACGAGGGCAGTTAGTACGAGGGAAGTTAGTACGAGGGCAGTTAGTACGAAGGCAGTTAGTACGAGGGCAGTTAGTACGAGGGGTATTAGTATGAGCGGGCTTAGTACGAGGTGGCTTAGTAGTAGGGGGCTTAGTAGTAAGGGGCTAGTAGTAGGGGGCTTAGTACGAGGGGGCTTAGTACGAGGGGGCTTAGTACGAGGGGGCTTAGTAGTAGGGGGCTTAGTACGAGGGGGCTTAGTAGTAGGGGGCTTAGTACGAGGGTGCTTAGTACGAGGGGGCTCGGTGTGAGGGGGCGCTGAGTATGATGAGGGGGGGGGGGGGGTAAAGTATGAGGGTGGTAAATTATGAGGGGGCTTAGTATGAGGGTGCTTAGTATGAGAGCACTTTGTATGTGCTGCTGAGCGGCATACTCTAACCATGTGCCCCTATTTGTTACACTTGGGACAAATGTCTTAGTATGAGGTGTCATGTTTTGAAAACTTCTGCAAACAGTTCAAAACAAAATTACTTCATGATTAAAAGGGTATTATTAGAAGGTAGAAAACAGTACACTGTGTGAGTGTGTGTGTGTGTGTGTGTGTGTGTGTGTGAGAGAGAGAGAGAGAGAGAGAGAGAGAGAGAGAGAGAGAGAGAGAGAGACCTTGCATACACATATTTTGTGTTACTCTTACAGCAAAGTGATCTTCTTTGAAGACATGCCGCGGCGGAGTGGACGAGCGCATTGAGGCACTATGCTACAAAGAGCGAGGCCGTTCCCCATTGGGGGTTAGAATCTCCCCTTGGGCGTGGAAGTTTGTGCCATCTTTAGTATATGTTAGTTCTTAAAAAAATGTTTGTAAAGTCTATGGGACTTAACTACGGGGTCATCAGTCCCTAAACTTACAAACTAGTTATAAACTACTTACGAACTAGGACGGCACAAATATCCATGCCCGATGGGGATTTGAACCCCCGACCGTAGTGGCCGTGCAGACCGTGACTGGAGCACCTGAGTCTCCTCGGCCACCACGGCCGGCTGTTAGTTCTTAAGTAGTTTGTAAGTTTAGGGACTAATGACCTTGTAGTTAAGTCCCATATGCTCTACAAACATTCGAACTTTTTTATTTTTTTTATTTGAAGACATGGGGCTTATACATTCAACTGCAGTTTTAAATTTGCTAGTTCTTAATGAAAAACACATCTATACTACAGTATGAATATTTTTTGTATTGTTGCTGCTGCAGTATTTCATCAACTTAATGTCTGTAACACTGTAAAAGTAACCTCAGACATTACTGTTTCTATTTACATTCCATTACTATCTCTATTTAACTGATCTTTATGTATTTTAAGGTACTATTTTCCAATCTATTGCAGATGAAATTAACTGATATAAAGTAAATAACAAAAAATTTCTCACCTCCCTTAATATTACATAGTAACTTCAATTGTTATCTCTTCACCACAAGTGTCTCAATATATTAAGCATAACAACTATACATGATTAGTTGATTCATTCATCAAGATGATTTCAACTAATTATCCTCCTTGGCCACGCCATCACCAGACGCCTACAATGTTAACATGCTTCCTGCATCAGTCACTGTAAAAATTAAGGTACAATGATTTTATCACCAATATTGGGATCTTTTGTTTTAAAGGCTTAATATTTTAGGCTTAACATTTTAGAGAACAATTTACTCACATTTCATTTGGATTATCTTGACTTTCCAGATGAGTCTCAGAATTCTGAACCTAAATGAAAACTGCTGTTGGTAAACAACTCAGGAGTAAATTGCTTAAGAAATAATATGATAAAAGAAACTACAATCTTTGGAGAACTAAGATATATGGCTCACTCATATTTGAATTCAGACACTAATATTTCTTTTAATTTAACAGTAAGTCCATACATAAATAACATAAAAGAAAATCATAGCAACAACACTCATCAGTCGGCATTGACCTCTGCATTGATTTAAGTTCTGGTAACGTGTGGTTTTAAGTTCTTAACTTTCTCTAAGTTCACCAAAATGCAGTTAAGGGTTCACATTGCACAGAGCTGTGAGCCGTCAGTGGCACTCTGAGATGCTTAGGTTCGACAATCTTCACTATTCATTAATCTGTTGACAAACTGCAAGAGAGAGTCCAATTTACTAGTGGTAAATATCTCCGACCCCATCATCGGTATCAATTTCTTGATACACCACAAACTATCACCGGATGTAATGTGCCGCTCAGAGTATCATCACCCCACATATAAGCTCCATGGAGCTTAGGCACCACTGAGTTTCCCACACTTGTACAAATTATTCACTAGTGTATCAATATGGAAGATCAGATTCAGCATTTCATGCGTAAGCAGTTTGCAGAACATGAATAAGTGTTTCACCAATGGCAAGGAAGGGATAAGATTATTCACCCTCTGGATAACTCGGAATCACAACTGGCTTTCATGTTACATGCGATCAAGAGTCATCATAAGGATTCTTTGGATAATTGCACTCAGGTTAGTACTTATGAACTCTGCATGAGTGTTATCAATGACTCCTGCCCACCTACAAACGTGACGGTGTACTTGACAACTCAGTGTTTCTGTGTCGCTCCTATGTGGACGCTTGTAAACAAAACTTGGTTGCCATGCCAATGCCTTCCTAGAACCTACCCCTCACAGTGCTAGCACTCTAACTCTGCCTGCACAGCAATCTTCTTGTGTTTCTCGCCCCCACCCTCCCCCCCCCAGCGCCACCGGTCAGAGTCCCGTGGGTGGAACTTCAACTTCTCCACCTCGCACACCGCCACTCCCTTGTGTCACCATTACGCCGACAAGATTTTCTTGACTTATGGTTGACAGACTCATAGACTCTTCCACACATGCTTCAATGTCATCCTCACTTGAGCCAGTGGCCCCTGGCGCTACTACCTCCACACCTCAGCAAGCTTCATCTGCCCCGAACTCTGTTGAGCTTCTCACAATTCTAAGAAACAGCTGCCACTTTTGCCTCAGGTGTTGGCTGTCACAACACTGCCTCAGGACACTTCTAGCACATTATCCCTCTCCGACTCGTGTGACCTTGCCTAAACTTGCGACACGTCAGCATTTCATATGTAAACAACTCGTGCTCCTGTGCAAACACATTTCAATTGTTAGTAATGGCTCTGTGCACAAGCTTTACCTCACAGACAGCCCTCTGACCTCTAGTAAATCACAATTTTACCCGGAGAAACTCGCTGCTGTGAAATAACAGATTTCACAACTTTTGGAGGTTGGTGTAATTGAATCTTTTCCAGTAACTGTTCTTCACCCATTCATTTAGTCTACAACAAAAGTGGCACTTGGCGTGCATGTGGTCATTCTCATAGACTCGATGCCAGGACCATCATGGACAATTAGACTGTTCCTAACATAGCTGATATCTGGCGTGCCTCGGTGCAAGCCAAATTTTTCTCTGCCGTGGACTGCAAACATGCTTATCACCAAATTCTGATGGCCCCAGAGGATGTTGAAAAAATTATCACGACTCCCATTGGGTTATTCCATTTCATGCCCTTTGGACTAAACAAAAAATGAATCAGACATCTGTTTTATGAAGGAGAAGAAGCAATATAAGTACTGATAAGGTGTGGCATTCAATAGTATCAACTAGTGTGCAAGGAGTACCTGTAAAATGCTTGATGGGCACTGATGGTGATCTTAATGGTATTTCTCAGGCTTTCTTTGAATCAATTAAGGATACAGATGGAAGAGTGATATTGGATGTCTCTGGAATAAGGATTATTTGTGCTAATGATAAGTTATCCAAGAATATGAAGCAGAAAGTCCTTGTATCAGTGGAATTAGCTGGACAAAAGTTAGAATTTAATTTCTTAGTGATACCAGATCTTACTATTGACATGATTATTGGAACACTAATTTTGTGTAAATGGTGTGTGAATATTGAATTCTGCTAATTGTAAGATTATACTTTGACAGATACGTTACCTGGCAAGTAATGCCTTCCCTCAGTTGAGTGATCCTATTCTTCATTACTTAGGTCACTCCATTCTTCTTTCACTATCCTATGAGTAGTTTGTAAGTTAATAAATCTTCTTGTACTATGTTTTGTTTAGTATAGTTAGATGTAATAGTAGGTTATCATAGTATAATTGTAAGTTACCATAGTGTAGTGTATAAGGTGTAATGTTTTTGTGAATCCAGTACCATCCACCTGAATTATGTACCTTCTAAACAGCGTATTTGTAGCAACAGCAAAAGATTAGACCTAAATTTAATGCAATGAAGGTTAAATTTGGTACTTACCAAGATGAAGTCAGTTGTTACACTTTATATTAGTGCAGCAGGTGATCTAGCAGGTGAAATGTGAGTATAAGATCTGTAGATATGTGAGAAATTTGTATCTGTGGCAATGGATTTAAAGCAATATGCTAATGAAAAGGAAAGTTCCTAAATGTATATGGTTCTGTCTGTGTTGAAGTAATGAAAGTAAAAGCTGGTAAGTTACTGTGGACTAGGGTTCAGGAGATTTGTTGTGCTTAGGCAAGATTTTCGTATTTTCTTTGATAGGGTTGTTGTTGTGGTTTTCAGTCCAGAGACTGGTTTGATGCAGCTCTCCACAATACCCTATCCTGAGCAAATCTCTTCATCTCCACATACGAATGGCAACCTACATCTGTCTGAATCTGCTTACTGTATCCATCTCTTGGTCTTCCTCTGCGATTTTTACCCCACACACTTCCCTCCAATGCTAAATTCACAATTCCTCGATGTCTAAGAATGTGTCCTACCAATCTATCCCTTCTTTTAGTCAAGGTATGCCAGATGGTATTGATAGGGTATTGAGATGAATATGGGTGGAACAGTAAGGTATTATGAGGAATAAGGTAATAGAATATTGTGTCAATATAAAGAGTGTGATTAGATGAAGAATATTAATTGATGAGATTTGATCACTATTTATTTATGAGATATAATGAAGTAATGGTAATGAGTAGTTAGGGCCAATGTTTAGGGAGCCTGTCTTTGCTGTTACAGGTTGTCTATGGATTCTATCTTACAGATAACTAGGTAAGATTTGTGAGTTTGAAAATGAGAGGTTTCTGACAGATGTACATGAATATCATCTTGGCCATATACAACTGGTTTTTGTAAATTTTTGGTGTAACATTAGTTTGAGAATCTACCATTTTTTTTATTTGATATTTTGGTTGTTTGTATGCTGCTTGGTATTTGTCAACTGTAAGTGGGGCTCATATTTTTTTGTTCATATGCTGTCTATAGGAGCCTATTTGATTATCTTGGTACCGTGATGTAAGAGGATAAAATTTAGAATTGGGTATTGGAGAAAACAATATAGTTTTCAAGTTTTTGCTTCAATGTAGCCTTTGTAGAGATTTTTGTGATGCAAATGAAATTTCTATTCTTTTTCTTGATAGGATTTGAAACATTTTGTGTATGGTATTTTTAGAATAACTATCTACTGATTATTCTTGCTTCATATAGCAATTCATTATGATGGGGAATAGATATTTTTGTGTAATTAGTGATAAGTGTTGTTGAGATCTCCTGGATGAGAGATACCTCCAGGACAAGGACACTGTGTGACAACCATTTTTGGACCTGATAAAGGCATGCACTCACTGTGAAGCTTAGTGAAAGTTTAAGTGCTCTAGTGAAGTGTGATGTGAGTCAAACAAGAATAAAACTGGGAGATTAGTGTTGCTCCCTTGAAATGCAATACTAATTATTTATGTTTTTGAGTGATGTGTAAACTTTGTGAATTTTCCACTTGTTTTGTAAATATTTTGTCTATTTATGTTAATAAAGATTGAATTTTATTATGTACTGGGGCTTTATAATTTTATGGTCAGCATAGGATGAACAGAATGTGTAATGTAGATTAAGGTTATTTTTGTAAGTATGTCTTTGATATGATTTATTTGTAGCTATATGATTAACAACATGTCTTTCTTTTTATTATTTAATTATACAGTTAGTTATTTTTTCAAATAACTATCTGCTTAATTAAATGACGTGATGTAAGAAAGCATGAGGGGATTTATTCCCATCTGCTTGCATTACTGAACCTCCCGATACCACTTTTGCATAATAGTAGATATGATTGTAATTAGTCTAATATCATTTTCTTTTTCAAAATTTTGCTATTATTTTTTCATAACATAACTAGTTGAAGTCATTTTCGATTACTTGGTTTGTAAAAGTTTGTTTAATGAACAAATATTAATTAGTTAATGCCAGAGGTGTATTGTTAGAACTCAGATAATATGCTAATTAGTATTTCTGATAAAACTAAGTAAATGTTAGGAAAGTTTTGTCCTCATTCATTTATGTATAATTATCATTAATTATGAGAGTATTGTTGAAAACCCTCTTAAATTATAAAATAAGTCACAGTTTGCAATCAGTTATGGCTTCACTGAACTAGGTTTAGATGGAATACCAAATTGATATGTAATTAATATATAAATCCCAGTTAAATTAACAGTACTTCATATCCAAATATAATTTAGTAGAATTATATATTACCTAAAGCTCGGGCTCATAGTCACAAAAAAACACAACATTCAAGCTTTCGCAACCATCATTCTATTCCTCCTCTTCCACTCACTTAAAATCCGCATCCTTTCCTTTTTCCCCCTTCTTCCTTCCTCTTTTCCTGAAGAAGTGGCCAATGGTTGTGTAAGCTTGAATGTTGTGTTTTTTTTTTTTTTTTTTGTGACTGTCTACGAGCCTATGCTTTGGGTAAGTTATTTGATAGAAAGAGAAAAAAAACGTTAAAAACAGGAAGCACACAGTAGGGAAAGAGGCATGAATCGAAAGGGAATGTAGAATGTGAGGGGGAGGGGGACTGTGGGGCATGGAATGCAGGATGTTAGGTTATCTAAGGTTGAGGTCAGGATGGGTGTGGGGCTGTAGGATGTGCTGTAGGAATAAGTCCCATCTCCGCAGTTCAGAAAAGCTGGTAGAGGAGGGGAGGATCCAGATGACTCGGGTGGTGAAGCAGCTGTTAAAGTCCGAGGTGTTGTGCTCTGCTGTGCCACAGGATAGTCCAAATTGCTCTTGGCCACAGTTTGACAGTGGCCATTCATCCTGATGGATGGACTGTTAATCTTTGTGCCACATTAAGATGTACAACCCAGACTTGTGTATTCCACACACGAACTGTGTAAATTTGTATTATTGATATGTGACATGTACATACTTGGCTGTTAATTAAACTTGTACACTGGTCATAAATGGGGACAACTGGACACTAATGAATAATTAAAGGCTCAATGAATTGTAATTGTATGTGTTGCTTACATTATTTGTCACAGATTAGTTTTGTCCAATTGAATTTCAGCCAGCTGTTAACGAGAGTGCCGACCTATGAGAACATCAAGAAGCAATGATTTATGGTCTGGTGTGTTACAAACAAGGCATCCAAGTTTTCCAGAAATAACTGGAAGTTTCCTGAAGACCTATACACTGTTACAATAATTATTATTGAGTTGAAACTGACAGGCACCGTCTTCAATGTGTTACTCTACGCAAAACTTTTTGTTTCTAAATTTCTTACACAGTGACAGCTTTTGACATTTGTGGCAACTCCTCCTCTTACCTTATTATTTCTACTTACATGTGCAGCTAGTTTATATCCACTGACATTCACCATTTCCATACCACTGACAACGTGATGCTCAGAATGGCATAGTATATGTTATCAGTTTCTGTATCATCTAAACAAACCAGAAGGCTCATCTATTTTATTCTTTAGTCGCCTAACATTCTAATGAAAAATACTAACATTATTTTTTGCTTTATTTTTGTAGAATCTTGTGATTTTTTAACACCTTTAGTACCTGCCTGCCTGAATTTCTCACTGGAAACTGATCTTAGCCTAAAAAAGAAGTACTTCCATTAATTGCAGTGTCCCCCCTCAAGGATTTTGCTATCAACACAGCCAGTTCCCCCTACTGTGATGCAGGCCATGTCTAGTGAAATCCCACCTATCAAAAGCATCAACAGGAACCAAACCCATGTCTGACAGAGTAGCTGCCCTAAGCACCACACCACTACATCCCACCCAATGAAACCACTTGTCACAACAGCTGCGTAGAACCCCACCACTAACTTTTCTATGGCAGTTCAAACACTGCATTCTTCATTGTGACATATATTGACAATATACAGGGTGTCCCAAAAAGAATGGCCCACTTTTAAATAGAATTATTTATTAGGAAGAAGGGCTTAACACCAACAAATTGCATACTAAATTATTCACAAAAGACAAGTTTATAAAAATCCATCATACATGTTTAATATGGCCTCTATTGGCTGCACGGACAATATCTAGCTGATAGCCGAATTCATCCCAAACTGAGCGTAATGTGTCTTCTGTCACTGAAACTACAGCAGCTGATATTCTGGGTTTTAGTTCATCAGTGTCATGAGGTAAGGGAGGAATGTAAACACATTGTTTAACAATCCCCACAGAAAGAAATCACATAGTGTTAAGTCAGGGGACCTTGGAGGCCAAGAGTGTAAAGCTTGGTCTTGTGGTCCTGTACACCCTATCCAATGTTGAGGCACGTCAGCAGTGAGAAAACTGTGCACATTGCCATGCCAGTGCAGTGGTGCTCCATCTTGCTAATAGATGAAAATGTGAGAGTCAAGTTGTGGGGATAAGCAGTTCCATAATTCAACAACACAATACGCCTTCCGTTGCAGGGACACCATATTGCGCGAGATTGGCTACGCGCTCTGGGTCAGTGCTCAAAGCGACATGCAGCAGATTTTTTTCTGAAACTCATGCCGATTACATCTAGCACTGTTCCAGTTACCTAGTGACATTTGTCTCAATATTATTACAAGTTAAAGTAGGTCATTCTTTTTGGGACAGCCTGTATACTAACAACAGATACAAAGGGTTACTGAATATGTTTAGGACACTAAACATAAAGTGCAGACTTTAATAATAATAAGGTTTAACACCCAACGGCTGAGTGACAAGGACTGCGACTTTCAAACCATCCTCAAGAAGAACACACAGAAACAAGGATGGCCTAATCTTCAAAAGGCTCTACTGGATGCCGCTCATGCAGCCATACCTGCTTCATCGAACAAAGGCAAGCACCCCTGGTGGACCACAGAATGTGATGAAGCTATAGAGAAAAGGCGCAGAGCCTGGATCAAGTGGAATCAGCGCAAAGATGAGGCCAACCATCGGGCATTTATGACACAAAGAAAAACAACAGCGTTTATCATCGGAAAAACCAAGAGGAACTATAACAGGTCTCAAATACAAAAGGCAGAAGAAGACTTCAAGAAAAACAATTCCAGCGATCTCTATAAAGGAATCAAGAAACAGACTACTTCATACACAGCCCCAACCCTACATCTCAGAGGGCCTGATGGAAAGCTCCAAATAAATAACAGTGACTGCACAAACACCTTTGCAGAATACTTTCAGAAACTCCTCAATGCAGAACAACCTAAAGACAGACTTGCTTTCACCGAGCCCACTATCAGGAACCAGGACTCTGTACCACCCAACAGGGAAGAAATAGAGAAGATAATCAAAGACCTTAAGAACAACAGGTGAAGATGGTATAGTTGCAAAAATGTGGAAGAATGTAGATGACCAGTCCATACAGAGTATCACCCAGATCATTGAGGACATTTGGAGAACAGAGGTATTGCCAGAGGGATGGACCTCATCTGTGATCCAGCCATTACACAAGAAAGGAAGTAAGACCGACATAAACAATTACAGAGGCATCTCCTTGTTACTTATAACCTACAAGATCTTCTCTAAAGCCTTGCAAACTAGAGTCACCAAACAGCTAGATTCCCAACTAGGTGAATACCAGGCTGGTTTCCGGGTGAGTAGTTCTGCACAGAGTAAATTCAAAACCTCAAAACAATCCTCTCATATAGAAGCCGAGGGGGACATCCCTGGGTAGCCATTATGGTAGATTTCAAAAAGGCATACGACTTAATAGATCGACAAACCCTCTTCTCCACCTTGTGGGAACTAGGCCTAGATGAGAAGACTACCAGACTGGTCCAGGCTACCATGAATAACACCACCTCCAAAGTCAAGTTTAGGCGTGAACTCTCAGAGAGCTTTCCCATCCAGACGGGAGTCAGGCAGGGCGATGGCCTCTCGTGCATCCTCTTCAACTGTGTTCTGGACTGAAGCTTGGCTACAAGAAAGATAACCTCATTGTACCATGTCTAGCCTTTGCTGATGATCTCACCCTATTGTCCAACAGCATGGAGGAGGCTGCTCATCAACTACAGAGCCTCTACAATGTTGCAGTAAAAACCGGCTTGAAAATCAACATACAGAAGATGGAATTCATCACAAATATCAAGCAGGCTTCCTCTACAATCCCACTAGGACACAATAATATCTGTAAAGTTCCTGCAGTCAAACACTTGGGAGAATGGATTTCAGCAAGTGAGAGCGAAACCTTAGCCATAGATGCCAGATGCACCAAGTTAGAGAGGGCCTATCATTCATGTAAGAATATCTATACCTCCAAGTACCTATCCAAGAACTTAAAACTGAAGCACAACAACTCAATAGTAAGACTCTCTGCACTCTATGCCTCCGAGTGCCTCTTGATGAATCGAAAGGGTCCACTCAGGAAACTAGAACTTATAGAGAGGAAGATCCTGAGGAGAATATTAGGACCCATAAGAGAGGAAGATGGTACTTACAAAATAAGGCACAATAACGAACTGTATGAACACCAGGAAGACATAGTCACATGTATGAGGAAAAGGCGACTGACCTTCTACGGGCACATCACTCGCCTGAATCACTCAAGGCTAACCAAGAAGATCCTCACAGTGACAAGCAGGGGAAAGGTGTCCAAAGCTAAGTGGTTCATCTCTGTTAGATCAGACTTAGAGGAATTGCAGATCCCATTACAGATAACCGAGAACCGAACTCAATACTGTCAGGCCATTCTACATGGAGTCTTCCCACTATCTCTCACAAGCAAGAAGTGTACAGGCACCACCAGACCTAAATGAACGGATGAGAGGAAGCAGGCTCAAAGCCAGAAGATGAAGGCGTACTGGGCCAAGAAAAAGCAGAAGACCCTGGCTAAGAGTTAAGACGAGCCTCGTGGTCCCTAGTAGGCCGAAACGAACTAAAACAAGTGCAGGCTCATTGACAGATACAAAAACAAATAAAAACACACTCAAACAAAGATTCAAGCTTTCGCAACTGGTGGCCGCTTCATCAGGAAAATAGGAAGGAAGGAAGGCGGAGGGAAAAAGGGAAGGATGCGGGTTTTAAGGGAATGGATAAGGAGTCAGTCAAGCCCCGGGAGTGGAAGGACTTACCTTAGGGAAAAAAAGGAAAGGTAAACAAGCACACACACACACACACACAAGCACACACACACACACACACACACACACACACACACACACACACACACACACCACACATATACACAGCAAACACACCAAGGCAGACATTTATAGTATTTTTACTACCAGGAAAGTTTCCCTCTATAAGATTGTATAGATATATACATGTGGCATCTGTTCTAAAAGAACAGACGTCACTTCTGATCCTGCAGTTGTTATTCTTTCATATTCACAGAATTTATGACATAAACTGCAAATGGGCAAAGCTGAAAAAGTGTACCCAGCCTGGATTTGAACCCGGGTCTCCTGCTTTTGGGGCAGTTGCGCTGACCACTACACCACTGGAGACACAGTCATCACCGCACATGCAAGGACTACCTAAGCACACCTCCCGTCAGACACAAATTCCCAGCTTTACCCTGGTTAAGAAGTGACGTCTGTACTTTCGGAATAGATGCCACATGTGTGCATATATTATAGAAGGAGACTTTCCTGGTGGGAAAAATATGTATAAAAAATAAAGATTGTTTGACTTACCCAAAGCACAGGCTCGTTGATACATACAAAAAACACAAATAAAAAAACACACAAACATTCAAGCTTTCGCAACCATTGGCCAGAAGGAAGAAGGGGAAAAGGGAAGGATGCGGGTTTTAAGGGTGTGGAGGAGGAGTCATTCCAATCCCGGGAGTGGAAGGACTTACCTTAGGGGAAAGAAAAGAAGGTAAACAAATACACATCCACACATATACACACGCAAACACACCCAGGCAAACAAATGTCTCTGTCCAACTTCTTTGCTTTCTACAGATGTCTACTGTGGTGTGTTTGCATGTGTATGTGTGTGGGTGCACTTGTTTACCTTTCCTTTTTCCCCCCTAAGGTAAGTTCTTCCACTCCCTTAAAATCGAGATCCTTCCCCTTTCCCCCTCCTTCCTTCCTCTTTTCCTGAAGAAGCGGCCATCGGTTGTGAAAGCTTGTATCTTGTGTTTGTGTGTGGTTTTTATTTGTGTTTTTGTGTGTATCTACGAGCCTGTACTTTGGGTAAGTTATTCAATATCTATTTTATTTATATATATGCTGGTGATGGGCAATGATCCTTTTGATAGTGGGGAGGGGTGAGCACGTTTAGACCCCTTACTCTTATGGGAATTAGTTACTAAACGATGAATTTGAGTACTGTAGGCAGGGTAAAGTTGGCAATTTGTATCTGACGGGAGATGTGCTTAGATAGTCCTTGCAGGTGCGGTGATCACTGTCCCCAGTGGTGTACTAGTCAGCGCAACTGCCTAGAAAGCAGGAGACCTAGGTTTGAATCCCAGCTGGGTACACAGTTTCAACTTTGCCCATTCGCAGATGTCATATATTCTGTGCATATGACATTGCATAGAATTGGTTTGTTTAGGACAACTGTCAAGTTGACTATGTCTTTTGTTTACTTCAGTGTCAGTTGGGTGTTCTTGCATATGTGATATTAAGGTTGCCATATCATGACAAGTATTCTTAGGTACATACCAGTGCCAAAATTCTTGTGTTACAGTCTTTTTACACGTACAACATAGCAAAGAAAAAAGTGTTAACCTACAAGAAGGTATTATGAGTTGATGATTGTTATATGTTTGGTTAAATCTGCAAACAAGCCCTAAAATAATGCAATCTGTATAGAAGGCAGAACTTTCTGGCAGTGTTAAGATGGTAATATCTGTTACCAGCTCCTGGAGTTTTCCAGTAAAAACATAGGGTTAGCTGACTAATCCTTACCAGAGTGAGAAGTAATAGTTTCTTTGACTGATCCCTTCAATTATCTGATGACTGCAGCCCATGTCTTCCTTATATCAAACCACTTATCTCACACACTTGTACTTCTATTGAAGTTTGGCAGTGGCATTTGTATCTACCACATATACCTTGGGATTTTATTACTTTGAAAAGTTGTTAGGGCCTGGAGGCAACTAGTAAACTTTGATGTTATGGAGTGGTAAGTCGAGACTGGAATATAAACAACCTTATGAAAGTATAGATTGCTACTCACCATAAAGATGACTTGCTTTGTCTCAGACAGACACAACAAAAAGATAGTTACTCATGAGTGTTTCACCAAAATAGTCTTCTTCAGAAGAGGAAAAGACACACATTCACACAACTTATGACCATATGACTACTGATTCTGTCTTCTCTAGCGATACAGAACCGTGTTATTAAGAATTCAGGAGCAATGTTGATCACAATTTCTGATTACATCATACTGAACCACTAAGAATTCATACCTGATTACAAAACGATAAAAACTGGATTTATTAGATAATTTTAAGAGTGCTGATACTAGGCATCTGCTATGCTTCCCCGATGTTTTACTGCACTGCAAACTGGACAACTCCTGCCTGCAATTCTCGGCTAACATTCTTAAACATTTGTCATGGTTCTGAGTATGACACCTGCAAGGCACAGATCCAGGGCATGAGGGTGGGAGGAGGTCACGAGTGGCACGATGTCATGTCCCCCCCCTCCTCTCTCTCCTCCCCCCCCCCCCCACGTCCACAGGGATCTCCTCAACATGGATCTTCGGAACGAAAAACTAATCTAATCTAATCTACAAATAGCAGCTTACATATATCAATTTCCTATATTTTTTTTAGATATTTTTCATAAAATGTAACAGAATAAAAATGGCAATGAATTCTAGAAACCTGCAAGCTATGTTTAACACAGGATACTTTCAGCTGTGAAACCAAAGGGTTAGTCCACACATATGGTTTAGGAACTCAGAGAGACCGCAGATATGATAAAAACCCATAGAAAGTAGGGTAAGGCAAGACAGAAAGCCCTCCACATAGAAAAATTTATGGTAACAGTGATACCCTGAAAAACATTCTTACATATACACTTCCACAGCACTGTATTAAATGTTTAGTGTGCACTTCAGTTTTATGTAGTGTAAATTATTAGTCTTGTAAGTTACGCAAAGCTGATGTACTAAGTAAGACAATTGCAATAATTATGTTACTAAATTTTGCAGTTCCTGTTTATGCTATAAAAATAAATAATATAATTACTGTATTACACATTTTATATCATCATCATTATTATTATAGCCTAGGTAACTGTGGTACATTTGAGTGACAGCATCTTTTGTTAAGAAAGGAGGAAGATGGGAGATAGATAGAAACTGTCAATATTTTATATCATCATTATTATTATAGCCTAGGTAACCATGGAGATAGGCGTACCCAGCATGGCCATCTACCAGGGAGCCATCAGTGTAGATGACTTCTGCACCACGGAATGAGTCATGGAGTTCCTGGAACTGGTGACAGAGAATCGATGGTGAAATGGTGACTTTTGAGTCCCAGGACAAGTCCATCCTTAGCTGCAGAGAAGGGATACACCAAGGAGGTGTGTGGGAAGAGTAGCGGAAAGTGGGAGGGAAGGGAAGGGACTCAAGTGAGGAGAGAAGGACACGGAGTGCTATCTAGTGACCCAACCGAGGCCATCTTTGGGGGGATGCGAGGGCAGCAGTCGGAAAGAGGAACCTGCGATTCGGATGATGCACTGAGGTGTGGACACGGGCAACATATGAGGCCAACAACTGTTGCCGGCGGAACTGCAGCAGGGGAACCCCAGCCTCAACAAGGAGGCTCATCACCGGGCTTGTCCAAAAATCCCCCATTGCTAAGTGAACACCAGCATTTAGGATGGGGTCTAAGACCCACAGTGCAGAAGGGGCTGTCGAATCATAGATCTGGTTCCCATAGCCCAGGCGTGACTGGATAAGGGCCTTATAAAGTTGCAAGTGGGTTGAACAGGCGGCTCCCCAAGAAGTGTGGCTGAGGCATCGTAAAATATTTAAGTACCGCCAGCACTTCAGCTTGAGCTGACGAAGGTGTGCCACCCAAGTGAGGCGGCTGTTGAAGAGCACGCTGAGAAATCGGTGAGTCTCTTCAACACCAAACAGTTCATTATACAAATAAAGTTCCAGATCCAAATGGACAGCTCGTTGGCAGCAGAAGTGCATTACCCGGGGTTTCAATGGAGAGAATTGGAACCCATGGGTTGAGGCCCATGATCTGGGAAGAAACTGATGACCCCACAGCCTCCACAAGACCATTGATAGCAATTAAAAAGAGAGGGACACTAAGGACGGACCTCTGCAGGACTCCGTTCTCCTGGACTCGGGGGGAGGTGCGGGAGGTACCAACCCGTACACTAGAAGAGCGTAAGGAAAGAAAGTTTTGAATAAAAAGTGGAAGTGGACCCCTCAAGCCCCAACCGTGCAGTGTAGCCAGAATGTGGTGATGCCAGGTGGTGTCGTAAGCCTTTCTGAGGTCAAAAAAGATGGCAACAAGGTGCTCATGCCTGATAAATGCCATACGGATGGCAGACTCCAGAGCCACCAGGATATCTACAGTGGAGCGGCCAATGTTCAAGTATTCACATGAGCCGCCGACTCACCGTACATTCCAAGAGCACCACATGTAATCACCGGGATAATGAAGCTTTCATGCCACCGTGATGGGAAAGCCCCCTCTGCCCACAGATGGTTGAACAATGTGAGAAGCTGGTGTTGGAATTCTGCTGGAAGGTGCCGGATGAACTGACTGTGGATCCTGTCTGGTCTTGGAGAGGTATTGAGGCATGTGGCGAGGGCAGTTTGGAATTCCCATTCGCTGAACGGGGAGTTGTATGTTTCTTCCCGGCACATATTGAAGGACAGCCAGCACCATTCAATCCGCTCCTTGAATGTACAGAAGTCTGCACTGTAAGCTGCAATTTCAGAGTTGTGAGCATAATGCTCCGCCATATGCTCTGCGATAGCATCTGTGCAGACAGTACCCTGGATCTGTAAGCTGGGGATTGCTGCTGATGGATGGTACCCAAAGAGGCACCTAACCTGGGACCACACCTTAGATGGCGAAGAACAAGAGCTGATGCAGGTAACATACTTCTCGCAGCTATCCTGCTTGCTCTGCTGGATGAGCTGTCGAGCTTGGGCCCAGAGTCGTTTGAAGGCTATCAGGTTTTCTATGGTGGGGTGGCGCCGATGGTGCAGAAGCACCCGCCGAGGATCCCGGATGGCTGCAGCAATCTCTGGCGTCCCCCAGGGCACAGACTTGTGCTGAGGGGAGCCAGAGATGGTGGGGACAGTGGCTTCAGTGGTGGAAACAATGGCAGCAGTGACTTGACGAACTGCTGTGTCCATGTTGGCAGGCACTGGTACAGGAAAAGTAGCAATGGAGGTGTAATACTACCAATCAGCTCTGAGGAGAGACCAGCGAGGTGGGCAGCCTGCAGGTTGGAAATGCAGGTGTGACACAAAGATCAGAAAGTGGGTCCTCCAGTGGAAATGTGGGAGCAGACTCAGACTACATAAGGAGAGGTCGATTGCCAAGAGGTGCCTCGCGCCATGGAAAAATGCGTGGGAGCCCCAGTTTTAAGAGACAGATGTCCTGCTGTAACGAAAGTATCTTTACATCCCTACCATGAACTGTTGTCTGTGTCCTGCCTCACAATGGATGGTGGGCATTAAAATCCCCCAAGAGGAGAAATGGCGGGGGTAGTTGCACAATCACTGCAGCGACGTCAGTGATAGAGACAACCGCATCCGGGGGAAGGTAGATGAAACAGATGGTGCATTCCTACCCTGCCCAGATGTGAACAGCGATTGCCTCTAGGGTCGTTTAGAGAGGCACAGCAGCACTAGGGACAGTTGCGAGGATGTAAACAGCGACACCATCTGAAGCTTTATCGCATGTAGCCCAATTTCGGTAGTAGCCCCGATAGCCTTGAAGGGCTGGGGTCCTCTGAACAGGCAACCACATATCCTGCAATGCCAGACAAAACACGGGGATGTGGCACAACAACAGCTGCAACTCAGCTATGCGGTTGAAGAAACTGCCACAGTTCTATTGGAATGACTTTGTCTCCTAGCTGAAAATCCATAAGAAAAGCTGAGCAGCAGATTATTCCATTGGTTCGTCATCTGACCTTTGCTCTGAATCGATAGAATCATGATTCATAAGGTCTAACCATTCAATAAGTGTGATATCCTTGGGGGATGCGAGCATCTCAACTTCATCCTCTGAACCAGAGGATGTGGGTATCTGTGGCTTTGAAGCCACCGAGGTTTCCTTATTCTTTTTTGGCTTTTTCTTTGCCTCTCGCTGGCCCTTAGGTTTTATGGGCTGGGAGGGCTTCTCAGTTTTGGCTTCAGGGGCTGATGAGGAGCCCCTTGATCAGCAGCTGGGGGATCCTGCAGTAGTTTGCTGCAATCCTCTTTACCACAGGGAGAAGCCTCGGAAGGGAGTGTCCATAGCGACCACTTCCAGGTGAGAGGAGCTGTAGAAGGCTGTTGTTCCTCCAACTGTGGGGTGGGGAATGATGACCCCATTGGTTGGCAGGTTTTCGCTCCCAAACAAGGACTTTGGGGGCAACAGAATTAGATATGCCCCCATCGGCCAATGGGGCAGATGTTGATGATTGGGCTCGGGAGCCCACTTGGACTGACTGTACAGTTGGTATGAATGAAGATTGGATTTGGCTGCAGCAAAGAATGTCTTCATGCTGACGGTTTGTAATCTGTCATACTTTCTCTTAGCCTCTGAGTAAGAGAGTCAATCCAGGGTTTTATATTCCATTATCTTCCTTTCTTTATGCAGAATGGAGCAAGTGGGTGAGCAAGAGGAGTAGTGCTGTCCACAGTTCACACAGAATGGAGGAGGAGCACAAGGGACATCGGGGTGTGATGCACATCCACAATCTCAACAGGTGGGGCTGGCAGTAGACCTGGAGGACATGTGCCCAAACCTCCAGCATTTCAAACATCACACAGAGGGAGGAACTTAGGGCTTGACATTGCAGCGGTAAATCATCACCTTTACCTTCTCAGGCAATGACTCTCCCTCGAAGGCAAAGATGAATGCACCTGTAGCGCCCCTATTGTCCTTCGGACCCCTATGGACTCGCCATATAAAGTGGACTCCTCTCTGCTCCAAGTTCTTATGCAGCTCATCATCCGTCTGCAACAGAAGATCTTTATGGAATATAATACCCTGTACCATGTTGAGGCTCTTGTGGGGAGTGATTGTTACGGGAATATCACCCAGCTTGTCGGAGGCAAGCAATGCTCGTGACTGTGCTGGAGATGATGATGTAATGAGGACTGAGCCGGACCACATCTTTGACATGCCCTCCACCTCACCAAATCTATCCTGAAAGGTCTCAACAAAAAACATGGGTTTTGTGGTGGTAAACGATTCACCGTCAGTCTGGGAACATACTAAGTATTGTGGGGCATATGCCTCACCTCAATTTCTCGTCCTACGTTCCTCCCATGTTGTTGCCAAGGAAGGGAACGATTGGGGGTCATATTTCTCAGCATTAAAGTCAACTTTACCATGCTTAGAGACGCCGGTTATATGTACGGCAATGCTGTTATTGGCTCGTTTCATTCTCGTCCCACAAGCAGCTAGGTCCATCCGAACAGAGCGCCATTTGCCTGGGTAAGCCTTATACAATGGGGCGCGGCAAGTTTCTCAGACTGCTTTCACAGGTTGCTCCACCTTTTACAAGATAGGAAATGCATGTGAGAGGACTAGATTAGTTGGTGGTTGGATGGTGGGTAGGACGGGTTTTAGATCCAGGTCTATTGCAAAGTTGTGAGCCATGGGGAAAAGGATTGGGAGAAGGGATGGAATAAGGATGGACAAGGAAGTAACACAGGTTTGAAGGGTGGCGGACTACCACTGTAGGAGGGGTGGGGAAGATAGTGGGTAGGTTATCTCATTTCAGAGCAGGATGAAAGGCAGTCAAAACCTTGGTAGAGAATGAGGTTTAATTGCTCCAGCCGTGGGTCCTACTGGGTCACAAGACGGGTGCTCCTTTGTGGCCAGACGGTGGGTGTGAAAGCGATGGTGGGGAGTGGACAGACAAGGCATGTGTGATGAGTTTTTGGACAAGGTTGGGAGGGTAATTACTTCTAGTGAAGGCCTCAATGAGGGGCTGCTCATCACTGCAGATGCGACAACCGTGGATGGCTAGGCAGTACGCAATGTTTTGGGTTCAACTGTCAGATGGAGGTATTGTTGATGATTAGTAGGTATGATGTTGACGGAGGTACTGATGAAGCCATTCTTGAGGTGGAGGTCAACATTGAGACGGGTGGCTTATTGGGTTGAGCAGGAGCAGGTAAAGTGAATGGGGAAGAAGGTATTGAGGGTTTGGAGCAATGTGGATAGTGTGTTCTCATCTTCAGCTCAGATTATGAAGATGTCATAAATGAATCTGAACTAGATGAGCGGTTTGGGATTCTGGGTAGCTAGGAAGGATTCCTCTAGATGGCCCACGAGTAGGATGGCATAGGAAGGTGGCATACCAGTGCCCATTGCTGAACTTCAGATCTGTTTGTAGGTGATGCCTTCAAAACAGAAGTAATTATGGGTGAGGATATAGTTGGCCATGGTGATGAGGAAGGAGGTTGTGGTCTTCAAGTCAGTAGGGCATTGTGAAAGTTAGTGTTCAACAGTGACAAGGTCATGAGCATTTGGGATGTTAATGTACTTAGAGGTGGCATCAAATGTGACAAGTATGGTACTAGGTGGTACAGGAACAGGAACTGTGGAGAGTTGATGGAGGAAATCGTTGGTGTCTTTTATATAGGAGTGTAGGTTGCAGGTTTTAGGTATTAGTCTACAAGAGCAGAGATTATCTCATTTTGGTGTATAATCAGCCACTAAGATGGTTGGGTTTGTGGACTTTAGGGAGCATGTGGGTAGGTATGTGTGTGTGTGTGTGTGTGTGTGTGTGTGTGTAGCAGGGGTGAGGAGAGGGGAGAGATCCTGGGATGGGCCTAAGAATTTCAGGAGGGACTGGAGTTTTTTTATTGGATTTTTGGAGTGGGATCACTGTGGCAAAGCATGAAGTGTGTTTTGTATGTTTTATTCACTTGGCTGAACTACATCATATACAGATCTTTTCCCACGTGCTTTATATTTCCCGAAGAACTCAAACAAAGGTGACAGTAAAAGAGTATTTTTGTGTCATGGTGATTTGAATATAAAAACCAAGAAATATAGACAGGAGCAGTGATATCATACCAGTTTCAATATTTATGACTACAATGTGAACATTGTGACCTAAAACATGAGAAAACAGAATGGAACAGGGTACTCTGTAGGAATAAAACTACTTTACTTTCCTTCATTTGTGAATATAACGATTTTATTTCAGTAGTATATACAAGTATTGACTGATGTTAATTGCCTTTATATCAGGCAAAGTAATTGTAGTAGTTCACATAAGTAACAAAGATGAAAACTGTACATATGAAATTAATAATATCTATAAACAATGACACAATAAATTACAGGTTATGCTGCAAATGAGAGTATACATACTCACTGTACACAAATTTTAAACAGATTAAAATGGATTTGGCTTTTATAAGTGAATAATACTGAAGCATACTAGCCATAATCTGGCTACAACAAACACATTTTGTTTGTTTTTAAGTATCTATCCTACATATTCAACAATAACAGCCTCATAAAAAATCTGAGGAACTGAATAACAATCAAATATCTTAATACACAAAAAGTTCAGGGAAGAGAACTTCATAGGCAGGTGGATTTGTACGTACATTGTCATCCTGTTTCAAACTAGGTGTTGGTGTTGGAGGTGCCCTAATTCCATCTATTGGTCCAGCAGTTAATTTACTGAAGATCTCGTTCAATTTATTTTGGAGAATATCATTCTGAAAAAAAAAGAAAAAATATTTTCAACTGTATTTACAACTGTTCTTTACAACTATTCATATAAATTATTTCCAAACCTTGGCTTGTGTCCTCGAAAATAATTCTTCAAAAGCAGCTGTCCTAAAAGTATTGTTCAGTTGTATTTTCTTCTCTTCTTCAGCTTCTTTCTTGCTGTCTCCAGGGTCTGACAATATTTTTTTCATTGATTCAAACGTTAGCTTCTCTTCTGGCTGTTTCTGCAGATAAAGTTAATTTGCATCACACTCTAGTGTTGAAATATTATTTAAAAATTAAAGAAAAACAATTTCACTCAGAATAGACTCTCCTCCTAATCAACAAGTTAAGAGTTTTCTACATTTTAGTTGAAAATAAGAGAAAATAAACAACATGTTTAAACCTCACTTATATAAAGTAATATAACTGATCTTTAGAAACTAATTGCGGACTGTACTTAACATTACCTCTTGTGCAGAAAATGTCTTACATTGACAAAACAGGAGCTGTATTTCATGGAAGGCAAGGAAGGACTTTGGGATTCAGGAAGGAAAACAAACCAACTTAAACTTCCCTCCATTGTAGTCTCGTTATCCTGAAAACAGTAATTGAAGTACCAAACATAAAAGATATATACTGATTTTACACATAAGCTAGAATAAATATTAATGTAGCTTCTCAAAAAGTTGTTTGGTAGTGCTACTGGATTACTTCTTATCATCTACTTATACAATTAATATGTTGAATGGGTGGCAAATGATAACAAACTTTTACATGTCATATACATATACAAGAAAAAATAATTTTAGTACCAACAGAGGAATGAACCTAGGACATAGGGATTTGTGGTCTGATATTTAATCCACTCAGTTGGACAAGTGAAACACAGATTACGTCGCGTCTTCAGTTTGTTCGGGTACCTGTCCTGACATCTGGCTTTTCATGCAAAATAAGTCTTGAACAATATTCTGGAAACGACAGGTTGCTACTCACCAAAGAGACATATAAATGAGCAGCAGCTGCAGCTAGACTGCGGAACTCGGATGGCCTGAGACCAAAGCAACAAGTGGTGGGGTGAGAAGGCAGCATGGAGAGAGAAGTAGGAAGTGCTGTCGGAAGGAGTGTGATCTGACTGGCTGTTGAAAGCCGGGGGACAGGGAGGAAGGGAAGGGGAGAGACTGGATTGCATGGTGGAGTGGAAGATGTACGTGCAACTAGAGCGTGGGCAAGGGAAGGGGAGGGGAGGTTGGTGGGGAAAGGAACCAAAAATGGTTTGGGCCTGGGGGATTGTAGGCATAGTTCTCACCTATGCAATTCAAAAACGCTAATATTTGTAGGGATGATCCGTACAGAACAGGCTGTATAGCAGTCACTGAAGTGAGCCACATCGCGCAGGGCTGCACGCTCTGCAACAGGATGGTCCAGCTGTCTCCTGGCCACAGTTCAGCGACGGCCATTTGTGCAGACAGACAGCTCGTTACTGGTCATGCCCACGTAGAAAGTTACACACAGGTTGCAGCTCAGTTTGTAGATCAAATGACTGCTTTCACAGGTCGCCCTGCCTTTTGTGGGATAAGCAATGCCTGTGACTGAAGTGGAGTAGTTGGTGGTGGGATGGTGGGTAGGACAGGTGTTGCAGCTATTTCTATTGCAGGTATGATCCTGAGGCAAGGGGTCGGAAGGAGGAATGGACTAGGATGGCCGAGGATATTACGTAGGTTTGGTGGGCAGTGGAATACTACTGTAGGGTGAGCGGAGAGGATATGGTGTAAGACATATCTCATTTCAGAGCAAGATAAAAAAATAGTAGAACCCCTGGTAGAGAACACAGTCTAATTGCTCCAGTTCTGGGTGGTGCTCCATAGTGGCTGGACGGTGGGTGGGAGGGAGGCGGTGGGTGACTGGAGAGGCAGGGCACTTGAAATCTGTCAGTGAAGGCCTCAGTGACGTCTTTGGCATTTTTTGTGAGAAACTGCTCATCAGTGCAGCTGCAATGAACATGGGTGGCTAGGCAGTATGGGACGTTTTGGTGTGGAATGGGTTGCAACTGTCATAATGGCTGTATTGTCGACAATTAGGTTTGATGTGGGCGGAGGTACTGATGAGGCCATTATCGAGGTGGAGGTTGAGGCAGGTGGCTTGTTGGGTTGAGTAGGAACAGGTAAAGTGAATGGGGGAGAAGGTATTGAGGGTTTGGAGCAAGCGGATAGTGTGTTCTCATCTTCAGCACAAATTATGAAGATAACATCAATAATCTCAACTAGATGAGGGATTTGGGATTCTGGGTAGTTAGGAAGGATTCCTCTACATGGCCAATGAATAGGGTGGCATAAGGAGATGGCATACCAGTGCTCATTGCTGAACTGGAGATTTGTTTGTAGTTGATGTCTTCAAAAGAGAAATAATGATGATATACTTGGTCACGGTGACGAGGACGGAGATTGTGAGCTTGGAGTCAGTTGGTGTGTTGCAGGCCGTAAGCATTGGGGATGTTAGTGTAGAGGGAGGTGGAATCAACTGCTGGTAGTAGTTGGTGAAGGAAATGGTTGCTGTCTTTTACGTAGAAGGGTAGATTGTGGATAAAACTTGATGGTTTTGGTCCAGGAGAAGAGATTTTCTCATTGGGGACACCATAACAAGCCACAGTGGGACATCCAGGGTAGTTGGGTTCATGGGCTTTAAGGAGCATGTAGAATGTGGCATTGCAGGGTGTAAGGGGAAGGGAGGGGTGGTGAGGAGATAGACACACTTAAGGGTGAGGTTCTGGGATGCATCTAAGGATTATATAATCTGAAAGTTGGCAGAGGGGCTCTGCCATGTAGTCCTTGCAGTCTAAAACCACAGTAGTGTAGCCTTCATCAGCGAGTAGGATTATTAGGTCAGGATCAGTTTTTAGGTGGTGTAGCCTTCATCAGCGAGTAGGATTATTAGGTCAGGATCAGTTTTTAGGTGGTTGATTGAATTTCTTTCTGCGGGTGTGAGGAATTTGGGCAATGATGTGAGGCTAGGTTATAAGTAAGGAATGTTTGAGAAGTTAAAAGGGGATTATTTGGGAGCGGATCTCGGCTGGGAGGAGGAGTGAACTGTGTCAGAAAGGATGCAATATTGGTATTGGATTGAGTCTGAATGGTGGGGTTGGTAGTAAAAAAGTGTTTTCATTGTAAGGACCAGGAGAAGGAGAGAATATCTTTAATAAGGCTGGCAAGGTTGAATTGGGAAGTGGGGCAAAAGGTAAGGCCTTCAGAAATGATGGTTACTTCTGTGGGACTGAGGTTTTTGGAGGAAAGGGTCAAGACTGTGTTTCTGGTCAGTTTAGGTTGTGGATTTTGTCTGTGAGTTTCTGAGGTAGTGGTAAATATAAAACGTCTGCAAGCCAGGGTTTGAGTGACTGTGCGGTACATTTGGAGGCTCTCATTGAGGGGGTTGATAGGGCAATGCAGAAGAATTTTTTGGATGGAGGTACAGTGCTGCGAGGACTAGGGACTGACGGAATCTGAACAGTTGGAAGTTATTGTGGAGGGGAGGATTGCAGCCGGAAATGAGTAATTTGATGGTCAAGCCATTTGGCGAATTCCATAAGCTAGGCAACAATCTAGTAATAGTATGTGGAACTGTGTTCTGGCAAGGGCTAGGGAAAGTTTTCTGTTGTCTTGCAGACACAAGGGGCAAGGATCTATGGTGGAATATTAATAAATAATAGTGAATAAAATCAAGGGATTGTGTTCTGGCAAGGGTTAGGGAAAGTTTTCTGTAGTCTTGCACACAGAAGGGGCAAGGATCTATGGTGGAATGATAATAATGAATAAAACTACAGTAAACCACATATAATGTAAGTGTAGAGCTACACAAATAATATGAAACACTGCAAAAATGTGTAAGAAATGAGTGGCAAACAGAAGCAACACTATTTAAGTTTTATACATATTGGCCATATCCATAACATTACTGTAGTTTCACATAGGCAACATACCACACTGGCTACAGTTTGCAGCTACCGCTTTGGCATCACAGTTTCAAATCGTCCCCATATATTTCCATTTTTCAGTTTTGTCATAAAAAATATCATTAAAATATAAAATTATTCAAAATAATCATTTCTGTCCGTAAAATTCCATTAATAAACCAATTATTACAATGGATTTTCTTCAAATGTGTATTCTATTTGTGATTTGTAGCTCAAATTCCACATATTTAGTCACCATTTGCCTCCTGTATTTCCTGGACGTTACTTCATCTGTTGCTGTCCCTTCTCTCCTATGGGCCACTAAGGCTCGGGCCCTGTAAACTGATAGTCACCACTTGCATTTGTCACCATTATCTGTTGTTCACAATGTTTCTGTCTTCAGTGCAGTGTTTGTTAAGAGTACAGTGAAATCTTAGAAGCTCGTGTTTTCACAGGACAGCCGTATCAGAAATAAAGGTGTGGGGTAGCAAACAAAGGGTAAAATCACTAACTTTGTCAGATAAGCCAAAAGATTGCTTCACAATTTGAACCTTCTTACAAATACACCTCGAGTTCAATTTCCACTAATTCTATTGCAACGGCAGTGGGAGATACGCTATTCAGAGCAATGCAACATCTGTTGGCTGAAAGACAGTACATCATTGTGGACCTTTAAAGAGACAAAAATGTAAAGAAACACTTTACTGGTGGAAAGAGGGTGTTAAATGAGGAAGAACCGATTTTGATAAGTGGAAAACTATCAATCATAGAAGATAGATAACAAGTCACTGTAAAGATACTCACAAAGCCACGGACAGGCCTGTAAAAATAGACAATCACATTAACGAAACTTAAATTTTGCCCTCATCACAAAACCACTCATACCTAACACAAGCACACACAATCACTACCTATGGCCACTCTAGCATATTTTCACTGTCAATATGCTGTGGTGGCCACAGATGGTGTACATGTGTGGCAAGTTAATGAACCAGTAATTGTGTGAATGTAAGTGATTCTTTTTTGTATGAAGACTGTAGTGAAAAATTTAAGATTTGTTAATGTGATAATCTATTTTATGGGCCTGTCTATCAAATATGATACACAGAAAGAATTTTTCAAATTTGAACAAAATTTGGAGCAGGTAAGACACATTAACAATAAAATGTATTTCTTACATATTATAACAAAGAAAATAGTTTGTGAAAATAATAATTTTCCCATTATCAGGTAACAAAGCTGTCTCTGAGACACTGGGCAATGAACACTGCTTTTTCATTTTAACTGGAGAATTTCAATTTTGTGGGCACTTGGGCTTCGGTTGAGAGCAACTAAAAAAGGGGTTGGGGTGGGGGCAATAGCATCAGAAAGAAGAAGATCACAAAATTTGCGAGCTGCAAAGTTTTCACAACAATGCATGATGTACACTATGTGATCCTAAGTATCAGGACACCTGGTTAAAATGACTTAAAAGTATGTGATGCCCTCCATTGCCAATGCTGATATTCAATATGGTGTCGGCCAATCCTTAGCCTTGATGACAGCTTCCATTCTTGCAAGCATATGTTCAGTCAGGTGCTGGAAGGTTTCTTGTGGAATGGCAGCCCATTATTTGTAGAGTGCTGCACTGAGGACAGGTATCAATTGAGGTCAGTGTGGCCTAGCACAAAGTGGACATTCCAAACCATCCCGAAGAAGTTATGTAGGTTTCAAGTCAGGACTCTGTGCAGGTCAGTCTATTACACGGACGTTATTGTCATGTATTCACTCTACCACAGGCCACGCATTATATATTGCAGACAGTCATGTTCGTGAAACAAAATCCTGAACTTAATGCGACAAACAGCAATATACATAACTATGATACATGAGGAAGGGAAAATTTTCAGAGAATTGTAACCAATAAAAAGGCAACAGACCATAGCCCACATAAAATAGGAACAATCTTCTACAATGCACTACCAATAAAAAGGCAACAGACCATAGCCCACATAGAATAGGAACAATCTTCTACAATGCACTACCCTATGAACTGAAGAAATCAAATTTAAATACACTAAAGCGTAGACTGAAGCAATTATTAATAGAGAAGTGTAGTTACTCTATTGAGGACTTTTAAATTGTAGTGCCATCTTGGCAAAGAATGTAATTATATAATGTATATGTGTAATGTACCTTTATAAATGAAACATAAATGTTCCTGACAATTTCCAAAAACATTTTGTTATATGGACAGAAAATGAATAAATGATATGAAACAATTGCTCGATTGTGTTCTAAGATGCAATCACCATCCCTGAATTACTCTTGAACAATGGGAAGCAAGAAAGTACTTAAAACATCAATGTAGGCCTCTGTTGTGATAGTGCCATGCAAAACAACAAGGGGTGTAAGCCCCCTCCATGAAAAACATGACCACACCATAACACCACTGTCTCTGAATTTTACTGTTGGCACTGCACATGCTGGGAGATAATGTTCACTGGGCACTTGCCATATCTACCCCCTACCATGGGATCACCACATTGTGTCCCATGATTTGGGACTTCACAGAATAGTTTTCCACTGTTCAATTGTCCAATGTTTACATTCCTTACACCAAGTGAGGCATTGTTTGGCATTGACCTATGTGATTTGTGGCTTATGCGCAACTGCTCAACCATGAAATCCTAGTTTTCTCACCTCCCACCTAACTGTCATAGTACTTGCAGTGGATCCTGATGCAGTTAGGAATTCCCATGTGATGGTCTGCATAGATGCCTGCTTATTACACTCTTCAACTGTCAGTGGTCTCTGTCAGTCAATGGAAGCTTTCATCTACATCAGCATAAATACTCTGCAACTCACATTGAAGAGCACGGCAGAGGGTCCCATTCTCTAATAGTGATCAGAAAAAAGGAACATCTACATCTTTCTGTTTTCATTCTGATTTCTCTTAGTTTATTGTGATGATCATAGTCTCTCTATGTAGGTGGGTGCTAACAAAATATGTTTGAAATTGGAAGAGAAAAATGGTGAAAGAAATTTCTCAAATAAATCTTGCCACAAGAAATAACGCCTCTCGATTAATGATTTCCACTCCAACTTGGCCATCATTTTTGTGAATCCTGACTGTACAAAGTACAAAAGTGTTTAATTCTTAATGACTTGTCCTATATCATTATGTACTTCACAGTACAATGTATGATCTGCAGGACAAATAAAAATGATATGAACACTCTCACCCCCATATCGTGATAATACAAATCAAACTGCCTTCTCTGAACTTTCTCTAAATTGTCCATTAATGAGCAGCAGTACTCCAAAATTGAATGTAGAAGTGTTTTGTAGGATGCTTTTATAGTAGAACTGTTGCACCTTCAAAGTGTTCTGCCAATGAAACATAGCCCTTGGTTCGTCTTCCCTATAATATTTCCTATGTGTTCTTTCCTATTTAAATTGTTTGTAATTATTATTCTACATATTTAGTTGAATTTACGGCCTTTAGATTTAACTGATTATGGTGTAAATGAAGTTTACCAGATTTCTTTTAGTGCTCATATTGATCACTTCGTACTTTTCATTATTCAGGGTCAAATGCCAATTTTTGCACCATGCAGATATTTTATCTAAATCATTTTCAATTGCTTTTGATTTTTGGGCGACTTCACTGACTGATACATGACAGCATCATCCGAGAACAGTCTTAGAGAGCTGGTCACATTGCCTCCTTAACTGTTTATAAAGATAAGGAATAGTAAGCCCCTCTACCACTTCCCTAGGGAATGCCAGATATTACTTCTGTTTTAGTCAATGACTTTCCATCAGTTACAATGTATTGTGTCCTTTCTGACAGGAAATCACAAATCCAATTGCACAACTGTGTCAATATTCCATAACCACTCAATCTGATTAGAAGACTCTTGTGAGGTACAGTGATGGCCATATTTTGAGTATGATTCAAACTGATGTTAAAGAAGAAAACACCAACCACGACTCTGGATACAGCACTGCCTTCAACACAACAACATGAATTTCAAAATTTATTGCTGTAATCGAAACTCTGAATGATGATGATGATTCAATTAACATGAAAATAATATTAATTTTTTTTTTTCCGATGGCAAAATTTTGCTGCCCTGTGCAGCTGCACATGTTGCACCTGCCTAAATATGGCCCTGGGTACAGTGTTAAAAGCCTTCCAGAAATCTAGAAATATGGAATCGATCTGAGATCTCCTGTTGATAACACTTGTCACTTCACGTGAATAATGAGCTAGCTGTGTTTCACAAGAATTATACTTTCTGAATCCGTGCTGACTGTAGATCAATCGCTTGTACTCTACCACGTAGTTCATAATATTTGAAGAAAGTATGTGTTCTAAAACCATCCCCATGAACCAAAGACATTGCCGAGGTGGGGGTGGCTTGTCTGCCTCAACAATACAAATAGCCATACCTAGGTGCAACCACAATGGAGGGTTACCTGTTGAGAGGCCAGACAAACAAGTGATTCCAGAAGAGGGGCAGCAGCCTTTTCAGTAGTTACAGGGGCAACAGTTTGGATGGTTGACTGAGCTGGCCTTGTAACATCAGATAATGTGGCTTTGCCACACAGTTAATGTGAACATCTGAAAGCAAGGGGAAACTACAGCTGTTAGTTTTTCCGAGGACATGCAGCTCTACTGTATGAATAAATGATGATGGCATCCTCTCGGGTAAGATATTCCAGAGGTACAATAGTCCCCCATTCAGATCTCTGGGCATGGACTACTCAGGAGGATGCTGTCATCAGGAAAGACAACACTGGCATTCTACGGATTGGAGCATGGAATGTTAGATCCCTTTACAACTGTTATAACAATGTAACTAGATTCCATTTTGTGCCAGCCCACCACAGAATTAAAATAAAATAAAGGTTTTCGCTTGGTAGGCGATGTGAGATGTTTCTTTTATTAAACTTCAAAACATATTGATTTCGTCCCTATGATGGGACATCATCAGTGCTGTTAAAAACAAGGTACCTTGGTCAGACATTGAAATTAAAATAAGATTACATACACCAAGAATGTTATACTTATAAAATAGAATTACATACCAGAATTGCAAGTCATGATGACCTATGTGCTCTGCTTAAAAACATTTTTATCAGTCATGTCATAAAAACATTTAAAAGGTCTTGCCGGTACAAGTCACAAGAATAAAATCAGGTAGCCGCTTACGTACACCTACGCAACTTAGCTTGTACATAGATGGTGCCTGGCGCCCTCTTTGTTTACAATAAGTTACAGTGTAATATTAAAAAAAAAAGAGAAAATGGGTCAATCATATTAAAAGCTTAAGAAGATAAAAATGGTGATTCTAGGTGAATTAGAGTTTTTACAACTAACATGCACAGATTATGAATTATATCATAAAAATATAAATAACCATTTATCAGCGCCCTCAAGCGGGTAGGTATTAAAACATATCTTTAAAAAATTTTAAAATTTGTCACCATCAATTGTTAAAATATAAGTTACATTGTATCATGTACAAAATACTAACTGTTAAAAAAAATGTATATTTTTTTATAATTAAGAATAGCATAAAAGGTAAAGTCGTTACAAAGCACCAATGCATATGTGTGAGTGTGTTAGAGAGAGAGAGAGAGAGAGAGAGAGAGAGAGAAATACACAGCAGTTCATGCCGTCTAGTTTTTCAGAATGATACTATGCTGGCCGTCTTTGCTTAGTTAGTACAGTGCGTCTAAATCAAAAATATACAAATGTACATGAAGGTTCAAATATGATAGCTCCTGTGACTTTATATCCAAACTACCAATGAGCACATGGGACGAACTTGCAATCCAGGACATGGGGATGTCTGACGTGAGTGACACCTAATCACCTGATCATGTTCGAAGTCTATGAGTTCTGTGGAGCACCTCATTCTGCTCTCTGAGAATGCCTAATGATTACTAATGTTGTTGATATGGAGTATCTGGCAATAGCTGACAGCACAAGGCACCTAATATGAAAAATACATGTTTTTGAGAGTGTCTGGATACTTGTGATCACATAGTGAATAACAAACTGCAGAACGTTTGTGATACAGAAGAAAGGATTCTTCCCTCATTTTTATCTCTGTTATGTGATTAATACTAATCAAATTTACTAGCAATACCAATTGAAATATAAAAGAGCTCTTGCAGAACAAGGAGTGAAAAGCATTCTTGTTCACAAGAAAGATTGATTCATGATCAGTTGTTCACAGAACAGGTCACCGTGATTGAAACAGGAAACATATTCCCTAACGTTTTATGCACACAAGGACTACTAGGCAAATATGGTTTGGACTGTTCAAAAACTGTGACAGTGATCTCCAAAAAATTGGGGAATACAACAAAGTGTTGTTCAGAGAGTTTTTAAAATATGTTATTCTTCCATACATTGGACAAGAATTTTTAATTTATTGATTCGTGAGGGCACAGGGCGGTCAGAAGTCATTTTATGATAAAACCTGTGTAGATTCAAGAAAAGGATGCACCTTCCATGTAGCATATATCCCATCCAAATTTACTCCAATTTGCCAACTTCTGTGATTTTGATTTTTATGAGCAGGTTAAAATTTTCAGGCAGAAATTCAAAATACTCATACATCCACAGGCTAATAGAAAAATCATTTCAAGAAAAGATCATATACATTCCTTAATTCTGCAAGTTAGTGTACCTCTTTATACTGCAATGATATTATATGCAGTTTGAATCTAGAAAATTTTGATATGGCTTCTTCTCCTCCTCCTCCTTCTTCTTCTTCTTCTGCTGAACAGGTCAGGAGTTCACTATATGCAGGAAGCAGCTACACGGGTAGGGGGGCTACGTGGCATGGACTGAGTGGTTTTTTTAGGATAGAGGGCCTCGGAGAAAAACAAAATGAGCTTTCTCAAAGGGTGCAGGTGGATCACAGGAAAAATGTAGATCTAGGAAATATCGGTATAACAGTTGCAAATTGTCGTAGCTGTATCAGGAAAGTACCAGAACTCCAAGAGTTAATAGAAAGCACCGAAACACACATCATTGTAGGCAGTGAAAGTTGGCTCAAGCCGGAAATAAGTTCAGCAGAACTTTTGAAAAAGATCTAACTGTGTTAGAAAGGATAGATCAAACAAAATAGGTGGAGGCGTGTTTGTCCCCATCAAAAGTAGTCTTTCGTGTAGCGAAGTTGAAATTGATAGTTCCTGTGAGCTATTAAGGGTAGAGGTTGTACCTGAAAATCCTAAGAAGTTAATAATTGGTTCCTTTTACCGGCCTCCCGACTCTGGCGATACAATAGCAGAAGGGTTCAAAGAAATCCTGAGTCTAATTACAAAAATGTACCCAACTCTCTTGATAATTATAGGCGGTGATTTTAATTTACCATCAATCTGTTGGCAAAATTATATTTTCAAATCAGGAGATACGCATAAAACATCGTGTCAAACTGTACTTAACGCATTCTCTGAGAATTAGTTTTATACCAAGTAAATAAATTAAAGGAGGAGGTAATCCCCCTTGGTACACAAAACAGGTCAGGACACTGATTCAAAACCAATGGAAAAGTAATGCTAAATTTAAACGAACACAAAATCCCCAGGATTGGCGGTTCTACACAGAAGCTCGAAATTAGGCGAGGACTTCAGTGCGAGATGCCTACAATACTTATCACAACGAACCTCTTTCTAGAAATTTGACTGAATACCCAAAGAGATTTTGGTCATATGTTAAATATACTAGGGGCAAAACACAAACAATACCCTCACTATGCAATAGTAATGGCGATCCTGCCGATGATAGCGCTACAAAGCAGAGCTTTTAGAAACTCATTCACCAAAGAAGACGAAACCAATATTCCAAAAAAAAAAAGTTCAAATGTTTGTAAAGCTTATGGGACTTAACTACAGGGTCATCAGTCTCTAAACTTACTAACTACTTATGAACTACTTACGAACTAGGACGGCACATATATCCATGCCCGAGGGGGGATTCGAACCCCCGACCTAGTGGCCGTGCAGACCGTGACTGGAGCGCCTCAGTCACCTCGGCCACCGCGGCTGGCACCAATATTCCAGATTTCGAATTACAAACAGAGGCCAGAATGAGTAACGTAGAAGTAGATATCATCAGAGTAGTGAAGCAACTAAAATCACTTAACAAGAACAAGTCTTCTGGTCTGGACTGTATACCCATTAGTTTTCTATCTGATTATGCTGAAGCAATAGCTTCTTACTTAAGAGCCATATACAACTGCTCTCTCAAAGAAGGATCTGTACCAAAAGATTGGAAAGTTGCACAGGTCACACCTATCTTCAAGAAAGGCAGTAGGAGTAACCCACTAAACTACAGGCCTATTTCATTGACATCAATTTGCAGCAGGGCTTTGGAACATACCCTGTATTCAAATATTATGAATTATCTCGAACAGAATAATCTATTGACCCAAGGGCAACACGGATTTAGAAAATTAGTTCATACGAAACACAACTAGCTCTTTACTAACACGAAGTGATGAGTGCTATCAACAAGGGTTCGCAAATCAATTCCATATTTCTTGGTTTCCAGAAGGCTTTTGACACTGTACGTCACAAACGGCTTTTAATCAAATTGCGAGGTTATGGTATATCGCACGAAATTTGCGACTGGATAGGGGATTTCCTGTCAGAAAGGACACAGTTTGTAGTAATCGATGGTAAAGCATCGACTAAAACAGAGGTGATATTGGGTGTTCCACAGGGTAGTGTTATTGGTCCTCTGCTGTACCTTATTTACATAAACGATTTTGGAGAAAATCTAAGTAGCTCTCTTAGGTTGTTTGCTGTCATTTACCGTCTAGCAAAATCATCTGAAGATCAAAACCAGCTGCAGAACAATCTGAACAAGATATCAACATGGTGTAAAAAATGGCAATAGACTCTAAATAATGAGAAATGTGAAGTTGTCCACATGAGTACGAAAAGAAATCCATTAAACTTTGTTTACAAAATAAATCAATCAAAAATGAAGGCCGTAAACTCCACAAAATACCTAGCAATTACTATTACTTCAGACTTAAACTGGAAAGAACACGTAGATAATGTCGTGGGAAAGGCAAACCAGAGACTGCGTTTCATTGGTAGAACCCTTACAAGAAGCAACAGAACTACTAAAGAAACTGCATACACTACACTTGTCCATCCTTTTTTGGAGTATTGCTGTCCAGTGTGGGATCCTTATCAGGTGGGTTTGATGGAGAACATCGAAAGAGTCCAAAGAAGGGCAGCTCATCACGATACAGGGGAGACAGCTGCTATCCACCACCTGTCCACATATATTGTTGCTTGAAAAAATATTTTTTTGGTCAAACAGCGATATTCTGGAAAGTATTTATAAATAAAAACAGTTGCAAATCGCACAAGATCATTTATACAAATGATGACCATTTTCGGCCTGTTTACAGGGCCATCTTCAGATCTATGTAGTGTAGGATTGACATCCACGGAGCAGGCGCTTGTCCCATGCGGTAACTGCTGTGTGTATGAGATTATCTATTTTTGTGTCTGTCAGCAGCTCAGTGAGCCTTTTTTCGGTGAGTTGTTACCTATCCTCCATTATTGACATTTCCAATTGTTAAAATTCTGTAGTGTGTATGTTTCTTTTGGCAAGTATTTGGGCAAAAATAAATCACTGAGATGTGACACAGCTGAAATGTCTTCATCTGATGCGGGAGGCACAATTTATGATTTTGACATGGTTTGGCAGTGTCTTGGCAGTCAAGGAGCAGGTACACTAGACAAGAAAGCAAAGATGTAAAGAAACCAATGATAAACTACATAAAACTTCTCTTTTTTGATGTCATCCTTTGATTCAATGTATACTGCATCTACTCAATGTTCCTAAACAGTTGTGATTTGCACACCCATTAACTCAAAATATATGATTATTATTAAGAACATCATTGGAGAAGTGTATACATCATTTATTAACTAGAGTAGATATTGCTCTTTCCTTTCCATGGGAATAGAAGTACCAGCATTAATAAGAATAAGAAGTAAAAGAAGAAGAGAAGAAGAAGAAGAACAAATACAGTTGTGATGAGGCATTACTTTGCAGGTCCTCCACACTTTACAAAAAAATTAAAGTGATTAAAGAAACATAAAAGGTAAACATGTTTAAAACACAATTCCCAGAAGTACAAAAACCACTTTCATCCAGAGAAGTGCTCAATAACTTGGAGGTGCTTATGGTTAGGCTGAAGAGTCGGCAAGATGCTCACATTTGAAGATGTACAATGCACCTTTGAACAAAATATAAGGAACAGAAAAATTTCATGAAACATGACCACACAACCTGGAAGACCTGGTCCATGAATTGGAAAATAAATTACCAACAGCTATTATTTTTATACCAGTTTATTTTGGCTACCAGTTTCAATACCTCAGCATCATCACCTTCAGGCCCTCTAGCATGAATGACAAACCGCATCTACATGTATATGTTCATTCAGAGGAACCAATGTTTTTTTTGTTTTCCATGAAATTTTCAAAACTGAGCGCTCTTCATATGTCAGAACAGCAACAACAGAAAAAGAATTGTTTGTACTTGTGTGAGGAGCACACATTCTCCAGAAGTGAAAAAGTTAGCACAAGTGATGAGAAGTAACTTTCTAAGAGGAGTACAGTGATATACGAGACATTAAACACAAGCAACAGTTCTCAGAATAATGCACTTAGAGACAACACAGAAGTGAGGATGACATGACTGTACACTCCCTTAAGCGGGGCTTGTGAGCGATCTCAATCACCTTTTTCAATTGTGAGTGCATGCGGTAAGTGTTGGTTTCTTGGAATAAAAATGTCCAACTATATACAGTTTGTCATTCATGCTAGAGAGACCTGAGCACAACCTACTGAGACATTGAAACTGGTAGTTTAAGTATGCAGGTGTAAAAATAACAGCAGTTGATAAATTATATTAAAGTTCAAGGAATGGACCAGCTGCTGCCCACACTGCTCCTTTACAGAATAGAATTACATCTACTGATTTTGTCCACTGTTATCAGTATTGCATTACTCTGTAACAATGGAAACAAATTGCTTTTAGTCACCAATTGTGAACTTTTATTGCTGTGCACATTGCATTGTTATCAGTATTGCATTACTCTGTAACAATGGAAACAAATTGCTTTTAGTCACCAATTGTGAACTTTTATTGCTGTGCATATTGCATTTCGAGCTCTGAGGAATCATCACTTTATTGACACTTGCACTTAAGAATTTCACATTACTAACCTGTGCATCTTAAATTGCATTATATTCTGATTGTACTAAGCATTTTTACCATTGTGCATTAAAAGCATTATTCCCAAAAAGCAACACTGTTTTGTCAGAGCAGCAAAAGAAAATTACTGTTGATTAGAGTACATACTCTTTCAATTCCAGGAGATGACTGAGCACTGTCCACTTCCACCTGGAAAGATCCAAGGTCAGCTACACTACCACTCCCACTTGGACGGACAGCAGCTGATGCATCAGCCCAAGAGTGCCGATGTTGCCCTGTTGATAATATAAGTCAAATATCTATTATTTCAAATAGTCAAGTATTTATTACAATAAAACATGCCTCATCAAAGATATTAACTTATCAATTCTAAGCACTGTACAGACTGGTAAAATTAATCTAAGGTTATTCTTGCAAAGCAGTCAGAGATGGTGGTCACGTGCAGCGAGTTGTGCCTGTACGACACACACACACACACACACACACACACACACACACACACACACTAAGGTAAACATATGCAAAATGCAAAGAGGTTGGACAGAGATGCCAGTCGAGACAGAGGCTCTGTCCAGACTTACCCAAACGACAGGCTCGTCTACAGACAAAAATGAAATCACACACAAACACACATACAAGCTTTCACAACCATTGGTCACTCCTTCCGGAAAAGAGGAAGAAAGGAGAGGAGAAAGGGAAGGATACGGGTATTAAGGAAATGGAAAAAGAGTCATTCTTGTTCCAGGAGTGGAAGGACTTACCTTAGGGGAAAATAAGAAAGGTAAACAAATACACACACACACACACACACACACACTCTCACACATATCCAAATGCAAACACACCTAGAAAGACATTTGTAAAAAAGTGTGTGTGTGTGTGTGTGTGTGTGTGTGTGTGTGTGTGTGTGTGTGTTTTTGTTTGTTTCTTTTTCTGGGAAAGGCTTTGGCTGACAGTGTTTTTGTCTCTTTGTTGGAAGCATACTGTATTGTCACAGCACAGCATTGTTGGTAGTTGTATGCAGCACGGTGGGACTAATCAATGTGTGTCAGTTGTTTGTTTATGTGCACCACATGAGAGAGCTATCTTCTGATGAAAAAGGTTATGAAATATTAATTTTCACCAACCGGCAGTTTCTGTTGCAAATGATCAATGTTTCAAGCAATTTAATTTTTTATTTAAATTATTGTTAACTGTTGGATTCTTGAAAATTGAACTGAGTATCAAAGTATCATTAGTACAGTCTCCCTGTAATATGATAATATTTGGCAACCACTATGCTCATACCAGTTGTACAAGTTTCAGCTCACTCGACTACCTACTAGTACCAGTGTGACAGCTGTTTTGTCCTGTTTGATACCTCTGTCATGCTACCGAACCTCAGATGCCATTCATCGAAAGGCCATTCACTTAAATGTTATTGTTTATCTCGTTTATATGACCTATGGAAATTGGACAACACAAATATAAATTGTGTTGATTTATTGTCATAAATACACTTTGAGGGTTTGCCACTGGAGGATATTGTGCATGTGCATCTCCCACAATATTTCATCGAGACAACTGCTGGGAGCTGCTGTCAGTATCGCAAAATGTGAATTTATTATTATTAATTCCATAATGGGCATGATAATTTCGAGCCGTTTTTCATTGTGAAGTCACTGCCGATGTTGCTGTGTGGTCCACACAAACAGTAAAGTTTTTTTGGACCTTCTATACTGGTTGCGGTACAATGAGCCGCTCTCTATGTTAGTAGCTACAGCAGACGTCGGATCGGTCACAAAGAGACACAACATTACCGCCTTTCCTCTCCCTGTGTAGGCCCCTGTAATCGTTTTCCTAAATAAATCACTTCAGTGTCAACCCTGACTTTAATTTATCATCCAAACATTCAATGCCTATCCTGTAGCCCACAAACCTAGCTTGGCCAACCTCTACATAGACTCTACTCGGATTATTATTATTATTATTATTCCTGGCACTTCCGAGGTACCAGATACGCAAATGTGCAGAGCTGTCAGAGTTGGAGTAATTTTAGACTCACGTGATTCATGTTTCTATTTGAGGCAGGTTCTTAGGCCTTGAAAGCTGTTGCAATTCCCACGTTTGACTATTTTGTATTCTTGTTTTGTAGTCATCTGTAAGGTAAATATGTTATTTAATCATAACACACCTTTACACATTGTCAGCTGATTCACCCGCGAGACTTAAAATCACAAATGATGCAAAAAACATATTATCATAGCAAGCACCAAATACTAAATACTAAACGCAGTGTACAGGACTTGGCTGAAGACAGATACACTGGAGGATTTGCTGGTAATTTATGAGAACGGACCCCTCTCCATCTTAGTTTGTCCCAAAGGTGGTACTTCTCTGCAGAGAGACAATGCTACACAAAAATGAAGTGCTAGACCGCTAGACTATGGTACTGGTATGTATTTTTCTATTAAAAAATTTCATACGGTATAATGTGTAAAGCTATTTTTGCAACAGTGGTAGGGGAGAGGAAGGGGAATAATTTCATATTCAGATAAAGGGGTTGTGGCGACCAAAATTGTTGGACTGGCTGGTGACTTCAAAAGTGAAATTTTGCACCCTGCCATATGTATTATCCTTTGCTCTATTAATAAATTGTTCAATGACTAGAATGAATAAATGAGTTTCATGGAAACCTCCTCACATGTGATAAGTTACTAGAGTACATGAGTTGGACATTACATGCTGTACTTTCAGAAGTTTTTCACACACAGGATATGCCATCTGAAACCTACATTCTCACATTGCTTGAACTGGAGAATGTTTTTAAATACTGTGGCAAATCTGATCTGCCCACCCCTGTTGTGACTGTCACATGACACAGATTACTAGATCACTGAAGAAGAATGTGAAGCTTTTGAAATATTAAACAGAACAATGTTGTTTTATAAGTAGTATGAACACGCATTGCTGCCTATCTTCTACTCTGGGGACAAACACCAAATTCCAAACTACCCAATTTGAACATATTGGCCTTACTGAAAATTTCTCCATGACTCTCATCACTTCGGACGAGATTTCAATGGTTTTCACAAACACACTAAGAACTATCCATTATTTATGAGGGACACCACAATCGTTTTCAAAGACACACTGAGTACTATCCATTACTTTTGAAGGATACCATGAATAACAATCCACGTTTTTAGATGTGATTTCCATCAAATATGATCTGTCATAAAACATGCCAATTGTCAAAATCACAGTTAAACATTAACTCGTATTGACTCATGTTAAAATTTATAAATTGACTGAAATTATGAGGGCAAACGGTGATCTCCTTTTCACTAAGTAGTTACTTACAAAGGACAATAGCAAGTTAGAAAATCATAAACCAATAAAAATTCCTAAAAGTTGTTATTGTAATTACACAGTTTTGATACCTAAATATTCAGTGACAAAATAATGAATAAACTATTTTGCAATTCTATTTAAGGACAGTTCTATGTCCAAAACAATGAAAATTCTACAATAATTAAATTAATCTGGTGGAAATTCTCTACTGAGATGTAAAAATATTATTCAAAAGAGATAGAGTGGCTGGCCAGTACTTAAATCAGCGAAGTACTGCTTATAGTCACACAAAAAGATGCAAAGGAAGACAGAAATGAATGAGATCTCAAGTTTCCAGATGTTTTGATATGTTTCAAAGAGCAGATTGTACTAACCAGACGCTTTATTTGCATGGACATTTATATTGAGTCTTTTCATGAGCCTGTACATTCGGTAATATTTCTGTCTGTCTTGTGAATACATACAGCCAAAAACTAAATCATGATGATGCTACAACTGCCAATGTTGCTTTCAAAGAATTTTCGTGAAATAAAGAAGTTTTGAAAATAATATTTATCTCATATATCTGCTTTCAACCAACCTGTATTTTATACGTTTTACAATAAACATACTATATAATGAAATTGAGTTTTTGCAATGAGACTAATTTTTATTACTGTTCTTCAAAACATAACTTTTATTACCAAATATTTGTATTTACTTATTTTTCCACTACTATATTACTTATCCATGACCGATTAGGATATAGTACAAAGTAGTCACATTTAAAATGGGAAATACTAAAAAGTTAGAAGTGTGTCTTTCTTGATATATGAGGATGGCAGTCCAATCTGTACCCTAGTGGTGACATACCTGCAAAAGGAGCAGCTGACTGAAGCCGTGAAGCATCCATGCCTGCATTTCTGAGCTTCTCAGCAACCACTGCCTGGTCAACCAACAGCTCTGTTGGTATAGCTCCAGATTCCACATCATACCTTGCTAACAACTCCGGTAACAGGTAAGGTGCCATAGTTTGTCGTAAGATGATGATCTGACAAAATATTCACAGTAAAACTTATTATTCTTGACTAACCATTTTAACATACAAAACTACAACTGTCTGCAAGTTTTGTACATTAATTTGATAAATACAGTAATACAAACAATTTTAGTGGTCCAAATTTAAATATTTGTCCTCTACTTGACATTAATTATCAATGTATGTATTGTGACAGCAGTCGGGAACTGGCGACCAAATGTGTCCCGTGGTTTTTCTCTTTGTGGCCTGTGACTAATTTCTAAATAATGAAAGTCTTTTATACCTCAATAAATAATTATGTTTGTGCCAATGTAATTCAACTGAGGGTGCAATTAAAGTTAGCATGTCGCTCTTCAAATTGATAACTGCATTGTAAACCTACAATAACATGTTCCCACAAAACGTCCCCTCTCCATTACCGAAAAAATAACGAAATTCCAATGACAATACAGGTGCTACCCACGCTCTGTCCATGTTAGTTGGCTGTGTATTGAAGTGCCAAAACACGTACTTTCATTCGTACTACACCACGCCAAATGAATAGTATTTTGTTTGAATTTTTGTAAGTTTTAAAAATTCATTTGATATGCAATTTAACAAAGCCAAGTAGCATTGTGTTAAAACCATTGATTTACTTTTTAAAAACAACATTACTTATATTGTTGCAGAATTTGTTGCCTGTTGTGATATTTTACTGACGGCTTCGAAATAATGGAAGTTATTAGTTCAAAGCACACCAATACTTGTGAGTGTAACCAGCTTTTTACTAGAAGTGATGTATTTTGAGTGTTCTGTGACATTATTGCATTAATTTATTAAATTTATCTTGTGCTCGCGTGTATATTAGATTTAGTTTTGTGTAAATATCTGGTTACTGTTTCTTCTGCCATGTGAATTGCGACCATCTTATGTTTTTGTGCTTGCGTGTATATTAGATTCATTTTTGCGTTAAGCATCTCATTAGTGTATTTTTCCACCGTCTGAATCCCAACAGCCACTACTTTTGTTGGATTAGTACCTTAGTTACCCTCTGTCGATTCTACACCGCCTCTTCCTAGTCGTTAGTTCTTCTGGGTAGTGTAATCACGAATAGGGACTGTGACTGCTGTGTGCGACTGCAGTCTGAGCTGGTGACACTTCACTCCCAGCTTCAAGCTGTGTTAACGTCGGTGGACAGCTTGAGGCTGTGGTCGAACGGCGTTGTCATCATTAGCAGGTCGTTGGAACTGAACAGATTCCTGGCATGCCCAACGATTGGTCTGAGGCAGCGTCATGCCCTGATACTGCTAGCAATGAGACAGACACCCCACCCATGGTTGCGTGGAGGTCTCTCCAGTGTGTGGCAGGCACTGTAATATATTACGGGGGTCCGATCGTGAGGCCTCCCCGGTTCATCTTGCGAACAGGTTTGAGGCGTTATCTTTTCAGGACTATGTTACTGAGCCTGATGGTGTCTCTGATCCTGATGTCACCATGCAGCCTGCAAGATCTAGGCTTTCACAGGTTTGCTTGTAGTTGGGAGCTCCAACGTAAGGCGGGTGATGGAGTCCCTTAGAGAGATGGCTGCCAAGGAGGAGAAGAAGAAGAAGGCCAATGTGCACTCCATGTGCATACTGGGTGGAGTCATCCCAGATATGGAACAGATCCTTCTGGATGCCTTGAAGGCTACGGGGTGCAGCCAACTGCAGGTGGTGGCTCACGTTGGTACGAATGATGTGTTTGCTTTGGATATGAAGAGATTCTCTCAGGTTTTGAGCAGCTATCTGAAGTGGTAAAGGCTGCCAGTCTTGCTTGCAAGATGAAAGCAGAGCTCACCATCTGCAGCATAGTTGACAGGAACGACTGTGGACCTCTGGTACAGAGCCAAGTAGAGGGTCTGAATCAGAGGCTCAGACAGTTCTGTGACCATGTAGGCTCCAGATTTCTTGACTTGTGTCATCGGGTGGTGGGGTTCCACTGAATAGATCAATAGATCAGGAGTCCACTACAACCAGGAAGTGGCTACATGGGTAGCAGGGGCTGTGTGGTGTGGACTTTTTTTTTTGGGGTGACCTCGGGAACACACAGGAAGGTTTTCAAGCTCAAAGTGTACAGTTCAAAAATAGGATGAACACAGGTTAAAACCATTGGTCAAACAGTTGTAAATGGTCATAGCTGTGTTGGGAAAATATCAGAGCTCCAAGTGCTAACAGAAAGTACTAACTCTCAAATCATTATAGGTACCGAAAGCTGGCTAAAGCCAGAGATAAGTTCAGCTGAAATTTTTACTTAGGGGCAAATGGTGTTAAGAAAGGATAGATTGAATAAAACAGGTGGTGGCAAATTTATTGCTGTCACAAGCAGTTTAACTTGTAGTGTAAGTAAAGTAGATAGTTCCTGTAAATTGGTATGGATAGAGGTTATACCTGACTACAAGAATAAATCAATAATTGGCTCCTTTACCGGCCCCCCGACTCAGATGATGCAATTTCCAAAATGTTCAAAGAAAGCTTGGACCAAATTTCAAAAACTCTACCCCAGCATACAATTTTCATTTGTGGCATATTTAACTTATCCTCGATAGGTTGGCAAAAATACATGTTCAAGACTGGAGGCAAGGATAAAACACAGACCAAAATCATACTGAATGTATTCTCTGAAAATTATCTCAAGCAATTAGTTCATGAACCCACTAGAATAATAATTGATTGTAAAAATATACTTGACCCCTTAGCAACAAATAATCTGGAGCTAATAAAGAGTATCAAAATAAACACGGGGATTAGTAAACACAGAGTTGTTATAGCGAAAATGATTTCTCAAAAAAGCAGATATAAATTTCATCCACACTTTCCTGAGTGAGAATCTCCAGACTTTTGAAACCAACAGTGTTAGTGTAGATCAGATGTGGCTTACATTCAAAGAAATAACACCAACAACCATTGAAAGATGGCACTGATCGGTAATAATACTGTGAATGAAGAATGCTCTGATAAAATTGATTATAAAACTGTTAACAATTGTAAGATATGTGCCAAGAGAGTGAATAAAGGTATTAGATGTAATAGCTGTCACTGCTGGTTCCACAATAAATGTGCTAAATTAAGCATAAAATTTGTAAATGCGACCTACATGTGGAAATGTCTAATGTGTGTTAGTGAAGCAGTGGAAAACGAATTTAGAAACACCATCCAGGAAAAAGTCTAAACAATCAGAGTACTTCAAAGCGACTTACTTACTCTAAGCAGCAAATATGATACTCTGAAGACTACATATATATGTGGTGCAAATGTAAATCATCAAAATAAGGAACCAGATGTAAACAAATCGAACTTGTTCATCCGCAATACAAATTGTACCTTGTTAAGACAAGACGGTTTCTCCACAAACGAAAATTGTGATAGACATAAAGAAAAGCCGAAACATGTCTGCTCAGTGCCAGGAAAAAACGAATCTAAAAAACTATCAGGTGAGAAAATACAACAGAAGAGGAGGGTGAAATTATTCAGCGACAGTCATGCCCGCAACATACCAGAACTACTGACAAACCACGTAAACAACAATGTTCAAATCTCAGGTATTGTAAAACCTGGTGCCAAATTTGACAGTGTAATTAAAAATGTTAATGAAAACTGACCATGTCGACAGTTTACTGAAGAGATTAAACAGCTTAGTTTATGTAGTGAGGGTGCTACACAAAATTATGGTCTTAAAGGTGAAGAAATTACATACCATGCTTATTTCATAACAGTTATAAAAGATGGAATAATTTTCTGGGGTCTTGAAAAGACAAACCTCCTTAGAAATTTCAAAGTACAAAAGAAAATAATCAGAGCAATGACAGAAACAAATAGTAGACAATCATGCAAACCATTTTTTCAAAGCCTGGACTTGATAACAATTCCTTCAATCTTCATATATGAAATACTCCTCCTTGAAAAAATCTCACATCTGTTTGAAGGAAATGCAGTAACACATGGCTATGAAACAAGACATAAATCACGATACATGCTAACTTGCCACAGACTCAAATTATAAGAAAATACTCCATATAACAAGGCTCTGAAGATCAAAAATAAAATGAGGTCAAAATTTGGGGAATCTACACTGGAGACCATTGGCACTTACCTTAAAAGCAAGTGTTATTACAGTCTAGAAGATGTTTTAATGATTAAAATCAAATGATATTATAGTCTAGACGAATTTATAAATGGGAGTAGTAATGACAGACGTAGAAAAGGTACTGTATACTAAGTCATATAAATACAAAATAGTTAAACTTTAGCTGTATATTCATGTTTATATATAGTCCTAAACTTACTGTCTCAATGGCGGTATGCATACCATTCTGTATATCCGTGCTTCATATATGGTACGTGTGTGAAGTTTTATTGTTAAATGATGATGAGATGTGAAACATTTATAATGAAATTTGGTTTATTTCCTATAATTCATAATGTATACTCTACATATTTACTTTAATGCTTAAATCAATGTAACAATTTAGGTTAAAGACTTGACAAGTCACCAATGTTCTCGATCAAACGATTGTATAAAAACATGTTAAGTGACAATAAATTATCTTATCTTATCTTACCAAACAAATTAACAAAAGAGTTGTCTGAGCCATTGTGGTACACAAAACAAGTTGGATCACTCTTGCAAAAGCAAAGAAAAAATCATGCCAAATTTAAACACACCCAAAAACCTCAAGACTGGCAGTCTTTTACAGAAACTCAAAATTTAGCTCGAACTTCAATGCAAGAAACTTATAATAAATTCGACAACGAAACCCTGTAATGTAATTTGGTAGAAAATCATAAGAAATTCTGGTTGTATGTAAAGTATACTAGCGGTGCACAATATATACCTTCACTAAACGATAATAATGGTGATGCTACTGATGAAAGTTCTGCTAAAGCAGAATTGTTTAACACAGCCTTTCGAAATTCCTTCACAAAAGAAGACAAAGCAAATACTCTAGAATTCGTATGGAGAACAGCTGCTAGCATGCATAATTTAGAAGTTGATACGCATGTTGTATTAAAGCAAATTACATCACTTAACAAAAATAAGTCCTTCGGTCCCGATTATATACCAATTAGTTTCCTTTCAGAGTACACTTATGCAATTGCCCCTTACCTAGTAATCATATACAACTGTTCACTCAGCAAACGTTCCGTGCCTAAAGACTGGATAGTTGCACAGGTTATGCCAATATTCAAGTAAGGCATTGGAATGACGTGCAAAATTACAGGCCTATATCATTGACGTCGGTTTGCAGCAGGATTTTAGAACATATACTTTCCTCAAATATTATGAACTACCTCGAAGAGAATGACCTATTGACCCATAGTCAACACAGATTCAGAAAGTATCATTCTTGTGAAACACAGCTAGCCATTTATTCACATGATGTGGTGAGTGCTATCGACAAAGGGATGTCAAGTAGATTCTGTATTTCAAGATTTTTGGAAGGCTTTCGACACTGTACCTCACAAGCGTCTTCTAATCAAACTGTGTGCTTATGAAATATCACCACAATTGTGTGATTGGATTCATGATTTCCTGTCAGAAAGGACAGTATGTTGTAATTGACGAAAGTACTCGAGTAAAACAGAAGTGATATCTGGCGTTTCCCAGGGCAGTGCTATAGGGCCCCTATTGTTCCTTATTTTTATAAAAGATTTAGGAGACACTCTGAGTAGCTTCGTAAGACTGTTCATGGATGATGCTGTCACTTATCGTTTAGTAAAGTCACCAGAAGATCAAAAGCAACTACAAAATGATTTAGATATCAGCAGGGTGCAAAAATGCCAACTGGCCCTTAATAATGAGAAGTGTGAAGCCATCCATATGACCAACTAAAAGAAGCCAGTTAAACTTCTTTTACACAATAAATCCGTCAAAACTACAGGCCGTATATTCAACTAAATACTTAGGAGTAACAAGATTACATTTCATTGCCAAAACAATCAGAAGATGCAACAGCTCTACTAAAGAAACTTCCTAGAGCACATTTTTTGTGTCATATTTTGGAGTATTGTTGCCCAAGTGGGATTGACAGACAATTTAGAGAAAGTACAGAGAAAGGCAGCTTGTTTTGTATTATCGTGATATAGGGTGGGAGAGTGTCATGGAAACGATGCAAGAGTTAGGGTGGAAATCATTAAAAGAAAGGCGTTAATCATTGTGACGAGATCTATTTGCAAAATTTCTTTCACCAACTTTCTCTTCCGAATGCGAACAGATTTTGTTAGCATCCACCTACATAGGAAGATAAAAAGGTAAAGCAGTCAACAATCCGAAGATTGGTTTGAACACCACAGTGCTTTACTAGGCATGGTCCTGTTTGGAGGTGGTATGCCGTTGCCTTCCTCCAACCTTCGAACAGACTTACCCAGCCAGTTATAGGGGGACCTACAGTTTAACGTGGGTTCCGAACCATGGTGCTACTCGGTATTTTTCACAGGAGCAATACTGCCAGAGGTGAAAGAAGTGGAAAGTGACAGATAAAAATCCTAGGTATGATCATCAAAATAAAAGAAGAGAAATCAGATTGAAAACGGAAAGATTTAGACGTTCCTTTTTTCCACGAGGTATTAGAGAATGGAACTGTAGGGAAATATCATAAAAGCAGTTCGATGAAAACTCTGCCATGTACTTCAATGTGACTTGCAGAATATTTATGTAGATGTAGATGTAAAATAGACTAGTTGATAATTTGATAATTCATGGATAGATTTATACTTTCTTGTTTTCCTTCATTATAATTAATGGGACAAAGTCTTAATCATATACCAAGACATAATCAGATATGGGCATGCCCGATAAATGAGATACACTGACACACATAATTGGGAAAATTTCCAAGAAAATAACTTAGCACCTGTTGTTATAAATAAATTTTATGCTTCTGTCTTTTGATATAAGAATGTCATTCCAAACACCTGAATTTGTAAATAGTACTTAGCGAAATTTATTTCTCATTATAAAGTCATATTACAGGTTTTTAATGTTACTTGTGATTTTAGCGTACGAGTGGGGCGAGGTGGTGTACCTTCCAAAATGGAACAACATTTTTGAGTGAGTTTTCTGGCAGTAAAATTTTAGAAATAAAGCACTGAATATATAGAGACTGATTATCACCGATTATGGATAACTGAGGACCGTCTTTATTTCACTCTGCCATTAAGTGGCCCTTGCCTACCAAAAGGTTGCTGACCGCTGTATTATGACATTGTCATTCTTTTGAAATGAATGTGGAGTATAAATACTAGAGGAATGTAAAATAATAATAATAACGTTGAGAGGATATGGTGTAATAGTAGCCCATTATGATTACTTTAACGTCAATGGTTATTTTTTGGACAGAACCTACAAAGAGCAGCTCTAGGTAGCTTGCATGACTCAACAATGCAGATACCATAACTGGACTGTAAGTGCAACCACAGTGGATGAGTATCTGTGGAGATAGCAAACATGTGATTTCTGAAGAGGAGAAGTAGCCTTTTCAATAGTTGCAGGAGCAGCAGTCTATATGATTCACTGACTTGTTATTTTTGTTAAAAATTTGAACTAAAGTGTGACATAGTTTAATCGAGCATACTGACTCCATCAACTTACCTGAATTTAATTTTATAGTTAACAAGCTCTGAAAGTAAATCTTATTAAATTAAAACTAAAGAAGGAAACTATTTAGCATCAGTTTGTGATTGGTACTCCATAGCTACTTGCAAGCCAAAGATGTTATTTCATATTCTACTATGAGTCGAAGTTGGACTCTAAGGATATTTAAAATGTTGCACTCCTCCTGTTATTTATAATTGTGCTTTATTCATCATTTAACATTACTGATTTTTATAAGATTCTGGGATTAACTTGTTTATGGAGTACTGGAATTTTCTAGGTCATTCTATACATTAATAGCAGCACTTTATGAAGAAAATTCAGGTTTGTATCTACTTACTGTGGGATTACAATAATCATGACTTCACAGTTGACAACCCCTTTTCTGTTACTTGGATCTGATTCTGGATTCCAGAAAATGAAAAAACGCCTGCTGTGGTGGGGAGGGGAGGGGGGAAGGTTGGAAGGAAAGAACATTATCATGTTACCAGCTCAAAGGTTCAAACACAACTGTTCACAGGATGATGTCAACCTGTACTATTTGAGAGAAGTATTTCAGACATCAGGTTTCATTTTCACAGTCACTCAGACTAATGAAAATAGAATGTAATGCAAAAAGTGTCTTGCAACACAGATATACACCATATTACTGAGATGGGAGTAGACCTTCCTGACTTTCTGTACAACATATAAATATGAGTAAAAACATTCAGATTTGAACTAACAGCTATGTAAGTAATGAAACTTCCTGGCAGATTACAACTGTAAGCCAGAACTCAGATTCAAACCTGGGACCTTTGCTTTTCATGGGCAAATGCCCGCAAAAGGCAAAGGTCCCAGGTTTGAATCCCAGTGCTGGCACACAATTTTAATCTGTTAGTAAGTTTCATATCAGCGCACACACTGCTTCAGGGTGAAAGTTTCATTTCATCTATGTAAGTACTTATAAGAACAGATAGCATACTTTGTTTGAGAAGTATCCACAAATATTTATTTTTGGGGGTTAATTGTAAGGCAAGAAAAGAAAATGGCATTTACTGACAATTGGCAAATTACAAATATTTGTCAAGTGCAAAATATTTAAAAAATGAAACTTACTTTTTCTGCATATTCTCTCAGTGAAGGTATTGGAACAACGTTAGGTATCAGAACGAGAAGACTAGCAGCCACTGCATGGAGGTTGAACTTCTGAGCATTACTCAGGGTTCCATTTGTAAGAGCCATGTCCTATTGGGCAATAGTGTTACACATTGTAAGTGTTGATACTGTGTAAGACTGTAACTGAAAAAACACAAAAAAGAAAATTATTTCTGTATACCTGTATGCTTATCACGAGCCTCAGAAGGTCCATGACAGTCTCTTCTGATGCCAGCTCTGTTATGAGAAGGGCTAATGTTGTGTACACTGCTTCAATGTTTTCCACAGTGTTGTTAGCCTGCTCTAAACTTTCATACAAGCTTAGGTATATTTCATGGCCATGTTTCCTTATGAAGATTATATCTGGCCTTGAGCTTTTTTCTAATGTAAGTTCTAATTCAGAGATGTTCACCCTGGACCAGAAAAAAAAAAAAAAAAAAACAAGTAAAATACTCAAATGCTTGGCTTCTAAGAAACTCCTAAAAAAGTTCACATAAAACTGGTAGCTATTATCAAAATGTATTCACAAATATGCTAATAAATTAGTATTACTCGAAAAATCAACATTTTCTGTAGTATTTCATAACATTATCAAAATGTATTCACAAATATGCTAACAAATTAGTATTACTCGAAAAATCAACATTTTCTGTAGTATTTCATAACATCAGCTAGGTTAAAGAGAGTACTACTCGATTCACAGTCAATTAGTCAAATAAACAGAGCATAAAAGTTCACTTTGCATAATAATGTAATGAAATGTTTTGTCAAATTTGATTGCACGGTATTCCAACACACTCTAATAGAAGTACTTACGAGGGCTTCAGGAGTTTATCGAGGTTTTGGTGCCGATCAATTAGCGTATGCAGAATTTTTTGTACCAGTAATCTCATATCAGGATCTGCTGCCAATGACATCCTGAGCAGTGGCTCCAGAAATGACATAGGGAATGTTGTGTTGAAGTGGATAGTTTGGTATTTTGTGCCTACCTGCAAAAATTGAAAACAGATTATAAATATGTGAACTATTCAGGAAACTATATGCAAATGCTGTTTATTTCCTTCTTTTTTGTTATGCATGAATGTATTACCTATGTCTCGTCTGTTATGTTGCAAAAAACAAATAATGTAAACATCATTACAAAACTAGTAACTCACTTCTTACCATTTTTGTTCATTATCACTATTGTAAATTGCTAAGGCCCCTTTTGTGTGTTTCCATTCATTATTACCTAATACACCTGCAGAGCTTATAAATATTCAAAATATTTGGTAAACTTTACATTTGTGCTATTTGTGATTTAAAACAAAACAGAATCTCATTTGAAGAAGAAACAAGTTCTGTACATTTCTGACATTATTTTTAACCTTAATAGAGGAGCAAAGGCAGTATATTAAAATATTTGTGCTATTTACTTAGAGAATTAAACTGAACAAAACACGTTGGGTAAATAGAACCAGTGTTCCAAAGAGGGATGCTTCCATGTGACTTCAAAGAATAACATTAGGCAATGATATTGAACTTGGTGCATACTCTACAAACGAGGATACAAATTTTGTCTCAGTAACAAACCAATGGTGGTGCTATATCAATTCCCCTGATGGTGTTAGGCTCTGTGGGAGACCTTCTTGAAGTTTGGAAGGAATGAGGAGAAGCATGTGGAAAGCTGTGAGCTATGCTATGTGAAGTCACAGCCTTTGGGAGACTGGCACTCACAAAACTGAAATTGCAGTGAGTAGCAATCTAGTGGGGCTGCATAACGGAGGGGCAGGAGAAGTGCAAGTGGAGTCAGGGAAGGAGACAGTAGAATTAGTCATTTAAATTGATATTATGCCAAGATCGCAAAATGTGTGTCTTCATGTTGACACAATTCAGAAAAGTTGGTGTCTGTAGAAAGAATTTAATGATTTGGGCTATCAAGCAGTCAATGAAACAGAGCACACTGTGTTGCATGGCATGTTCAGCAACAGGGCAGCCCGGCGGTCTCTTGACTACAGTTTCACAGTGGCCACTTGTGCTTAGAGGCAGTCCTGCAAAGTGTTTGAAACCAAGTTGGTAAATTACAATGCTGCTGTCACATGTGGTCTTGGCTTTGATGGAGAGGAAATACCCAAGACAGAATTTGAAGAGATAGTGTTTAAAGGACATACGAGACAGGTTTTGGGTCTCAGACATTTGTCAGGATATGAGCAGTACCACAAGGGATGGGAGCAGTCGTGGAAATGGATGAACGAGGATACTTTCACAGATTTTTCAGATTGGATGCCACAACTATGGCTTTATTGAAAGACAATTCTGTTTTTCACATGGTCTCTTATGCAGTTAATGTCACTCATACAAAGATCAGCCAATTCTGAAAATGTGAAAATGTGTGTTGCTGCTGATGTAGTTAATGTTCCAATTTGTCAATTATTTATTTACCATCAACATGCTGAATTACCGAGTGATCAAAAAGTCAGTATAAATTTGAAAACTTAATAAATCACAGAATAATGTAGATAGAGAGGTAAAAATTGACACACATGCTTGGAATGACATGGGGTTTTATTAGTGATTTTTTAAGTTTTCAAATGTATAATGACCTTTTTATCATCTGGTATGTAGTGAATTATGCAATTAAATTTAAATACTGTAATTGCAGTGGCGTAGCATGGTGGGTGCTGGGGGAAGGGGGGGGGTGCATTGTCCCAGGCAGTACACATTTGGGGGCAGCAGGAAGCCGAGCTGCGTCTTACTTGCTATATCAAGTAGCCTATACTCTCTATAAAGCAGAGTAAAAAGACAGATTTGTCAGAAAATTAAAAGGTGAGTTTATTATGTTGCAGTGAGATATATTTTTAAGCTCACCCAATATTTTTTGTTGCCCTACAACAAATATTCACTACTTCTACATAAGTCAATCCTGTTGAAATCAGATCGCTTTAATACACATTCCTGTGTGAAAATAATCTGTAAATAGGAATATATTTTCAAGAGTCTTCACAGAGATAAAGTTGTAATGGCCCCTGCATTTTTGACACATCCGCGAAACCATCTGTTGTCCTTGTGCCTACAAGTGAGACACTGTACTTCGTTACGCAAAGTAATATTCACTACATCACTATTGGTAAAGGACCATTAAGTCAATTTGTATTTGTGGCTCTATAACTACTTAAACATTTGCCCTAATTTGGTAGACGAGGATATTTCATCACAACTATTTTGCCTCTTAGCCTCGGTTACAGACAAAAGCCTTCAAAACTGTTACCTCTACAAACTAACACAAGGATGTCCACAAAAGATCTACTGTCAACATAGAAAAACGAACTGTGTGCCCAATGGGTGTGTAGTAGAATTTAGTTTATTTGAAAATGGTCAAAAAAATCCGCAACTGGTAAGCCTAAAAATGGCGTGTGTGTGTGAGTGTGTGTGTGTCCACATGCAAACTTGAAGCACCTCATGTAATGAGCACTGAAGTCCTACTGACAATAAATTATTATACGTCTAACACATGTGAAAGTATTTATCCACCATTAATCAGAATACAATCACTTATGCTATGAAAATCATGCAGGCTCATAAAATTTATGTTACGAAGTATTTACTTCTCAGTTCAAGACTTATTTTTAGTTGAAACTTTCTTAAATTAATTTTTTATTTTTATTTTTTGCTGTTACTGACACCTCAAAAGAAATAAGTCATCTAGACAGTTCAAATAAGATTTGTTCAGCATAAAGTAAAAAAAATAGAAGAAACTGAAAAAAGGTATTCAGCGAAAATAAACTGCAGCTTCCCTATTTTATTGTGATAAACACTGAAGCAATATTGGGTGCATGTTTTTTTTAATTTTGTTATTTTTTTGCTCAATTCTGAAAATACATTCGCAGTGGGGGGGAGGGGGGGGCAGCAAAATGAGGACCAGCACTAGTGGCAGAAAGCCACGCACCAACACAATGTAATTGGTATGGTGATGCCTCATCTGGCTTCTGACGGAAAGTGAACACAAGTGGTTTATGGTCTGTGAGAAGTGTCAAAGGTCTATCTTCAAGCATGTACATAAACTTTTTGATTGAGGTGTAAATGCCACACAGCAATCACAGTTGTTGGTTCACCATTTTGCCGATGTAGGTGATAATTTCTTAATGAAGAAAGCTAGAGGCTGCCAGTCACGTTGCAATGATAAAGTGGCAGGACTCCTTGTGCACAGAGAGGGTAGCATAAGAATGTAGGACATACTTTTTTGGGGTTAATCACTAAACAGTGTTTTTGAGGTTTAGTAAATACGCTTCAAAGAAAAAGGAAAACAAAATAGTACATTAGGAAAAATGATGTGAATTTTGCACTGATGTTGGCAGACACCACCTGGGAGACAGTAGATGTTTTAATGTTGTCTGCCAACAGACAGCACAAGGACACAGCTGCTAGAGTGCTGTCTGTGTGTGCCCTTTAACAGGGAACGTTAACAGCTGTAAAGCTCAGTGCGATAACGACATGCGAAGTTAACAGGTGCCACACCACGGAGACGAACTTGTGGTTCCTACAGCCAAAATGAGTGAGTTTGAAATGGGGGGCAAATTATGCACTTCTGAGTGATAGGATGGTCATTTAGGAAAATTGCCACATAAGTCAGATATGCTGTGTCAGTTTGGCAATGATGGTGATTCTGCTTCCGAGCGAGTGATCGTAGTTCGCACATACGACGTAGACCTGGGAAATGTCGTCTCGCGGAATGCCTCCGTCTGAGACACATTGGCCTCATCTGGGCCTTGTATTCTTAGATGAAATAAGCTATAATTCTCATTCACATTTGGTGTTCATGGAGGGAAAGCTAACCTGCATTCGGTAAGTGCGAAATGTCATGAGACCCATTCTTTTGTCATTCTCACAACGGGGAGGTGAGGTGCTGTTCCGACAGGATAATACCCACCCACACAGCACATGTGACACTCGACACACTTCGCAACAAGGGCAGCAACTTCCCCGGCCAGCATGTTCAGCAGATTTGTGTCCGATGTTCGAGAGGGAAAGTGATGACAAGTGACACATGCGATTTATTAACCCGTAGCTATTGCAGAAATACGCGAACAGATTGAGGGGGTATCCCAAGACAGTATTCACCATACGTATGATCAAATGGATGCCAGAATCGTAGCCTGCATTGCCACTCACAGATGCTACATCACGTACTAATATGAGTGTTTATGCACAGATCAACACCTGCAACCTCAATATTGATGAGCTATTAATCTGTAAATGTAATAATTTCGTGTACTCCATATGCACTGTTTAAACAATAAATTTTGAGTGACTTAAAAAACTTTAAGAGGGTGTACCACTTTTTATGTCTGGAAGTGCAGCTGCTGCAGACATGCCACATGATCTGCCCCAGTGGATGACATTACGAGAAAGTCAGCCGTGTGGTGCCGAAAGTCTGAATGACACTGTACAATCTGAAAGGCATTCACATGATAAAAACTGTAAACCTATTGCCCATTATTCTTCTGGAGACCTATATGAAGTGGAGAGGCCATATAACTATTTGCAGACTGATAGATCCCAGAGAAATTTTGCTTTGCAACATTTAATTTTTCTGAATGCAGAAACTGAGGTTATTTGTAAACGGTTGGACATAGCACAGTGACAATGAGATGAATGTTGAATCTCTTACTACTGCTGGAGTAGGTAACTGATAAAGCAGGTCATTCATGGTAATCACTTGCAATCAATGTGATTCCAGTGTAGTCAATGCAGTGTGCTGAACGATGTGTCGTAGAATAAAGCAGGCACCGATTGCACAGATCTGGAATGGCCTGTATAAAGATCAGAGGTTCACTCCAACAGCTGGGTACAACATATTGACAACAATGAGTCTCCATCTGAATTCACATTCAAGTTTAAAATTTAGATGTAAGTTGATGTAGCCATAAAAGAAGGAAGGAAGATTAGGGTTTAAGATTCCAACAATGTAGCCGTAAGTGTGATGCTTAACCCATATGAAGCTTACAAGTATTTGCCAATGGTAGACTCCCATGGAAGATGAGGACTTTGCACTGAGAAATCGACACCTATATTAAAGAGTGCAGTTATGAAGAGTCTATGGCTTTCCAAACAAATCTAGCAGTGTTTCTTGTGACACATGCAGGTCAACATTGACAAGCTTCAGCTGAAATTGTGTGTGATAGCAGATGATATTTTCCCTGCTGAGTGAATGCCTGTTTCTGTTGAATGTGGCTTGCTTTTGTCACACACATGTGGAGCACCATACTTGTACAGCCACAACTTACTTGTCTTTGTATGTTCATCTTGATCGACAATGATTTGGGACTACAAATGTATTATTCATTTTATAAATAAATATCATCAACTGTTAATATTAAGAAACCTTTTAACACATTAGCATCTTCAGACCCCTGCTGAGCAAATAAAATTTTGTGTTGAATTATCTCATGTAAACAGGTTCTACAATGGTTAACTTGCAGATAGATCAATCTTTGTGTGACCTGCCTAAAGACACAGCATCAAAACAGAGTGAGAGTGAATATCAAAATTTCCAAAATTCACTCAAATTACATGAAAAATATATTTATACAAAAAAAAAAAAAAAACAAACAAAAAACCACACAGATAAAAATTCAGTTAACTCTTTAAGAGTGAGAATCTCCAGCCTTTCGAATCTAGCCATGCAGATCATATGTGGCTTACATTCAAAGAAATAATATTGATAGCTATTGCTAGATTTATAGCAGATAAATTAACATTAACAAAAGAGGGGGCTGACCCCCCATAGCAAAGAAAACAGCAGGCTAAATTTAAACAGACACAAACTCTCCAAGACTGGCAATCTTTTACTGAAACTCAAAATTTAGCTTTAAGTTCAATGCAAGATCTTATAATAGTTTCCACAATGAAATCCTGTGACACAACTTGGTTGGTAGAAAATCCAAAGAAATTCTGGTTGTATGGAAAGTATACTAGTGGCAAAACACATCAGTATCTTCACTATGCAATGGATTACAGCTAAACAGACCTTTCCAAAATTCCTGTCATTCCTATCATACATAATAGCTCACTCAGTGAAAGATCCGTAACCAGAGACTGGAAAGTTGCACAGGTCACTCCAATATTCAAGAAAGGCAATAGGAGTGATTCGCAAAATTAGAAGCCTATATCATTAACATCAGTTTTGCAGGAGGATTTTAGAACATATACTTTCCTCAAACATTATGAACTACCCCAAAGAGAATGACCTATTGACCCATAGTCAACATGGATTCAGAAACTAACGTTCTGGTAAAACACAGCTAGCTCTTTACTCACATGAAGTGATGAGTGCTATCAACAAAGGATGTCAAATCGATTTCATATTTCTCAATTTCCAGAAGGCTTTTGATACGGAACCCCACAAGCATTTTCTAGTCAAATTGTGTGCTTATGGAATGTAACCACAATTGTGCGATTGGATTCGCGATTTCCTGGCCGAAATGAAATAGTATGTAGTAATTGATGGAAAGTCATCAAGTAAAACAGAAGTGATATCTGGTGTTCCCCAAGGAAGTGTTATAGTGCCTCTACTATTCCCAATCTTTATAAATGATTTAGGAAACAATGTGCGCAGCTCTCTTAGACTGTTCGTGGATCATGCTGTCGTTTATAAGATAGTAAAGTGATCAGAATATCAAAAGCAAATGCAAAATTATTTAGATAACATATCTACAGGGTGTGATAATTGTCAATTGACCGTAAACACGAAAAGTGTAAAGTCATCCATATGAGCACTAAAAGAAATTGATTTAACTTCATTTACATGATAAATCAATCAAATTAAAGGCCATAAATTCAAATAAATGCCTAGGAATAGAAATTACAAACAACTTAAATTGGAAAGAACACACAGAAAATACTGTAGGGCAGGTGAACCAAAGGCTACATTCTATTGGCAGAACACTTAGAAGATGCAACAGTTCTACTGAAAAAAACTGCCTACACTACACTTCTGCATCCTATTTTGGAGTAATGCTGCCCATTGTGAGATCCCCACCATGTGGGACTGACGGTGGATATAGAAAAATTCAGAGAAGGGCAGCTGTAGTCTAACATTGTACACTACTGATACCTAGCTCGACCCAAGATATTTAAATATTTTATAAGGGGTTTGGCACTGAGTGAGCATGACAACAAACCAGCTGTCAAGCAGCATGAATTTTCACCATCAAACTGTGGCAAAAAAATAAGATGGACCACCCTAGGGACAGCATACAGCTGAACACAACACTCTTGATTTCAATGGCAGCTTTACAACCCAGGCCATCTTGATCCTCCCCTCTACCACCAACTCTTCTGAACTTCACTTTGCAGATGGGAGTTGTCCCTTCAACATATTCTATGATTCCGCAACCACCCTGGCCTCAACCTAAGACAACTTACCATTATACATCTCGTACCTGACAGTCCTCCTTTCCTCCACTCACTATCCTGTATTCGTTCCAGTTCATGTCTTTCTACCAACTGCGTGTCACCTTCTTTTATATTTTATTTACTTATTTTTCTTTAATATTTAAATGTCCTTTTATTTTTATCATTTTACACTCTGCCCCCCCCCCTCCTACCCCCCCCCCCCCCCCCCCCCACACACACAGACAAACTTCTAAATCTCCCCTTATTCACTCTCTCACAATTTCCCTTTACTGCATTCCAAGCTGCATCCCACATTACTGCCTATCAGAGCCTATATGACACGTCATGCAATGCAGAATGTAGTGTAACGATCTACACTACATGCCCTGATATCATCACAAGATAATCAAATAGTCTAAATTTGCGGAAATTTAATGTGATGGAATCAGATACTTTGAGCAAAATCCTGTCGGTGCAGCTCTATGAAATCCACAACAGACACTTTGTAAGCATGTGCAGCATGGAGAAATAGACGGATCTCACCCCAGAAGTTGATGAAATTGTATAATCTCTGAATACTTTGTTGTAATAATGGCTGTTTTTTGTCTTGTTAATATTGTAATTGGAGTTCTCACATAGCTCTGAAACAGAAATGTATTTAAGAGGGGAAAATAAAGTCAACTTTGGGTTATAATACTACAAACATCCTTTCTGAGTACGTCATTTATAAGAAGAATAGCTTTTCACAAACCACAAGAAATCTCAGAGCAAGCAGCCGCTTCAAAGATATAGATGAAGTCCAATCCAATCCTTTAAATGTATTTGCTGGTTTATAGGAAATGACTAGCAGACTCCAGACTTCTGAAGGACCATATTCTGTTACATAAGCTTTCAGTGTAAGATAATCTGTTATGCTGAAGAATTTTATGTGGTGGTATAATCCAGCTACATAGTCACACTACAACATTCCACACCCACCCTTGCCTGATCCTTCATCCTCCACTGCCCTTCACTCCCCTCCCTTCGTCACTCTCTGTCAAGATGCCTGTTGCACTGGAACGGCCATATATCGTGGTCCTGCTTGTGCGAGTTACGTCTGAGTGATTGTGTGAATTTGTGTGTTTCTTTTTCTGATGAAGGCCATGGTCAAAAATTAAGCTTTGTGCATGTAATTGTGTATTTTATGTGCCTGTCTGCTGATCAGCAATTGTCTTTATGGTGAGTTGCTATCTATCTTCTATTATTGATATTCCAAGCTGGATTTTCCATTGTTGCAAAATAAAAAAAAAAAAATTACAAATAGATACAAAACAAGAAATTATTGATACTAATAATCAGCAAATTTGATTTAAAAATAGTTACTCTTACCTTTAACAATGATTTTAGAAGAATATTTTGTAACAGTACATCCCCTGGTCCACTGAAGCCACGAAGATGGTCCAGTGAAGGGTATGGCACTTTACTCATGATGAACATCATTATTTCTATTTTCTGGTAATCAGGCAAATGATTGGCAAATTCACCCAGTGCATTAATCAAAGCTTCCTGGTACAATTTTTCATCTCGCTGGGCTTGTGGGTCATCCGATGGTGCCTCTCGAGTAACTGATACACGGAGGTGCATCAAAAGGGAGTTAATGATTTCAAGAACAGAAGGACCTGAAACAAGAATTATAAAGGAAAGCTAGTAAGTGTCAACACTCACAATAAAACTATTTTCTGTCAACAGCCCATTGCAAAATATTCCAGGAGAAGAAAGGACAAGAATAATGTGGCTGCTTAAAAGTATCTTATGCAGCACCTGAGAAACACACACTGTATTATTGACAGATGGCTTTTAGATGAGTGAGTACTTAGTACACTGACACAGAGCATTTCACAATTCTATGTTTAATATTAAATCAGTAAGTGTTTTAACTACATAAAAATTACATTACCCTTGGAAAAAACAATTAAATGCTCTTAAATAACAAGTAATGCTTCAGGACTTGCTATGCAGGTAGTCTGTTAGTATCTGACTCTTTTATTGACATGCTGATTAGGTTTGGGTTTTTTCCACTTTCTTAAGCCATCTATTACAGAAAAGAATGTTCATTTTTAGAGGAGGACACATGGATACAATAAATGTATGTAGTATTTTTATGGCGAATTGTATATAAGCCCCAACATGCACTTGACTATTTCTCTGTGGATGCACAACTATGCTAGATCCCTTGCGAGAATCCATAAATTCTGCAAGCAAGAGGAACTATTGGGTTTTTGGGGGGGGGGGGGGGGGGAGGCACTATGATCGTAGCGTGCTATAAGTTGAGAATTTGCGCTGGAAGGGAGCACGTCTGAATAACCTAATTGGCGACTGCTGGCCTGAAATGAGCAATATGGGTTCAAATCCCATCCAGAACAAATTTTCAACTTTACCGTTAAATTTATTTCAATGCCCTAAAAGGGTCGATATGTTTGAAAATTTTGAATTCATAAAATTATGACCATTCAGCAGAACAGACATCACATTGATAAATATAAAAAAAAAAAGGTCTTTTCAAAACATTTTCACTTCATTATTTACTTTCAGTGATATAGGTATGAAAACACGAATGAATGAAAAGTGTATGCCTGTTTTGCACACATGTTGCAGACACAAAATCCTGAACATGTACAAATTACACATGGAAAACAAAAGAACAGGCTATTACATTTTGCAGCGTATGTTCTATCTTGCACAAATATTCTCCAATTTATTTAGATGCATTTAACTATACTTACCAACACTTTCACCTGCTGCAATTGCTATTATCTTGGATAGAACATCAGCTATACTGGTCCGAATTTTAGGGTTGGATTTGGAATTATCGTCTAGATGAGCCATTAGTGTTTCTACTACAGTGTATGAATACTGAGCCTGAAACACAAGGAATATGGCGAGAGTGGCTGATAAATACCAGTGGTTATGTGATTGTAAGTGGAGGGCCAATAAAAAAATTTTAACATATGTTAAAATGGGAAAGTATCACATTTTCAACTACAGAATACAAACTTACTCATTATGATAGTATTAAAATATCAGCACAGTGCATTATTTAGATTTCTCACCACTTACTTGTTTCCAATTTACTGTTATATGCTGTCTGAATAACTATAAATACCACAATCTAGATTTAACATTTGAAATATTATGTACACACCATAAATAAAGTAATGGAAATACACTATTCAAGAAAGCATAGCAGTGAATTAAGAAGTTGCTTAGTAATTTTTCACAAAAAGAAAGGTATTGGCAATGTCACTTCAACCGGCAAGAAATAACAAAGCATACAAATGCTATGTTGTCTGCAAAGCATACCATGTGTGCTTGAAGTACCACTCTAGAATAGTCTCTTCTTTGAGCAAATGAGTAAGTAGCACAAAGACTTGTTAGATCAATTTACACATTGTTTATCACCTGTCTGCAGGCAGTTCAGAATCATTTGGGAGATTAGTTAATCTCTCTCAAGTTTCACCCAAACCTAAAGCACATTATTTAGAGAAATATAGAAAATTCTGTTTTATCTAGTATTTGTATTGAAAAACTTACAGCACTTCATTATTTCTAAATAGTTGTCACTTGAGTGTAATGTAAATGAGATTCCAGGAGTGTAAATTTGCTTTCACTACATAAATATGTACTCACAGACCACAACAGAGTGTATTGTGAAGTATTTGACATAACAATATAATTCCCTAATTCAATTTTATATGGAACAAGTGAAAAATAAAAGGTCCCAGTTGTACTGGTTTAGTATTTTGAAGGAAATGTAATGCCCATTTAGTGTGACCCAGCTTAGAAATAGCGTTATCTTCTGTTTTCAGAGTGAAAGAATTCCTTGTAAATTATTCTCAGAACATTTTAGTTATTAACTATAGGTTCATCAGATGTAACCTATGAAATATTTTATACAAGCTAACCTGGTTCTTCCAGGAAAGAGAGAGGTTTAATGTGAAAGATAACATATTATCACCGAGATGCTAAAATATTCTTCAAAAGAGATAGATTTACTGTGCCGTACTTGCCTTAGTTCTGTACTGCTAATAGTCACACAAAAAATGCAAATGGAGACAAAAATAGAAGACGCTTTCTAAACTGTATTCCTCGATCAGGTAGGGTGGAAGAACACAGTTCTGAAAACTAGTGTCTTCCCCCCCCCCCCTCCATTTTTGGTTTTTGTGTGACTATCGGCGGTACAGAACTGAGGTAAGTACTGACTAGACTGTCTATCTCTCTTGAAGAATACAATATGTTATCACTAACACCTAACCTGTGTAATTAACAGAGGATGGGGGAATACGCCAGTGCTGTCTGATGGACAGCGTAGAAAAAAGGGAAGGGACTGCAATGTGTGGTGGGAAGGGAGACGTATGTAAGGATAGTTTGTGGGCAGGGAAGGGAAGGGCAGGGTGGTGGGGGCAGGAACTAGTGAACATGACCTTTCTGATTTCAAAATTTCCTCCCGCCCATGTATTTCACTTTAACATTGACAACCATAGTTCTGTTACCAGCCCAACTCCCTCTGTCTTATTTGTAAAATCGTCATTGTCAATGTACCTGCATTAATTATTTTACAATTTTCCTGGATTCTTGAATGTACTTCATGCATTCCCAAAGGGTTCACACGTGTGTCCCCCCCACCCCCCAACACACACACACACACACACACACACACACACACACACACACACACATTTCTTACAAGATTTTCACAGTTTTTTTCATTCACGTAGGGACTTTTTCATCATCTTGCATTTTGAGGGTGATTTAGTGTGATTTTATCCATCTTTAATATACTACCACAGATCATTTCTATCTGCACCAATACAGAAAAGTTTACCTATATCTAGCCAGACCCCAGTTTCACATATTGATGTGCTATGTTGCTGCTAGCTCATGGTATCCCCCCCCTCCCCCAAATGGCTTAAGCATCAAATTAGCCATCTCTTGCTGGAATCCCTCCCTCCATAATGACTTCCACCAGTTCATATTCTGTCAGTCCACAGCTCTCACCAACCCAATTCTGCAAAAGTATGAAAATCAGGCCATAATGGTCCTGCAGCACCACACCGCCATTCAAAAAATTCTCTTGCTCTGCAACCTATCTTCCAGACTGATGCCCTTGCCCACCAAGTACTAGAGCCCCAAATTATCTCCAACTTTTCAGAATTTTATACCTTCTAACCTAGCCTCAGAATCATTCCCCTAATCCCTCAAAATTGATACCAACCTCATGCCTGTTGACAAATACTGCACCAATGTGGCTCTAGACCGAAAGGACTATGTGGCAGAGGGTCACTGCCAACTGTCAGATTCTTCCACTTAATACACCCAGCTACAATGATCCCATTGCAAAAATCCAACAGGATCTTCAGTCGCTCACCAAATCCTTAGGCCCATCCCAGGACCTCTCTGTGGTCTGTGGAGTCTCTCTCTCTCTCTCTCTTATCCCTCCTATACCCCCACCTTCTACGTGTTCCCTTAAGTCCCCAAACCCAACCACCCTTTAGATCACATTGTTGCAGTTATGGTGCCCCCAATGAGAGGATCTCTGCTCTTGTGGACCAGTGCCTTCAACCTATTACCCACAACCTATTCTCCTACATAAAGGCACCAACCATTTCTTTAACTGACTCTCCACAGTTCCCATTCCTTTACTAACTGGTACCACGATCAGCACAGATGATGCCACCTCCCTCTACACCAACATCCCCAATCGTTATGGCCTTGACACTGTTGAAAGTACCTTTCACAACACCCAACTGACTACAAGCCCACAACCTCCTTCCTCGTTACCATCACCAACTACATCCTCATCCCAAATTACTTCTCCTTTGAGGGCATCACCTACAAACAAATTCATAGCACAGCCATTGGCATCCATATGGCACCTTCTTACATCAGCCTTTACATGGGCCCCCTAGAGAAATCCTTCCTGACTACCCAGAATCCCAAACCCCTAATCTGGTTAGATTCATTAATGATATCTGAACTGAATGTGAGGACACACTATCCACATTCCTTCATAACCTTAACATCTTCTCCTCTATTCACTTCAGCTGATCCTATTCAACCCAACAAGCAACCTTCCTCGACATTGAACAACATCTCAAGGATGGCCTCATCAGTACCTCCGTCAATATCAAACCTACTAACCATCAACAATACATCCATTTCAACAGCTGCCACCCATTCTACACCCAAAAGTCCCTTCCATACAGCCCAGGCACCTGTGTTTGTCACATCTGTGGTGACTAGCTGTCTCCAACATCTCCTATTGTGGTATTCCACTGCCCACCAAACCTATGTATTACACTTGGCCATCCCTAATCCATCCCTGCTCCCAAATCCTTGCCCTATGGCTCATATCCTTGCAACAGAACTAAACACAACACCTGTCCTAGGCACCATCCCACCACTATCTACTCCAGTCCCATCACATGTATTTCCTATCCCATAAAAGGCAGGGAAACATCTGAAAGCAGTCATGTTATCTACAAACTGAACTGGATCCACTGTGCAGCTTTCTATGTGAGCATGACCAATAACAAGCAGTATGTCTGCATGAATGGCCATCATTAAACTGTAGTCTGGGGAAAGATAAACCATCCTGTTGCAGAGCATGCAAACAAGCATGAAGTGGCTCACTTCAATTACTGCTATACAGCATGTACCAAATGCATCCTCCCAGCAAACAGTGGCTTTTTTTAACTGCACAGGTGGGAACTATCCCTACAATATATTCTAGGCTCCCACCTTGCCCAGGTCTAAACCTTCGCTAGTTTCTGCCCCCACCACCCTCCCCTCCTCTGACCATACCATACTCTAGATGCACATACATCTGCCACAGACTACAGTCTCTCCCTTCCTCCCTCTCCGTCAGACAGCACTGACGTGTTCCCCCACCCCTGCCATGCATCCCTCCTCTTCCTTCTTTTTTCCCCTCTCCATGCTGCTTCCTCACCCCCCCACCACTGGTTGCTTTCACCTCAGCCGTGCTTAGACCCGCAGACTGGCCACAGTGGTTGGAGGTGGCACACACACACACACACACACACACACACACACACACACACACACACTTTGGCTGTGTTGCACTGCTATGGCCACCATTATGTATTCCTTCTACAGGGGAATTCTCTGTCTATAATAAAAATCTGGAATATCACCATATGTTGTTAGTGATCAATTCACCATTGGGGAAAAATATTTTTGGGTTGATACTGCTTCTGGTTATGGCCATAAGCTGTAGTTGGTACCCAAATTATAACCCTACCCAATTTCCTTCTCAATGCATGACAAAATGGCAGATTTGCAGAATCAGGCCATCGTTTCTCCAATTTCATCAACTCAGTGGACCCATCCACACTGAGCGCCTTTTCGGCAATTTTAATCCTACTGTTAAAGGGCAATGTGTCATGGATTCATAACCCATTTCATGACTGAAAGAGTTCTTGGTGCAGTTGCAGGTGATCAGTATTTTCATGCATCAACTACTGCATTGCATATCTGTAGTTGCTGCTAGATGCAGCTCCTTTGACTTTCTAGGTATGCAGCACCCCTTTGGGCTTTACTAGTTTAACCTATAGCTTTTGGACTCTCAAATTCCTCTTGTTTCAATTATGTGGATAACATATGGGCAACAGGCTCTACATGGAAGAAACATTTGCCAATGCCTTCTGTAAAATGAATTACCAAATCTGCTTTTTTAGGACGTATAGTGAGTAAAGTTGACCTCATGCCTACATATGACCATCTCAAAGCCAATGGTAACTTGCTAGAAGCCAATAATTTGAAGAAGCATTAGTTTCTTTGGGCAGGATTTGTATTATGTTAAATTCACTCACCAGGTAGAAAATATCTACTATCTTCTTAATCAACTTCATCAAAAGTGCATTAGGTTTGCCAAGTTGGCATAGTGCCAAATGTATTAATATTATGCTCCATTTGGTTTAATTCACACCAGGAAACCATAAATCCTGGCATGTTATGTAAACCAGTACAGCACTGGTGAGGTTCTGTCATGTCAAAACTTGGATGGAAGGGGCACACCACACTTACACTTTCAAGACGTTCTCCACAGCCCAGTTATTCACGGATTTAAAAATTCTGATATTAAGAAGTTTCACATTTTCTGTATGTGGCTCTTGTTCCAAGCCATTCATCAGGACTTTCCATGAATTTTAGTGGTAATTTCTATGTTATTATTGCTACAAGATGATTTAACACTCCAAAACCCAATACGCAAATGCTGATGCATCCTCAGGGCAAACAGTAGAGACCCAATACAGTGTTCAAACAGCAACACACTCCACATGAGCATCAAACAATATCTCACAGTAAACAGTGTCAGACTTTCCGTTAACAGAGCAGGTCTTGGCAGCCACTGATGCCAATTTGATTTTTGCGCCAAATTATTCTGGCAGTCCAGGTAGGTTTGCTGGAGGATCTTTGAATGTGTATGGAGGTCAGCTTACATTTTTATAGAATGTGGTTGTATCAATAACATTTGGAGGGTCCTCATGTTTCCCCGCGGAGGAACGAGACCATCGAATGGTTGTGCCCTAGTTATAGCTCCGTAACACATTGGACAATAAAAACAATAAAATTATTGTGACTGAAGACTGCTTATTATTATAATAATATACCCCTAACCTAAACAGCACAGTCACGGACAGCCCACAGCAAAATGTCGATTAACAATAATGTCTGTATAATAATTTAAATTTGTTATGTGATTTCTTTAAATATCCTATGCAATCTATGACCATCCTTAAGTAATATTCACTCATTTGATTACGTTTCTTCCACTACTTGGCCTTCTGTCTGGAAAAATGAGAAAGAGTGTGTGTATATCTTTAGATTACTTAAGAGTTGTAATAGTGCAAGATTTGTAATCTGCTGGGGTACAGGGTAGCCAACTTAAGTGTTCCTTCTTCTGGGCAAAGAGGTCTATTCTCATTGTGCAAGTTCAGACCATTTGTTAAGTTAATGACACTCTGGTCACTTCCTGTATAGCTGAGGCAGGAGAGGCACTCTGTAACTGGCCACTGGTGAGTGAGGGTCCTAGTCTTAACCCTTTAATGCATAGTGTAGCTGATCAGCTACATACCTTATTTTTCCATTATCTCTCAAACTGATCAACATTTTTCCATAAATTCATTTGCAGCTGCTTGTATACATAGTGCTACATATGCTAGTAGCTCATCCTAGAAATTATAAATTGCAGAGTGCTACTGAATCAGTTTGACAGCTGCATTGAGTTACTCCTAACATGTGTGTTTGTTTACTTTAGTATTTCTATTTTGTCATGTAGTCAAACACACACTAATGTTGCATTATGAGCTACCTTCTGGAAAGATGAGAGGCATAATAGTGACATTTACTGCATTGGGTTCATCATGGAAGCACTATATAGCTGATCAGCTATGAACTTTTTGTTGCTATCATTGCATAATAATTAAGGATTTTTTTCAATATACACACTATACATTAATCATGGTAGTTTTTATAGTTTCAAATAAAAAGTCATGCATTAAAGGGTTAAGTGCCACCTTGCTACTTTTAATGCTATTGTGAATGTGTAAGTCGTCCATTTTAACTGAAGAATCATATAAGGGAATGTTAGGATTTCTCATTTTAGTTGCAATTTTGGTTTGCTTTGCTCCTTTGGAACAGAGGTGTGGAGTGTTCCCCCATCATGATTAGGTGAAGTTAGGTCACTCTGACCTCTGGTGAATGTGAAAATACTTCTCTCTTTATGTGTGTCCATTTCTTTCTATTCTAATTTATATTCGTTTTTGCCATAAAATTAATAGATATTTCTTGAAGTGACTTTCAAGTGTCTTTAATTAAAGGCCATCAAGAGTAATTCTTCTGTTTAAGTGTGCGATTTTCGAGTGAGTTACTTTACTTAACTGGCTATTTTAGTAAATTAATTTATGCTACCTTTATCAGACTTTGTTGATTCTTCTTGTTCTTATGAACAATGTGTTACATGAATTACTGAACCCTTTGCTTTTTATGGAAAGGTTGTCCTATTTCTGATTTGGTAGTTGATTATATCTTTCTCTCTTATTAATGTGTTTCATAATTCATTCATATGTAAAAAAAATAGATGAAGTCTACTTACCAGGCGAAGAACTTCTTTGCTTTCTACAGTATGTCTGCCTAGGTGTAATTGTGTCTGTGTGAATTTGTGGGTGTGTGTGCGCATTTGTTTACCCTCCTTTTTCGCCCCCAAGGTAAGTCTTTCCTGTCCCGGGATTGGAATGACTCCTTACCCACTCCCTTAAAACCCTCATCATTTCCTTTTCCCTCTCCTTCCCTTCTGCCTGACGAATCAGCTAGGCTGCGAAAGCTAGTGTGTGTGTGTGTGTGTGTGTGTGTGTGTGTGTGTGTGTGTGTGTGTGTGCGCGCGCGCGCGCGCGCATGTGTGTTTATTTGTTACTATCACTGCCTGTGCTCCTTCGCCTGGTAAGTAGACTTCATTTATTTTTTTACATATAGTTTTCCTCTTAGGAATTTTTTCCTCATAATTCATTTAATGGCACGAGTTTAACTGTTACTTTCGATTATAGTCTATTTGACCATGTGCTTTCTTTCCTTCTGCATTATTCACTGTGGATGTGGATTCTTATATCTCAAAGTCATGACAATATTATTAGTCAGTTGCATGAACCCCTTTGCTGGGGTTACATAAATGTGGTATTAGTTACCCCTTCTCAAACCTTACCTTATTACATGAATCATGTGTGGATACATGAACTTTTACATTCCATCTCCCTTTTGAGGACGCTAGAATGACTTGGTAATTGCAAATACTTTACCACCCTAGACATGAGAATTGGGTATTACCAAATTCCCATTGCTCCAAAAGATAGAGCCAAAACTGTCTTTATTGTTCTGAGCGGCCTTTATGAATTTCTAAGAATGCCATTTGGCCTGCGCAACACACCTGCTACCTTTCAAAGATTTGCTGATTTGTTGTTACATGGTTTAAAATCCACAACTTGTCTTGTTTATCTAGATGACATTATTGTATTCTCTCGGACCATTCCTGAGCATGCAGAACATTTACGTGTATTTTCCAGCTTGCGGATTGCTAATTTAAGTTTAAAATTTGAGACATGTTCATTTTCCCAGTCAGTAGTAAACTATTTAGGTCACATTATTAGTGCTGCCGGAGTAAAGCCCGACCCCAGTCTTACTGAAGCTGTAGTCACCTTCCCTACTCCTACTAATTTGAGGAAACCACAAAGTTTTTTGGGATTAGCTAATTGTTATCGTAAATTCGTAAATAATTATGATGAAATCACCAAACCTTTAACGGCATTACTTAAAAAAGATACTCGTTTCATATTGTCTTGAGAATGTGAAATTGCAATGCAGAAAATCCAAACTACTTTAACATGTGCACCTTTACTGATTTACCCTGATTTCTCTAATCCCTTTACATTGGCATGTGATGCTTCTAATTATGCTCTTGGATGTGTGCTTGGTCAGGAACAGAATGGCACGGAACAACCAACTGGTTATGCATCTCGCCAACTTAACAAAGCAGAAATAAACTACAGCACTCCTGAAAAGGAGTATCTTGTGCTCATATTTGGCACAACATATTTCTGTTGCTATCTTTATGGTCAAAAATTTACTGTGTATATTGACAATTTGGCTCTCCAATGGTTACTAAATTTGAAGGATCCCAGCAGTAAGCTAATGGGCTGGACGCTGTGCTTGTCTGAGTATGATTTTGAGGTGCGCCACAAACCTGGCCACTTGCATCAGAATGCAGATGCACTTAGCTGCAAAATTAGAGTAACTGAGGCAGATGACGTGTTGATAGACGAACTATGGAAGGGGCAGAAAAACGACCCCCTTTGTCAAAGATATACCACCCTTCCTCAATTTAAGTTGCAGGATGGAACGCTCTATCTGAAAACTCCACACGGGAACAGGATTGTAATACCCACCCTGCTGAAAGAGTGTATAATCAGGCAGTATCATGATTCATTACAGGCCAGTTACAATGGAAGGTATGCCACTAATGCCCACATAGCGGCGTGTTGCAGATGGGAAAAATCTTAAGCGTGATGTCGACTTGTATGTTAAATCCTATCTGCCTTGCATGCAACAGGCACAGTATGCATGCCCATGTGTACCTCTAAAAATGTTGCTGCAAGCATCCAAACCTTTTGATTATGTCTCAGTCGATATCCTTGGCCCCTGCCTCAATGCTAACAAGGGAATAAATATATACTGTGCATGACTGATCATTTTTTAAGGTACTTGATGTCACCTGAAACAATCGTCAAAAGCTTTGTGACACATTTGGTGTTGCATTTTGACAGCCTGCAAGCTATATTAATAGACTGCAGTACAAATTTATCCTCGCTGTTTGTACAAGTCTACAAACTCCTAAAAATAAAGACATGGAAAACCACTCCTTTCTACCCACAAGCCAATGGTCACGTGGAACGCGTACATCGCACTATTACTAAAATGCCATCCTACTACATGCGAAAGACCCACAAAGATTGGGACAGATACATACCATACATTACTTCCAACTACAACACTAGAATTCATGAATCCACTGGGTACACACCCTATGAAGCCGTATTCGGGAGCCTGATGAACTCTCTTTTTGAATTCAATAAACCACCTCCAGAGATTGATATCCAGGAAGTAGAAGGATTAGCCAGATGGTTGAAAACTATTTGGCACAAGGTTAAACGAAATAATGTCGGTGCCACTGCCAAACAGGTGTGAAGGTGCTTTAAAGATTTGATCATATCATCCTATTGTCCAGGCAATTTAGTGTTATTAAGAAACGCAGTTGTGAACTAAAAAGTTTACCTTTTTTTTTTTGAAGGTCTGTATCGGATTATACACATGTCGTCACCTGTCAATGCAGAGCTGCAATTACCCTGTCAATGTAGAGCTGCAATTACCTGATTGGACAGTAATCTTACATTTCAACTGCCTACCAACAACTTTAATTCCCTATTTTTCCTACCTACATTATGTCTCGAGTTAATTTCCCCTTTGATCCATTAATTTTCACTCTTCAATCCATTCTTATGAACAAAGGGTTCCGTACCGGCCCAACTGCCCACATCTTTGTCACGTAAATTCTTCCTCACTTGAGAAAGTCCATTTGCCAATGAACTCGCAGTGCTACGCTGATACTGCACACATCCAGCTAAGGAAGCAGTCAGCTTTTCCGCATGCTAAGCCTCGCCACCTGTTTACCAGGTTGCTTTATAACGTGACTACATTCAACCACGCTTTCAAGACCTGTTTGCATTAACCCCACTGGTGTTTTCTGCCATTATTTCCCTCCTAATATGTTAATATTTGACACTCTCCCCGATATGGCTCATCAGTCTCCTTATCCTTTTTCGTTATGACTGAATTTTCAGTCTTGTACGGTATGCCTTGATGACTTGAGCAAAATAAATAAATATGTATAAAAATAGAAATCATTTAACTTACCCAAGCACAGGCTCATTGACAGATACACAAAAACTCAAACAAACACAAAGATTCAAGCTTTCGCAACCATTGGCCGCTTCATCAGAAAAAGAGGAAGGAAGAAGGAGAAAAAGGAAGATGCGGGTTTTAAAGGAGTGGGTGAGGAGTCATACCAATCCCGGGAGTCGAAGGACTTACCTTAGGGGAAAAAAGGAAAGGTAAACACACACACACACACACACACACACACACACACACACCAAGGCAGACATTTGTAGAAAGCAAAGAAGTTGGACAGAGATACCAGCTGAGGCAGAGACTCTGTCCAGACAACCGAGGCAAAGATGTTATAGAATGGTGGGCGGGAAATTGAATTTAGTGGAGGTTGAGACCAGGTGGGCAACGGGAACAGAGAATATGCTGAAGGGCAAGTTCCCATCTCCGGAGTTCTGAAAGATTGGTGTCAGTGGGAAGTACCAGACAACCCGGACGGTGTAACACTGTGCCAAGATGTGTTGGCCAGGCACCAAGGCATGTTTAGCCACAGGGTGATCCTCATTACCAACCAACACTGTCTGCCTGTGACCGTTCATGCAAATGGACAGTTTGTAGCTGGTCATTCCCACATAGAACACTTCACAGTGGAGGCATGTCAGTTGGTAAATCATGTGGGTGTTATCGCAAGTGTCTCTGCTCTTGATCATGTACACCTTCTGGGTTACAGGACTGGAGTAAGTAGTGGTGGAAGGGTGCATATGGAAGGTTTTACAACAGGGGCGGCTATATGGGTAGAAGCTGGAGGGTAGGGAAGGTGGTTTGGGAATTTCATAGTGATGGACTAGGAGGTTACAGAGTTTAGGTGGGCAGCGGAAAGACACTTTTGGTGGAGTGGGAAGGATGTCGTGAAGGATGGATCTCAATTCGGGGCAGGATTTAAGGAAGTTGTATCCTTGCTGGAGAGCCACATTCAGAGTCCGATCCAGTCCCAGAAAGTATCTGGTGACAAAAGGAGCACTTTTGGGATTCTTCTGTAAAAGGTTCTGGCTTTGGGAGGATGAGGAAGTGGCTCTGGAAATTTGCTTCTCTGCCAGATCAGGAGGATAGCTGCGGGATGTAAAAGGTGTTATTAGGTTATTGGTATACTAGTTCCAGGATTCCGGACTGGAGCAGAGTCGTTTGCCATGAAGACCTAAGCTGTAAGGAAAGGAATGTTTGATACGGAATGAATGGCAGCTGTCATAACGGAGGTACTGTTGTTTATTGGTGGGTTTGATGTGGACGGATGTGTGAAGTTGGCCGTTGGACAGATGGAGGTCGACATTGAGGATAGTGGCATGGGATTTGGAATAGGACCAGGTGAATTTGAAGGGACCAAAGGAGTTGAGATTGGAGAGGAAATTCTGGAGTTGTTCTTCACTGTGAGTCAAGATCATGAAGATATCATCAATAAATCTATACCAAATTTTGGGTTGACAGGCTTGGGTATCCAAGAAGGCTTCCTCTAAGCATTCTATAAATAAGTTGGCATATGAGGGGGCCATCCCTGGTTCCCATGGCTGTTCCCTTTAGTTGTGGGTATGTCTGGTACTCAAAGGTGAAGCATTTGTGGGTTAGGATGAAGCTGGCTAGGGAAAGAGGTTTTTGGTAGGGTTGCAGGTGGTCGGCGTGAAAGGAAATACTCCATCGCAGTGCTCTGAGCATGCAGGATGTTTGTGTATAAGGAAGTAGCATCAATGGTTACAAGGATGGTTTCCAGAGGTAACAGGTTGGTGTCTTTGATGAAGGATGGGAGACTGTCCATGATGGGTTGAAGGTGTTGGTCTATGTAGGCAGAGCTTCATTCTCTGGGGGCTTGGTAACCGGCCACAATGGGCCGGCCTGGATGATTAGGTTTGAGAATCTTAGGAAGTAGGTAGAAGGTAGGGTTGTGGGGTGTCAGGAGGTTGATGGACTCAGGTGGAAGGTTTTGTAGGCGACCTAAGGCTCTGAGGTTTCCATGAAGCTCTGCATGGACATCAGGAATGGGATTGTCTTGACAAACTTTGTATGTAGTGTCATCTGAAAGCTGACGCAGTCCCTCATCTCGTCAGAGATGTCTTTGAAGGCAGTCTGGTCACCCAGCAAATACAGCAAGACAGTAGTTCCCTGATGTTTTGGGGTGGCATTATGAGGGGCCACTGGTGATCATAGAAGGCAATCAAACGGCTATACAATACAGAAACAACATTTTCCAACATACAGTGCCTATATTGGCAGCATTTTGGTGAGGGATTCTCTTAATGGACGACAATTATAGTGCTAATTGTGCATATTCTGTTAATAAGGTGGGTCAGTCGGGACCGAGAGGCCCTCTGGTGGGCAGTATGCTACAAGAAATTTAGGTATGCATCACTGTGAGAGGACGTATTACTGGGTATTATGGGTACTGGTGTATTCTGCTAACTGGAACACCAATTCAGAATGTCTAAGTTACTGTCAAACAACTTGTCAATTTCTGTTTTCATGATCAATAAAGAGAAGTGAAATGTTATTTTTCATATATTTTCTATATTTCATTTTTATGTAAAGGCTCATGACTACTAGAATCATGTTGATGCAACTTTTTGTGTGTGTGTATATTATACAATGTTGTTCTATACATTATTAATAACTGGTGAGGTAAAAAAGCAAAAGTTGCCATGAATAACATGGTGATGAAATAACAAGGAAACTAACAATGCAACTGAAAAACTAAATGTAGCAATGAAAAAGCTAGCTAACTTCTGCACTTAATATATTGTATATATTTGAATTGTTAAAAATAGTTAATTTCAAGAACTTTGGGCAAGGAATGAAGTATCAATTTGACTAGTATCACAGACATTATAAAAGGGAGCCAGTACCTCTATTTGAGATCAGTCTTCATCAGTTTTGGGGGTTCCAGTGAGCTGTCTGCAGCAGCAGTTGGCGAGATGTGGTGAGAGGCGGTAGCAGGGACAGCGAGGTCAGTCTGACTCTGGCTACAGTGGATTTCTCAATGTTGACTCAAGGCTTGGAAGTTCTTTCATGTTACAAGTAGAACAGATGATTTCTGAATTTTATTTTGAATTGTTTGTGAGCAGGGTATCTGGTACATCTGCCTCCAAATAACTTTGATCGAGAATTGAAAACCCTGTTATAATGTCTCAAAGAAGTGCTTCCAAGTGAATTATGATCCTAGCCAATGAAACCCTCCATAAGCCTTAATATGTTGCAAACTTTTAAAACTGTGAGTTTAAAGTGATTTACCCACCATAAATTTTACATTCCGGTAGAAATCTTTAGTGCTAACATTCAAGGTGAGTGACAGATGTTTTTGGTTGACCCTCTTAAGAGAGACATCGCCATTTGACTGAAATTCTGCTATACATTTATGGGGGCTCTGAGAACTGTGCTAGATTTGTCTACTGATTTTATTTATTCACGTGGGGGCTCTGGAGTCAGACTATTATACCACAAGATAGCAGTTGCATTGTAATACAAGACAGCACAGTTCCTAAAGGCAAGCAAGCTCACAAAGCTTCTTTCACTCGTTACGAGGAAGAGATGGACAATACTCATTTTTATACAACCCCGTTGCAGCAGTCAGTACAAAATATCAATAAAGTTATTAATATGAGTTAAAAGTTCAGGAAACCCTAGGGAAATTGTCAAAAACTGGGCTCAAAAACTACATGTATGGTGGAAGCAAAATAATAAGAGTCCTGTGCAGTCTGGAACAAACAGCTGTGGCCCACTGGGTGGGTTTCATTTCATTGTATCTTTTCAGTATGAAATATAATTCTTCATTCTTAGAAGCTCACCTAAGTTAAAACCATTAAATTTTTATCTCTAGAGACACTAAAGATGACATTTTTTCGTTTTAGCTGGAAGAGGGGTAAAAAATGTGCTGCTTGGATTCTATTTGTCTTCAAAAATTCCCCTTCATTCCCAGTAGTTTTGGCAATAAGAGGAAGAAAACTAACAGTTCACAATGCAAGGATAGTGTATGTAGTTTTTGTATGAAGGTATGTACCAGTTTTGAATCTTGTTTATGTGCACTTACACACAGACAGCACAATCAAGCATTGTGTCTGTGTCTGACTAGCAGTCGTGGCTTGACAGCTGATGCTGGTATCCACTGGATGGATTTATATCACTAATAGGTAGGTAGTCGTGATGTTCTGGCTGATCAGTACACACACACACACACACACACACACACACACACACACACACACACACACACAGAGAGAGAGAGAGAGAGAGAGAGAGAGAGAGAGAGAGAGAGAGAGAGAGAGAGAGACCCAGCTACCATTCATGGCTGTCCTGGCCGACATGTATCCCTCCCCCATGACCTACATTTTTTGCCCTTCCCACACCAGTTCAGATTTCTACTTCTGTTCGGTACAGCACACTGCCCTCTTGGCTGCAGCAGTGTGTGTGTGTGTGCTTGTGTGTGTGAAGAAGGCTTTGAGTGGTTGTCTTTTCATTGTGACTGTCTGTGGCACATTGTGTCATCTTTATGGTATGCAACTTGTAGAATCTTTTATAACTAGAAGATATAATTTTTTTTCTACTGAACATTCTTACCTGTATGGAAAACATGATGATTCGGAATGTGTGTATGGCAAACTGATTTGGAACCCACAGCTCATGCAAATCCAAGTGCCTGAAACAAACACAAACATGGCATTATAATATAAGGGACTACAGTAATATAAAATAACTTAAAAACATTTATTTTATCAATTAACTAAATAAGTTAGTCTTTTGCTGCACAGAAAGATATATGAGCAATCATGAAAGTAAAATATGGCTACGACATATTCAGAACATGCATTAGTCAACCATTGGAAACGATGATTACACTCACGACAGCATCATGAAGAAACTATAACATACGAGCGGCAAACAATAAGGGTGAAAGGAACACAAATTGTGAGGAGGTGATAGAATAGAAATGTCAGGAGCTGTTAGGTGGAGGATGTGAGAACATTAGGTTTCCATAGATTGAGGCTAGAAGAATTTCAAGAGCAGAAAATGTTTTGTAAGGTTACATCTCGCCAGTGCAGTTAAAGAAAGTTGGTGGTGGAGGGGGGATCCAGATGTCTCCAGTTGTGAAGCAGCCACTGAAATCAAACATGTTATGTTCAATTGTGTGTTGGGCCACAGGATGGTCAACTTTGCTCTTGGCCATAATTTGGCAGTGACCATTCATCCTGGTTTGCACATTGTTAGTAGTCATGCAAAATATTTGCACCAAATGCAGCAGAGCTCATATATGATATTGTCACTTTCACAGGTGGCCCACCCTCTGAAGGGTCGGATAAGCCTGCGACAGGTTTGGAAAAGGAAGTTCTAGGGAGGTGCTACAACTGGGTCTTCCATAGGAATATGATTCCTGTGGCAGGTGGTTGATATTGGGTGTGGCATAAGTATGGACTGTATTATTATGTAGGTTGGGTGGGTGGTGGAACACTTCTTTAGGAGAAGGATCTTGAGTAGAATGTCATGGCATCACTATAGATAATCAAAACACTGACAAACAATGTGATTCAGTTGTTCCAGTCTGAGGTGGTGTTAGGTGATGATCAAGTCACCTTTTGGTAGCTGATTATTGGGGATGGGGATGGAACAACTAGGAGTGTGCACGTATATAGTATGGTACATCTGTTTGCAGACTAGATCTGAGGGTAATGCGTACCATCAATGGTGGTGATTTCGGACACCCAGGGATAATGGACAGTGCGGTTTATACTCTCTTTTCTGCTGCATAGCAATGAAATACCACTAATTTCCATCTTCATCCACTGCTCACTTAATGTACAAGACTGTACTTTCCACATTCTGTGATTGGTAATTTGAGTTAATTGTTTTCTAACTTAATCTAAGTAACAGTCTCATTGTCTAAAGTCCAAACTGTGTTACGGAGCAAAAGCTATCCAGAGGAAAAGTATTATAGCATCAATTACCAATGAGATCTGCAGGCTGCAGCACTGTGAAAAGTTCTGAACAGATTTGTTGAGAGTTTTGTGAGAAGTTACAAAATAACAGAGAATTTTACAAAATTGTGTACCATGTTGGATGATTTTAGACAATGCCAAGAACATATACAAGCAGGAAAAGTTCTCAAGTTTGGTTAAATTATCAACGGGAACTTTTAAACCAAACACTACATGATATTCACTGTGGTAAATTAACATACAAAAAAAAAAAAAGCAAATGATTTTTATGGTGTACCAAGGTCGAGCTCACAAAATAAAGTGCAAAAAACACACCCAAAAATAGATGGGAGGACAACCAGAGGTGAATGAGCAAGAAGAAGATATCTAGAAGCAAGGTATCTTGAGAGCTGCACATTGGGGATTTCCTTTCAATAAATTCAACATTAGATATTTAGTGAAAGACTACTGTAAGAAATCTGAGCAAAAATAGGGGAAATACTTTCCTAACAATTTACCAGGAAAACAATGAGTGCATTTATTCCTCAAGCACCATTCAGATCTCTCTCTCTCTTTGCCTAAGTCAAAATATTAAAAAAGCTTGCACGAAAGTGAACAAAAAACTAAAAATTCCTCATCTCAATCTTTATCCCTCACTCATAATTATGGAAGACTTAACAAGCCTTACAAGTCACTAAAATCAAATATACAAATAGAAAAATTAAAAATCTTTTATGACCAAAATCACTCCATACACTTTGAAACTTCGGACAGAGATTTAAAAGTGTGTCTAAAATCACCTCAGTCAAAGGGGTGATTTCGGACATTTAGGCAAACATAGATATGTGCAGACTTTTCATTTTAAGGATATTTTATTGATTATACATATAATCCACCACTTCTATAACAAACGATGTAATCTCAAAACTGTCAGAAATCACCTTGTTTGACAGTATTTTGGAAGGGATGTCAGCTGTCAGAATTCAGGTGTTGTTGGTGGCTGGTAAGTTTAATGCGTGAGGATCTGGTTGCAGCTGACATCTATAGAACATTACCAAAGACAAGGGAAGATTTGGTTACAGTGACTATTTTCTGAACTTAAAAACTACATCCTCTGTAGCTCTATAGACCAGATGTGAATTTTACTGTCTTGAACACTTGGTAGTGTAAATACATGTTTTAATTGTGTGTGTGTGTGTGTGTGTGTGTGTGTGTGTGTGTGAGAGAGAGAGAGAGAGAGAGAGAGAGAGAGAGAGAGAGAGAGAGAGAATAATTGTGTGTGTGTGTGTGTGTGTGTGTGTGTGTGTGTGTGTGTCTTGTATTAATGTTTCATTTGTTTATGTGGAATTTTAATGTAAAGAAAATTATAAGCACTGGGTAAATGTCATTAAGGAAATCAGAAATAACATCTTTGTCACAATCTGGTATTGTGTGAAGTGTGGTCTCTACCGAGCAAGTGAGTGTGGATGTGCACTAAGAGAGAGGGAGTTGAGTGCAGTTGCTTGAAGTGAGAGGAGTGATAGCTAGGGTGGGAAAGTGCAGTGCCATGTTCGATGTTACCAGGCATACCCTGGCGGAGTACTCAATTTGTGGCACATTATCAGGTGATGAATAAGGGCAGATGTCGCAGTCTCTAATTACATCAAGATCCTGCCATGTAATTTCTCATTAAATGGAAGACAGTACAGCTGGCTTTTCAACAATGAGTTTGAACTGTAAGAACACTCCAATATTTTCTACCACAGAAAGGTTTAGGCAGTTTGTGAGGTGTTTAACCAGTATTCTTGTGACTAGTGTTTGAAATAATCAGTACTCACTTAAAACACTCTTATCTGTTTATTACTCTGAGTCATTATTACCTTTATAGGGTCCTATCCTGTACAGTGAAGTGAAAACAGAATGTAGTTACAAAAAGAATAATTAAAAGAAGTGCCCAGCTAGTTAAATTTATCATTTTAAAAATCAAAATTCATTAACTTGGATCTCAACAATATTAACTGAATATCAATTAGTCAGAACTTGAAAATAGTTTCTGGTTACTGAAAGGTGGCACTAATGAAAATCTAAATTAAAAAATATAAAATTCTTGCTATTACATTTTTATACATTTTGTAATGAGTGTTGTGCATTGTTGTGTTGATTGGTTCACATTTTGGCATTGTTCTTGTGTTCAAATTCCATTGTATCTGCTCTGATGAAATGTTTGGTAATTCAGTATTAATGAAGCTGTAAGTTAATCAAAGTAATGTTATTCTTTAATTGAATGTTCCACAAATAATGCCCATCTGGGCAAGCGACCATATTAAAATATTTCTAAAGAAATTTTGTATCTTTAGTTTCTGTACACTCCATTTTCCTACAGACTTCAGGTCTTATGTGTTCTACTATAACTGTTTCAAATTTTAACTAATCAGATCAACAGAGAGTATAGTAGGTGGAACAGGTTATCTGTTACGATAATTCATTTTAGCAACTCTTCGTTACTTGTCAGTCTTTTGTGCACAATACTTTGGAAACGATAGCTTTATCCAAATTACTGTAGGTAGCACTTAAGCACAGTTCACTTAAATTAATAGAAAAATAACTGGTAGGTGAGGGGGTTTGCTACATGTAGCGACATTGTGGACAGGACAATATCAATCTTGGTATTGTCTTGTGGCATGAATCTAACACATTGAGCATATTTTGTAAGCAAACAAAAAACTTTTCTCTGTCAGCATCTAGTAGCTCATGATTTGCTGTTGTAGGTGTAGGAAGACTACAATTACAAGGCAATGGAACTGATTTTTTAAAATTTTATCAATGGAAAATCTGATAGGAATATCAATAATGGAGGACAGGTAACAACTCACCGTAAAGAGGCTTGCTGAGGTGCTGACAGACACGAAGTAGATAATCACATTTACACAACTTAAATTTTTGGCCATGGCCTTCATCGGAAAAAGAAACACATACATTCATGAAATATCTCACACAACTACAAACACACACAACTATCATGTCTGGACACTCCAGCAACACAAGACTGTGTGTGAGGTGGGGAGTGGATGGGGAAGAATGCCGGTTAAAGGTGGGGATGAAAAGTTCCGTGTTGCATGGTTGATTTTAAAGGGTCTGATAGGCGGGAATTTGAATTGCAGCAACGAATACAGTGAAGGGATGGGGCGGAAAAGGATAAAAAGAGAGGTGTAGTGGAGTGTGGGAAGAAAGTGGGGGGGGGGGATATTTGAAATGATACCTTATGGTGGCAGAGATGGATACAGCATGGCCTTACAAGGCATGTACATATTAGATGAGTGAAATGATATACAGCTTAGGAATGGAGTGGAGAGGTGGCTGAGGGGAGGAAAGAAAAACAAATCAAATAGGAGAGGTTTAGGATAGAGGCGATAGGAACTGTTGGTTGTGGAAGAAATTGGAGTTATTATAGATTGATGCCTGAATAACTTCAGGATCAGAGAATGTACTGTAAGGATAACTCTCATATGTTAATAATAATACATAGATAGGGAACAAGACACAATAAAGACAAATGTTGAGCCGCCAACAGACATAAGGAAAAGGTACACAAACACACACAAAATTCTAAATTTTCGGCTGACTGGGTAGTCAGACTTTCTTGGGCGGCCAGAGACGGCTGATATGTGTGGATAAGTGTGCCTGAGTGAGTGTGTAGATGAGTGTTCTCTTTCTGAGAAAAGCCGTGGCCGAAAATTTAGAACTGTGTGTGTGTGTGTGTGTGTGTGTGTGTGTGTGTGTGTGTGTGTGTGTTTCTGTGTGTGTGTTTGTCTTTGTCTTTTATTTGTGTTTGTCGGTGGCTCAACGTTCATCTTTACAGTGATTTGTTTCCTATCTACATATTATTATTAACATTCCTTACTGGACCTTCCATTGTTGTTAACTCCTATTTGTGCAGTTCAGAGCAGCTCATGGTGGGTAGGAGGATCCAGATGGTCTGGGTTGTGAAGCAGCCATTGAAATCAAGCATATGCTCCACTGCACGCTGTGTCACAGGGTGGTCCACCTTGTTTTTGGCCACAGTTTAGCGGTGGCCATTCATCCTAATGGACAGCTGGTTAATGGTCATGCCAATAAAGAAAGCTCAATATACCTTATATGGAATGGTACAATCCACACTCACGAACACAGTTTAAAACTGAATCAGTCATTGAGGCATTGTCAGCTAAAACAAGGTTCAAGGTGTCAGGAATATTAAAATTCCGCCTCTATGCGGCTAAATTGGGTCAATCCTACAAGATGTTGCCAGCGGGAATGGAGGATGGGGGAGGGGGTCCTAGCCTCAGCAAAGCGGCTTGTCACTGGGCTTGTGCGAAAAGCTCCCATTGCTAAACCATTCACAAACATCCCGTAGTCAAGGCACAATTTAATGAGGCCCTTGTAGAGCTGAAGGAGTGTTGGACCTGCAGCTCCCCAAACAGTGTGGCTAAGGCAGTGTAATATATTCAGGTATTGCCAGCACTTTTGTTTAAACTGACAGAGGTGTGGCACCCAAGTGAGCCGGTCATCGAAGAGCATGTCGAGAATGCGATGCATCTTTTCAACATGAAGTAGTTCATCAGCCTAGAGCTCTGGGTCCAAGTGAACAGCCCGATGACAAAAGTGCGTGGCTCAGGTTTTAAATGCAGAGAACTGGAACCCATCTGCTGAGCCCAAGAGTGGGCCTTTTTAATTGATTTCTGCAGATGCCTCCCAGCAACACTAATGCTTGTGGAGCTATAATATAGGCAAAAGTCATTGGCAAAGAGGGAGCAAGAGATCGATGACACCATTAATAGCCACCAAAAATAAGGGATCACTTAGACTGGAGTCTTGTGGGACATTGTTCCCCTGAGTGTGAGTAGCACTCAAATAAGTGCCAACCCTAACATGAAAGGAGCAAAGGTTAAGAAAGTTCTGGATGAAGATCAGAAGAGCACTCCATCAACTCCATTCTGAAGGCCGAAGAAGACGGCGATAAGGTGCTCACGCCGAATGGCTGACTACAGTGATACAAGGTTGTTGATAGTGGATTGACCCTGATGGAAGCCACTCTGTTGCTGAGCAAAGAGTCCCCGATCTTCAAGAAGCCGCCAAATCATCATACATTCGAGGAGCTTGCAGAGAATGTTGGTGAGGCTACTTGGGTGGTAACTATTAGCCACATGCAGATCAGTGCCAGGTTTTAACACTGGACAGCCAAGTATGTGCCATGGGCCATGCTGAAATGTGTGGATGCACCTGTCTTTAGGAGGCAGACATCCTGCTTTGCCAGGACAGTCTCAACAACCTTACCAAAGTGGGAGATATCAGTTTCACCCCACAGAGTATGATGGGCAATGAAGTCCCCCAAAAGGAGGAATGTTGAGGGAAGTTCTGCAACCAAGGCAGCAAGATCAGTGGGAGAGACAGCCTCATAGAGAAAGAACAGATGGTAAGTTCCCGCAGTGCCCAGATTCTGAAACCAACTGCGTTGAGGGCTGTGTGAAGAGGCACAGGGACATTGGGGACAGTGACAAGGACATAAACACAGACACCACCAGAGACTCTGTCATAGATGAAACAGTTTTTCTAATATCCCTGAAGGGAATGGATCCACTGGGCAGGAAACAAAGTTTCCTGTAATGTCAAACAGAGCACGGAGAAGCAGCAGAACAACTGCTGCAGCTCAGCTAAATGGTTGAAAGAACCACTGCAATTCCATTGGAGAATTTCGGTATCTCCTTGCTGAAAGGCCATAATGGGAAGGTGAAGAATGTTAGTCAAAACGATCACCTTCTGCCAAAGGTTGCGTATGTACATCATTTAGAACCACTGGTTTGAGGGTCTCAGTGAGGACAAGATCCTCGGGGGACGTGAGGATTAGCAGGCGGATACCGCAGCCTATGGCTGGGATCCTCCAATCCACTCATGGAAGTCTTAGAAAGGAGTGCCCCAAGGGAGCCCTTCCGAACGAGAGGGGCCGGGAAAGACTTGCTTTTCCGGCTGGGGAAAAGGGACTGGAGTCCCCAGTGGTGGGGGTGATACCGCTCCCACAGGAAGTGTTGGGGGAGAAATGGATGGAGAGGTGTCCCCACCCATCGAGGGGGCAGTGGAAGCTGATGGCCCAAAGGGCCCACGGATGGAGGTAACACTGGTAATGTAATTTTTCTGAAAGAAACTGGTGCCACCGTGACTGCGGCAAGTGATGTTGCCTCACATATATACCTCAGAGAAAGTCAGCTGGTCCAGAGTTTTTATCTGCATTATTTTCTGTTCCCGATGTAAAATGGTGCAAGCCAGCGAGCATAGCGGATGGTGTTGCCCACAATTTACGCAGAGGGAGGTGGGGTACATTGGGCGTCCGGATGTGCTGGATGCCCCTATAGGTTGGGCTGGAAATGCATAGGGAGGACATGTGCCCGAATGTCCAGCACCTGAAACACCACATAAGGGAGGAATATAAGATTTTACATCACACCGATATATCAGTACCTTGACCTTCTCAGGCAGTGTATCATCTTCAAAGGCCAGGATGAAACTATGTGATGTTTAGGTTCCATACACACATGCCAGATGAAGTGAACACCTTAGCGCTGGAGGTTTGCTTGTAACTCATCACTGGTCTAGGACAGGAGATCTCTGTAATAGATCATCTCAAGCAAGTAATGCCTGCAGCTGGGCTGGTGATGCTGTCTGGATCAGAACAGCCCAAGTTCTCATCTTAGAAAACAATTCCACTTTGTCAAACTTGCCTTCAAGGTGGTCGACAAAGAACTGAGGCTTAGTGGACATATATGATTGACCACCTGAATGCACACATACAAGATATTGTAGTGAGCATGGACCCGATATATTAAGGCCCCTATGTTCCTCCCATGGGGTGCAAAGGAAAGGGAATGTCTTAGGATCATATGTTGTCGCACTGAACTCTGTTTTGCCATGCTTTTGAGACTGTGGTTTTGCATTCACCAATGCTATTATTTGTTGTTGTTGTTGGGTTTTGGAAGGGACTAAACTACGACGGTTATCAGTCCCTTGTTCCAGTCAAAAAGATAAAACATTTTGTTAAGCGATCCGAAGTGAATGCATTAACAAGTCAAAGTTTAAAACTTACAGACAAATAGAAAGAAAGGATACGGTTAAAAACGAAGAAGGGATAAAACAGCTGAAACAGCACAAGAGTGTTTTTGCTGGGTGGTCACAGGATATAAGGAACACACCCAGCCACTCTGCAACACGCTAAAACCACCTACCTAACAGACTTAAGCAGGCGGAGGACAGAGAAACGACAGAGAAACACAAACATTAAATGGACTTGTAAAGTCCACACTCACGCATAAAATGTAAAATAGAGTCAACCATGGAGGTGTTGTCAGCTAATGCAAGCTGCAAAACGTCGGGGATATTAAAATTTCGTCTCACTGCGGCTAAATCGTGGCATTCAATTAAGATGTGGGCGACCGTCAAAGGCGCACCACATCGACACTGCGGAGGGTCCTCGCGACGCAGAAGGTGACCATGCGTGAGCCAAGTATGGCCTATACGGAGTCGGCAAAGGACAACCGACTCCCTGCGAGAAGCCCTCAGGGACGTCTTCCATGCAGCGGTAGACGGCTTGACAGCACGGAGCTTATTTGGTTCAGTGGAGTTTGCCCATTCCGAATTCCAAACCCTTAAGACCTTGCGGGTCAACTGGGTGTGGAGGTTGGAAACTGGGAGGCCAATGTCCAGGGACCGCAAAGTGGTGGCCTGCTTGGCCAGCTGATCCACACGTTCATTGCCCGGTATACCTACATGCCCTGGCGTCCAAACAAAAACGACAGAACGGCCTGACTCGCCAAGGGCGAATACAGCATCTTGAATGGTTCGCACCACAGTGTGTTTGGGCAGAAACTGGTCGAGGGCCTGTAAGCCACTCAGGGAGTCGCTACAAATGACGAACGACCCCCTGGGGCAAGCTCTGAGGTGTTCAAGAGCTCTCAAAATACCGACCAGTTCTGCGGTGAAGATGCTGCTTCCACAAGGCAATGACCGCTGTTCGATGTGGTCATCATACATAAAGGCATATCCAGCATGGCCATCGACCAAAGAACCGTCCGTGTAGATGATGGTTGCTCCATGAAACGTATCGAGCAGTGCATGGAACCGGCGACGAAGAAGCAGTGGTGAAATCGAGGCTTTCGAATCCCGGGACAAGTCCAGCCGAAGCTCCAGGCGAGGAATTTTCCAGGGGGGGATACGGACGGAGTAATGGTAAGGTGGAGGAAGGGGTAAGGAATCAAGTGAGGAGAGAAGGGAACGGACGCGGACCGCAATCGGGAGACCCGACCTGGGCCGACGTCGTGGGGAAGGGAGAGCAGAAAGTGGGAAGAGAAGCCTGTGGTTCGGATGGCGGGGTGAAGCATGAACCCGGGCAACGTAGCTCACCAACAGCCGTTGCCGGCGATACCGCAGAGGGGGAACACCAGCTTCAGCTAGAAGGCTCGTTACGGGACTGGTGCGAAAAGCCCCTGTTGCGAGCAGCACGCCTGTGTGGTGAACGGGGTCTAGGACCCGCAAGGCAGAAGGGGCTGCTGAGTCGTACACCAAGCTCCCGTAATCAAGCCGCGACAGAATAAGAGACTTGTAGAGCTGAAGAAGGGTGGAACGGGCTGCTCCCCAACTAGTATGGCTGAGGCATCGAAGGACATTTAAATGCCGCCAACACTTCTGTCTCAGCTGACGTAGGTGTGGCACCCATGTCAGCCGGGCATCAAAGACCATGCCCAGGAAGCGATGTGTTTCCTCAACCTGAAGTAGTTCACCACCCAGGTAGAGCTCTGGGTCAGGGTGAACTACCCGACGGCGACAGAAGTGCATCACGTGGGTTTTCCATGCGGAGAACTGAAATCCGTGAGAAGAGGCCCATGAGTGGGCCTTTCGGATGGCACCCTGCAGCCGCCGTTCAGCTACGCCGATGCTAACGGAGCTGAAATATAGGCAGAAGTCATCGGCGAACAGGGAGCAACTGACTGATGACCCCACAGCCGCAGCGAGACCGTTTATCGCCACTAAAAACAATGGAACGCTGAGGACGGAGCCCTGTGGGACACCGTTCTCTTGAATACGTGGGGAGCTAAAAGATGCCCCAACCCTCACCCGGAACGAGCGATGGGAGAGGAAATTGTGAATAAAAATAGGAAGGGCACCCCGTAGGCCCCAGTCATGAAGAGTTGTTAAAATATGGTGGCGCCAGGTGGTGTCATACGCCTTTCGAAGGTCGAAAAATACAGCAACTAAATGTTCACGCCTAGCGAAGGCAGTGCGAATGGCCGACTCCAATGACACGAGGTTGTCAATGGTAGAACGGCCCTGGCGAAAGCCCCCTTGTTGTGGAGCAAGGAGTCCGCGCTCTTCAAGGATCCACATAAGCCGCCGACTCACCATACGTTCGAAGAGCTTGCAGAGAACGTTGGTGAGGCTGATCGGACGGTAATTGTCAGCCACCAGGGGATCTGTACCAGGTTTCAGCACCGGGATGATAGTGCTTTCCCGCCACTGCGACGGGAAAGTGCCCTCTGCCCATAGATGGTTAAACAGGGCGAGAATGCGGCGTTGAAACTCTGGTGAAAGGTGTCGGAGGAATTGGCCGTGAATCCTATCAGGTCCTGGAGTTGTATCAGGACAAGCAGCAAGGGCAGTTCGGAACTCCCACTCGCTAAACGGGTCGTTGTATGTTTCCCGACGACGAGTGCGGAAGGACAACATTTTCCGCTCGGCCCGCTCTTTGAGGGAGCGAAAGTCGGCACTGTACACGGCAGTCGCAGAGCATCGTGCGTAGTGGTCTGCCATATGCTCGGCGATAGCTGTAGGGAGCGTGCAGAGCACACCCTGGATGGTGAGGGATGGGATTCCTGTCGGCGGGCGGTATCCAAAGACGCGTCGGACTTGCGTCCATACCTTAGTCAGGGAGGTGCGGGAGCCGATGCTGGCTACATACTGCTCCCAGGAATCCTGCTTGCTCTGCTGTATGAGTCGTCGAGCATGCGCACGGAGCCGTTTAAAGGCCACAAAATTCTCCATGGATGGGTGGCGTCGATGGCGCTGGAGTGCTCGCCGACGTTCCCGGATAGCCTCAGCAATCTCCGGTGTCCACCAAGGCACGGACCTACGCCTAGTGGAACCGGTGGTTTGCGGAACTGCTACCTCAGCGGCCCTGACAATACTATCAGTCACCTGCTGGACTGCATTGTCAATGTCATCTGGCAGTGGTGCAGTGATGACAGCGATTGAAGTATAGACTGGCCAGTCAGCCCTACGGAGACACCAACGGGGTAAGCTGTCTGCAGCTTGGTACTGCGGGAGCGACACAAAGATTGGAAAGTGGTCGCTGCCACACAGGTCCTCATGCACACGCCAACCGAGGTGTGGTCGAAGGCTGGGGCTGCAGACGGAGAGGTCGATCGCTGAATACGTGCCCTGTGCCACGCTAAAATGCGTGGGGGCACCTGTATTCAGGAGGCAAAGGTCTTGTTGTGCCAACAACGTCTCAACATCCCTACCGCGGCCTGTGGTCTGGAGTCCACCCCACAAAGGGTTGTGGGCGTTGAAGTCCCCCAAAAGGAGGAATGGTGGGGGAAGTTGCGAGACCAGAGCAGTAAGGGTGTTGAGAGACACGGCCTCATCCGGAGGAAGGTACAAGCTGCAGACAGTGAATTCTTGCGTTACCCGAATTCTGACAGCCACTGCCTCAAGAGTGGTTGTGAGGGGCACGGGGGCACTTGGGACAGTGTCCAGGATATATAGGCAGACACCGCCAGACACCCTGTCGTAAAGGGTCCTGTTGCAGTAGTAGCCCCGATACCCACGGAGGGCAGGGGTGCGCTGTGCTGGAAACCATGTCTCCTGTAGGGCGATACAAAATGCCGGGTAGCGGTACAGTAGTTGTCGCAGCTCAGCCAGGTGATTAAAGAAGCCGCCACAATTCCACTGGAGAATAAGTCGTTCTCCACACTCAAAGGCCATAAAAGAAAAAGAAAAGAAGATCATTCCATAGGAACATCTGTTGCTTTATGATCAGGCTCAACAGAATCTAAGACCATAGACTCAGATGAACCTGGTTGTGCAGAGCTCCTATGGTCAGGCGAATCAAGAAGTGCGAGATCCTCAGCGGAGGCGAGGATCTCGACTTCATCCTCTGAAGCAGAGGATGTGGGTGTGGGTGGTTTGGAGGCCACCAAAGAATCCTTTTTCTTCTTTTCTTTCCTTCTACCCTCTCGCTGGCCCTTGGGTGTTGAGGGCCGTGGGGGCTTCTCAGACGGGGCGGCAGGAGCTGACGAAGAGCAGGAGGCCCTTCGATCAGCCGCCGGGGGATCCTTCAGCCATTTGCTGGGATCCACCTTCCCACGAGGAGAAGCCTCGGAAGGGAGTGTCCCATGGGACCCCTTCCGGGCGAGAGGAGCCGGAGAAGGCTGTTTTTTCTCCGGCTGTGGAGTGGGGACTGACGTCCCCTGAGGTAGTTTATCTGTTGCTCCCAACGTGAAGAGTGTGGGAGCAACCGAAGGAGTGACGCCCCCAACTGCCAAGGGGGCAGGTGCAGTGGTTTGGGCCTGGGGGCCCGCTGGCGTTGATGGTACAGGTGGTCTGGAGATCGATGGGGAAGCTACAGATGCGTATGAGGTGGTCATGGTCACAGGATGGAGCTTTGTATACTTACGTCTGGCCTCTGCATATGTCAGCCGGTCCAGGGTATTGTACTCCATGATCTTACGCTCTTTGTGGAGTACAGAACAGTTGGGAGAACACGGAGGATGCTGCTGGTTGCAATTGACGCAAACTGGAGGTGGGGTACAGGGGGCGTCCGGGTGGGATGCACGCCCACACTCCCGACATGTTGGGTTCGCATCACATCGGGAGGACATATGACCGAACCTCCAGCACTTGAAGCAGCGCATAGGGGGAGGGACGTAGGGCTTTACGTCGATCCGGTAGACCATCACCTTGACCTTCTCAGGCAATGAATCGCCCTCGAAAGCCAAGATGAAGGCACCGGTGGCTACCCTGTTGTCCTTCGGACCCCTATAGATGCGCAGGATGAAATGCACACCTCGCCGCTCCAAGTTAGCTCGTAATTCGTCGTCAGATTGCAACAAGAGATCCCTGTGGAATATGATACCCTGGACCATATTTAAGCTCTTATGTGGCGTAATGCTAACGGAAAGATCACCCAGCTTGTCACAGGCTAGCAAAGCCCGTGACTGGGCCGGGGATGACGTCGTTATGAGAACTGAGCCAGATCGCATCTTCGACAAACCATCGACCTCTCCATATTTATCTTCTAAATGTTCCCAAAGAACATTGGCTTTGTGGACATGAAAGATTCCCCATCGGTTCGCGTACACACCAAATACTTAGGGGCATAAGCCTCACCTTGCGTTTTGGCCCTACGTTCCTCCCACGGTGTAGACAGGGAAGGAAACGTTTGGGGGTCATACTGCGTAGCATTGTATTCGCTTCTACCGCGCTTAGAGACGGCGGTTATACGTCCGCCAACGTTTCGTGTTCGTTTCATGGTGTTCCCACGAGCAGCTAGGGAAATAAGCGTCCACCCAGACAGAGCCCCGCGTGCCTGGGTAAGCCTTGTACAACTGAGGTGCGGCAGGTTCCTCAGAGGTTGCTCGCTAGCGGCTGTTCAACCTCAACAGCCATGCATCTCCTCGGCACGTAGCACACCTTGAGATTGAGGGTTTTTTTTATAGAGGTTTGTACCGTCCTCGCGACCCGGGCGATTAAGCCAAGATCCCCGGGCTCTGAAACGTACAACGTTCCACCGTCGCGCCGAACGGTGGTCGTTGAAGCACGCACAGAGCTTACGGTGTAGCGGGCTGTTGGCGCGATGCTATTATTTGATCATTTTATCTTGTTCCCACAAGCAGCTAGGGAAATATATGACCATCCAGACAGAGTACTGCTTGCCTGGTAAGCCTAACACAACTAAGGTGCGGCATGTTCCCCAGAGATTGCTTGCTAGCGACTGTTCAACGTCACCAGCCATGCATCTCCTCAGCACGTAGCTCAACTTGATATTGAGGTTTATTTTATAGGATTTCTACCATCCTTGCGACCTGGGCAATTAAGCCAAGATCCCCAGGCTGGGGACCTTGGGTTCGCCAAGCCAGTACTTAGCAAATTAATGCTGAGCCTCTGAGGGATGTGTGGTTGCTTACTGGTGGTAGAGGGAAGATTTGGAGTGTGTGGGGATATGGCACAGGAGATCTGTTTGTGGACTAGGTCTGTGGGGTATTTTCTGCCCGATTAACCCGAAACCCGTTTTCACCCTCCTCCCCCTCCCCCCCCCCCCCCATGATGTTGTTGAAGTACCAGTACAAGTCGATGTTTTGCATTTGGATGCACGAATTTGCATACTGGCACATAGATTTGTTTCCTTTTCTACAATTTTTACAGTAATATGCTTGCTCATGAGCATGATTTTGCATGCTTGTGTGTACTTTTGCGTTTTTGGGCATTATTTTGTATGCTTGGGCATAATTTTGTGTGCTTGGGTGTAATTTTGCGTGCTTCGGTGTGTTTCTGCATGCTTGTTTGTGTGAATTTGTGTATTTTTGCATGCCTGGTGCATACTTTGCGTATTGAGGTACCTCCTCTAGGCCTTAGGCTCCTAATAATCTTCCATCATTCTCCATTTTCCTTACACTATTCCTGCTCCTTTGGACCCCTGCTCCATCTATCTGCACCAGTTTAGAAAAGTACCCCTTTCCCTGACCAAAACCCAATCTGACATCCTATTCCTAAAATGCTGCCTAAATCATGGGATCCCTCCCAACAGTCTAACCATAAAAATTACATTCTCTGGATCCCACCCCTCCTTCCAGAGTGACCTGCAAATTTTCAGATACTACCAATCCTTATCCCTCATAAACCTAGTTCTACAAAATCATCTTTCCTTGGCTCATAAATCCCTTAGCTACCTCTTCTACCACCACAAGATACTATTATTGTCTAACCCAAGCTACATATTTCTCAGATCGAATCCTTTGCATCCCAGCAAGTGGAGGAAAACTCCAAACACCACCTCCACAAGTTGTCCAGCCTGCTGACATTGTATTGCCGCCTAGGAGCACCAATATCTAAGCTTTATCCAAACCACAGTGTTCCTCCTCGTGAACCCCTAATAGCACCCAGACCTTGCTTATCTGGCCACTTAAACCTCATCCTTCCAAACTCCCTACCAATACTCCACAACATCCAATGCCAAAAGAACCGCAGAACACAGGTTAACCCATCCACAAGAAACCTCAAACCCACAGAAGTTTCCATTTCATCCAAAGGCCTTACCTCAAACCTTACACCTCAATTCAACCATGTTGGTCTCATCAAAGACCTACTCTCCTTATTTTAACCCCTATGATGGATACACTACTTTGTCACCAATCTGACTGACCATAGCCAACCTAATCCTAACATTAAACCCCGCTTTTCCCAGTTCATACTACCATTCAACAAAGATCCCCCTGCACTCCCACCTAACCACCCCCTGTTCACCCTTCAAGAATTTCTCACCTCCAACTTGGCCTCAGCACCTTTCCACAAGTCCCTTTCTAAGAAATCAAACCTTTCAGCAAAGGTTCAGCAGGCAATAATCATCCTCCCTGCAGATAAAGGTTCCACCACTGCAGTTATGGATCACAGTGACTACCTGGCAGAAGGACTCCATCAACTCTCTGATTCTTCCACCTACAAACTGTGCCTGAATGACCTCATCCCAAAAGTCTTAAAATCTCCAATCCCTGTTAAAATCAAATTGCCCCTCCCAGAAGCTCTCTCCTCAATCCATTCCCCCCCCCCTCCCCACACACAAACCGTGTCCCGCACACCTACCTTCTACACTCATGCTAATAAATTAAGGATAATTGCAGATTTTAGTGCCACATAATGTGGCACAACATGAAACTGGCACTAATAGCATAGGCCCATAGGGAACACACACGACACAGATCTGTAAGTCCAGGGTACTAGTGGTAAGTTGAGAAAACCGTCCCGCGCATGTACCCCGACAACAATATGAGCTGTGATCACCATGCGCACGTACACAGGCCACACAGTGGGTTGACATACTTTGGATTACGTGGTAGAGCAGCAGCTGAGCACAGTCTCCCATTCTTGCAGCAATGCCTGTCGAAGCCCCTGAAGTGTCCTAGGGGTTTGAAGACGTGTAGCGATACATCAACTGAGAAGTACTCAATGGTGTTTAGGTCTGGAGAACAGGCAGGCCACTCCATTTGCCTGACGGTACTCCTCCAACTCCTCTACAATGGAAGCTTGGTGGGGCTGTGTGTTATAATCCATAGGGATGAAGAGGATATTGTTCCCATCCCTGAACCCTATGCCTAACATATCCTCCCCCCCCCCCCAATCTTCCTTCCCCACTCATTATCAAGTATCTCATGTCTTCCTTGCAACTGCATGTCATGACTTACAATATCCCCTTAATTAATTACTTTTTATTTTTACTTATTTTTTATTTTTTCTTATCTTTCTCCTATTTTTCCTAATATTATCTTTTTTCCTTTTTTTCCTATTTTTATTTTTCCTTATTATTCTTATCATTACAAATCCCTCCACTCCCTCCCAACACTCCTCTACACCTCCCTTTTATCCTTCCCCGCCACCTTTCCTTCACTGTATTCATTGTCGCAATTCAAATTCCCACCTATCAGAGCCTTTACAATCCATCATGCAATGCGGAACTTTCCGTTTCCATCTTTACTTGGGATCCTTCCCCCTCCACTCCCCACCTCACTCACAGTGTAGATGCTTGTGGCGCTGGAGCGGCCGGACATGGTGGTTGTGTGTGTGTAGTTGTTCAAGTGATCGCGAGAATGTATGTGTTTCTTTTTCTGATGAAGGCAATGGCTGAAAATTTAAGTTGTGTGAGTGGGATTGTCTATTTTCATGTCTGTCAGCAGCTCAGCAATCCTCTTTATGGTGTATCACAATATAATGCTACATGCAGACTCAGTGAGTGATAATTTCTACAAAATAGAAAGCAATAATGAAATAAAATGTCACACTAAATGCTGAAGTTTTATTGCACGGCAATGTGAGTGGAAGACACTTTTTGACCTGTGACTGGCAAATAAAAACACTCCTACACAACGGACTTCGGACACAGAAAAAGAAACTATCATCCTTACAATCATACAGGTATACTTCACAGACTCCAACCATCAGCACAGAATGCTGCTTGGAAAACACCGGATTGATATTATATTGTGTGCCTGTGTGACTATACAAATGAGACAAAGACTGTGGTTGAACTAGGTTGCTTGTGTACAAGTGTCTTTTCAATGTGACTACAGCACTTTTATGAAAATCTTTGCTGTGAGTTGTAAACTATCCTCATTATATTCTAGAATTCTAACCTGGACTTACCGTTGAGAAATGTAAGGAAAAGGTAGCTTTTAAGTTGTCTTAGTGTCTTATTATGTGATATCCTTTGAACTAATGTATGTACCATAGAGTGTTATAGTTTTATGGGTCATGCAGTTTCTAATTTTAATACTTATCATGTTGAAATTTACACGAGATTACATCTCTTAATGAGTAGAATAGGAAAGGATTTTAAAATTACTTGGTAATCATGCAGATTATTTTTCTTGGTACTGGAGTACTAGGTGGAGTACTACAATGGGAAGTGTGCCACAGGTTTAGTCTTTCGGTACTGTAGATTCATATACTTCCAAAAGAAAATAAATTCCAAGCATATACCTCAGTACAGGCCTCAGCACACTGCGAATGTGACCGAAAGAAGCCTTGCCCACAAGCTCCCGCATACACGTCTCTGCAAGTGCAGGCGGGTCACAGTTCTCCTCCTGCGGGGGCTCGGGAGTGTCGGCCTCCTTCGTGTGGTACCTGTAACACCAATAATATATTGTCCAGGCTTGAAATGAATGAAAATATAAGCGAGAAAGACACAGAAAAGTTATAGAATGGCTACTAATGGTGACAGGCAGTTAGTGAAGCATGGAACAACTTTGTGAAAGCAATTTTTAGATGTCACTGTATAATGATTCACAATAACTTAATGAGGGTATGTAGCAACTCACCATACAGACACTGATCCATCCACAGACAGGCACTTAGAAAAGACAATCACACAACTTATATTTTTGGCCACAGCCTTCATCAGGTAAAGAGTCACTCGGGCAAAATTCGTGCACACATGACTGCTACCTCTGGCTGCTGTGGCACCACTGGTTCTTTAATAGCGAGTGATGAGGGGAGGGGGGGAGAAAGGAGTGGGAAATGAGGATGCAGGGCAAAGGTACTGTGTCAATGAAAGATGCAGTTCAGAATGTGTGTGTGAGAGCGGGAGGTGCTCACAGTTAGGAAGAGACATGAATTGGAAGAAGGTGTTGGTTGTGTGGAATATGAGATCAAGATGGTTGAGAGATTGTAGAATCTGTTGTAAGGATAACACCCATCTGCAAATTCCAGAGGAGCTGGTGATGGAGGGAGGACCGAGATGATCCAGCCACTGAAATTAAATATGTTATGCTCAGTAAAGAGTCACTCAGGCAAAATTCGTGCACACATGACTGCTAACTCTGGCTGCTGTGGCACCACTGGTTCTTTAATAGCGAGTGATGAGGGGAGGGGGGGAGAAAGGAGTGGGAAATGAGGATGCAGGCCAAAGGTGTAGATAGAAAGTTCCATGCTGCCTGGCAGAGAATCTGGGTACTAATGTGTGTCAATGAAAGATGCAGTTCAGAATGTGTCTGTGAGAGCGGGAGGTGCTCACAGTTAGGAATAGACATGAATTGGAAGAAGGTGTTGGTTGTGTGGAATATGAGATCAAGATGGTTGAGAGACTGTAGAATCTGTTGTAAGGATAACACCCATCTGCAAACTCCAGAGGAGCTGGTGATGGAGGGAGGACCGAAATGACCCAGGCCACTGAAATTAAATATGTTATGCTCAGTTGTCAGTTATGTCTTGTCAGGGTGGTCCATACCTCTGTTGACCACAGATTGGGGACAGTCATTCTGATAAGCTGGTTCCTAGGCATACCAATGTAAAAACTAAGCAATTGCAGCTGAGTTGGTAAATCACAAGGTTGGTTCTACAGGTGGCCCAGACTCTGATGAGGTAAGATAAGCCTGTGATGGGAAATGTTGGGTGGGTCAACTGGGCAAGCCTCCCAAAACCCCAGTCATTCATTGAAAATATATTTCTCTTTCAAAACCGTACCTCATTAGTGGCTCATAATACAACTGCAAACTTTATGGAATAGTGTCTCACTTGTGCGGCTGGATTTGTGACAGTATGGAGTAACTGATGGAAAGTCATCAAGTAAAACATAAGTGATACAGGTACATGGCATTCCCCAGGGAAATGTTATAGGGTTTCTACTGTTCCTTGTCTTTAAACTATTTAAGAGACAATATGAAAAGCTCTCTTATACTGTTCATGGATCATGATTTCGTTTACTGGTTAATAAAGTCATCAGAAAAGCACCTGCAAATTCATTTAAATAAGATATTTGCATGGTGTGAAATTTGGTAATTAACCAAAAGTAATGACAAGTTTGCTGTCATCCATATGAGCACTAAAAGAAATCCAGTAAACTTCCTTTGCCCAATTAACCAGTCAAATCTGAATGTCATAAATTCAACTAAATATCCAGGGATTGCCATTAAAAACTATAATTAGAAAGAACATGTGAGAAGGGCAACGCAAATGATATGTTTCATTGGCAGAACACTCAGAAGATGCAACAGTTCTACTGAAATGCTTACATTAACTGCACCTGTGTGTCATATTTCGGACTATTGCTGTGCACTGTGGGATCTTCACCAAGTGGGGCTGACAGAGAATATAAACACAGTTTAGTGATGGGCAGCTACTTTTGTATTATCATGATACAGGGGAGAGAGTATCACAAAAATGATGCACAAGCTGGGGGTGGAAATCATTAAAAGAAAGACTTTTCATTGTGGTGGGATCAATTTGCAAAAATTCTTTCAGCAACTTTCTCCTCCGAATGTGATCATATTTTGTTAACACTTGCATGATAATCATAATAAAATGAGACAGATGATAGAAAATGGAAAGATTTACGTGTTCCTAATTCCCAAGTATGTAAGTGGTTTTATAAACACTTTGTTGGGCACTTAAATGTTATTTTCAGAATAATTAAGGTATGTAGATGTTCATTACAGTTCAATCCTCTTATGGACTGAATTAATGATGCGAATCTCACAATTAAGCTCATAAATTCATGCTGCCAGAGTTTGTAATCCATTTTGGAAATTCCACAGGCTTTCAAACCTGCTCAGTGAAAAACTCATTCAGAAAACAATCGGCAGACTTTATTTTAAGTAGTGGTAGACAAGAAAGTAATTAAACAGTAATTGCAGTTATTTGAAATGTACCAGGTGGTTTTCATAAGAACACAAGTGCTAAGGTCTCCTACTGAGACAGTTTTAGCAACTAAGAAGACAATGAAACACTTGATAGTATGGATTGGCTTTGAGCCATGCTGTCATCAAAATTGTACACCCTAGTATCTCAACATAAAATAAATCCTGTAGGAAGAGCACAGAACTGTTATCATTGCCTTCAATTAATTTGTATAATTAATCTGAAAACATGTGATATATGCTGGACATCAATATTTACAAAAGACAAAACATACATGCCTGAACTAGATTGTGCCATTTAGGAACTGTGGCAAAAACATCTCCATTTTACGACTGACATTAAATTTCACCCCACAATACCCACCTACCAACTACCATAAATAATATTTACTATCACAAAAAATAACACAATGATATAAATATGTATATGATATCATTAACTTCAATTAACTTAGATGGCTGATATAAATCCACAACTTCCACTAAGTAGATATTAACACAATAAAAACAAAAAACATTATGTTACAGAAAATATAGACAAAACAAAAATAAAAGGAAAGATTAACCTTTCAAAGAAATATTTTATGTAGGAGGTGCTGGGCATCTTTAGATATGTGAAAATTGCATGATGAAATTACACAGCTGTACCTGAAATATTTTATTACAGTGATTGATTTCCACCCACATCAGGCCTGATCTCTCCCAACCTGAAATGTCCAATTTGGGCCCAAATCAATTGTCTATAATAAAAAAAAAAAATTATCTACATCTGTGTAATTACAGTATGAAATTCTTAATAACCAGTCAGTAAATAAGATAAACAATACAAACCCAGAACATAACAAAACAAAATGCCCTGACCACCTTTTCCTCGAAACAACTAATTCTTCTTCCAGTATCCATTATAATCCACCTCCAACCACCCAATATCCACTTCTACAAAAACATTGAAAAGTCTAAAAATTAAATGCCATTTCATCAATTTTAACAACCACCCACGGTCCCTCTGTCTGATCCCTACAGTCCTACTTAATACAGATCACATTTCTCTAAAAAAAGAAAAGCAATTAATACTGGAATGCCTGCCTTGTGTGCATGTAATTACATGAGCAAGCAATAATAGCAACATTGGGTCACATAAACTATATTGTAAGTGGTCATACTAGAGTTTTCAAACCAGGTTCAATGCAATATCATTCTCCAACATGTCCTGTATTGTTACATGGGACCATCTCTACTGTGTAATAGACTTGACCGCTTTTACTCTGCTCCCACAATACTGCAACTTATGACACCTTTTAGCTTTCCCTTCTTTGCTGAGAACTGGTTTTCCATCCGAGTTCTTTATATTCATACATCTGCTTTTCTTTTCTCCTAATGACTCTCCTATGTTGCTGTAGAATGGTATCTATTTTTCCCCTATTTATACATTCTTCTAAAGACTTGCATTTGGCTTCTAGTCACTCCTGCTTAGCTATTTTGCACTTCCTGTCAATCTCATTTCTTAGTTGTCTGTACTCCATTTTGCCTGTTTCATTTACTGCATTTTTATATTTTCTCCTATCATATTTCCTGTGATATCCAAGGAGTTTTTTTACATCTTGCATTTCTATCTATTTTGTCCTCTGCTGCCTTTACTATTTCATCTCTCAATTCTACCCATTCCTCTTCTACTGTTTTATTTCCCCCTGTTTCTCTCAATTGCTGCCTCTGAAATTCTTGAGAACTTCAGGTTCTGTCAATTTACCCAGGTCCCATATCCTTATTTTCCTACCTTTATGGATTTTATCTGTTTCAGCCTACAGTTCATGATGAATAAGATATGGTCCATGTCTACATCTGCCCCTGGGTATGTCATACAGCTCAAAACCTGGTACCGAAATCTCTGTCTTACCATTATAAAATCTATATGGCACCTTCCGGTGTCTCCTGGTATCTTCCACATATACAACCTTCTTCCATAATTCTTAAATGAGGTGTTTGTTATGATTAAATTATGTTCCGTGCAAAATTCTACCAGGCGGCTTCCTCTTTCATTCCTTTTGCCCATTCCATAATCACCTACTCTTTTTCCATCTTTTCCGTTTCATACTACCAAATTCCAGTCTCCAATCACAATTAAGCTTTCCTTGTCCTTAATTGTCTGAATAATTTCCTTTGCCCCCTCATAAATTTTTTCGATCTCATCATCGGCAGGGACAGTTGGCATATAAACCTGTACTACTATGGTCAGTGTTGGCTTCGTATCTATCTTGACTACAATAATGCGATCACTGTGCTGCTCATAGTAGTTTAACCCACATTCCTATTTTCTTATTCATTATTAGACCTACTCCTGTAATACCCCCAACTGATTTTGTATTTATAATCCTGTACTCACCTGACCAGGAATCCTGTTCCTCTTTCCACCGAACTTCACTAATATCCACTATATCTAACTTAAGCCTATACATTTCTCTTTTTAAATTATCTAACCTCACTACCTGATTAAGAGATCTAACATTCCATGCTCCGATCCATAGAATGCCTGTTTTGTTTTTCTTGATGTCGACATTCTCCTGAGTAGTCCCCGCCCGGAGATCCAAATGGGGGGACTATTTTACCTCCAGAATATTGTACCCAAGAGGACGCCATCATCATATATTCATACAGTAGAGCTGCATGTCCGCGGGAAAAGTAATGGTTGAAGTTTCTCCTTGCTTTCAGCTGTTGCAGAAACTGTGTGGTAAAGCCACATTAGCTGATGTTATAAGGCCAGCTCAGTCAATCATCCAGACTGTTGCCCCTGCAACTACTGAAAAGGCTGCTGCCTCTCTTCAGGAACCACATGTTTGTCTGGCCTCCTCTCCACAGATAATGCCCCCCCCCCCCCACTGTGGTTGAACCTAAGGTACTGCTACCTGTATCTCTGAGGCACACAAGCCACCCCACCATGGCAATGTCTGTGGTTCATGGGGGTCTTATCCTATCTTTAATAAATAACATAACCAACAAATTTCCTGACTCTAGAATTAAACATTAGCCAATGGTGATGTGAGAAAAGATTGAATGAATTTGTAGTGCCAAAATTGAAGAGATTTTTTGGTTTGATGTTTTTGTGAGGGCATATTTACAATTGTGTCTTGTAGCTTTTGTGATTACGACAAACACGTTTTACTAAACAAATTGAAAAGCTACTTTTTATTTTATTTAATTAATTAATTAATTTGGGGGGGGGGCACAAAGTCAAATATCATCACATTTATCTCAATTATCTATACATAGAACAAACAATAGACACAAGCTGCTTCATTCCATCATACCTCATGGCAGGAGCTAACATTCCTGTAAAAAATTACCAACTACACCACTGGCCATATTCTAGACTTTTACCTAGTGTGCTATTCCAAATGAATAACCCGCTACATAAATTCCTCATCTCACAAGCTATGCTTCGCACATACCAGCCTTATACATCATCATACACCACAATATCAATAGTCATAGCTCAAAGATAATGCTCAGTAATGAAAGTTTTAGGTGATCAGTGTACAACCCGCTAATGGGTCTAATAGCTAAAGATTAATTCAGTTTGAAAAATATTTCAAGAATAACAAATAGGACAATCATGACTGGGTTGATAAGACATTGTGAAGTGTTAAACACTTTACTGAGAAAGATCACAGATAGAGAGAGGAAAAAAAAAAAGTAATAAAGCCAAATGCCAAATTAGCAGGTTGTAAAAATTACAGTTAATAAAGTGAACTGTCATATAAGCCAAAGGTTAACTTGAGCTCCACAGGAAACATACTAAACTTATATGCCACTTACATGACTATTTAAAACACACAAAATGTACAGAAGATTATTGTAGCAGAAGCAAACAGCCACACAGCATATATGGTTCAACAGGGAATGTTTACATCACAAAATTACATCTAAATACACCAACAGCAAACAAGGAGTACTTCACCAATTGCAATGAAGGCTACACAAGTCACCAAAAAAATGTGGATACACGAGGAAATGCAAAATTGCTACAAAATTCATGATAGTGTAAGTTTACATCTTAAAGTTTTTCACATGTGTGTTATGATCACCACTTATCCATGCAAGTTTGTTTTGATTGTAATGTGCACGAAGATGAAAATGTATTCGTGCCAGCAAGAAAACCTTCTTAAGTTAATAAGTGACAAACCAACTGAACAACAGCTCCTAGTCAACAGTTTCCTGATCGGATCACAAACTTATCTAATACAACCATTACTAATGATAAACTAAACATGTTAAATAAAGGCATTAAATATGCTCATCCCTACTCCATCACTAATAAACAACTAGATGCACTGAAAGTTGATCCTGAGCTCTCTATAGGGTAATGACATCTTTACAGTCATTCAGTAGCCCGTGATATTAAAAGGGCTCCTCCTAATTTTGATGCATTATTGCACAACGAAAGTAATATGGCGCAGAAGTTTGAAAACAAAATAATTTCCAAAGATGTTATTATTTCTAAAGCTAATAAATTAACCAGTTCAGTATTTTTGAATAAAAGTGATTATGTCAACAAAGTGAAATAGTTCCTCGGTAATCGACTTTTGGCAACTACTCTAAAATCCAGCTGCTAGTTTCAATGAACAAGTTAAAGCCACTATTAAATCATGTAAAAGTATTATATCTGAAAACAACAGCTGTATGCGAGTGTATAGGGACCCTTTGACTCCTAGTTATACGATCTATGGAAGTTACATAAAGATCTCATTTCTGTAAGGCCAGTAGTGGCATCCTTTTCTGCTCCTTGTTACTTACTATCAAGAGAGCTCCCAATTTTAAACCTAATTTTGGTGTCAAAAATTGCATTGCATTGCAGATCCCACCAAGTCCTAAACTGGAGTCAACTGATGTCACTTGTTTCTTTACCAATATTCCTACTGCAGAAAGTATAAAAATACTTACTAACCTTAGGTTTAAGTTTTCACATGTCTATGTTTAGCATTATAATGTAATTTTAAATGTCTTTACATCACTGTATTAAAATTATATACATATATCAGTGTGTTATATAATTTTAGTGTCTCCTTTGATTTTTATTTTTAGCTAAATCTCATAAACAAATTATTAAACAAACATGAGTGCCAAGAATTTGAGTTCCTGTAGGAAAGTTAGTTCTGGGGTTCTATGCAGCTGTTATGGCTGATGACTTCACTGGAGGGAATAAAGTGGGGATTGGGGAAATAAACAAGTCTCTTCCCTTTTATTGTAAAGTTTATTCAAGGGTCATTAAAATAGAAGAACCTTCAGGTTGAATTAGGCAATGACAGGGAGGAACTGAATGAGATTAAGGGGGGAGAAGGGTGAAAAGTGGGAAGTGGTGGCAAGGACTAGGAGTCACAGAAAGAGGACAGTAGCAGATAGCTTTATCATTGACACAAGCAATAGATTTGTCTTGCTACCACAGTCAATTTAAGGAGAGGCTCCAGTAGAAGTAGGTGCAGTTAACAGACTACAGACTTTCAAGCATTAAAAAAAGTACAAGGTAGGAGGAAAGTTTGTTGTTAAGTAGTAGCCATTAAGAGGTGTGGGTCAGGTATTGTAGGAAAAATTAGGTGACAGAGACCAGGTCACAAACTTTTTCGAGATCAGTGCATGTCTCAGCTGGGTAGTAGAGGAGATGGGATCTCTGTGCTAAGGCTTTACTTATCAATATCATGTTCTGATAGTGGATGGTGCAGGCAATAGTATTTATAAAGATCATGGCTACAACATTGAAGGATAGGATAGGATAGGGTAGGGTAGGGGTTTGGGGCACTCGACAGCTAGGTCTTCAGCACCTGAACAAATTTAAGAAGTGACAAGTGTGAAGAAAAATGGAGACAAAACCAGCAATGAAAGTAAGAGAAGAGAAACTGCGAAATATGTGTACAACTAAAGTAAAACACAAAAAGGGAATGCTGCAGGTGAAAGTGAATATTCCCCTATGGGAAATGGTGGAGCGATAGTTAAAACAACTAAACAGATGACCACGGCTGTCTGACCACAGGGATAGGAAGAGGTGAGCGAGCCACTCTGCGACACGTTAAAACCTCCAGCCTAAGAGCTTAGGCCAGGAGTTGAGACAAATCACAAAATCTTGACACTTGCTCACACTCACCTTGTTATCACCTAACATAGCGGGCAGATTACCACAAAGTTTCATCTCTCCACCTCTGTGTGTGATATAAAGTACACTCAATTAGAAACTGGCGTACAGTAATCTGCACGCCACAGGCATCATAGATCAGAGGTTCCTCTCGTCAAAATAAGCTGTGTGTAACTTCCTGGCAGATTAAAATTGTGTGCTGGAACCAGGACTCATACCTGGGACCTTTGCTTTTGCAGGCAAGCGCTCTACCGACTGAGCTATCCCGACACGACTCACAATGCCACCTCACAACTTTACTTCCGCCAGTACCTAGCCTCCTACTTTCCAAACTTCACAGAAGCTCTCCTGTGAAACTTGCAAGACTAGCACTCCTGGAAGAAAGGATATGGTGGAGACATGGCTTAGCCACAGCCTTGCTGCAAATTGATATTAATGAAATAGGCCTGTAGTTTAGTGTGTTACTCCTACTGCCTTTCTTGAATATTGAAGTGACCTGTGCAACTTTCCAGTCTTTTGGTACAGATCCTTCTTTGAGTGAGAGGTTGTATATGTCTGTTAAGTAAGGAGCTATCACATCAGCATAATCACATAGAAATCTAGTGGGTATACAGTCCAGACCAGAAGACTTGTTCTTGTTAAAGTGATTTCAGTTGCTTCACTACTCCGATGATATCTACTTCTATGTTACTCATTCTGGGATCTGTTGGTAATTCGAAATCTGGAATATTGGTTTCGTCTTTGTTGGTGAATGAATTTCGAAAAGCTGTGTTTCGTAACTCTGCTTTAGTAGCACTATCATTGGTGGTATCGCCATTTGTATCACATAATGAGAGTATTGTTTGTGTTTTGCCTCTAGTATATTTGACATATAACCAAAATCTCTTTGGGTTCTCAGTCAGATTTCGAAAAATAGTTTTGTTGTGAATCCAATATTATGGTACCATTTTAATACTATTTTACAATGTTACAACCCCGCCCCCAATCTTCCTCCCGCCTTTTAATGAAAATTTTCAAGCTTTGAATTTCTACATATAAATATCAGATTTTCATATTTTTATATTTTAATAAATGTAGTTCAATGCCATGAAAATGTAACAATTTCCTGCAAACATGTCAATTTGTATCTTCATGTCAATTTGTACCTTTGTAAGTCCCACAGTTGTGAATATATGTTAGTTACATTCAGTTTTTACCAGATGAAGGCCTAAGAAGACAAAGGCTGCTTAGTGACTCAATAAATAATTTTGCAGAACATCAGAAGTATTTCCTTTAAAAAAAATGATAATTTTTTTGGCTTATAGCACTACTGAATGAAGCTACAATTTACATAAGCAGCAGATATATAGTAATCAAGAGAGCATCTACAACAAAATTACAAAATTATTACTCTTAGCAGAAGCTCTATCTTACTGTACCATAAAGTCATTGAATTCTGAAAACTATAACACTTGAAAGTTAAAAGGATTTTATTTTAATTTATGCCAGTGCTGGTACACTATTTCACAGAAATTATTATATCGAGGGATTATTTTGTTGCCACTATTAGTACAACTAAGTATGATTAATGAATACGAGTACACAACTGTGGAAAGGTGCTCTACTACTATGTGGGGCTTTCAAATCTGAAGAAATTTTGCAAACTAAAAGCTAGATCATAATACAAACAACAAGCAACAGAGCATTATACTGTTTTGTTCTACCACCCTAGTTAAGTGTGTTTCTATAATTTCATGTTTAAGTAATTATTTTCATTTTTTTTTCAAATTTATCAAAATTGTGGCACACAATTATCAAATATGGTAGTGTAACAGATCTAATGAGAGGCAATATACAAAGAAATGTAACCCATATCTTGGTAGCTCACTAAGTCTATGTTGAAAGATGACTGTGCAAAGCAACAGTTTAATTGTGTATGGAGATACAAACCGAGAATTCTGCATGTTGTAGAGCAATGATGGCACAATTTTATCCATATGTACAGGTTCCCAGATATTCTCCACCAAATCATCAGAAACAGTTTTCCGAACAACACCCTACAAGGGAACATTACATTATTTTTTGCCATAGACATGCATGTGCTACAATATGTATATTATGCTCATGTACCTGTAGCCCCTTGATGCCAGCTGCACGAATTTTGTCTCTCATATCTGGTATATTATGGTTGCTATGGCACATTGAAGAAAATTTTGACACAAAGAAGTCATAGCGTCTGTGGTATGATGGTGTATCCTCTTCAATGTTAGCAAACCTAACGAACTAGATAGTTCATTGTATAAAAAACAATTATTTATTTCAAAAGAATTAAATTTCATATATTTTGCTTCTGTTTAAAAGGTAGGCAAAAAACAAACTTACAGATTGTGTTGCAAGAATCTGAAGCTGTGGTTCAGTTGATTCAAGTAACTTTTGTACCATCTTCAGAAAGCTTTCAACAAATAAATTTAGAGTCTGTGCATGACAAGCAACTAGGAGTTGGTCCATTGCTTCCATTGCTATTACAACAAACCTGGATAAATAAAACACATAGAGAAAATTTAGTGTTTCATATCTGATACAGTAACAACACACACACTTTCCTTCCCTTGAAATTGTGTCTGTAACTATTTTGAAACACAGCTGTGCCACCAATTTCCCGTTTGTAGCTGGTTACTACAGGCTACATATAACTACCATTTTGTACCAATAGAAGAATGCTGACTTTCACTCAGCTCTCAGCTATGGCATAATAGTCAGGGAAATGCTATAGTTGAAAAAGTATTTATTTTACAGAAATGTGTAGTAAAGAAAGTTATAGGCTACAAAGTACACAATCAATATCTTGTATGATTCTCTTCTGGTACCTTGGATTCCTTGCACTTACCTGCAAATATATTATCGTCCTAATGTTAGCTTATTTAGGAGAAACTGTAAAATTTACAACCACAAACTAGACATTCTTATTTTAAAAAGAAGAAAAAATGTATACATACTCTGTGTCCCTGTTTAGGGCTAAAACATAATTTTATAATATAGGTCCCTAGTTTAAAAGTGTATGACAGGTTGCCACCACACACTTCAGGAAATATGCAATCTCTACATTTAGTAAAAAGTAAGAAAGAAACTTATGAATTTATAGAATATTCTAAATTGAGGAGCATTTTTTTTAAAAAACTCGATATAAGCAACAAAATTTCAAAAGTGATTAGGCATGGTAATTCCATAATGTTCACCTTTCATATCAACCTCTGAAGCAAGTTTTAGCAAAAGTCCACTTCTGTTGTCTGTATGAGCACTCCAGAATAGCCACAGTAGAAGGTTTTAGGAAAATACGATATATGCATTATCACAGTGGCTTAAGTCTCAATCAGCAGCATGGGGAGCGTCACGGTGCGTGCGTAGCAGCATTAGGTTGGCAATGTAGTACATTTTGAGTAGCCAATGGTGTGTAACTTTGATGTTATGAATATGTCATATTTTAAAGGTTGTGGTTAGGCAGGAACCTAAGAGTAGAGCTTAAATTGTTGAGAGCGAATGTTATGATTTTTATGAATATGTCATGATATTAAAGGATGTGTTTACGCAGGAACCTAAGAGTACAGCTTCAACTGTTGTGAGCAAATGTTATGATTTTACGAACGTGTCATGACTGTAACAGACGTGGTTAGGCAGGAACTGAAGAGTACAAGTTGCAAGTGTTCTACCAAATTATGAACATTGAAAAAATTCTAGTAATTCGTATAATTTGAGAGACAGATACACGTATTTTGATTTATGTAACAACAAAGTGTTACACCTGAACATGTGGAGAAACATAGTTTTATTGTGTGCGACGTTCTACATTCAAATACTGTGATTCATTTCGAAAATAAAATCATTGAAACATTATGTTAAGACATTCATCTCAGCATTCACAGTAACTGTTGCCAACACTGCCACACCACATCACGTAAGTACATTAGGCGATGCCACTGATGGAGACTTTTACCCTCATATTTGCAGCAAGTCACCAAATGCAATATAATATTACTCTTTAGTGTCTCGTCTCGCTTTTCGCAGCAAGCAAGCAACAATAATGGAGTATACTGGTTGCTTTGAACAATGTTACTCATTGTTGTGATAATATTTACTGGCAGGAATAGTGTTGCAACCAGACATAATTGACATCAGAACACCTTCAACTTACTTTTAGACAAGTACCCATCTGACTCTCACATGTAAGTCTACAAAGAAATACTGCAGGCAGACATACAATGAATTGTGATTCAGATAACTGACAAAGTATATTCTGATTGAAGAAAATTCTGTCTCAAGAAGGGCTTACATCAACCTGAAATGCAAAGCAAAAAAGGTAAAAAGTAACTCATTAAATTTACTCTTGGATTTTAGAATTTTCCCTCACAAGCTAAAGGAATTAAAGAATGCAAAGGTGTTTAACTCTGCTATGAAACTATTCTCCATTTTCATAATCACATAACGACATTAAATAAAATAGATAAATTTCTCAATATTTCTTCAATTCAGTGCAGAGTAGTGGACACACAGTATGCAGAATGGAAGAAAACAGTGACAGTGAAGAACACTGCATTAGGAAAATGAATGGTGAAATAGTGCCTTTTTGTGAAGAGGTGGTAAGAGAACAGGAAAGGCTCATAAGGACCTATCACAATTAAGAATAATAAAAGAGAGAGAGAGAGAGAGAGAGAGAGAGAGAGAGCACAAATTCAATACAATCTGTTGATTCTTCCCTGTTTGTGGCTAAGACTATTTGCCTCCAGTCTTATAGAAATAAGAACAGTGTCTTGTTTCATCAATAATCAAGAATATTTTGATATTTTATAAGAGCATAGTTCTCTCAAAGTTCTAAACACAGACTGGACTGTTAACAATCTAGGCTATAACAAAAAGAAGTGGCAGAAGTAGTAAGCCAACTTAACAACAATAAATCCACAGGGGCAGATGACATTCCAATCTGTGTCCTTAGAAGTGTGTTAACAGCATAAAACCCTATAAATTGTAATTATTAATTAATCTCTCAGTTCTGGCTACTTTACTGAAAACCTGCAATAAGCAAAAGTAATACCAATCCCATAAAACGGTAGGATGTAGAGAATAACAGGCTAATTTCATGACTACCACGTTTTCCCGAAGAAACAGAAATATAATGAAAAACAAACTAATGAAGTACCTAAGTAAATACGACAAAACAATGAGGGTAAATCAGAACTCACTGCAAAGGTGTACTGTGAGTTGCAACAGGCATATAAAAAAGACACACACATACAACACATTATCTATCAGACATTACTTTCCTCAGAAAAGAGGTGTAGGATAAAGGTTGGGAGTTGAGAAAAAGGGGGGAGGGCTGGATAATTTTGAGATCGGAGAACATACTGTAAGGACAACTCCCATCTGTGTAGTTCAAAAAAGGTGATGGTGGGGGGGGGGGGGACTGGGGAGGTTACATTTATCTTAATTCCTAATGGACAGCTGATTAGTGGTGATACCAGTATTAAAAAAAGCTGTGCAATTATTGCAGTACAGTTGTTAAATTACATGGCTGCTTTCACAGGTGGCCTAGTCTCAGATTGGTTAGGATAAGCCTGTGATGGCACTGGAAATTGGAATAGAAAGTACTGAGTGGGAGGATTGGACAGTTCTAGCAGTGAGGTCTTACACAGGGGTACGATCCCTGTGGCAGGGCTGGAGTTCAGGGTGGCATAAAGATTCACAAGAATGTTATGGAGGTTGGGAGGGTGATGGAACAGCACTTTACGAGGGGTGGGGAGGTCCTGGGCAGGACGTCTCTCATTTCTGTGCATGATAACAGAAAATAAAAACCTTGCAAAATGATGCAGTTTAGGTGGGGATATGGCATGAGAGACCTGTTTACGGACTATGTCAGTGGGGTAGTTTCTGTCTATAAAGGCCTTTGAGAGCTTTCAGTATATTGAGAAATGGAGTTCTTGCCATAACATCTGCACTGTGGCTGCTCCATTTCTACAGAAGGCCAATAGCTAAAAATGTTGTGTGTGTCAGTATCTTTTTTATGTGCCTGTCACAGATCATTGTATGAATTTGAAGTGAGTTGTAAACTATCCTCATTATACTGTTGAATTTCAGCCTGGAATTTCCATTATTATTTAAATAAATAAATACAACCTTCTCTGCACAGAGCAATGTGGTTTCAGGCTCACAAGAGGTACACAGTCAACTATGGCACAATTTACCAAGGTTGTACTCAAAGCACTACACAAGGGTGAGAATGTAATGGTAAATATTATTTACATTTTATTTTATTTTTTTTATTTGACACAGCTGACTACAAAAGCTTATTACACAAATTACAGCTATTAGGAGTAAGGGTTATCAATACAAAATCAGTTGGTTATCAATACAAAATCAGTTGGTGGTAGCGCAGGAGGTGGTCTGATAATGAATAAGAAAGTAGGAGAGCGAGTAAGTTACTATGAAGAGCATAGTGAACGCATTATCGTAATAGAGATAGAGACAAATGCAACACCGACCACAGTAGTGCAAGTTTATATGCCAACTAGCCGATGATGAGGATATCGAAAAAATGTTTGAGGAGATAAAAGAAACCATTCAGAAAGTTAAGGGAGACGAAAACTTGATTATGATGGGGGACTGGAACTCTGAAGTAGGAAAGGGAAGAGAAGGAAAAGTAATAGGTGAATATAGGCTGGGAAAAAGAAATGAAAGAGGAGATCGCTTGGTAGAATTTTGCGCAGAGCACAATTTAATGATCACCAACACTTGGTTTAATCATCATAAAAAAAGGCTGTATACGTGGAAGAGACCAGGAGACACTGGAAGGTACCAGATTGACTTTATAATGGCAAGGAATAGATTTAGAAACCACGTTCTAAACTGTAAGACATATCCAGGGGCAGATATAGACTTTGACCATAGCTTATTGGTTATGAACTGCAGATTAAAACTTAAGGGACTGCCGAAGGTAGAAAGGTTAGGAGATGGAACCTGGACAAATTGAAAGAATCAGAGGTGGTTGAGTTTCAGAGGGAGCATTAGGCAAGGCTTGGCTGAAATGGGGGAAAGTAATAGGTAGAAGAAGAATGGATAGCTCTGAGAGATAGGGTAGTGAAGGCAGCAGAAAACCATATAGGCAGAAGGACAAGGCCTAATAGAAATCCCTGGATAACACAGGATATACTGAACTTAATTGATCAGAGGAGAAAATATAAAACTTCAGCAAATGAAATAGGAAAAAGGGAGTACAAACATATGAAAAATGAGACTGACAGGAAGTGCAGACTGGCTAAGCTGGATTGGCTAGAGCACAAATGCAGAATCATAGAAGAATGCATAACTAGGGGAAAGGTAGATACCGCCTACCGGAAAATAAGAGAGATATTTGGAGACAAGAAGAATGCATAACTAGGGGAAAGGTAGATACCGCCTACCGGAAAATAAGAGAGATATTTGGAGACAAGAAAAGCAACCGTACGAATATCAAGAACTCAGACGGAAAACCATTACTAAGCAAAGAGGGGAAAGCTGAACTGTGGAAGGAATATATAGAGGGCCTATACAAAGGAAATAAACTTGAAGGAAGTATTCTAGAAATGGAAGACGAAGTGGAGGAAGATGAGATAGGAAATATGATACTGCGAGGAGAATTTTACAGAGCACTGAAGGACTTGAGTAAAAACAAGGTCCCTGGAGTAGATGATATTCTGTCTGAACTGCTGATAGCGTTAGGAGAGCCAGTCACAAAAAAATTGTATCACCTGGTATGCAAGATGTATGAGACGGGGGAAAAGGGTAAGTAAGAGCAAACCTATGTTTTCAGCGTTTGTCGATTTGGAGAAAGCTTTTGACAATGCCAACTGGAATACACTCTTCCAAATTCTGAAGGCAGCAGGGGTAAAATATAGGGAGCAAAGAGTTATATTCAATCTATACAAAAACCAGACAGCAGTTATTAGAGTCGAAGGGCATGTTGTTCAATCTGTACATTGAGCAGGCAGTGAAGGAATGCAAGGAGAAATTTGGAGAGGGCATTAAAGTGCAGGGAGAAGAAGTAAAAACATTGCGGTTTGCCGATGATATAGTATTTCTGTCAGAGACCACAAAAGATCTGGAAGAGCAATTGAATGGAATAGACAGTGTCTTGAAAGGAAGATATAAGATGAACATTAACAAGAGTAAAACGAAGGTAATGGAATGCAATATATGAACATCAGTGATGCTGAAGGAATGAGATTAGGTAAAGAGACAATAAAAGTAGTAGATGAATTTTGTTATTTGGATAGCAAGTTAACTTCTGATGGCCGAAATAAAGAAGATATAAAATGCAGAATGGCTATGGGGAGAAAAGCGTTTCTAAAGAAGTGAAACTTGTTAACATCCAATATTAATTTAAATGTTAGGAAGTCCTTTCTGAAAGCATTTGTATGGACTGTAGCATTGTATGGGAGTGAAACGTGGACGATAAGGAGTTCAGATAAAAAGATGATAGAAGCTTTTGAAATGTGGTGCTACAGACGAATGATGAAAATTAGATGGGTAGATCACACAACTAATGAGCAGGTGCTTAACCGAATCGGGAAGAAAAGAAGTTTCTGGCATATCCTGACTAAGAGAAGGGATAGATTGGTAGGACACATTTTGAGACATCAAGGAATTGTCAACTTAGCATTAGGAGGAAGTGTGTGGGGTAAAAATTGTAGAGGGAGACCGAGGGACGAATACAGCAGATTCAAAAGGATGTAAGTTGCTGAACGTATTCTCAGATGAAAAGACTCACACAGGACAGGGTAGCGTGGAAGACCACAACAACAACAACAAGGAGTAAGGGGTATAGCGAATAATTTGTTTAAATCATACTTATAAAACAGGTTACAAAGAGTTGAAATATCACATATTTCCAAAAGACAAGTGATTTATAACTAATCAGATAAAAATAGACTAATATAGGCATACCCCAGAGTAGTGTATTAAACCCATACTTTTTTTTATCTATATAAACACATTCCCAGATAACGTCAAGTATAATTTAAAAAATATTGTTTGCCGATGAATGCACTGTAGTGATATGACACAAAAATCAAACACAATTAACAAAAGAATCCAATTAAATTCTCAGGGATATCCAGAAGAGGTGATTAAAACATAAAGTAACTTTAAAAGTAAGAAAGACACAGTGAATATACTTTTGTTTGAATAAAACAAACAATGATATCAATTTGAAGGTGATCAAATAAACTGTGTAGCCAATATGAAGTTCTTAGGAATGACTGCAGATTCCCAGCTGAAATGGACAAACTATGTGAGAATGTTATCCTTAGCATGTTATGGCCTGCAAGTTCTTGCATCAGTGAGCAATATTTCATGCCTTAAAATAGCTTATTATGGAAATAAATTATTTTCCATTTTGAAAAATAATTTATCATCTCTGTGTAGAATTTCCATTATTAAACGATTATTATGGAAATATGCATTCAGTCAGCATAGGGGGCCCTATAAGGGATCATGTTCTGGGGAACAAGTGAAAGGAACATACAGACTATTTTCAAGATGGTACAGAAAAGAGCTGTGCAAATAATAACTAGTAGTAATACTAAAGCATGTTGTACAGAATTATTCAAAAAGCAAGGAATTTTGGCAGTGGCGTCATTTAAGACCAGTACACCAACTGTCGGCTTTGAAGCATGATATCACCAACATAGTGGCAATAATGTATAGTCTATACTTGTGGCCAATGTGGTGACAAAAAATAAACACTGAAAATGCAAATATAAACACGTAGAAATTAATGTAAAACCAAAACATGACACTAATGGGTTAAGCATGGGAATGTGCAAGTTTTGGACAGGAACATTCTAAGCGGAAAAAAATGACAAATAGCAAAACGAAAACATGCAAACATGTAATTTAAAAAGCACACAAAATACAAACGAAAACCACCAAAAAACTATACATGGTATCAAATAGTGCAATTGACCTATAAGACACCTCAAATTAAGGTAGTGATACCAAACAACACACTTGTAAAAAAACTTATACTGCACCTACAATCAAGAAAATGATACTCATCAATCCCTACCCAAATCCCATCAACATAAAAATGGTATCAAATACTTAAACTGACTTATAATACACCACAAATGAAGACAGTGAAATGTATTTCAACCCCCCTTCCCAAAGCAACAAAGGAATGGGCATAGTATCAAACACTAAATCAGTTATTTCAAATGTTCCAGTCTGACATAATCTTCTTCACCAACACGCAATGAAATCATTGCCTCCTAATATAACATTGACCTCTGCCTACACTACAGATCAGTCTGTCACCACAACCAGTTTACTGATTTTCAAATTCATTGGATTCGCCAAAAGTGATAATTATGCCAAACCACATTATGGTATCTTGCCAACTTACACATACTACATAAATGCTTATGAAAATCCCCCTTACAGTACTTTATGCAAACATCCTCAACTACCACCAACACCAATAGAAACTACACTACAAAGAGTTAAAAAATTAAATTAAAATAAAACATATGTCACAGTGTACAAAAATCCGCAGCAAAAAATAACCCTGCCCTCTCCCACACAAGCACACAACTACCCCACTCCCCCTCACCATGACTTCTGTTATTTTCATCTTGTACACGAAACACTATCAGTAATACCGCCAATCAGCTGAAGAAATTTTATCATGGCAAACATAGTCTCTTTCCAGTGCATCACACACCAAGAAAAAATTAAGTTTATTCATCCTATCCAGCCTTACAAAAGCAGAACAATAATATATATGAAATTATAGAAAGATGAACTAAACCACTGACATCACACTTTTAAAATGCATAGTAATGCATATATGACAGAAAACAACTTTACGAGAAGCAACCACACAACACTACTATGAAGAATGTCACACCATACAGATGTTACAACAAAAAATGACCAGGAACCATTTAACTTCCACCACAAGATGCCTACACACACCACCAATTGTGTAAACACAGAGAACTCAAAATTATTAGCAATAATGGCATCACAACACAAAAGCTGACATCATGGGTCAAAGCTGATGGGTAGTACCCTGGTCTTCAACTGACCCAAAAAATCTTCACCTGTATGCCACCAACAGCAAATACATGACCACAAAACTAGATCCACACACTGTCTACATTTAACTAGAATAAATAAGGCAAAAACACAAAATAGTATAATATCCTTTGGGATAAAATAGTAGAAGCTGCCACAAAAAATACAAAATGTAAGTAATCACGACATCTTTTCAAATGTTTGTTACGCTTAAGGAACTTAACTGTGGGTCATCAGTTCCTAAACTTACAAACTACTTATGGACTACCTTATACTAAAGATAACACAAACATCCATTCCCGAGGGGGGATTCGAACCCCCGACCGTAGCGGCCGTGAAGACTGTGAGTGGCACGTCGCAGACTGCTCGGCCACTGCGGCCGGCTACCACATCTTTAACGAACGGCTAACACTATATCTGTTGAAGCACTATTACTACATGGTAGATGAATATTTAAAGTAGGCCTAACTGTAGATACTACCTAAATTTGCATGAACATATAATAACTAAGCAGGAAAATCGAACACAAATGGGATGAAATAGGTGCTATATCTGTGAAACATCAGTGATATTTTGTTAACATATTAAGTTATTAAAAATTACTGTATACAGTGTATTGGTATGAACATGTAATACTTAGTAACAAAACTGAACACACAAAGCTAAAAATGTATCTGTAAACAATAATATCAAGTTGTTCCTTCTTGATATTATTATCATGTTCTGTCAAGCACCGACGGAAAATTCAATTAATTCTGTAAACTAGTTTTCAAAATGAAAAGCCAAGATAGCACGTTAATAATTTATTAAATGACGACCGGTTTCGGTGCACTGTGTCACCATCATCTGGTCACATATGTTATAAGGTGGTCATCTTGTTAAAAAAATGGATAACAAGATGACCACCTTATAACATATACGTCACCAGATGATGGTGACACAGTGCACCAAAACCGCTCGCCATTTAATAAATTATTAACGTGTGATCTTGCCTTTTCATTTTGAAAACTATAAAATGATCAGACCGCCACCAAACCCGACTATGTCAGGTAATCTTAATTCTGTAAACTATAGCTTACATATATTGTAAATGAATATTGAAAATTACTGTATGTAGGCCTAGTGTATTTCTATGAACATGTATTAACTTAGTAAGAAAATTGAGCACCTCATGCTAGAAATGTATCTGTTAAATGATAGCTGATTATTGTAAATGAATATTGAACACTACTGTATATATTGACCTATATACAACAAGGCTGTGTGAGGTATGTAATTTATAAGTGTGTCCAAACATCTGACAACATCTACATAATGTACATTTAAAAATGGAAAATCCGATTAGAATGTCAATGATGGAGGATAGGTAACAACTAACTGAAAAGATGTTTGCTGAGCAGCTGACAGGCATGAAAAATAGACATTCACATTCACCTAAGTTAAATATTTTTGGCCATAGCCTTCGTCAGAAAAAGAAATATGTACATTCATAAAATCACTGAGACTACACACACACACACACACACACAATCTTTGGCCACTCCAATCAGTCAATCAAGGAGCGCATTTGAAGATGTTCAGTGTAGCTCTGGACAAAACGTCAGAAGCAAAAAATGTTTCATTGACCACAGCCATACAACCCAGTAGCAATTATGAACTCTCTCTGGTCATGAAAGCCTACATTGTATAACTGTATGAAAGCACAAAGAAAGTACTAGAATGCAAGCTACCATTCAAACTTATCAGCCAGCATATCATCTCAACTAGAAATGTGTTGACAGCCCGAGACAAAAGAGAGCATGCCATCTAACAGTATTCAACAAGGATTCTTCATAGAATCTATTAATGTGTTGACTGATTGATGTATCCTCATTCTGGAGGGTTTTACATCAGCTACTATGTTTCCTGTAATTTCTACATACACAAACATAAGTTTATGACATTTTATCTTTATCACTAAATATATACTATGTATAACACACACGAGATGTAAACTAATTTATGGTAATGCTCACTTTAAATCATAATTTATCACTACATTCTATATTGTTATGATGTACTCTATTTTCTAGCTTTAAAGATAATTACTATTATTGGACATATACTAATAATATAAGGATCTTTAGTACATTGGACCTATGAAATTAGTCTACTAAATGTATATACGTATGTATGGCATATGCCTAATAGATATATTCAATTTGGAATCCCGGATAGTGCTCTCTTTTACAAACGAGTCTCGTTCTAATATAGCTGTTAAAGTTTAGTTTGAATAAACAAACATTTATCTACTTTACGTCTCATATTACAGAATATAGTTTGGAAAAAGAAATATTCTAAACTTACCCTGTTCGTCGTCGGTGAATGTCCCTGCTTGCTCTCTGAAAAAGGTATTCCCCTATCCTATCAAGCTTTTCTGGGGATGATAGGGAGTAGAATGTTAATTTCTCCATGTTGTTTTTCACTAGCCCATCCTTCATGAAGGTTTGAACAAAATAAGAAGAAATGAACATCTTATCACATCTTATGTTTTAGTTAGTAAGTGAAGCAGTAATCAAAATATTAGCTACCTGAGGAAGTGCTGGGAAAATATTGTCTACTAATCTTTTGTAACGCGGCCTTAAAGCAGAGCAACACACACAACAACCTGGAAAAAATTCAAGAAATTCACTTAAATGAAAAGGTAATAACGCTGATGATCGTATTAGACGTGAACGCCGGGTGAGAATGTCGGTCTATTTGTACAGTAGAGAAAGCATTCATGTTTAAAATTGTACTTTAGTGGAGGATTAAACAACTGTTTGCCAGTATTCGCTTCGCAATTAACTGAAACACTAAACAACCATTATAGCACGGGTTTACATGATAATCTTATTTATCGCTTACACACGGAACGTGCAAATCGCTTTCGAGTTAACGCTTATCTCAAATATGAGAGATTATTTACCCCAATTCATTATTACTTTATATTCCTCGTATACGGGCAGAACAATTAAAAGTATTAAACACTTCACAACACAGCAACAAAAACAGCTACAAACTGTCAACAGGTAACAGCTGATCAACGACAGTACTACCAACATTAAAATAATATTCTCAGGTCATGAAACAATGCATAGTGAGATAATAAGATGGTTTTCAATATTTCTTAACCGTAATCGGAAAAACACAAAATATTCAACTAACATCCTGGATCTGTGCACTTCTGTATCACTGAGTCCACCACATCAGGTAATTCAGTATCGAAACAACACTTCATCAAACTCATTTTTTCTAGTTGTTTACGGCTTTGAAATAGCTATATACGGATGGATGTCAACTCTTGTAAAATTTTCTACTGCTGAAAATTTTTTGAATAGAAATAACAACATTACATCTGTTTTTGAGACCTATTGTCAACGAAGTAATTAGCAGATACCGGTAACTAGTTAACACTTCACAGCCTATATAATCTCGTGATTATTGCACTACTCAGGTACTACAGTATTTATTAAGCGCACGGTGGAAGAAGCAAAAGACGGAGACCGTCCCTTGCTTCTCCGCCGTAGCCTGTAACACTACTGAGGCTTCTGTACTCCGAGATCGGGATGCTACTACTCATGTCGCAAACATTTGCAGCTAACGATGATGAATCTTATACTTTTTGTATCAATAATAATCACATTTCAATAGGCAGGTATTATAGGCATAGTAGAACACATTCTCTTTTTCTATTGGTGCAGTTAGAAATACTGGAAACCTCAGTTTCTGAAAGCAATGTGAATGTGCGCGCGCTTCTACTGCGCAAAATCGATTGGACTATAAATACAGAACAATCCAGAGTCCGCGAACGAAAACATCGCCGCGTATGAGTTTTGAAGTATTTCGAAATAGCTACATGTATGTCACGGCGAGATTATGAGAAAGAGTTGCAATCAAAAATCTATTAAGAAGCAATATTAAGCGAGGAATCTGAAATTATACCGGTACAACAGCATCTAACGCATCTGTTCCGCATGCATCGCGAATACGGACGAGACTAATTACAGAACGCACAGAAACATGGAAAAGGAAAAAAAAAAAAAAAAAAAAAAAAAAACTTAATACATTGTATTAATGGGAAGTGGTTCACACAGTATAAACGCACATGAAGATGCAGAAAAAATAGCTAACGTACTGATAAATACAAGTGTATGGTAGCTTATTTTAGATCATCGCCGTATCTCAAGAAAATGTGGCTTTGAAGAGAAGGTGCAGCGACATCTGATTTTAAAACAATTTGCCACTAATAAGGCATGGGGAGACCATATGTAGGAAACCATTTAAACCAAACGAAGTTAAACTGCTGGACACCTAAACCCGCTTTTCCAGGGCTTAATTTCGGCCGGAACGCGTTCCGGTACCTCCCAGAGATTTGTTTATCTATTTTTAACGGGTTGGCACCGAAGATTGGAAATAGTAGGCTACACGTATTTCAGTGGCGGTTGGTGTTTCAGACGACTAGGGAGTCGCTTATTTGAGTGCCGGGTCTTGTTAGTAGATACGTAGGCTAATCGGCCGTTCCCCGTCGGGGCTTCGAATCCCCCCTCGGGCATGGATGTTTATGCTGTCTTTAGTATAAGTTAGTTTATAAGTAGTTTGTAAGTTTAGGGACTGATAACCCGCAGTTAAGTCCCATAAGCTTAATAGAAAAGCCGAAAACTGTAGCTACGATTTTTAACAAAAATTTCCTGTCAGTCACTCAGCAAATTGGCTGGATGCCCTCTATTGAGGAAGCAATGAGTTTGTTTAGCTGCTTTCTGCAGCGTAATGCCAGAAATGTACCTTAAGCCAGTCACCGTAAGGGAAATTCAAAAGGTAGATAATATATCTAATAATCTATTGAAATATTCTTGTCCATGGATAAAGGGTATTCTGTGCCATATTTTTGATGCTTCAATCCAGCAAGGCATTGTTCCTGAGAGACTAAAGTATACAATCATGAAGCCCCTATACAAGAAGGGTGATAAAGCAGAGCTCACAAACTACCGTCCAGTCTCATTCCGTTCTAAAAGGTTTCTCTAAAATACTAGGAAAATTAATGCATAATAGAATCACGGAACATTTCACTAGATACAGAGTTATTAACAAGAGTCAATTCGGCTTTCAAAAGGGCTGTTCAAGCGAAGAAGCAGTGTATGCACTTGCAAATGTCCTTGAATCACTAAATGAAAAAAGATAAGAACTCAGACGGAAAACCAGTACTAAGCAAAGAGGGGAAAGCTGAACTGTGGAAGGAATATATATAGGTCTTATACAAAGGAACTAAACTTGACGCAGTATTCTAGAAATGGAACACGAATTGGAGGAAGATGAGATGGGTGATATGATACTGCGAGAACAATTTGACAGAGCGCTGAAGGACTTAAGTCGAAACAATGCCCCTAGAGTAGATTATATTCCGTCTGAACTGGAGAGAAAGTCGTGAAAAACTGTATCACCTGGTATGCAAGATGTATGAGACAGGGGAAATACCCTCCGACTTCAAGAAGAATATTGTAATTCCAATTCCAAAGAAAGCAAGTGTAGTTACGTGTGAAAATTACTAACACAAATTATTTACAGACGAATGGAAAAACTTGTGGCATCCGACCTCGGGAAGATCAGTTTGGATTTAGGAGAAATGTGGGAACACGGGAGGAATACTCACATTACGACTTATCTTAGAAGATAGGCTATGGAAGGGCAAACCTTCGTTTTTAGCGTTTGCCGATTTGGAGAAAGCTTTTGACAATGTCGACTGTAATACAATCTTCCATATTCTGAAGCTATCTGTGGTAAAATATAGGGAGCGAAGAGCTATATTCAACCTATATAAAAAAAAAAAAAAAAAAAAAAAAAAAAAAAAAAAAAAAAAAAAAAAAAAAAAAAGACAGCGGTTATTAGAGTAGAAGGGCAAGAAAGGGACGCAGAGGTTGGGAACGGACTAAGGCAGGGTTGTAGCCTTTCCCCAATTTTGTTCAATCTGTACATTGAGCAGGCAGTGAAGGAATGGAAGGAGAAATTTGGAGAGGGCATTAAAGTGCAGGGAGAAGAAATAAAAACATTGCGGTTTGCTGATGACATAGTAATTATGTCAGAGACTGCAAAAGATCTGTAAGAGCAATTGAATGGGATGGACAGTGTCTTGAACGGAAGATATAAGATGAACATAAACAAGAGTAAAACGTAGGTAATGGAATGCAATGACAGAAAATCAGGCGATGCTGTAGGAATTAGATTAAGTGATGAGTCGATAAACGTAGTAGATGAATTTTGTTGTTTGGGTAGCAAGATAACTTCTGATGGCCGAAGTAGAGAAGATATAAAATGCAGAATGGCTATGCAAAGAAAAGCGTTTATAAAGAAGCGACACTTGTTAACATCCAATATTAATTTAAATGTTAGGAAGTCCTTTCTGAAAGCATTTGTCTGGAGTATAACATTGTATGGGAGTGAAACGTGGACGACAAGGAGTTGAGATAAAAAGATGATAGATGCTTTTGAAATGTGGTGCTACAGACGAATGGTGAAAATTAGATGGGTAGATCACGTAATTAATGAGGAGGTGCTTAACCGAATCGGGAAGAAACGGAGTTTCTGGCACATCCTGACTAAGAGAAGGGATAGATTGGTTGTACACATTCTGAGACATCAATGAATTGTCAACTTAGCATTAGAAGGAAGCGTGTGGGGTAAAAATCGTAGAGGAGATCGAGGGATGAATATAGTAAGCAGATTCAAAAGGATGTAAGTTGCCGAACGTATTCTCAGATGAAGAGAGTTGCACAGGACAGGGTAGCGTGGAGAGCTGCATCAAACCAGTCTGCGGACTGAAGACCACGACAACAACAGGAATTGCGTAGATCACCACATTCTCATGCAGAAAGCCAAATTAGTTTGTATAAGGGGCGCTGCAGGTAGTTGGATACAATCGTATCCAATATCAAAAAGTAGTTTTAAACAGTTCAGATAAGTTAACGCTTATCTCTCCTTAATCTGAATGGACTGCTATTAACTGTGGAGTGCCACAATGTTCTATTCTAGGGCCATTGCAGTTCTTAATATTTGAAATGATTTACATTTGTGCACAAGCCTGCCCTGTAAATTTGCCTTATTTTGCTGATGATACCACAATTTTCATGAGTGGAAACTATGGAGACAATTTTGAGGAGTCCATAAACAATCTACTTTCTGGAGTGGTTAATTGGTTCAAAGTTAAGAGACTCTCACTTAATTCAAGTAAGACCAATTTTATTCAGTTCTCTGCTGATCTAAAAACAGAGAGAGAAATAAACCGAACTTGTGGCAATCAATCAATAGAAAGAATACAAGTGACTAAATTCCTTGGTGTGCATATTGACAGTAAAATGAACTGGACATACCACACCCAACAGACCCTGAAAAACTGAGCTCAGCGACATATGCAATTAGAGTAATCGCCTCCTTTGGAGACTTAGCCACTATAAAGTCTACAAATTATGGGTATTTTCACTCCATTATGTCCTATGATATTATCTTCTGAGGAAATTTAGTTTCAGAAGAGAAAAAAATGTGGCTAAATAAATAAAAATAAATAAATAAAAATAAAGAAGTAAATAAATAAATTTAAGAAATGCAATTAGAGTTGTGTGTAAAGTACCATCTAGAACTTCATACCGTAACCTCTTTAGAAAGCTACAAATAATGACCACTGTATCCCAGTACATTTATTCACTTACGTGTTTTGTAATAAAGCATCGTGATGAGTATGCCTTGAATAGAAACTGTCACAACCCTAACACAAGACGGAAGGAAAACTTTCATTACGAGCTCAAGAATTCGACTGGCTCCAAAATTTTTTAACTCTCTCCCAGAGCAAGTAAAATCTGTAAGAGACAATGAATCTCCATTGAAATATAATTTAAAGAAATATTTGTTAAATATGTCCATATATTCACTAGAAGAGTTCTATGAATTAAAAGGGAAATGTGTACTTAAAAACTATGATGTTTTTGTAATAGAATAAGTGTATTTTTAATTTTTCTAACTTAAAAGATAAAAGATATAATACTGTAGTACTGCTGCTCACTAGTGTAAGTAAACATAGAAATTTCCTTTTACTTATACATTGTGTTATTTAAATGTAGATTGCGAATTACAATTACGTAAAACTTTTTTATATGAAGGACATTCTTTTATATCTGTGTTGTCCTGTATGTTTGATGCGATCTACATCGCATGTGACGTGCTCACGAACAGAGAGCAACGGAACCTGAATGAATAAACAAACATTTGAACGTAGGATTCCCCGGCCCCGCTCTGCGTCAAAGAGCCTTCGGCCTACCAAGCATCATTATTTAATACGTCTGTTCCAAGTTTAAAGTTTAGTAATTTGTTTCTAAAAGATACTGAAAGTTATTCATTTTTCTTTGATTATAAACGCCAACAACATATGCATATGCACATGAACACTAAAACACAATAACTAACTGATTACACTATTAAGTGACTGTAACAAAATGAATCTGTTACGATTAAGAGACAAGCTACCTTCGGGTCACGTGACACTGTAAGCAGCAACCCTCCTGACCTTAGGTTAATGCCACTCTAGGCGATTTTCTCCGCTGTAGGTCATCGATTTTTGTCGCCCTGGAAATGGGAATCCCTGTTAGGAATGACGGTTATCGCTGAAACAACCGGTTTTCGGTTATACCGGTTCTTTTCATCACCGGTTTAACCGCGCTGTAAAACTGCTCAAGATAACCGGTTTTTAAAATAAACGGTTTTCGGTTTTTATTGCTTTTATTTCCAGCAAAGTTCGACCGAAAGTTAATTGCCAGCCTAAACAGAAACCGTAATCGAATTTTCGGATTCTTCTAGTTTCGGCCGAAAACGAATCTTAGGAGGTTTAGTTAAAATTTAGGAAAATTTACGTTATACGACAAATGACTAGTCTTTCCATATTTTGCAAGATCACCTCCCAATACTACGTCTTCTTGAGTGTGTGTAAGCCTAGCCAGGAGTCCGTAGAAGATGATATACGAAGCGTACAGATTTACTGGCCTAGTATTTCCATCCAACAGTTGCGAATACTGAGCCAGCCACTCCTTAAGTTGGACTTGTGAACCAGCGCATATGATATATATATATATCAGTAAATTAACTTCAATCAGTGCTGCAGAAGTATTTTGAAAAATAAAGTCACAGTTCCGACTAACAGTATGATTGTTGTCAGTGTAAATTTACGCAAATTCAACTAGAAAAGCTGTACACCACATGCCCAAAGAATATTCAAATGCCGGCCGCGGTGGCCGAGGGGACTGAGGCGCTTCAGTCACAGTCTGCACGGCCACTACGGTCGGGGGTTCGAATCCCCCCTCGGGCATGGATATTTGTGCCGTCCTAGATCGTAAGTAGTTCATAAGTAGTTTGTAAGTTTAGGGACTGATGACCCCGTAGTTAAGTCCCATAAGCTTTACAAACATTTGAACATTTTGAATATTCAAATGGGTGTGAGTTCTTATGAGACCTAACTGCTTAGGTCATCGGTCGCTAGACTTACAAACTACTTAATCTAACTTAAACTAACATACGCTAAGGACAGCATACACACCCATGACCGAGGGAGGAGGAGGGTTCGAACCTACGACTGGAGCAGCCGCGCAGTCTGTGACATGGAGCCTCAGACCGCACGGCTACCTCGCGAGGCACCACATGATTAATGTTACCTAAACCCATATTGGTTATTAAAAAAGCCCCTCACTTTCCAGCAATCCTATTAATAAAACTTGTTAGCATAGCAATATAATACATTTACAATTTTAACCAACGTGTTGAGGAGCTAACAACATTCTGTTCTTTAATATCCAATAGTAAAAGCAGTCAAGAAAACCCATTTATTAAAATGGCCGCTTTCGGCACATTTAGTCAGTCTTCGTCAGATTAGTATTTAAAAAAAAAAAAAAAAAAAAAAAAAAAAAAAAAAAAAAAAAAAAAAAAAAAACCTTTTGAATCACTGCTACAGGAAGTAGTCGTACCGGTTTTTTACCCGGTTCTTGGCAATAACGAAAAAACAAAAACGGTTACAACCGACACCAAATTGGGTTGTAATTGTCGCTCCGTCAAGTTCCCGCACGTGACTGTAGCTGTTGAATGGGCCCGGGGCCATTTCTGACTCGGCAATAGTCGTCGTCCCTGCTACACTAGACTGTTTTTGTCGGCAGTCACACAGCAGCCACAAGCTACTGTACTCAGTTGTTTCTCGTCTGTGTGTGGCGATGTCCGAAAACTCTGCTAATGTCGTTTCAGTGGATCATTTAGACAGTGAACTGATTTTATCCCTGTCTCTACGACATAAAATGGAAAGATTATAAACTTCGTCTGTTGAAGACAGAAGCATGGAAGAAGGTGTGTGAAGATGTCGGCGCCTGAGGAGAGGAACTCGTTATCAACGGATATATATATATATATATATATATATATATATATATATATATATATATATATATATATACTTGGACGATTCATAATAACTTTCGTTGGCGGTTACGACTTTAGTGACGACGAACTACATATAATGCTACTGCAGCTGAATATTTAGGTTTTGAATGACAGCTCATCATGTGTGGTGTCTCTCGTGTCTGGTTGCAACACAACTGCAGAAGCCCCCGATTTTTGAAGCTAGTGCGGCACCCAGTTAAGTACGACGCGACTTCGTCCTCCGCAGTTATAATCGTTTGAAGTGCGGCACTTAGAGACGACTATTTTAGTCGCGATTATTATCGAGAGGAGAAAATCGCCTGGTGTGACATTAGCCTTGCGCGAAGGCTGCTCTCCGAATGTTCAAATGTTTGTTAAGCTTATGGGACTCAACTACGGGGTCATCAGTCCCTGACTGCTCTCCCCCACATCTTTTCAAACAGTTAAATATTTGTAACAACGAAGAGTATAAATGTCAAAAACGTGAATGTACGTGGCAAGTAACAATACAAAAGTAATTGTTGTTTCCGTATCTGTTAAAAAGAAGATTGGGTTTTAAAAAAATGCTTGTAGTCGGTCTCGAACCCACTATTGTACCTTAGACGGCGCAGTGCGATGCCGCTAAGCACACGGCTGTTTTTTTTAAAATTATTTTTATTATTAACCATTTATCATTATTATACAAAGCATTTATACACAATATGTAAAAACAATTTATCTACTATTGCTCCTGAAATCTATTTTATATTTTCAATATGTTGTTCATATTGTAAAGCAGTCATCAATCCGAAGATTGGTTTGAACACCACAGTGCTTTACTAGGCATGGTCCTGTTTGGAGGTGGTATGCCGTTGCCTTCCTCCGACCTTGGAACTGACTTACCCAGCCAGTTATAGGGGGACCTACGGGGGTTCCGAACCACGGTGCTACTCGGTATTTTTCACATGAGCGATACTACCAGAGGTGAAAGAAGTGGAAAGTGACAGATAAAAATCGTAGGACCTGGCGGGGATCGAACCCGCGACCTCTGGATTTGTAGTCTGACACTCTACCACTGTGCAACTTTTTTTTTTTTTTTTTTTTTGCGGGCCTCCCATCTCCCCTTCTAGCCCGTCCTTGCGCTCTCCAGCAATGCCTTCTTTGGCGAGCTTCACAACTGTAATGCAGAAAAAAAAGAGCGTGTCTCTTCTTTTTGTTTTTAAAATTATCGTTCACGTTATGCTTTCTTCATCAGTGTATACGTTAAAACATTTTCATCCCTTTGTCAATTCTAGTTTTCTTGTTGCTGGGTAGTTCTTTCGTGAATTACTCCTTTGTCTGGTTAGCTAGTTGGCGTACAGTTTAAGGAGTTCCTTCAACCTGTGCTCTGCATTATAATATTGAATTTTCTAACAGAGTTTAAAATACTTCTGTGATATCAATCTAATTCCTTCACGTATAAATTCGAATGGAGTTAAAAACAGCCTTTGTTGAGATTCCCAGCAGGGTTGTTTACTTCCGATGGGAGCAATTTAGGGATTTTTCTTTGTGTTATTTAACCAACACCTGTCCTTTCAAATACAACTTTCAACATATTCGCGTATTGTTTTTTGTGATTACTGTATTTTTTTTATTGTGTTGTATTCACATAACATGTATGCCTTGAATTCTATTGTGTTGTCAGTGCCTAAGTTGTTAATCACGTAGCTGATATATTTGACAAGTAGCCAGTGAATTGCATTGTTTTTTGTTACTGGGTAGTACAGAGTTTGGGGCCTGTAAATCATGTCAGGAGATATATATTCAGCAGACGATCTTGAAAGAAGTGCTATCCTGCTTTTGATCCACTTCCAGTTTTCGATGTGGCCACCACAAGCAAATCTATGTTGTAGCGTATCTGCTAGTTTGCATTTAGAACAGAGATGAGTTGCACTTATACCAATGGCATACAATCTTTCATTGGTACTGATAATGTTATTCACGACCTTGTACCAGGCGGATTTTACATCACTTGACAGGCACTGAAGACTGATGTTTTTCCACACAACCTCCCATTTGACACTGTGATGTTTCATTGTTAATTTATTCGTTCCCTCATTTTCCATTCTTTCGCGTATAATGTCTCTTGCAGTCACATTTTGAGAGTTAATAATAACATCACTAAGGTAACTGGCGTCTACATAGAATATTCTAATATGTCGCAATCGTGGATTTATTTCTTTAATGTCAACAGGTGGCTGCAGACTTTGGGGTTTCACACATGCGAATATCATACTTGTGATGCTAGTTGGGTGTTTTCTAATAATATCAAAAGTTCTTTTTAGAAACAACGCTGAAGCCTTATTTCTTATGTCAACGAGACCGAGACCTCCATTTTTAGGTTGTAACACAACAGTTTTGGTGTCAACCCTGAATATTTCTCCTTTCCATAAAAAATTTGTGGCAAGTGACATGATCTTCCTGGTTATCATTATTGGAGCCGGAAAAACCTGTGCTATGAAATAGGCTTTTGAGAAGATGCAGGTGTTTATGAAGATTGTCCTTTGAATTTGATTCATGCTGCGAAGTGAATTCTCAATGATAGATCCTCGGATTTTCATTAAAGCATCCCTCCAGTTTTCTGCACACATTTTCATCGGGCAGGTTGTTAAGGTCGTGCCTAGAGCTTTGTGTGTTGTTACTTGTTTCGCCCATTGTATCTCTAAGTGAGCAAGGCCCCGTAGATCTAAAAACTTACTTTTGTTGGCATTTATGATAGTGCCAGATGCCAGACCGTAATTCCTAACAATCCTTTGCAACTTAGACAAATCTTCTTTGTTTCTTATTATTACGCCCACATCGTCAGCATATGCTCTTATCACCGTTTTATGTCCGGATAATGTCATACCTGTAAGACTGGCGTGAACATGCTGTAGGAATGGTTCTATAGATGCGATGAATAGGTTCATTGAAAGCGGACTTCCTTGAGGGACTCCTCGCATAATTTTCAGTTGCTTGGTGAGTTGTCCATTGACTGCTATCTTTGCATTTATACCCATTGCAATGTTCCTAATCATGTTTATGTAGCGGGGAAGGAAACCCAATTTCTTCATAGTTTCAAGGAGGTATCTATGGTTGACACAGTCAAAGGCTTTATGAAAATCAAGGAATAGAAGTGCACACTTAATATTTGTAACAGCCGTCAAGGATATTATGTCCCTGTATTCTGAAGTTGTTTGAAAAATTGTTCGGTTTGCAACACAGGACTGATGTGGACTTATGACTTTCGTGGCAACGGGAAGCAGTCTGCTATTTATGATTCTACAGATGATTTTGTAATCGGAGTTTAGTAAGGAAATAGGACGGAAGTTATTCAAGTTTTTCTTTCCCGTGGTTTTTGGTATTAGAACAATTTTGCATTCCTTGAATTCTGCTGGAACAGTCTTGCCGTCAAGAATTTCGTTAGCGATGAGTGTCATCTTGTCGCCGATAATATTCCAAAATCGTTTGTAAAATTCTAGTGGCAGGCCATCAGGACCAGGAGACTTTTTTAAAGGCGAGTTGCATATTATTTTAAACACATCGTCTTTACTAACTGGTGAGAGAAGCTCGTCGTTTTCTTCATTTGACACACGCGGCCCAGTAATTTTGGTAAATTCATCGAGGGTCTCTTCATGGATCTCGTTCTCAGAATATAAATCTGCATAGTATCTGAAAACCTCATTGACGATCTCTTGTTGCGTTGTCAGTTTTAAACCGTTCTCTGTTTGTATTTCCTCGATAAAATTTGTCCTCCTGTTTCGAGCGTGTCGTGTGAGGTGGTACAATGATGTGATTTCATTTTCAGAAACAGATTTATCTTTTGATTTTATTTTTAAACCCTCCATTTGCTTCTTTTTTAGGGATAATAATTTTGCTTTTATTTTTCTTATATCTTCAATGCGAGGCGATGACTCACTTGCCCGTTCATAAAGTTCTCTTAATATTGTATAATAATATTCCATGGTGTGCTTTAACTCCCTATGTCTACGTGCACTGAATTGCATGCAGACCTTCCTCAGTTTGGGTTTTGCTCGTGTAGTCCACCAATCTAACACTGTTGAATGTCGTTCTATCGATCTTAAATAAAGTTCCCACGCTGCTAGGATTTCTTCTTCCATGTCTTGTTCACTTAACCGGGAGATGTTTAACGTCCATTGGTTTTTAAAACGACGTGTTGGTTGCGTGGGAAGATTTACACAGGCAAGAACAGAACTATGGTCACTAAAGTATACAGGTATACTTTCGACCTTCAATATTGAGTGTTCGAAATTCATGGATACATAGACCCGATCGATTCTACTTTTTGAAGTGCTTGTTACGTATGTAAAGTCTACAGCAGTTGGATGTAGGACTTCCCACGCATCTTTGAGTTTTAGGTCCTTTATTAAATGCTGTAGTTCAGCTGAGTAGTTAAAATTAGGGATTTGGTCTTTGCGGTTTAAGACACAATTGAAATCCCCACCAAAAACGAGGCTGCTGGGATTCTTCCGTAACAAATAAATAATTTCTTCTTTAAAAAACGTGGCTCTCTCTGATCTGTGTGTGTTTCCTGACGGGGCATAAGCATTAATAAAGGTGACATCGAAAATTTCTAGAGATATTGCTCTTCCTGATTCCAGTCTTTCGGTGTTTTTAACTGGTATTCCCTCACGTATTAAAAATGCTGTTCCTATGTTTGTTATGGAACATACGTTTAAAATTTCTACAAATCCTGGAACTTTTAGATCGGTAGTCCAGACTTCTTGCAGTAACGCGATGTCAGTTCCGGATTCATATAAAAATTCTTTAAGAGAGGCCAATTTTAATTCGGATGTAATTTTATTAATATTATTAATATATTATTATATATTATTATTATTAATATATTTAATTAGAGGCAATGGTGTATGCTTGCATCCCGTTGTCTACTATTACCAGTAGTTAACTAGTATGATTCTGTTGACACTAGAAAGTCATTGGTATACATTTGCAGTAAAATACAAGTGATCTATCTGTGTTTTAACTGTGGTACTAAACACCGACATTTTCACGAATCATTACTAATGTGGGGCCGGGCGACTCTGATTTCTCTGTTTTGATCAGCTTCATGAACTACTTCATAGCTGATATTTGGCTTTACGTCTTTTTTCCCCGGTTTTGTTTTCCCTGTGTTGCGAGGAACGGTAGAGTTCGGCTGCAGCTTTGTCTTACGACGTGTTACGTCTTGAGCTCCCGAGGTAGTTATTGTACCGCCGCTAGTCGGTGTTGTTGTTAACACTTGGCTTGGGCACGTTACTGGTTGTTCGGTGGCCGATTTTTCATGCCCGCCTCCTGCCGCAGCCGGCTGTGGCTCTTGGCTTGGAGGCTCTTGTTTACCGCTGACTTGGCCGGCTTGCTCGTGCTGCTCGCTCTGAGGCGGAAGTTGCGCTTCCAGCGCGGCGTCATCGAGCGGTATTATTATATCTGGCTCCACCACTATTTCTTCTGTATCGTCCCGGGGCTCCTCATTATCGACTAACACTTCAGGATCGACCTGCATGCTACTTTCTTCTGCTGCTTCGTCATCAGCCGAAGGTCTCGGTTTGCGGAATGCATGGGCCTTACGAGATGATTCTTCATCAGAAGGGTCATCGCTTTGTTCCAGAGGTCTCTTCTTATTTTGTACTTCATAGTCGGGAGGAACAGATTCAGTATCGGATCGAACTTTCAGAGGTGGAAAATCGTTTTTCTCTGTGGAATGAATGTCAGGAATATCGGTGTTAGCCTGATCTACTACTGGTTCCACAGTGTTATCTGCTAGTAATAGATCATTGAGGGTCAGTTTTCGTCGTTGTGTTAAGTTACTTTTTAGCACAAACACACGACGGGGACAGTCTTGCCGAAAGTGACCAGATTCATTACATACATGGCAAGTAGGCGTTTGTCCAGTATAAATAACATGTGCCTTGTAGCCCTCTACAGTAATGTGAGACGGAATGTTGGTTTTCACTTCCATCTCGACAGACCTTATTCCATTAAAACATTGCAGCTTATATTGCGGGCCCCATCTTTCAATAATGATTTCCTTAACCTCCCCAAATTTTGACAGAGCATCTTTGATTTTAACATTGTCAATTTCAATGGGTAAGTTTAACACACGAACAGTCCGATATGCAGCATCGGCTCGTCTTATTGAAACCAGACTTTTAGTACCGTCTCTATGCACAAATTCTACTTTTTTGCCAAACTTGCTACATATGTTATCTACATATACCGAGTTCAAAAACTTTCCAACCCACAGTAATTATCTGAATCAAGCTGGGTGGTATGAACAGAATCATTTTCGATGCCGATTACCTCAAAGAGCCAGTCGTGAACCTCGAGGGCTGTCGGTTGAACTCGCCGGGTCTCCTTTTCAAACGAAAAGACCAGATTATTCTTCCTGAGAGATGCAGACATGTTGTGCAGTTGCGGGAGGACTTCGGTCAAGACCGAAAATCCGTACGACGACGATGAAATCGGCGACGACAGAGACGATCAGTCACAAAAACGAATAAACGGCACAGGAGTATCACAAAAAACAGCAAACGAAAGACACAAACAAGTAGCGCTGGCGTAAACACTAGCGTAGCGGAGCGGCAGCGGACACTTCCGATCGCGGCGACAGCTAGAGCCAGACTGCAACTGAGGCGCACTCTTCTTTAATATACATCACAAATTCTTCTATTGTTGTATTTTTGTTTTTAATGATGTAGTTTATAAATTTTCCAAGTAACCAAAGATAGTTGTTGTGTTTCATACTGGGGTATAGATTCCAGTCTGGAGTGGATATAGTATATCCTCTACCGATATTGCATTTTCCGACGTCCTGTTGATAATTGCTAGCTTTTTTCGGGTCCACTTCCAGATGGTATTTCGGTCTCTGCAAACAAAGGTATGTGCTATTGTGTCTACCAATTGGCAGTGGTCGCAGTAAGGGTCAACTTTCATTTTAATTTTATACAGTTTTTCCCCTGTTGGAACTTTTTCATTAACAATGTCATACCATACAGATTGCTCATCAGTCGTAAGGATCTTATTATTTATGTTTTTTTTCCAGATATTTTTCCACTTTTTGTTTGAATATTTTAGCTCTATAGTGTTTCGTGGGGGCCCCTAATCAGTGAAATGTACAACTTCGAAGTGGTATATCTGTGAGCAGCTTCTTGCAAATAACTTATTTCTGTATAATATTTACAGACATAGGCTAGTTGAGCATTAATGTGTCCCATAGTTTTGGCGCCCTCTGATCTTTCTGCGCCAAGGTAGTAAAAAGGTATTTGGTAATACCAAGTTGGGCGCTCTGTAACATTTTTGTTGTTTGCTTAATAAACAATGCTGTGCACTGTGATTGAACATCCTTGACTCCCAAGCCTCCATCAGTGTGAGGCAAAGTCATTGTTTGGAGGGGAACTTTGAAAATGTTGCCTCTCCATACGTACCAGTATATGGCAGTTAAAATTTTGTGTGCTATATCAGAAGAAATTGGTAACACGGCTCCCATGTGATGTGTCTTGCTGATAATATAAGTGTTTATAAAAAGCACTCTTTGCAGACGATTTAATCATCGGGTTGCTAGGTGGAAAGTAGTGACTTCATTGTTATTCATGTTCGGATATTCTGAAGGCTTTTTCATTTGATACGTCTTTAATTGATAATTATAAGATACTTTGGCAAATATGACGTTTTTGATGAATCTTCAAAGCGAAAAAAAAAAAAAAATGTAGGGCGGATGTTGCCTTCATGGAGAATTTGCGCATGCGCAAGGCAAGGTGCGCAGTATCTCCATTGCCTCTGGTTCAGGACCATTCGTGTGTAGCCGCCAGAGCTCGAGTAGACAGGAGCTGCCGTCTCTACCAGCTCCGACGCCAATGTTGCAACCGGCGTTTCCGCTCACCCCTCTCTGCCGCGGCAGAGTCCACTCGCTGCCTCTGGGGGTTCAGAAGAGAATTTGAACCTCAGCCGCGCATGCGAATTGCAACGCTGCGGCCACTGCCGCCTATATTAAGCGATTGCGCTATGTCTCATATACGAACTGTCTCCGCGACGTTAAACGTCTCTCATGCGATGAAAATACATTGAATGTGCATAGAAAATGATCTGATAGAAGAACGAAACGAAGAATGATACCTTATATTAAACAGTTTTTTATTTATTTACTTACTTTTTTTTCACGACGAGCTTTTTCCGAAGGTTCACTGAATCAGTGAACGTGCCGCCACTGAATATTAAATCACAACGTAACTTTAATTTGCCGCTGCGCTAGCACAAGTGAACGTGACAATGGGTCGCCAGCGTAATGCGATGGGAAATAAAGTGTTGCCATGTGCTGTGTGTGTGTTTGTGTGTGTGTGTGTGTGTGTGTGTGGCAGCGCGGACGAGTACATACATAAGGGTGGGCCGAAAAAAAATGAATTTTTCAGTATCGAGTTCTAATGGAGCCCGACAGTTGTGTATTTATTGCTGATTAACGGAAAAATAGTTTTAAAAAGCTAATTTCATACCTTCAGTTCGCGCAAATGGCTTAAAAGTTCAAGGAAATTGTATAAACTCTGTAATTCTCATGAATTCATAAAGCAGCGAAACAACTTTGCAACTATGTACTTGTCTGCTGAACGACGGCTAGACAAAAGCGGGTGGCAGACTGTAGTGGTCGTGACAGACAGTCCAGTAAACAGTCGCGACACCAGAGTCTCCCTGACCCTCCAACTACCTCTGTTTGCTCCGACACTGCTAATTACTCCGTCGGTTGCTTCTTGTTTTTCCTGGTGACAACATCGAGTCGAAGTGTTTAGTTTAACCTTAGTGTAGAGTCAGATGTTTAATGAAGTGTACTATGTGTGTTTAAGTTACAAGTTTTGTTTGTACTAAGATTGAAATGGTAACTTCGAACAAGACTAAGTTGTTATTGATAAGACAGTTGTATCGATGTCCTATTTTTGGTTTGCCAAAAGAACTTAGTGGGACAACCCTTCCAACTTACGAGGATGTTTTATTATGTTGTTTTGAAGAGAGCTTTAATATTTGAACACAATTAAATTCAAATTAAATTCAAAGAAAGAAGTTTCATTTTTCATAATTTCTGAGAACATTGCTAATAAAATAGAAACAATTTATTGTAAAACATCCATTCCAGTTGTATCTCACACAAGACTTTTGCAAATGATAAAATCCTATCACTATACTTATTATAAATTAAGAAAATTGTGCAACAGAGATCATGAAAAAGATAATTTTAAGAAAAATGCAGATGATTGTAGCTAAAGGCAAATAACAACTATTTGATAATTTCGTCTGCAAATGCCCTATCATTTACACCCGTGAATGTAGGAAGAAGCCGAGTACACGTGACTGCCCTGTTATTATAGACTGCAATTCTGAAAGAGACAGAAAGATATCTGTTATGGAGAGAAAATTCATACATGATGAGCGAACATCTAGAACTGCATTCATCGGCAGTGTAGGTAAAATAATATTTAAAAAAAAATCTTCAAAATAAGGAAGCAAATGAAAGGAAACAAATAGAAAGCGTGCGATAAAATGTTGCTTTTACAAGAGGCACACGTGAATTAGAACCAAAATCTTTTGAAAAGAAAACAATTGAGATGGAGTTGTCATCAGTTCCTTCTATTTATCTCAGATAAGAACCAATCTAACGTCCATTTCTTTAGTTTGTTATAGGTTTCGTGTTTCATGTAGAGCTACAGCTGCTTTATCTTCTAGTCTTTTGTATGACCTAGGAATGATATTTGAGAGAGATAAATGAGGTTCGAAGAGAAAAGCACGAGGCAAGACTGTCTATTCAGGAACAGAACGGCAGCACGAATATAATAAAGGGACTATACTTCGATGGCAGAAGAGATAACACTTTATTCCAGGAGATAATGGGAAACAAAATGTACAGAAAAGTCAAGAAAGAAGAGCATGTCAGTATAGTTCGTGAATCTGGAGGGCAGTATGTCGGGCACATTTCTCCAGAAAGTGCAACTGGTAGTGGTATAGCTGAGTTCATTCTGAAGTACCTTGACGTTAATAACTATAACATAAAAAAGGTAAAAGCTATTGGTTGTGATAGAACTTCAATAAACACTGGGTTGTAAAATGGCGTTATTCGCAATAGAGAACTAAACATTCAGCGACCATTACAGTGATTTACTTCACTTCACCGAGTTATCTTTCAGACACTTATTTCAGTTCTTGGATGGAGAGTCAACTGGACCATCTTCGTTTAGTTGAGTAATTGGAAAAACACTGACTGACTGCGAAAAGTTACCTGTTGTTGACTTTGAGGTTGTTCATTTGAGGCTACTGACTACAGTGAGCTTATAGATTGGTCAAAATGTAAGCTTCGTCTCCTCCATTGACGCAGAAATTGACGACAGAAACTATTTCTACATATTTGATGACTAAGACTTTGTCCGAATTTGAATTTCTGACCTCTCCGTGCCACGCTCAGATTGTAGAAAGATGTGTAAAATTAGTAACAGAGGCTGCAAGATAGCAGAGATGGATTCATTAGGACGACTCTGCTGTCAAGATCAACAATACCAAAATTTGGACACAAATCAGAATTCAAGCCCACTACATCTTTGAGTGGTACCGGTATATAAATAAGTATACAAAAATGTGAATAGATGTGTATATCTCAAATACTGTAAATATAAATATATCATTAGTACGCCCTCTATGGTTGGGTAGGGTGCTGGTGGAACTCGAATTGTAACCACCGCCTAGTGGTGAGTTCTGGGTCATTTAATCAAATTTGCTGGTGAAATGGGCGAAACTTCAAAGTTATGATACGATGTTGTCTTTCTAGATAATCAAAACACAATAAATAAAACCTAACATATTTTACACGTAGATAAAAATATGAAGTATTTGTAAATTTCTGTAATATTTTGAAGATTTAGAAATGTTGTTATTTTTCGATAATTAACGCCTATAGCGCGAACTGAAGACATAAGTTAACACTATCAAAATTATTTTTATGTTAATCTGTAGGTAGATACGCAATTTTTATTTTTTATTTTATTATTTTATTTATTTATTTATTTATTGTAAACTTTAAGCCCTCTGCGCGAAATGAAGACACGAAGTTAGATTTTTAAAACTATTTTTCCGTTAATCAGCACATAAATACGCAACTTTCGAGCCCTATTACAACTCGATTCTCAAAAATTCATTTTTTTCGGTCCACCCTAATATACATGGGGACGCGATTTTTTTCCACGATCATCGTGGGTCGCACTGTGAAAAAGATTGGGAACCACTGATACAAATAATCAGTTTAATTTTATTTTACCTTTTCCAATTTTTAAAAAAAACTTATAACATTCGATCTGATTTTATAACATGTTTTATTTAACTTATTTCTAATTGATCCCAATTGGAAAGAGCATGTTTTCAAGAATCCAGAAAATCAAATTTGACTGTCCGAAAAGCGCTAACAATCTCGCAAATTACGAACAAATATGAGGGAACGGGTTACATTTCAGCTACCTGTTGATTCCACTCCTATGAATCACAGACATTGCCGAGGTGGAATGGCTTGCTTCAAATGTTTGTAAATCTAAGGGACTTAACTACATTGGTCATAATCCCTAGGCTTACAAACTACTTAAAGTTATGCTAATGACAACACAGACACCCATGTCCGAGGGAGAACTCGAACCACCGACGGCGAACGACCGCGCACACCGCAGCAAGGCGCCTTAGTCCGCACGGCTATTCTGCCCGAGGGGTATCCGTGGAGAGGCTAGACAAACGTGTGGTTCCTAAATAGAGGCAGCAGCCTTTTCAGTAGTTGCAGGGGCAACACTCTGGATAATTAACTTACTGAGCTGGCCTTGTAACGTCAACTGACATGTCCTTTCCCATACAGTTATTGCGAACGGTTGAAAGCAAGGGGAAACTACTGCCGTTATTTTTCTAGAGGACATGCACTCTACTCTATGAATATATGATGATAGCATCCTCTCGGGTAAAATATTACGGCGGTAAAATAATCCCCGATTCGGACCTCCGGGCGGGAACTACTCAGGAGGATTTGGTCATCAGGGAAGACAACACTGACATTCAGCGGATCGGAGCGTGAAATATTAGATTCCGTAAAAAAGGGATGGATAGTTTGACGTTAGATACAGTGGGATTAGTGAAGTTCGGTATAAAGAGGAACAGGGTTAATGGTCAGATGAGTACAGGAATATAAATACAAACCTTGCATTACAGGAGTAGGTCTAATAACGAATAACAAAAGGTCTTGGAAGAGCAGTTGAATGGAATGGACAGTGTGTTGAAGAGAGCGTATAAGATGTACGTTAAGAAGAGCAAACCAAGCATAATGGAATGCAGTCCAAGAGAATCAGGCGACACTGGAGGAATTAAAGTAGTTCGAAACAATAAAGTTGGTAGATGAGTTTTGTTACCTGGACAGTAAAATAACATAAGACGCTCGCAATACAGAGGAAATAAAATGCAGAATGGAATGGGAAGAAAAGCGTTTTTGAAAAAGAGGAATTTACTATCATCAAATATTAATTTAAGTGTAAGGAAGCCTTTAAGGTATTTGTGTGAAGTGTTGCCTTGTATGGGGGTGAAAGATAGACGATAAATAGTGAATAAAAGAAGAGGATAGAGGCTTTTCAAATATGGTGCTACAGAAGAATGCTCAAGATTAGGTGGGTAGATCGCATAACTAATGAGAAGGTACTGAACAGAATTGTGGAGGAAAGGAATTTTTGACACACACTGAATAAAAGAAGGTAGGTAGGTCCATTCTTGTATATACATGAATTGTGAATTTAGCATTGGAGGGAAGTGTGTGGGGTAAAATTCACAGAAGTAGACCTAGAGACGAATGCAGTTACTCCGTGGTAGTATTATATCTCGAATGTTGTCTGTCGTGGAAGCAATCTAACACTATGAACGAAGGCATTCGGGCATAGACTAGTTCTTCGCATCAAATGTCTCGCACCCTATGACAGCCAATTTTTAAGTGCTTGGTGGTGTCTTGAGAGTTCTGTGGGTGGTCAGTTAGACACCACATCACAGGTTTGGCAATCGGGATGAAGAAACCCACCCGTGGCTGGTGTTCCACGCTGTTAGGAGTGACCTTTGTGGCAATAGGGTTGCTGGCTGTGAAGCCGCTAGTGACAATTTAAAAATTAAAAATAAAACACATCATGACACATAATCAAGATTTGCCAGAAACGTCCCTTGTTGTCGTGACACAATACTAAAAATTTCTCCGTCATTTTCGGGTACTGTTAGCGCAAGTTGAAAAAATAAAAGATTTTTGGGATGACTGATAACAAGTGTTTTTTAACATACATTAATTTGAAGTCAATTATGGAAAACCGATTTTACAAGAGAGGATTCAATGTAACCTATTTTCGCAGGTTTTTTTTTAGTGAAAGTAAGTTTTATCTGAATTTGATATTTGGAAAGCGGGTGGTGAACGATTTTTAAATCAATAACTTTGCATTACTAATCTCAGTGCAGACGGTCTTAGTTTCGTGCTCTCTATTGCTACGGAGGTGGAGATTTGCTTGTTTAGCCGATTCTTGGAATTGTACAAATTTCAGAGTGCGCTCTGAGATTTGAACTGGTACTGATAGTTCTTGTTCAGTGAGTACAAGGTCAGCCAGCCATAATTAGATGCACCGAGGCACTAATTACGACATACTCAGCTTTCTGGAGTCTTTTAGGCCTTCAGTACTTGTGAGTACTTGTCTATGCTAACTGGAATGGCCCAGACTTGGCAGAACTGCTTGAGGTCGCAGGCACTGTGTGCTACCAAGAATACAGTGGCTGATATTAGGCAGTACAGCTTCCTAATATCGGAGCGAGATTTATTTCGTGGTCGCGCACTTTTCAGTGTATAACCGCCAGGAGTCTACGCCACAGCGGCGCAACGAAGTCGCCCTGCAATTTGTCGGTTGGGCAATGTATGGCTTGCGCACGCCAGTAGCAAGTGGCAGCTGTGTCAAATTCACCAGACTAACGGGACAGTGCTGTTAATAAATCTACCCTGCTCAGAATATATCGTTACGACAGCGAACTTGTACGTAAATTTTCTTTCTGTTACGAGGTTGAACGTTTCCAGTAGGGGATATATTGACTTGCCAATCAGTATTAAATGCATATTGATTGTGTTCAGATTAATGTAAAGCATTGACGTAGGTTTTTTGTTGTTGTTGTAGTCGTGGTCTTCAGTCCACAGACTGGTTTGATGCACCTCTCCACGCTACCCTGTCCTGTGCACGTCTCTTCATCAGAGAATAAGTTCCACAACCTACATCCTTTTGGATCTGCTTACTGTATTTGTCCCTCGGTCTCCCTCTACAATTTTTACCCCACACACTTCCTTCTAATGCTAAGATGATAACTCCTTGACGTCTCAGAATGTGTTCAACCAATCTATCGCTTCTCTTTGCCAGAATATGCCAGAAACTCCTTTTCTCCCCAATTCGGTTAAGCATCTCCTCTCTCTCTCTACCCACCTAATTTTCATAATTCGTCTGTAGTACCTCATTTCAAAAGCTTCTGTCATCTTTTTATCTGAACTCCTTATCGTCCACGTTTCTCTCCCATACAATGCTTCACTCCAAACAAATGCTTTCATAAAGGACTTCCTAACATTTAAATTAATATTGGATATTAACAAATTTCGCTTCTTCGGAAACGATTTTCTTCCCATAGCCATTCTGCATTTTATATCTTCTTTACTACGGCCATCAGAAGTTATCTTTCTACCCAAATAACAAAACTCATATACTACTTTTATTGTCTCATTAACTAATCTAATTCATTCAGCTTAGGCTGATTTTCTAATGCTATATTCCATTATCCTTATGTTACTCTTGTTGATATTCATCTTATACACTCTTTTCAAGTTACTATCCATTCCATTCAATTGCTCTTACAGATCCTTTGCTGTCTCTGACAGAATTACTATATCAGCGGCAAACCGACCGCAAAGATTTTATTTCTTCTCCCTGAACTTTAATTCCCTCTCCAAATTCCTTCACTGTTTACGCAATGTACGAACTGAACAACATAAGGGAAAGACTACAACCCTGTCTTACTCCTTTCCCAACCTATGCGTCCCTTTCATGCCCTTCAACTCTAATACCTTCTGTCTGGTTTTTGCATAGGTTGAATATATCTCATCGCTCCCTATATTTTTCCCTGCTACCTTCAGAATTTTAAAGAGGGTATTCCAGTCGACATTGTGACAAGCTTTCTCCAAATCTACAAACGCTAAAAACGTGGGTTTGCATTTCCATAGCCTATCTTCTAAGATAAGTCGTAATGTGAGTACGCTTCGATAAATTTGTATCTAGGGTATAACAAACAACAGAAAGAAATTCAGTACTTTATCGAGAGGAGATATCAGACTATATGATATGAAACCATTATCTCGAGAATGTACTGAGATATTAAGTGTGCTCTCAGTTTTAAATAGAATTTCGTTATCTGCTCTGAATTTGATACGCTGCTATGGATAAATCAACCATATGTGAAGTCTACGCATTCTGTTTTTACCTATCCGAGGTCTTTAAAATATGTCGCAATATTTTACTTAATTTGATGCTCTATAGTAACTGTGACGAATAACGAAAATAAAATTAAATCTTCACCGAGCGAGGAGATCGAATTGTAAGTTGTAGAAAAATAGACATGTTTGGAGATTATATTTCTTAAATTGGATAATAAGTTTCATAATGGTCGGAACGTCGTTAGCTAACACGACTGACATATTTGGTATCCAAGCATCATTGTTTTTTCGGGTGATCCTTGATAAAGTATAAAGATTTCCGAAAAGGAGAAAATGGCGTTTCCATATAATCGTCTATTTCTTATAATGAAACACTAAGATTGAAATTTTTTTGATAACCCATTTGTTAACCATTGTCGTGTAAATGGCTCAAGCTTTCCTGATGATACATTTTAAGCTATTAAGGAAAATGACATTAAAAAAAAAAAGATTGCATAAAAACATGCATTTCAAGATGGTAAGGATTACCATAAATGCACTATTATATTTGTTTGAAAAACTTTCAGACTTGTGGCATAATCTTTCTTTTCTACGATTGACAGTGCTGCTTTTAGTCATTCAAGAGTGATGAAGGGACTATGTACCAAGGTTGATCAAAATGTTCACATGTTTGTAAAGCTTATAGGACTTACCTGCGCTGTTATCAGTCCCTACACTTACAAACTACTCATGAACTAACTTATTCTAAAGACAAGACCAACATCCATGCCCGACGCTGGATTCGAACCTCCGACGCGGGAGGCCGCAACGTGACGTTCCAGACCGCTCGGCTACTCCCGCGCGGCAAGGTTGTTCTGGATGTGATTTTATTCACAGGTTTGATTCTGAACTATCGTGATAAGGCCTTTTCATTAAAGTTTTGTCCGGACAAATCGTTCCAGTAGTGTAACTGCAAAGCCGAGACGAAAAGGATGGCGGCGATAGATACAGTTTAATTTAGGTCATTTGGGGGTCACCCAGGCATGAAAATTACTGAAAGTGCTAGATAAATTCCCCGATGTATACACCGAAAGGTTCGGGTGACATCAAGGATTAGGTACAAGATACAGTTGATTCCTGTGCGTCAGCCGCCGTACCAGCTCTCATCGCCGAAAATGAAGGTGTTAAGAAAATTAGTAGATAAAGAGTTACGGGATGGTATGATCGACCTTCAACTTTGCCACTGCTTCTCCCATGTTTTTGGTTCCAAAGGGACAAGGCCAGGGGTATCGTCCAGTAGTGGATTATCGCGCCCTCAATCAATACTAGAATCTGTCCCACTGCCAGACCTCCACAATTGTTTTACCTGGTTTTCCACTCCAAGCAAGTAAAAGCGTTTTGTACCGACTGGAACTTGTTTGAATTTAACCACGTCCTATCCACAGGTGCGGTGTGTTATCGCGGCTGTTGGACAATGTGTTAGGGGACCTCAAATTTATAACTACTTGGATGATGTAGTCGAATATAGCACCACGTTCGAGGAGCACTTGGGACACCTAGGGGAGGTTCTGATCCGCTTCCGTGATGCAGGATTGACAGTGAAGCCAGCGAAGATCAATCTGGCACGAGGACAAATATCCTTCCTAGGGCATCTGGTATCGGCGGACGGAATCAGAATTGACCCGAATAGGCCGAAAGATTTTCAGAAATTGCCTCCCTCTAAAAACAAGAAGGGAGTAATCGAGGTTCATTGGGATGGGGATTTTTTTTTTCAGAAAGTTTGTCCAAAACGTTTCCCAGCTAGCAGCACCAATAAACAACCTGCGAAGGCAAGGGGTAGAGTTCCAATGGGTAGAAAGCCAATAGGCCGCATTTGAAGGAATTAAGATTGTACGTAGCAATCCGCCCGTTTTAGCAAGCCCGAACTTCGAGCAGACGGACGCTTCGAGCTTAGGGATCGCGGACGTTCTGCTGCAAGAGCAAGAGAGAGAGCGTCGTCCCGTTGCCTACGCTTCACGAACTTTATCTCCTGCAGAGCTCAAGTATTCTGTGTATGAAGCAGAGGCCCTTGCCGTACTATTCACTATTGAGAGATTCAGGTTTTATCTTGAGCATCGCCCGTTCCTACTCGAAACCGACAATTAGGTCCTTAGTGGCTACTCGCCCGTCCTCGGAAAACAGGAAGAACTGCGCGGTGGGCAGTAAGGATATCCGCCTTCAGACTTACCGTGTGGCTTGTGAGAGGATCGGATAACCAGATCGCAGACACACTAAGTTGTATGCTCGAAGAAGGGGAGAGGGAAAACACATGTCAGGAGGAGGAAGAGGAAGAAGTCACCGGATGGGAGTCAGCTGTGTTAGCGGAAGTGCCATAACTATTTACTGACATTAAGAAGGAACATGCAAAGGATGCCGGCTTACACCACGTAAAGGAAAGCTTTCTCGCTGGTAAGCAGGTGCCCGGGTATAGACTGAATAAAGGGGTCGTATGCTACCAAACCAGGGGAGACAAGAGATGAGAAATATGCCTGCTCTTCCTGGTAGGTCACACGTGTCGTATAAACTCCACTGACAGGGCAACCGCTTCAAAGTCCCAAAGCCCAACAGCCAACACGAGTCTCCACGCCCGGTATTTCAAACATGAAATGCCAAATGCGACTGTCAAAGATGCTCAGTCGGATATCGCTGGGCCGTGGCTCCAGCGCGTCTGTGGCGCCAGAAACACATGCGAGCCGGCACGGCTCATCCTCCCCCACTTAAAGCAAAGATGGCCGCCTGGCTCCCCTCCACTCTCTCGACTATGCCCCCCTCCCTTTGGAATGATTCCAGCTGTCTTTTTGTACTTTCACTGTTCTTTGATTGGAGGACACTTGGGCACACACAAAACTTTTATGAAGGTTCGGGAACATCTTACATCGCCCAGGCTACATAAAGATCTGCGGAGGATGGTGAGGGAATGTGAGGGATGTAAGGCTACCAAGCCAGATAATACTAAGAAAGGCCTGTTGCAATTTACTAGAGTGGATAGACCTATGTAAAGGATTTTCATCGACCATGTGAGGCCATTACCACGTACACCCAGGGGCAACCGATACATCCTGGTTGCGGTCAATGCCTTTTCCAGATTTAGCTGGCTAGTACTCAGTAGGGGGATGACATCCACCCTGACCATTGGCTATTTGACGAAAATCTTTGCTCTGTTCGCCCCCCCCCCCCCCCAAATCCCTCCAATGCATTGGCCAGTGAAAATCCAGGGAGTTCAAGAACTTCTGCTTTGGAAGTGGGGTCAAATACTCAAGTGAGTGAATAGAAATCTTAAGGCAGCCTCATCATATATCACAGTCACAGCACAAGTGGGATTTATCACTGCCATGGCTAAACTTAGCTTTCAATTCGGCCCACCATGAGGCAACCAAGGCCACCCCTGCCTTCTTTATGCTGGAGTACCCGCTTAATTCTCCTCTGGTCAACGTTTGGTCAATTGATGATCTACTACCAGAACATTTCTCTCCACAAGACATCCAACAGAACTAGCAGAAGGCCAGGGTCAACATCTGGCATGCACACCAGAGGCAGGCCAGGCAGTGCAATGAGGGTCGGAAAACTTTCCAGGTTAATGTTGGAGAGGAGGTCTTCATATGTAACATGGGTTGGGAAGCCTCAGGAGACAGTATCCCGAAAATTATTCTCTCGATATGTGGGTCCCTGTAAGGTTTTCAAGGTCCTGAGCCCAGTCAGACTCTTGATCTACAACCCAGTTACTGGGAAAGCATTCAGGGTACATGTATCCCATGTAAAAAGGGGGGGGGGGCATAGTCGAGAGAGTGGAGGGGAGCCGGGCGGCCATTTTGCTTTAAGTGGGGGAGGATGAGCCGTGCCGGCTCGCATGTGTCGCTGGCGCCACAGACGCACTAGAACCACGGCTCAGCGATATCCGGCCGCTATCGATCTTCACGGCCTGACTGGAGCATATTTGACAGTCGCATTTGGCATTTCATGTTTGAAATACCGGGCGTGGAGACTCGTGTTGGTAGTTGGACTCTGGGGATGCTTCGAAGCGGTTGCCCTGTCAGTGAAGTTCGTACGACGCGTGTGACCTACCAGGAAGAGCACGGAAACGACCCTTGGAGAGTCTTGTGTGGGGCCGTTGCTGTTCCTGATTGACGGAACAGATCCGTGAATTAAGTGCCCCTTGAATGGTCTGAATTGGTAGTCGGTGACACAGGAGGCTGTAGACAAGTTCATTTGGTGAGAAACTGAGATTCTAACTCGTGGCATTGCGTACTGCTCGCTGGTTGTTCAATAAGTGTTAAGCAATGTCTGTTATTAAAGATCACTTTCATGTTATGAAGCTTGAAGTGAGTTGAAGGTAACTGTTTTATCAGCTAGTTTTTTGATTCTATCTATTCATTCTTTTAAAGGGTGTAAATGTGTAAATATTTAGTTAGCGATTTTGTTGACAGCTATGTCGGTGTTTGCAAGTAACTGCTTCATAGTGCCGTCTCGCTAAAGCCTGTCTTACAATTCTTCCTCTTTTTTTTTTTTTTTTTTTTTTTTTTTTTTTTAAGAAAGAATGGGGTTTATATGTGTAATTATTTAGTTAGTGAGTTTGGTGGCAGCTGTGCCTGTGTTCGCGGAAACTACTAATAAGTAGCCTTGTTTGAATGTCTTCTGCCCTAGTAGCGTGAACCTTGAAATATATTTTGTGCAGTGGCATTTGTCAGTACGCAGTTATTTGAAGAGTCCCAAAGAGGTTGACTAATTTTCATACATTTAAAAACAGTGTCTACGTTCATGTTCATCACAAGGCACATTAACATTTTGGATTGTCGTTTATGGGTTAGCCAGGCTTGGTTTGTCGGTATTCGTAATGACCGTTAGTGTACTTATTAAGGGATTTGCATAAGCATACAAATTTTGCCTCATCGTGACTCTCTGCAAAAACATTAATTGTCTATTTGTGAAAATGTCTCGGAAAATTTGTCAAGTGGCTATTGTTAAAAACTGTCGTATTGTAAGTGAGAATTGGTACTGCCATTGGGCGGGTATTGTAAAGTGATTTGTAATTCTTTGTGTTATTTTAACCAAGCCATATGTGGAGGGTGGTGTGGAATAGGATTGAAGACGGTTTGGAACGCCCTGAGTGTACTTGAAATTTGTTTCACAATTGGTGGCTGTCTTTCAGCTACCGGTTGTTTGCGTTTGCTGGTCTGCCCGTTTGTCGGGAACAGCATTTAATGAACATTCCAACCCCGTCTACGGATAAATACTTTGCTCTGTGTGATCTTTTGTGTTTATTCCTTGTCAATGTCAGATAATGCGCTGATTATGTAACTGCAGCGTGAAACTTGTTCCTTTCTATGTACGTGTGTTACGTTAAATACCAAACGGATTCTCACCCAAGATCTTAGTTTGTTCTAGAACGGATTTCCGGGTATCCTGACTGTTCTGGTGGACTGTGATTGATTGATGTCCATGGGGGACCGGAGTCCAAGTGGACTAAGTGTAGCCTGTGTGATCCCCCTTAAATGCTACCAGCTGAGTTCTTGTAATTGTGTACCCTGGTAACTGTGTTACAGCTAATGTTACATTAATCATTTTGTTGAGTGCCTGATCCAAATCATGAACTTGATTTCTAATGAATTTCTGATGAATTTAATTCGTAAAATTGTACCTGCTATGATTACCTTGGAGTATTTATAAGCTGTGTGTATACGATCTAGTAATCTTAAATTTCTCCTTAATTGGAACTGGCGGCGTTTTGATAAAATTCAGATACCAAGAGGATTTCGATTGGCAGTTGTCTTTATCTTAATACAATTTGTTCTGAGTGATTAATTCTATATTTTCTTTAACTGATTTTCGTTATGGCTTGTAAACCTAACTTGGTATGAATTAATGAATGTGGTTCAATTCTGGCCAAACCTTGCTTGTATAGTGGATGCCTTTGTTTATTCTTATAGTAATATCAGGTCTTAACTTTTATCATAATAAAGCATTGTGAACAGAGTTCGAGAAAATTTCTATTTACAGCCTGGGGTCCAGTCCGCCTACTCTCCAGCCAGTTGTGCTGATGCCGAAGCGGTGCAGGGGTTTCAAAAAGAGCGAAAAAGATTTTCGTTACTTCATTACTTAGATGCATTTGTAAGGTATAAACTGTTTTGTGTTGTGTATTATAGTGTTGAAAATCAAGAAAGCAGAAATTAATAATTATGCCTAGTTACCTTATCCTTTTACTGTAAGTTACTGTGCAATGTACAGGGAATCGCATTACTTCGTTTCCGACGACTGATAATTTTGAATGCACTACGAATAAGATTTAATTTTGTCAGGTGTAACAGGTCATTTCCAGTGTTCAGTATTCCGTGCTTTTGGGAACATTGCTTCCACGCACATATCAGGATGACCTCGATGTTCTGTGTAGGTGGGAGAGAAACAACACGAATGAGGGTGTCGCCAAAATGGACTTACTAATCGGGTCACGCCGCTATTAAGAAACATGCTAATTAGATTACACTACTTGTTTATTCTAATGATGCATAATTTCGTGTCTTATTCAGAGTGTAACTTTGTGAGTAGTTTCCATTTAAAAGTTTTCATTGTTATTTGTATGTTTACCTGTTGTTGTTGTCGTCTTCAGTCCGCAGACTGATTTGATGCAGCTCTCTACGCGACCCTGTCCTGTGCAAGTCTCTTCATTTGAGAATAAGTTCGGCAACCTACATCGTTTTGAATCTGCTTACTACATTCGTTCCTGTCACCCTCTACAATTTTTACAGCACACGCTTCCTTCCAATGCTAAGTTAATGATTCCTTTGTGTCTCAGATTGTGTCCCACCAACTCTCTCTCCTCTTAGTCAGGATATGCAAAAAAAAAAAAAAAAAAAAAAAAAAAAAAACCTCTTTTTCTCTCCAATTCTGTTGAATACCTCCACATTAGTTACGTGATCTACCCATCTAATCTTCATCATACGTCTGTAGCAACACATTTCAAAAGCTTCTATCACCTTTTTGCCTGAACTCCTTATCGTCCACGTTTCACTCCCATATAATGCTATACTCCAGAGAAATGCTTTCAGTAAGGACTTCTAATATTTGAAGTTATATTAGATGCCATAAATTTCGCTTCTTCAGAAACGTTTTTCTTTCCATAGCCATTCTGCATTTTATATCTTCTTTACTACGGCCATCAGAAGTTATCTTTCTACCAAATACTACTACTTTTATTGTCTCATTACCTAATCAAATACTCTGTTACTTGGTTTATCAGGCCTGTAGCAGGGAGAAAAACACGCATTCAGAGCTAACGGCGACCAGTGGCAAGCACAAGGGTGGCTCTGTTATTCAGAGGGTCAGGGGTTCCCAGAAGACGCCTTACGGCCGATGGCCACAGCAGGTAGGACTGAAGTGTGAGTCTTCCAAGTATCTGGCTGGCGCCACCGACGCTGGCGTCGTCTAGGCGGGATTGTCTGGAGCAATACATCTCCATGGGCAGTGTACGGTGCTTTGCGAAGGGAGAGGTGAGACTTCTGGCGCCGAGTTGGCGAACGCCAGGGTGGCACCCGCTGGGACATTGTACGTCTCTGGCGCCAAGATGGCGGGCGCCGCAATTGTACAATAGCGAGGGAGTTGGCTGTTTGCTGGGAACATCTTACTGGCCGTGTTTCCGAAGGTACCTGAAGGCAATCTGGCGCTACTGTGAGAACGCTGGACGCAAGGGCGAGGCACGACCGCTGGAAATGTGGGAGAGCTGTCCATTGGCTGCTGTTTTATAGTAAGGGGGTTCGGCTGTCCGACTCCCGAACGCAAGCCGTGATTGGCCGTACTTTGGCGCCTAGCTGTGGATTGGCGTTTCAGTAGAGATGGGGTAAGCCTGGAGGTTTTGCAGAGAGGAGACGGGGATTGTAGAAGTAGAGAGAAAAAGACTGGTGTTTTAGCAGCCGAGGAGAGCAGACGCTTGTCTTCTGCTCTCAGTTTTATACTTGTCTTCGAGCAGTGTTACTTGTAGTTGGTGGTACAATTTTTGGAGTTGCTCCAAAACTTGTACTTATAACGCTGAGTATTGAAAAGACGAGAGCAAGGGCAGCCTGCCTGATATTAGACGCACTGACGTGCTAATTGCGATTGTCACAGTTCTGGTGGCATCTCTGCCTACAGTACATTGGTGTTTCACACGTAAATTGTGAACGAGTGAGATCGTAGGCACTAAGATCCGCCGGTGTCGAAGTTGGCTGATATTAGATAAATATTTCTTCTGGAATACAAAGCTGAATTATCTATGGGTCTGCGACTTACAGCTATCGACACTCGCAGCCGCCGTCCAGCCGTCGTTTTGTGACATCGCCAGCCGGCACAGTTTGGTACAGTATGGCGTGCATTTGCTAGTGCTTCGAGGGGTATTCAAGTTTTCGCACTGTTGAAAACGTTAGGTAAACTAACAGAAATATGGTATAAGAATATTCCTCTTGATTACGCCAATGTTTCCAGTTAAATGTGGGTTGTCACAAGTGTTTAGAATCAAATACAATTATCTATAACTTACCAGTCACTTGCTGTAGGAGTGTTTATATTGTTTTGTAAATTAGTATAATTTGTTCTGTGCTCAGTTGTATGTGTATCTTGCTTTCAACTGCGTCGTTCATTTGACTTCAGAGAATGAAAGTAGCCAAAACAAATTTCTTTACTCAAATCATTCAAATTAGTTAACCCCCTTTCCACAATTTTGGATGGGTTTTATTACTTGGAAACTAGAGGATAAATTAATTAAATGTTCGATGGTGGGTCAGCCATGCCTATCCTTTAATATCAAGTGAACAAACCATTTGCATACTCCATTTGCAAACCGTCCTTCCTCCCCCTTACCTTAACCTTTATTTTCAACACACCCACATAAATATACCTTTCATTTGGCGGACCCTGCCACAGATCACGCTTTCGCGGTTCTTCTGTGACGGGACAGATAAAGTTATCCTTGCGTTAATTTGGTCATTTCAAATTCATGAATTTTGTATTCGTTAATACGCTGCGCTTAGTAGTAGAAAACCATATTTTCTTTCAGCAATTTGTTTGGTGTATATTAGTGGCTTCTGTGTCACTTTATTTATGTGTTTTGGCGATTTCCGTGTCACTATCCTGAATGTCGGTGGTTTCTGTGCCACCTCAGCGTTGAATGAACGGCGTTGAACACAGCGTTGTGATGAATCTTGGATGGGTGATTATTTGTCATAGGGAAATGTCTGAATAGATGTATTGTTCGACGGAACCTAAGGCTATTGTAAATTTTTCTGGGAAGGTTCATGTTTATACACATCACTGGTCGCATATTTAAAGATACATATGCTTAATAAAATTTGTGCAAGGCAGTTTGAAAGTGTAAATCTCGGGTTGTCAAAGATAGTTTAATGTTAACCAGGAATAGGGCACGATTGTTAAAGTGTGAAGATAATATCGTTAACATAATATGAGCGAGTCAGAAATTCTCTCATCAGTAATGAATGAGACAGAACAGTCAGGGGAAGAAACTGCGAAAAAAGTTGCAAGGAAATCAGAGCAGAAGGTCATGGATCGCGCGAGGTTTCTGATCACGAAAACTGCGAATGCGAGGAAGAAGTTGTTCTCTCGCTGCACGGTGACAGAAACATGACAACACGGTACGTCACAAGTGATGGCGGTGCGTCACACGTAGTAAAGGTCACCGATCACGAACCCCCACGCCAGTGCGAACAAGCGAAGATCCACAATTAGCCGACCTTATGCAATTCATGCAGCAACTAGCGGAGAGAAACGAATGCAAAATGCAACAGCTGGCAGAGAGCAATAAGCAACTAGCGGAAGAGAATAGCAAACATACGTGAGAGTAGCCGAGAGGTAAAGGAGACGACGCACAAACTTATCCTAGAAGTTGGAACGCAACAGAAAAGGGACATAGAACGGGTGACAGAAGCGTTAGAAGACGTAAAGTCTGAGATTGCAGGAATAAGGAGGGATGTCGAAACTGTAAAGCGAACATCGTCAGAAGCTAAGGAAACGGTGTTAGAAGCGAAGAAAGATTCTCGCGTGGCTCGGCTGGAAGCTATTGGTGCGAGAAAAGTTGCGTCAATAGCCCAACGTGACGCCAAGAAGATACGTGTCGAGATCTGTAGCGTCAAGAAAGTTGTTGAATCGTTGCGGGAACAAGGGAAACGTATGGTACAGGAAACTCACCGAAATTGACAGAGAAGACGAGGGAGAGAGAAGAAATCAAACAGAAACAGCAGGAAATTGGCGAAGTAAAGTAAGAGCAGACACGAATCACGCAACAGCAGAATAAGCTGGAACGTGATGTACGTACCACGCAGCAGGAATTGAAGTACATCAGAGAAGGTCCGTCGAGAGCCATTGGTTCTCCAACTCGCGGTTTTGTTCAAGTTGATACCCGCAACATGGAAACCGTAAGTGAACCGGTATATAGGGATACCGCGGTTGACAGTGAACGGCGTACACCGTCCAGACAGGAATGTTTATCTGCCAGCGGGCCGTTATTGTCACCTCAAATAAAGCGCTTCACCCTAAGTCATTTATCGCACAATTTGACAACGTATTACCAGCAGCATAGCCACTTCGGTATCGGCTGGAATTTATCTGTGGGCACATGCAGGGAAGTGTTGCGGAGCACGTGAGGTCGACTGCGGAAACTTGCCAAGCGTATGAGCAATTTCGTAGGATGTTCCTGGTCACGTACTGGTCGGAACAGGCGCAAGAACGCATAAAAGAAGAGATTATGTTAGGAAAAGACCTGGAAACTTCTGGATTTAGAAGTCCAGTGAAGTTTCTGGAGTCGATTATCAAAAAGAATAGGTTTTTAGACCAATCTTATGATGACAGATCATGAGGCTTTGTTTCATCAAACTGCCTATCGAGTAGCAACGTTTCCTAATAGGAAAGTGTAACGGAACACTCGAAGAATTTATGGCCGCACATCGGGAAGCAGAGTTTGTTACCAAAAGACAAGGTTGGAATCGGAAGGAAAATCAAGTCCGAGATCATCCTTCGCGTGCCGGTAACAACGAGGGAAGGCTTGGCGGAGGAAAGTACAATTCACAGGAGGATTACAATCGACAGTCGAGGCAAAACTAAGCGCCACAAGCAAACTGGCTTGATAGAAGGAACGACGGGCGTCGTTGGAATGGAAACCAAGGAGACAGAAACCTGGGCCCATCACAAAATCAACAATGGTACGAACCATGGTTTGGTCAACAAAATAACCTCCAAGAAGATCGGAATAGAAATTGGCAACAAAGAAGATCAGTCAGTCCACTGCGGCAAAGAGGTGTAGAAATTATAGAAATCCGGCAACCAAATCCCGTGCATAGGAACAACAATAGCGATGGAAACCGAAATTGGCGGTCTGCACCCGCGGAAATCGCACGCCAAACACCCGCATAAACAATCGGAGAAAGAGCGATGTTCTTATTGCTTTGTAAAATAGTACGAGACTCATTATAGGTTTGTAAAATAATAATTAGTTCGTAAGTTGTATTGGTGTTCTTTTGTTTGTGTCTATGACAATGATTGTGTGTGTATATTATGTATATAAATGGTTGTACTGTCAGAGTGTTTTGTAGCTCTTTGGCTTTTGCTCTATTTGCGTTGCTCCTCTGTTAGGAACAGGAAATCATGCCGAATATGCAGATATCGGATTTGGACGTCCACGTTGGGAGAAAGGTTCTGTCGCATTTTTGGTTAAGTTGTGCTCATTCCTAGAGCGAATATTTCATTTTTATCCATCTGGCCGCTTTGACACAATATTTAATTTTCCAATTAGTAGCAACCCTGTTTCTTTCTGTGGTGTCGCACAAGTACAAAGTGCGCGCCACCTACTTTCGCCGCGCGCCGCCATGCACGCACGGCGCGGCGTTCTTACGACGACAGCCACGAGCGCCCTCTGTTACAACTCCGCTCGTGGCCACCACTGAACGACATCGTTCACTTGGGACTGAGATAGGAACCAGTTAGGACCTTCGGAATCAGATAGGCACCAGTGAAGACTTGGCTATCGGATAGGCACTAGGCAGGACTCTAACTCAACTATGTATCAGCACTCTGCAGTACTGAATTGTGTAAAAGTTAAGTATTGTATAAATTCTGTGCAATATATATCTCATTCTAATTTACTCTAGTGTTTCCAGTTTCTGGCTGCTCCCCTCCGTACCTGCACCAGCGTGCTATCTTTATTCCTGTGTCGGTCTCATTTCACTCGGCCACCGACACCTACGAGGGAAACTAGACACAAAAGCGGCGACGAGGCTGGGACACAAAACTTTCCTTCTGAGATAATCAGTCAGACAGTGTTTTATTCTGAACATTCAGATGTTCGGTTTTGAGTGTAGTAAGTATCCGTGTCAAAAGAGATCTTACACACATGGTTCCTTATAAATCGTTGGTGCAGCATCATAGTACTTTGTCGAGAAATGTCCTTTGCTGTTGTAGTTGGTGCTTTATCCTAGTTACGGACGTGAGTACTCCTGGGTAAGGAGAGCTTGTGTTTGTGGCCACACGGATGTGCGTGATCGCCGATCTTGTGATTTGTGTACCGTCCGAGAGAGGACGTCGACTTGTTCTATTTTGGCGTCGCCAGTGTGCGCGATTGCCAAGATTACTGAGTTGTGAATTTGTCCACATCGAGGAGCGTGTTGACGGATTTCTCGTTAGTTAGCACAGTCGTTGGATACGACTATGTCCGTGTAGTTAGTTTTTTTGTACTCTATCTGCTCGCATAGGTTGCATCGTTCAAATATCTAGGCGTAACATTGCAGAGCGATATGAAATGGAGTAAGGCGGACATCCGACCTGTTTATTGGGAGAAGTTTGGAAAGATGTACTTCACATGTAAAGGAGACCGCGTATAAAACGCTTGTACGACCACGTCTTGAGTATTGCTCAAGTGTTTGGGACCCGCAGCAGATCAGTTTAAAGGAAGACATAGAGGCGGTTCAGAGGCGAGCAGCTAGATTTGCTACTGGTAGGTTAGACCAATGCGCGAGTGTCACGGAAATGCTCCGGCAACTCAATTGGGGTTGCTGGAAGAAAGACGACGTTCTTTTCGTGAATTTCTGTTGAGTAAATTTAGAGGGCCGGAATTTGAAGCTGAGTGTAGTACGATCTTGCTGCTGCCGCCTACTTACATTTCGCGTTAAGATCACAAAGACAAGATAAGAGAAATTAGGGCTCGTCCCATTTGGGAGTGGAATAGGAAAGGAAATGCCTAGTAGTGGTACAGTGTACCCTCCGCCACGCACCTTACGGTGAATTGCGGAGTATGTATGTAGATGTAAGTAGCAGTTAGTAGTTTGTTTGTTAAGAATTATGGTTGTGAGTGAAGTAGATTGTGCCAAGTGAAAATAAGAAGCCATGCATGTTGAAACCTGTTCCCTGACATGTAATTACTAACCTACACACTCACACACACTGACACAAAGACATGGATACAGACAACACATCTAGTATTAGACACTGAGTTACATTACATAATAATAATAATAATATAAATATACTATTGTAGTGTGATTTACTAAAAATGTGGCTGACACCTCAGATGACATACCATCCAAGATGGCATTCTCTTGTGGAACATGGGCTGACTCGACTCATATGGAGAGGGATGCGGAATATCACAAGACTCCAAGTTTAGACATTTATTTAACATAAGTAGACTTGAAACCCCTTATTCTTGCAGTTCCACAAGCGACATGCTAAAACTGAACTCTGTACTTGAAACGGTCTGGCTGTCTCGAAAAAACATTTACGTTGAGAGAATGAATGACCTACTGTGGGACACCGTTGTGGTGCGAGACTCGTACTGCAGGAATCGCTGAGTGAAGATGATGGCGTAGCGGAAGCCGGCGTCGGCTGACTGGGCGTAAGTGCTGCTCGCCGTGCGCTGTGCAGACAGTGGGCCTCAGGGCCCCGTGGAGGCAGGACCGTACCACTCTGCCCAAGATGGCGTGTGGCGGTTATGGGCGCGAACTCGCGTTCTCTGCCAGGCGATGACAGGAGGCTGCGCCCCACTCGGGAGATGAAGCCAGCACTCACCAGCTAGGATCAGGAGGTAAGCTGCCATTGTCGCCGCTGCTACGCTTCCATCCTCCGCGGTGTTAAGTCCAGTGTTGCATGGGAGCTGACTGGCTCCCATCAGCCCCTGTTCTTCTGGTGTCGAAGACACGGCCCTCCAATGACGGCTGCGGCGTCCTGGCGCTTCTGGCAACTGACATAGGTTCGGTCCGAACTCCTGCCCGTCATCTCATGACTTTACCGATCTGTGCTTAGAGAGGTCCATTTATAGTTGAAAAGTTGCTACTAGAACGGTCTGGTCGCTCCGGTGACCTGCTTGCGTTAGCGTAAGACACTTTAATAAGATGACAAAGTCACGCTCTACACGTAGCCTGTGTTGTTGCAAGAGTTCGTCTTTCAGGTGCGCACGTGTCTCAGACGAATAACACTCTGGTCACCACTGTTTACAACTGATTTTCGTAATCGCTGCTGTTGCTATCCCGCTGTCTGTCTGCTATTAAACTTCACTTGTCCATTCAAGTACAATTCCCATAGTTATTTTATTATTAAATATTATATCCTCACACTCTCTATTAATTCATTTTAACTTTTCATTAGTACACTCTATACTGTTAAATTAAATTTTGTTTATATTTTTCTATTTCCATAATCTTTGTATTTCAGTATACACTAAATAGATTTATAAAATTGGTTGTTCCTATTATTGTAATATTATGAAGTACTTATTCCGTTTAGGTAGTCTGTGCTGATGTAAGCATGACCTGGCACATATGGGGTGAAGGTGGGGCGAAACACATGGTCATCAGAGGTGCTGGAGCGAGTAAACACTCAGCCGCTAACTGGGGCCATGGCGTCTCATGAGCACCTCAAAGGAAACCTGGTCTCGCGGCTCAAGACACAAACAGCAGGCCGGGCTAATGAATGGCGAGGGCTGTTGTTACTGTCCTGAGGGACAAAAGGCGTGTGGGCTCTGGCACAGTAACATATACAGAGAATAAGCCTGTCCTATGCTCCCCTCGCAGTTCTGTAACAAGCCAGCAGATGTCTGGTGGTTCCCTGGCTTAGCACCGGTAGACTACACTAGAGGCGCTTCTGAGGGTGCCTCTCGCACATCAGAGGGTAGCATGGAGGGGAGGCTGAGGGGAGAGCTCATGCCACCTTCCACAAGGACACAGCTGTGTCCGGGATACCGGCGTTTGAGGGGAGGTGGTGGTGGGGACAACAGCTACCAGCTGCCTGGACAGTTTTAAAGGTCTGCTTCTGACCTCAGCGCCATCATGGGACATCTTACGGAACTGCTCCGGCCCTCCCTGAGTGTGGGACCGGAGGTTTCCCGTCTGTATATATTTGTCTGCGACTGTGTGACGGCAGAGGTGCCCACCATCAGCCAACCCGGTAATCCTTTCACTAGCGGCATGACTTCCAGCCACCTGTTCCCCACTGAATCGAAAGGATCCCAAACACCAGCTATGGGGTGTGCGGCGTGCGCCCCAGCACACTGACCCACTGACCGACAAAGGCCAACTGGGCTAATGACGGCCGGCCATGGTGGCCGAGGGGACTGAGGCGCTCCAGTCATGGTCTGCATGGCCACTACGGTCGGGGGTTGGAATCCTCCTCGGACATGGATATTTGTGCCATCCTTAGTATAAGCTAGTTTGCAAGTAGTTTGTAAGTTTAGGGACTGATGACCCCATATTTAGGTCCCATAAGCAATACAAACATTTGAACATTTTTGCTAATGACGCTGTCCGCTCTGAGTGTCCTGCCCAACGCAAGCCGACACCATGTCTGCCCACAACACACACTACTGACAGCCACGGCTGTGATGCTGCTAGCATCGCCTCTCCTCACTACAAATGTTCTCCTTGTGTCCCCCATATCACCCCTTCCAGTGACCAATGTGCTACCCACCAACAGTGAAGTGCTTCAGCTACAAATATGTAAAAGTAATGTGTGACATACTATTAAGTATCTCATGAGAATAGTTGGAGGAGAGAAGGTCTTAAAAAAAGTTTCATTTCATTCAATTTACTTGTCATATTTCCAAAATGTAGACAAAAACTTGACCCACATTCATACACAAAGATAACAAAATCTCATACATTAAACAATACACACACGATGTATATTTTTTGCAATATATGCTCTGAACACTTAAATTGCGTTCATAAAAATATTACAATTATCTATTGTATTTACGATGTTTTTGTCCATAAAACACATACCCAGGCATGTCACAAACTGTTACACAAATATTTACCTTGTTTATATGTATTCACTATGTGCTTCTATGCTCTTTGAATTTTAAACCTAAACACATTTTTTTTACCTCACATGTTTATTTACAACTTTGTACTAACAATAACAGTTAAACATGCTAGACCATAAGTTCACAAAATTTCCACACATCTAACAGAAAAACATAGTGTAAATTTTTCAATGTTTATTTCATTGCTAGTGTGAATGTTTGCCTAGGAGGACATAATGTAAAGATGTTATCTGTGTGTATGGCCAATATATATATTTGTGAACAAGGGTCTGAACTTCTGAGGCAGTATCACAGAGAGGTTACCTGGGAATTGTCAGTATACCTATTAAACGTCCTGTTCTCACTTAAGGGTGTGTATGGTTTTGCTTCCTTTTGGAATGGATAGGATTGTAATGTTTAAATCTGGGGTTGTTACAACCAAAATCATAAAATCTTAAAGAAAGAATAGAAATCACAGAAAGGAATTTAAAGGATGAATAAGACCCGTGTTGTGAATTGTGACACTCAGAAAATATTTCATGTGTTAGGGCATAGTAAGTGACTGGTAGGGAATAGATTTCCTCTGGTCTGTATCATACCAGATTTTTATGAGTGACACTCCCCATGCAGAAATCTTCTTCGGCTGTGGGGTAATGAGAGGTTTCAGTACTGCCACGTTGCTTTCCAACAGTAAAAGGACAACGCAAACTTTTTAATTTTATTAGATTATTCGTAGGTTATCGATTTAATAACTTGTGGCAAAAGAGAAATATTCTGTTACTTGGTTGTGTGAGGCTTGTGGCATTCAGAGCCAACGGTGACCGGAGGTGAGCACGAGGGTGTTATTCGGAGGGTCAGCGGCTCCTGGAAGACGCCTTATGGCCGAAGGCCACAGCAGGTAGGACTGAGGCGTGAGCCTGCCAAGTATCTGGCTGGCGCCACCGACGCTGGCGTCGTCTTGGCGGGAGCGTCTGGAGCAATACAATACATCTCCAAGGACAGTGTATGGTGCTTTGCGAAGGGAGAGCAGAGACGTCTGGCGCCGAATTGGCAAACGCCAGGGTGGCACCCGCTAGGACATTGTACGTCTCTGGCGCCAAGCTGGCGGGCACCGCGAGGGAATTTGGCCGTTTGCTGGAAACGACTTGCTGGCCGTGTTTTCCAAGGTGTCTGAAGGCCATCCTCTACTACCGTGAAAACACTGGATGTAAGGGCGAGGCCCGACCGGTGGAAATGTGGGTGAGCTGGCCATTGGCTGCTGTTTTATATTATAGTAAGGGGCTTCGGTTGTCCTACTCCCGAACGCAAGCTGTGAATGACCGTACCGTGGTGCATAGCTGTGGATTGGCGTTTCGATAGAGATAGGCGGAGACTGGAGGCTTTTCAGAGAGGAGATGGAGTTTTTTTAGAGGTGGAGAGAAGGAGACTAGTGTTTGCGCAGCTGAGGAGAGCAGATGCTTCTCTTATGCTCTTTTTATACTTGTCGTTGCGACCTTCCTATCAACATACAAAATATTCTTGCATTTACCATCAGCCTGTCCATGTTCCCACAAGAAAACTTTCCACACTTCAGTAATTTTTTTTTCTTCTACACTAGACTCCCCCATTGCTGACTTATGAAATTTAAAATGTCATTCAAAGCAAATCTATTACTTCCTTAAAAAGCTCTCCCTGTTAAATTATACCCTAATTACAACACATTTAAATCCCCAAATGTTAAACACAAATAAAATTTCTATATCAATCCATATATAAACCACTCATGTCACTAAGATCCTTCTTATAATTTTCAATACGCTGCAATTCTCAAATTATTACATCTGATTATTACTGATAAATTAATCCAACCTCCTCGCACCAAAATTTGTGCGACAACGCTCTTTAAAATAATACCACAATACTGACAACTGTTTTCATATGTTTTAAACCACAAATTATAAAAACATTTAATAAATCATTTTCATCAACATTATCCCATCAAACTGCCGACCTCCATGCACCAAAATGCGCCCACACAATTGCTGTTTGTTCTCCTCGGCATAGCAACTTATTTTTGACAACATACAATAAACACATGAATATCCTCACAAATTCTTATATAGTAAACATAAATATACTGAAATAAGCATCCATTGCAAAGATTTCACTTATTCTTCTTCTCTACATACAGTATCAATTCTGTTACATTTCTCAGTCCTAATACTTTTCCAGAGACTGGATATTTTAGACTGTAGGCGTTCGGATGAGGACACTCAGTCACAACAAAAGGTTCATAGTACAGTTCAAAGAGCTTGTCAATTTCACCACTGACCTCACTCGTCGCTCCTTCGTCCTCACATATGTACATTGTCCCCTACACTGTACCTTACCGGCTTGTAGCGATCGTCATGCCACATTTTTCGTTCGTTAGACAATTTCTCCATCTCGGCCTTTTCTTCCATGTCAATAGTACACAAAGCTTTAGTCCACCCTTCAATTTCGTCGTCCCCACAAAATAATTCCTTAAATACCCTGTATGCTCCTTTTTCACCCTTTTTTCTTTCAAGTTCCCTTGCTATTTGAAACTTTTCTTTAACTCATAAGTGTGGTAACATTGACTTTAAAATCTTCCCATACCACACCAGTCAGTAACAGAAAATTCGCGTTCACTTTTGCCAAACCAATCAACGTCTACCATTTCTCCTAACTCGCCATAATTGTCATTAATAATGCTGTCATTTTCTCTTCCTTTCGTAAAATGATCCTACAAATTATATTCATTTAACTCTTCTGCATCTCCGTCCTTGTCGACCTCAAAATTGCTTTCATGAATAGGAAAAATCACTATACTAGCTGCTTCATTCACATAATTATTTTCAGAACATGCAATATCTTCCCCACATAAATCATCATCCTTTCCAAATACCTCACAATCACAAATAATATTATCAACGTCATCCGATGCACTTAAAACCTTATTACATATATCATTTACGTTCGCCGATTTATCATTGAACACAGAGTTATTAAAATCTATTTCCAAACAATCAGCATGTATTACTTCGTTACTGCATCGCTCCTCATTCAGATCTATAGTACACTCGTTACGGTATTTGACAATTTGAGTTTCACATCTGCATCTGTAATCCACATTAAATTTTCCCCCAAAATATTATCTGTTTCACCAATATTAAACTTTCCCAGATAATGGTTCCTTTAACGTATCATCAACACTTTCATCCATCACCTTCCATTCACAATTCATAATCCCATCAAGAGCTATTGGATCATCCACATCAACAGAAATATAGGCGCCAATTCCTTACTCAGTAGCATCTATGTCAGTAGCTTCAAATTTACCACATGTCTCAGTTATTTCATTTCCCTTCAACAATCAATCACCTTTCATGCCTCATCACCAGCCGACGAGACCAATGCTACGGCGTTTTCCCTACTAAATTTACTCACATCCGCCGATTTACCACTTAAATTGTTACCAGCTGGCATGCCCTTAGCTACGATGGCTTCACAAATTTTAACACTTTCATCTGCCGGCTCAAATTCACAAATTTTAGTACACTATTATGGTTCCAATTCTGACTACCATTTCCTCTTCCGTTACCGTGATTTGGTTTAAACTTTAATGCTCATTCCAACTTTTCAAAAATGTTCAAAATGTTCAAATGTTTGTATAGCTTATGGGACTTATGGACGGGGTCATCAGTCCATAAACTTACAAACTACTTATCAACTAGCTTATCCTAAGGGCGGCACAAATATCCATGCCCGAGGGGGGATTCGAACCACCGACCGTAGTGGCTGTGCAGACCGTGACTGGAGCGCCTCAGTCCCCTCGGCCACCGCGGCCGGCCAACTTTTCAACAAAATCTAAAAACTCATCAATCGATTGTGTCGGACTATGCACCACATCCCATTGAAAATAATCTGGTAATCGCCTATTTAACGTCGTGATTTCCGCCAGAACTCCAAGCGGACGATTTGAATGCATCAACTTATTCAGTTCGCTCACACAAAATTGGCGCATTGAACCATTGCCATACTTGAAATTTGGACTGTTAAGAAATTCGTTTTGAAGACGCATTTGCTTTGCTTCACTCGAGTACTTATTCAAGAAACAAATCTCAAACTTGTCATAGGTCTCGAACAAATGATTATTTAAATTAGCCCATGACTGCTCACTACCCTCAAGCTGTCTTTTTACCAATTTAAATTTATCTTGGTCACTTATCCCCATAACATATCCCATCCTTACACACAGCAAGAAAATCTACTGGGTGGTATTGCCATCATTAGAAAAACACTTATTATTTCCTGCTGAAAACCACGGATTATTTACAAGTGGACTAACATTTGCATTACCTATTTAGCTCGCACTTCCTCAATTTTTTGCTGTAGCTGCACCTTTTCCTGATCAATTCTTCCACTACATTCTTTTAACCCCATTTCACAACCCGCTATCTTGTCAGTTAGATTATTTACTTCAGCTGTAGTTGCCTTTTCATAATTATCTTGTCGTTGCACAATTTTCATTACATTGCTGTTCAATTCGTGCTATACCTTTTCCATTTAATTACCTAAATTTATCTCTAATGCACTGACTTTATTATTAACGGAATCAACTTCCTCCCCTATTTTGCCCACTTCTGTCTTCACATCGTTTAATTTTAATTATACCATTCAATCCACTTCTGATTTAAATTTTTCCAACTCAAATTTTACATTTTCAATATTACAACTTAGTTCGCACTCATACATACCATGTTTGTTTGAACTTTGTTCAAACCAAAGCCCAGTTCCTTCTTTACATTACCCATTTCTGTTTTACATTACACAAATCTGCTTTTAATTCTGATTTTATACCACCCAAATCTGTTTTTAACCCCATTATCCACATGTAAAGTTTGCTTTCTGATGAACTTTCTGCCATATCATCTTTCTTTGCAGCAACTGGACTGCTAGCCCCACTATAGCCCTACCCATTAACATTTTCTCCCTCAGAACTCGGGCTAGCACATCCACAAATATTTTCGGAGCCACACACACTTGATGACTGCTTAAATACCAACATCTCGTTAAAGTAAGATCCAGTCCCAGACTCACACACATTTACATCATTTATGTGGCAGTCTACACATAAAAAAAAAAGAAACGTTACTAAGAATAATATTAAATATAATAAAATAGATATATAAATGTAATGCGCTTCGCTGGGTACATGTTTTGTGTTTCTGTGGTGGAAACTATGTTCTGACACAAGAATATTACTACCTCAACGGAAAGCAGAACAAGAGAATAAAACAAAGTTTATTGAAAGAATACGGATATAACGTGGTGCGTCTTTTAAGATAGGTAGCGTGGTGCAATGCTGCCCATTTGCTTCTTACATTGTTACTGATAAACACTACGTATTAATAATTGTAAATATAAGTCTTAAAATATTATTATTGTAGTACTGAAATTTGTCGGCTTTTATCTGTAAGGGACTTTGAAATCGTAATTACGGCGTTTGGTTCTCACTAGTCTCCTGAATCCATTCATATAATTATATTTGCGGTATGGTCATTCCCTGATTTTATATGGATTTTTAGAATAATGTTTGTGGCTGTATTGTATTGCAGTTGCATTCTGGGTTAGCCGCACTTGCTCATTCAAGAGCGTTGCTTCCGTTTTCCGACCACATTAGGAAAAACCTGGCTATCTGCTGTATCCCATTCACTAGGTACAAACAGGTAGCCGGCTGGCTGGGGAACCCAACACCCTGGCAAATCCCGCCTTTCACATGGAAACAATCAGCCTCCTCCTGTATCTGTAATATCACATCTTCGAGCATACTTGGAGTTTGTGGTACAACTTTTGGAGTTGCTCCAAAACTTGTGTTAATAGCGCTGAGTATTGGCGAGCCGAGAGAAAGGTAAGCCTGCCTAATATTAGACGCAGCGACGCGCTGATTGCGATTGTCAAAGTTCTGGTGTCACCTCTGCCTACAGCACATTTGTGTTTCAAATGTAAATTGTCTGTAGTGGCACGACGTAGCCGAACGAGTGAGATCGTAGGCACTGAGATCCGCCGGGATTGAAGTTGGCTGATATTAGTTAAACTAGCTGAAAACCCGGCGTTGCCCGGGTATTTATTTACTTATTTTTACCATTTTAAGGTATATATTAATTTGTATAAGGGCTGTATATCTGTAAAATCTCTTGGGTATACAATTAGTAGTAAATAAGTAATAGATTAAAACTTGGTGCATGGTGGGGCGGTTTTAGATTAACATTACTGTTTACATGCTCATCTCATGAACTACGTGTCGTACAGCGATACAATTTAGAAGGTACACTCAACTATATATGTGTATACTGTCTGTAAAATTTCGTGTCGCTACAATTTATAGTGTTCAAAATATAAATGTAACGTCATACTCCATAAACAGCGGAAAAGTAGTAAGCGAGAAACTTTTTCCTTTCATCATTTTACTATGGTTGCCAGCGAGAAAAAGTTTAATAAAGGTTTGAAATTATGTTTAAAGTTTGTTGCAAGTCGCTAAGTACTGTCATTCTCATACACTGTATTTCGAAAGTCTCGTCGCATTATAAGGCATTTTTTGCGATTTCTATTGGTTATGACGTAATATCTTTGGAACCATGTGGCGTATGTGATTCTTAACCATGCAGCAATTGGTACCTCAAGGTAAGGAATGCGTGTACCAAATTTGATTGAAATCGGTCCACTGGTTTAGTAGAATACGAGCAGCATTGTCGCAAAATGCAGCAGTTTTTCGCGCATCTCATTGTTTATGACGTCATATCTCGTGAACTATATATCATTTGTCATGCTTACACTTACGGCGAGCGTGCCCATGGATTGAATTTCATAAAGATTGGAACAAAACTGTAGATTTGCATGCAACACGTACAAACATACGGACACTCTGCTTTATATATTAGATATCTTTTCTGGAATACGAAGCTGAATTGTTTCCGGGTCTGCGACTTGCAGCTATCGACGTACACAGCTGCCGTCCAACCGTCGTGTTTTCTACACCGCTAGCCAGTACGGTTTTGGTACAGTGTCGCGTGCATTTGCTAGTGTTTCAAGGGGTATTCAAGTTTCGGACTGTTGAAAACGTTACTTAAATTCACAGTAATGTGGTATCGGAATATTCCTCTCGATTACGCCACGGTTTCCAGTTAAATGTGGGTTGTCACGTAAGTGTTTAGAATCAAATACATTTTTTTCACCTTCCAGTCACTTGCTGTAGGAGTGTTTATACTGTTTGGTAAATTCGTATAATTTGTTCTGTGCTCAGTTGTATGTGTATCTTGCTTTCAACTGCGTCGTTCATTTGACTTCAGAGAATGAAAGTAGCCAAAACAAATTTCTTTACTCAAATCATTCAAATTAGTTAACCCCCTTTCCACAATTTTGGATGGGTTTTATTACTTGGAAACTAGAGGATAAATTAATTAAATGTTCGATGGTGGGTCAGCCATGCCTCTCCTTCAATATCAAGTGAACAAACCATTTGCATACTCCATTTGCAAACCGTCCTTCCTCCCCCTTACCTTAACCTTTATTTTCAACACACCCACATAAATATACCTTTCAATCTCTCTCATGCATCTTTTTGCCGAAATGCTTAAAGGGTGGTGAGCCGAAACCAGGATACGCTTTATATTTTCATCTTTTACGAACTTTCACGACTTTGATGTGAATTGTGTATCATTGTCAGACAGTATACTTTTTGAAGTGCCAACAGTTTGAAAGAAATCATGCCTAATTTCATTAATAATGCTTTTGCTAGTAGCTTTCTTTAAAGGATAAAATTTAACAAATTTTGAGAATAAATCAACCATTACAAAAATGTAGCAGTATCCCTCTCGAGATTTAAGTAGACATCCATATAAATCTACAGCAGTTAATTCTAATCGTCCTTTGAGTAAGATGTTTTGCATATATCCTCTGCTTGTTTGATTTGTGACCTTAACTCTCTTACATCTATCGCATGTTACTAATAACTTCTTTACTCTTCTGGATATGTTGTAAAAATATAGGTTCTCCATGATCTTTTGTGTTCCACAGTGGCAAAACTTTCATGCACATACTTTATCAGAATATCAATACAATCTTCAGAGCAACATAACTTCTGAATACAATCCCTTTTTAAACGTTGTAGTCCCACTTTCTCTTCTCCTCTCTTCCCTATTAGGCTCTTGACTAGTCTCCAGTTGGAATCATGATTTTGATATTTTCTGATGGTGTTACATACCTTCCTGACTTCTGTTTCTTCCCTCACTCCTTTTAAGTACATCTTTTTTACATTTCCACTAATGTCTTCAAAGTCACCCCCACTGGAAGTCGAGTGAATCTGCAACTAGATTATCCTTCCCTGTGATATACTGAACTGAGTAATCAAATTGCTGAATAAACAGTGCCCATCTGGTGATTCTGTTATGAAACAGTTTGAAACGAGACTATCATTTCGTTTCATTGCTCTGATGTCTCATTATGTCAACTTAATGAATGAAATTTGAATTGATTCACTTGGGAATGCAACACTTTGTGGCAGGTGCTGAAAACTGAAAGAGCAATTGTAGAAACAGAGATGGCGAAGGTGTACATTTTATTTTGTATCTTTCCTTTCCTATTTTTCCCATCCTTGTGTACTATGGAGTGCGAGTGGAATGTAATATTTCCTTCGGTGTTGGTAACATGGGCAATATTGTAATCTTTGGTTGTGGCTTGCAGCAAAGGTTTTGTTTGAGGGTTGAAGTAGAGGGTCGATCTGGTCAAGCCAGGGGTTGCGAAGGCGGTGGAGTAACGGACCCTCGGTGTCCAGCCAATCGGGGCACTCCGCCCTCGCGAATTTGAAGAGGGGACAGTTGGCCCGGGTGGAGCCTAGGGAGAGAAAGAGATCGTTCCTGGCCTGGCGGAGTGCGGACGTGAGGAGAGCTGCTCGCTGGTGTCGCGGAGGTTTTGGTAACGATTTGGTGAGAATCTTCAGCAATGCTGCTCATGGTGACGCTTTCCCCACCGGTTGTTAGGGGACGCAATCAATAGGTGTAAATTTTAACATTTTTTGGTGAATTCAAGTGATAGAATCAGACCGAGATGGTGTGTGCTTTGTCGTGGGTTAAAGTTGCTGCTAAGTCGGTTATTGGTTACATTATCAGTTCGTTGAACGTGTCTTTGTGTTTGTTTCCGGTAAACATTCATTTTGAGGGTCAATATTCAAATTTACAGTGATTTTCCTTCTACCTAGGACTTTGCGCACGAAATGGATAAATTGTAGTTTGTGAGTCCAGCTGGTGCAATGGTAGTCTTTTATTAGTTATAATTTGTTTCTCGTGTGTTTTAGATTTGTTTAATGCATAAATGTGTAGGATTACTCTCTGAATAATGACGATTTCCTTTGTGCAATGTGATCAGGGTGTACGTTGCGCCACGTGGTGGTCAGTACATAGTAAGTCTGGTAACAGAGGATCTGTTGCAATTGCTTACCCTGCTCATGCAGTAGTGTTATAGTAATTATTCAGCATGGTGGTAATTATTTTAAATTAAATTTCAGTAACTTGGTTTTTGTGTGGGGGCCACACTGATCACGTATGTTGACCACATAGATGGGCGTTGGAATGTTTTGTGATCCCCTGTCATGTTCTAGCAATGATCAGAAGGTCGGTAATGCAAATCCCATTCACGGGTAATATTTTGTGTCCGTTCACACCACTTTGCTGCCCCTGGCGCGCAACAGCCAGGCGGATTCAAATTTGATGGCTCACGAAGTAATTCTTCTTTGCGTGCCTTGTGCGAATATGGTAAATCATGGCGGGGAATCAGAGGAAAATCCTTGCTTCCATATTCTTGCCAGTAACGAAATTAACCTGTCTTTTTTGGAAACTTGCTAGGAGGCCCTTTCACATCATAGCAACAAAAGGTTGCACTTAAATTCTCTTTCATACTAAAAATTAGCATTTAAATTAACATCACATAGTGTTTATCTTAAAGAATTAGTGGTTAAATAAATAAAGATTTTATCCCACATGCGTGTCGAAGCAATTTCTAAATGTTCATATGACCCTATTCAGCACTAATAATTCCATTCTTCACGTCTTTCCTGTGACCTACAATGGTGCACTGAAGCATAAATAACAAAGTAAAGAAACTTCCTGGCAGATTAAAATTGTGTGCCGGAACCGGGACTCGAACCTAGGACCTTTGCCTTTCGCGGGAAAGCGCTTGCCCGCGAAAGGCAAAGGTCCCAGGTTCGAGTCCCGGTTCCGGCACACAATTTTAATCTGCCAGGAAGTTTCATATCAGCGCACACTCCGCTGCAAAGTTTCATTCTGGAAACAAAGTAACGTATCCGTTCCATTTGAGTACGTATATTGGTTCCGATGAATTAGGTCAGATGCGTTTGTAATGTTATCTGTTGCGCGGGTCAATCTTATGATTCTTCAATTTCATTAAAGTTGTTGGCCGTGCTTATTTCGCACGTGGCGGGAACCCATATATGTACTCAAACTGGATAAAGCCCGTGTAGACAAGTCATTCCACATACAAACGTGTGGGAGCCATATTGCATCGCAATAGCTTGCAGTAGGCACCTTCAGTGTACAAGTTATCGGGCAGAGTGTCGCACAGAATGGTAAAATACACAGTCCAGACGCGAGGATATATAAAATAAAAAATAAAAACGGCGACGGGTACGTTACAAGTTTACATTCTTGAATGTAGGTCAGGGTTTTATGGCCTAACAGATAATTTTTAAAATTACTGAATGCCCAAAAGATGGCCAAAGGTTCCTTCTCTGTAGCAGTATAAGTTTTTCCATGTTTCTGGAGTGTTCTATTTGCAAAGGCGATGGATCTCTGCTTGTCCCCATTTATTTTTACTTGGAAGAGATGTGCACTGAGACCACAATCACTGCTATCTGTGGTTAAGCAGAAAGGTTGTGACAAATTTGGCCTAAACAACATTTTACTACTACAAAACTCAGTCGTGATAGTTTCAAAAGCTTTCACACATTCTTCAGTCCATGCCAAAATAGGTTCTTCTTCAGTAGATGGTTCAAACAGGGTGCATTCAAAGCTGGTGTACTCAGTAATTTCCAGTAATATCCACATATTCCGAAGAATGATTTCAACTGCTTTTTCGTTCTAGTTACTGGAAATTTAGCTACTGTTTCAAGTTTCTCTTCATCAGGTACTATTCCATCTTCTGTAATGAAGTGTCCTAAGAAGTTCAATTGTTCAAATGCAAATTTACATTTTTCTAGTTTTAAAGACATTCCTCCCAGATTTAATTTCTCACATACTTCCTTCAGAGCACTCCGATGATCGTCCCATGTCCTACCAGTAATCAAGATATCATCAACATAGAATGTTAACTTGTTCAGGAGTTCTTTGCCTAATATAGTGTCAAGGGCTCTTATGAATTCTGCTACATTTAAGCCAGATGATACAACACATTATTGCCGCGAGACCCCACGTTAACCGACTGCGCCGGATGCCGTGGCAAAGCGCGACCGGTCAGAGGGCTAAACGCTCTCTGTAATAAAAAAAAGCTGCGCCAACAACCCATCGAACAAGAACGAACAAAAACGATCACCGTCCGCGACAAAGAGAACTACTCATAGGGGGGGGGGGGGGGACTGCCTGCGTGACGTCCCGTGCAGAAGGTCGCCGGTTCAATTCCGTCCACCAGCAAAAGTTTATTTCTTTGTAATTATCATTTCCAGAATGTTCTGCATGTTTCTTATGTTCACTTCTAATTTCTACTTGTGTCTATGTTAACTATTCTTCTAATTTCTGGGACATTCTGTCTGTGTATAAATAGCAGGGCACTCTGCCCGAGAGGCAGTCAGTGCTGCGTGTAGTTTCAGTTCGCAATAAACCTGCTTTCAGTATAAGTGCTGTGTTCAGTCGACAACCCTGCCTTCGAAGTCAAGCCTGCTTCCATTTGAACGGGACATTGTTTGGTGGAGGCGCTGAGTATCCTGTGCAACGGCTGCATCATCGTGGCTCCGATTAGGCAAATAAAGACCGTCGCTTACACAGACTAGAACCGAAATACATCCTTCCGAAAGTCCGTATCATCGGAAGAACCATGGACACGAAACCAGCAATAAGCCAGACACCCGTCGGTGTTCTCTGGAGATGCTGGACAGGACCCCAACAAATGGCTAAAAGGGTTCGACCGAGTCGCCAAGTACAACAGGTGGGATCATACAATGTGCCTGGCCAACGTTTATTTCTACCTGGACGTAACAGCCCAGCAATGGTTTGAAAAAAAACGAAGAGAAGCTGAATGACTGGGAAACATTCCAGGCGGAACTTAAGAAGATGTTTGGAGACCGCCAGCGACAAATCCGCTCAGCGGAAGAATAACTGAAGAACCGGGCCCAACGACATGGTGAGCCGACACATACATACAGAATGTTTTGGCCCTGTTTAACATAGTCAATCCGAATATGACTGAGGCCGACAAAATCGCGCACCGGATGAAGGGTATTGCAAAAGACATGTACCAAGCTCTTCTGATAAAAGACGTCGCTACGACGGAAGAGTTCATCAAGTGGTGTCAGCGTATTGAAGAGATGCAACAATGAAGGGTTGGACGAAAGAAGTATGACAGAATCCCGAATGTAGTCCCTATGGCCGTTGTGGAAGAGCAGCATGACTTCGCTTCTCTCGTACGACAAATTGTGAGAGAAGAATTGCAACAATTTATAGCAGCCGGGATTATTAGACCGAACGAGCATCAGATTATGACCATGGATGTAAGCCCTGTAAGTCACGAGGGAGACGACGTCGCTGAGGAAGAGGTATTCCAGACATTAGCTCCTGTCTGCCCCGTCAATCGCACCCAACATGAAGAATGGCGTCGCCCTGCTATGACATATGCTGCAGCCGCCAAACGGCAGCCCATGAACTGGCCGACGCGACCACAACCAACTCTCCCGGTAACTATGACGCCCCGCAGAACAGAAGTCTGGAGGACAGACGACAACACATCAATTTGTTTCCACTCTCTATACTGCAGAGAGAGAGAAGGCGAGTTTTCGACGATTATTTTGCCGCAAGACGTCAGCCGTTGGAGCAGTTCTATCCCAGGCAGTCACCTGCTGATGAGTTCAGTCGACCTATGGGAAGAAGCCCATCGCCGTACCCAGACGAGGTCGCTCCCCGACGCGCCGCAGCCGTTCACCGTCGCCGTACAGAGGTACCAGCCGCTCCCCTAGCCGCCACACGCAGGAAAACTAAGCGAGGCGACCATCTATGGAGGTGAGGTCGCCGCAGATGAAAATCTTCCATGGACGACAGTTGCTAAGATGTCGGGAAATTTAATCGACGTCATAATCGACGGCCAACCTGTCCGGGCACATGTTGATTCAGGAGCCTCTTTTTCTGTATTATCGGATAATTACCGCCGCACACTAAAGAAGACAATGTTCTTTGATACGGGGGCAACTGTGCTGAAGGTGGCGAATGGAAAGTACGTCCATCCAGCAGGAACTTGTGTCGCTAGAATAACCATCAAAAACAGGACCCAGCTGTTTGAATTTGTCGTGTTAACAGAATGCAGTCACAATGTCATCCTCGGATGGGACTTCCTTCAGGCATCCCAAGCTATCATTGACTGTGGAAGATCTGAGCTGCAAATTGAAGAAGTTGTTCCGCCGGATACACGTAATACAGAATTTTCTGGGAAGTTACTCGTCGTTGACAATGTGACGATACCGCCGTTGACAATGAGGAGAGTTGCAGTCACAAACACAGATGACTGGTTAAACTGTGAAGTTCTTGTTGATAGTAAAAAGTTGATTAGTCTCACCAAAGAAATCATCATACCAGCGGCTACCATACGCATTACCGGTGGTCTAGGAGAGATTTGGATCACTGTTACTAGTAGTCGCAACTTATACCCAAAGACATGTGTATTGGGAAAGCTGAACCAATCCACGACAGTGAGCTCAACGCCATCAACGAAGACCCATGCTCTGCTGTTAGTACAGACAACACGCTGGAGGAAAGAACCGTGGAACTGCCGATAGGGCCCGGACTGACCGAGAAACAACGCCAGCGGGTGTTAGGTATACTATGCCAATTTTCGGGCGCATTCACACCTCGGCAGGGGAAAAGTCAGACGAAACGATAAGGCACCGTATCAATACTGGGGATCATCCACCAATTAGCCAGCGTTCGTATAGAGTGTCGCCAGCTGAAAGACGGATAATTCGGGAGGAAGTGGAGAAGATGTTGCACGATGACATTATTCAACCTTCGGAGAGTACTTGATCGTCTCTGGTAGTCCTTGTAAAGAAGAAGGAAGGCACGTGGCGATTCTGTGTCGATTTTCGGCGGCTGAACAAAATCACAAAGAAAGATGTCTACCCTTTGCCGCGCATTGACGACACCTTAGTCTGCTTGAAGGAAGCTACATACTTCTCAACTATGGACATGCAGACAGGTTACTGGCAAATCGAGGTTGACGAAGCTGACAGGGAGAAAACAGCTTTTATTACAACTGACGGCCTCTATGAATTCATAGTAATACCTTTTGGATTATGTAATGCTCCGTCCACATTCAAACTCATGATGGATAACTTGCTTCGACACCTTAAGGGGACGACGTGTCTTTGATATTTAGATAACATTGTCGTTTTCTCGAAAACATTTGAAGAACATCTGAGTCGCCTGTCAACTGTGTCAAGTGTGTTCAGACTGCAGGACTCCGCCTCAATTCAAAGAAGTGCCTCTTAGTCGCCAAAGAGACAAAAATCCTGGGGCACCTAGTCAAGGGAGATGGTGTCCGTCCTGATCCAGATAAAGTTAGGGCTGTCACAGAATTTCCAACTGGATGTGGTTTTTAGGCGGTTTTCCACATCCCCACGGTTCAAAAACATTTCGTAAGACTATACATTTTCGCACACTTATAACACTATACACAGACATTTAGGGTACACATTTCCTCCTGGGGGGGCATGGAGTGGCGGCAGGAAGGGCATCAGGCCACCCTGTAAATATTAACACATGCCAAATCCGCGTGTAATACAATGCCGACCCTGCATGTGCGGGAAAATGGCCAAAGAGATAGGAAGATTTACATATAAAGAACAGTCTAGAGTGCAAAAAAAATATTTTTTGACTAGTTTCGGTCTTATTTTAGATCATCTTAAGGAAATTAAGCTCCACAACATCAATTGAGTTTAATTTCCTGAAGATGGTATAAAATAAGACCGAAAATAGTCGAAAAAAATAATAATTTTAAAATAATAAATTCTTTATATATAAATTTAAATAAGAGTCCTGTTTCCCATAAGTGAAACAAAAATGTTTCCATAAGTATGAGGTAGATAGAGTTGTGTGACAAGAAGGTGAGCAATGGGTTGAAAGGGAAAGTGTCCAAGTCGGTGGTATGGCCTGCTATGATATACTAGACAGAGACATGGCCAGTCACAGTAGCCCAGGAAAAGAAGACGGAAGTGGCAGAAATGAGGATGCTGAAGTGGATTTGTGGGGTAACAAGAAAGAACAGAATTAGAAATGAATTTGTTAGATGAGTTGTGAAAGTGGGACCCATGGGGAAAAAGATACAAGAGAGTAGATTAAGGTGATGTGGACACTTGCAGAGAAAAGGCAAAAGTATATCGGAAACAGAGTTGAAGATAGAAAGATTGAAGGAGTGAGGAGAGGAACACCGAAGATGAAGTGGAAGGATAAGATAGCGGGGGACCTAAGGGAGAAAGGATGGAAGAAGGAAGAAGCAATGGATAATTATGGAGGAGAAGGATCCAGAAGAGCAAAGCCGACCCTACTTGACGCGGGACAAGGTTACGATAAAGAAGAAGAAGAAGATTCATGTTGTTAAAATTCTTGTGCGACACCCTAAATGAGTTTGAATTTATCCATGATAATATTTTTGTTGAAAGTTTGGATATTATGGGCGATGGTATCCCGTCCTCGAATAATAACAGACGCGATAAAAGCAAAGGTGCTTTATTAGGTTCACAGCTCGATTACAAAGATCCACACAGTTGCGGGATGTATAAACACAGTATTAGAACGACCGCTGGAGTGTCGTGGGGTACGTCGGTAGGCGTTGCCCGCAGGTGTTCCAGGTACGTGCACTCCGGGTCCTGGAGGTGTGCTACGTTCATTTGCCAGGTGCCTCTATTCCTGGCGTTTGGGTGAGATCGCGAGGTGTGAGAAGGCTAGGGCCACATTTCTGCACCAAGAACAAGATTTGTTAGACCGCGTGTTGCATGTAACATAAACACAATCGATACGACTCGCTTGTAACATATGTATATCCGATCCGATTCGTTTCCAAGTATAGTTCAACTGTAATGTGGGTACTGATCTTTCGTGGCAAGCACGTAGTTAAAGTAAAAAGTGGCCTTACGACCCAAGAAGTGAGGAGCGATATACTCTGCATAAAATCTGGCACGGTTCCGCCAGACGGAGAGAATACGGTATGTTAATAACGCGGCAGTCCCTTCGCCTTCAGCTTCTCTTCGAGTAAAGCGCCGCCGTCGTACGTTGGTGTGACCATATGATTTCGAGGGTGGGGGAGGCAGATTAATGTAAGTATCAGTAATTTTAAGCAAACACTCCATTATATTTTGTATCACTTTTGCTGTTGATCTGTATCTACATGGGATACTCTGCAAATCACATTTATGTGTCTGGAAGAGGGTTTATCGAAACACCTTATTCATCTCCCATCCCATTCTCGAATAGCGCGCGGGAAGAAAGTACTCCTGAATCTCTCCGTTCGAGCTCTGATTTCTCTTATCTTATTCTGATTATTATTTATACCTATGTAAGTGGGAGTCAACAATATATTTTCGCATTCGGAGAAGAAAGTTGGCTATTGGAGTTTCGTAAGTAGCCCACGCCACAGTGATAAATGCTGTCTCCCCTGTATCGTGACAATACAAAACGGGAGGTCCTTCTTTGGACTCTTTCGATTGCTAGGAGGAGACGAACAGAGAGAGAGAGGAGAGGACGAGTTGGACAGAGGAAAAAGGAGGTGGAGAGAGAGAGAGAGAGAGAGAGAGAGAGAGAGAGAGAGAGAGAGAGAGAGAGATGAGGATGTGAAGATTCGACTAAATAAGTCCAGGGCAACGCCGGATTTTCAGCTAGTACATTATAAATGAATGTCCCTTATAATTAATAATGGCGTAAACTTCTTGCAAGGTGGTGAAATATACCGCCGCCTTACAGTCTATAAGATCTTGTGCGTCAATTTTGACCTCTTCTCGGTGTCATTAGCTTTAGGTCCGGTATATTCGTTCGAAAAGCTGATCTTTAAGGCAGACGTACGACACGTATGAGCCATTCTACAGTAAAATAAGGAGTAAAAAACCTATGAGGGTGGCGGAACATGTGAAAAAAGGCGCCTGCTAGAGTCCCTGCGGACACGGAAAAGGCTGTGTCAAATAAATACAGCAGTTTACAGTAGTGTCAATGTTACCATTTCTCTCTCTGCTTAATTATGAAATGGAATGTTTTGAAATAATGCGGAACCTAGAGAAGCCTATAACTTCACAATTTCCAGCGAATGAAGTTGTAATGTATTACTTGAACAGGTATACATAAGTAAAAAAGTAATAAACAGATTAGTGCAGATAGATTCGAACGCTCTCCATCACCTTTGTAAGCCGTTAGCCTTTCAGTTCGGCCACGAAACTAGAAATGAAACGTTCCTCGTTGTAGTTATCCTACTTATGTGGCCTTTCATTTGGCGGATAGAATGTTAGCCAGCACATATCCAAATTACAACTGTGTACTACGAGAGCATGAGCACAACTGTGCTCTCGTAGTACACAGTTGTAATTTGTATGTGTGCATTCCATCCGCCAAATGAAAGGCCGATTGGCTCACATTGGTTATCTGCTATTACTACAGGCAACCTCAACTATATGGCACCATGTACTCCGCAGTCGTTGTCTATTTTTAACTGATCGAATGTACTATCCTACGTTATATGTTATCTATATGGTAATGTTACAAGCATGTCAGTGGTACCCCAGTAACCAGCACAAAGGTGGAGTATTTTATGTTCTGTGTACACTAGAAGCATGTGCCTTTGAATGTTTTTATACAGATTTTAATTTTACGTTTTAAAATGACAACTTGTTGTCGAAACTAGTCACGTAATAAAGTATGAAGTAAAATAGGCGATCTTAGTGTTCTTCTATGTGAAGTCTATATAACATTTACAGATCGCTACCCCATACGCTTATAATTTTAGGCTAATGAGTTTCGAAAGAAATGATGACTTAAATTGCATTGAATGTCGACATGTACTACATCCTAACTCTTATACTGCTCCTATCCGCCGACATAAACGCCGAGCTGATCTTCGACAGACCTCTAAAGGTAATAATGGCACTTCTGAAATGAGGCATTCGAAGTGCACAGTTTCTTGACTCTATAAATTATTCGGGTTGGGCAATTTGTTCTCCTCTCAGTGTATATTTTCGTTAAACTGTAACTTTTAGTCAATCACGTTAGCTCCGTTTAGCACAAATGTCCATAGCTCTTTACTCACGTCAAGTGATGAGTGCTATTGACAAGAATTTGCAAATCGATTCCGTATTTCTTAATTTCCTTAAGGCTTTTGACATCGTACCTCACAAACGGCTTTTAATCAAATTATGTAGTTGTGTTATATCGCCCCAAATTTGTGACTGGATAGGGGATTTCCTGTCAGAGAGGACACAGTTCGTAGTAATCGATGGTAAGGCATCGACTAAAACATCTACATCTACAACCATACTCCGCAAGCCACCCGACGGTGTGTGGCGGAGGGTATTTTGAGTACCACTATCGATTTTCCCTCCTATTCCAGTCACGTATTGTTCGCGGAAAGAAGGATTGTCGGCAGGCCTCTGTCTGGGCTCTAATCTCTCTGATTTTATCCTTATGATCTCTTCGAGAGATATACGTAGAAGGGAGCAATATACTGCTAGACTCCTCACTAAAGGTATGTTCTCGAAACTTCGACAAAAGTCCGTACCGAGCGACAGAGCGTCTCTCCTGCAGAGTCTTCCACTGGAGTTTAGCGATCATCTCCGTAATGCTTTGACAATTACCAAATGATCCTGTAACGAAGCGCGCTGCTCTCCGTTGGATCTTCTCCACTTCCTCTATCAATCCCACCTGGTACGGATCCCACACCGGTGAGCAGTATTCAAGCTGTGGGCGACGAAGTGTACTGTAACCTACTTCCTTTGTTTTTGAACTGTATTTCCTTAGAATTTTCCCAATGAATCTAAGTCTGGCATCTGCTTTACCGACGATTGATTTTATATGGTCGTTCCATTTTAAATCCCTCATAATGACTACTCCCAGATAATTTATGGAATTAACTGCTTCCAGTTGTTGAGCTGCTATAGTGTAGCTAAATTATAAAGGATCTTTCTTTCTGTGTAATCGCAGCACATTACACTTGTCTACATTGAGATTTAGTTGCCATTCCCTGCACCATGCGTCAATTCGATGCAGATCCTCCTGCATCTCAATACAATTTTCCATTGTTACAACCTCTCTATATACTTCAGCATCATCCGCAAAAAGCCTCAGTGAACTCCCGATGTTATCCGCAAGGTCATTTATATATATCGTGAACAGCAACGGACCCACGACACTCCCCTGTGGCACACCTGACATAACTCCTACTTCGGGCGTTCAACAGGGTAGTGTTATTGGTCCCCTGTTCCTTATTTACATAAACGATTTAGGGGAAAATCTAAGTAGCTCTCTTAGGTTGTTTGCAGATGACGCCGTCATTTACCGTCTAGTAAGATCATCTGGTAGTGTTATTGTTCCCCTGTTGCTTATTTACAGAAACGATTTAGGGGAAAATCTAAGTAGCTCTCTTAGGTTGTTTGCAGATGACGCCGTCATTTACCGTCTAGTAAGATCATCTGAAGATCAAAACCAACTGCAGAACAATCTGAATAAGATAAATAATGAGAAGTATGAAGTCGTCCATATGAGTACCAAAAGAAATCCGTTATACTATTTTTACAAGATAAATCAATCAAAATTGTTGACCGTAAACTCGACAAAATACCTTGGAATTAATATTTGTTGAATTTTCTGTTCTTCAAGAATAGTTCATTTCCAACTTCTACTTTTTTGTAAAATGTAAACTTTCACGGCCGGAATCGTCAAAATTACTAAAAATTTCCGGGCTGTTCTGCCGTGGTCTAGTGGATTTAATATTAAAACCCAATAATAAATCCACTAGACCACGGCATAACAGCCCGGAAATTTTTAGTAATTTTAACTTTTACTTTACAAACCAGTATACCATCATTCTGAGGGATGTACAAGAGTCCGTCCACGATGGTTGCGGCTTGGTAGCAGCGGTGTCTTCCGGTAGACGTCTTCTTGCTGGTTCTTCCCGTACGTGTTTCTTATGGCTGTGTTCGGTAGTGGTAGTCGGCGTTAGATCTGACTCATGACGGCTGTGGACTGCCCTGCGAGGTCAGGTTATCTTGTACGCCCAGCTATCCGGTATTGCGGGTTGTCGTACTGGCAGTTTGCAGGCGTTCCCTGTTACGGCAGTACACTATTACCACAGTCTAACGTATACAGTCACGACACTCACTGCAGTAAAAGTTGTTACCAACTGACAGTTGCAACGACACTAGCGCTCCTAGCGGTGGGTAAGCTGCCGAAGTAGTGATGTTTGTTTATAATCGCTTTTATACCTAATTAACAAAACACATACTATAATTTTTGCGTTACAAGCATTATTAAAATAACGAGAGACAACGTAATACGGAAATTAATATAATACAGCCTAATTTAAATGATTCACTGGTATAAAGAACAGCTCTGTCAATGACAAATACTTACAAATATGTGTATATTTGCAGCTTATTCCGCTGAAAGTAAGTTGCATATAAACATAATGGTATAATAAATTTCTATTATGGTCTGTTCTTACTATGACAGCCAGTTTTTGACGTGTATCAATTCGGTATGGAGTCTAATGATTCTCACATTTTTACACGTCACTCGTCTTTCTTATACGTGCATATTCTTTTAAGTATAATTACTTTAGCTTTAAAAAACTAATGATTTGATGATTCTTGCCGTTTGTGGTTCAGCTGTAGCAACAATTGTGGAATTGGGTTCTTCTTTGTTGGAAAACAGTTTAGTTACTTTTACCGTTATATTGCAACGTCTGTAACGTTTTTTCCTTCAGCTACAGCTGTGATGGTCGATTTGGTATGTTAAATACCGTATTTATTGCATTCTAGATACGTTTCCTATGTTCCACACTCACCGATTTTACTGGAATTGTAATGAAGAATACTTTACGTTCCTGCGTAGAAATTGACGTCTCTCTGTTAAAGGGCATGTGTCCTGGTGTTTCCTAGGCATTTATATTTTTAATAGAAAATGAAATTACTCATTTAAAGCCTTATGTAACAGGATGATTGTAAATTAACTGTTCTGTAATGTGCCGTTTCGTACCTTACCAGGGATCTTATGAAACCTAAGAAAGACAAATGGGGAGCTATTTTTAAATTATTACCCATTTATAAGGGACATCATGCGTTCCCTAATGTAAAAAGTATTCTGACGTCAATCTGAACTATACTATTCGCACTCATCAACTATCGTATTCAGAAACGTAGCTTGCCGGCCGCTTGGAGCGCTGCTATCGCATCGTATAACAAAAATCTGTGGTAGTGTCGTGACTGTATATATTAGACTGTGCTATTACTTCAGACTTAAATTGGGAAGAACACGTAGACAATGTCGTGGGAAAGGCGAACCAGAGACTGCGTTTTATTGGCAGAACCTTTAAAATATGCTACAGAACTCCCAAAGAAACTGCATTCACTACGTTTGTCGATCCTTTTTTTGGAATATTGCTGCCCAGTGTGGGATCCTTATCAGGTGGGTTTCACGGAGGACATCGAAAGAGTCGAAAGAAGGGCAGCTCGTTTCGTATTGTCACGATACAGGGGAGACTGCGTTACGGAAATGATACAGGACCTGGGATGGGAATCATTACAACAACGGCGCTTATCGCTGCTGCGTGGGCTACTTACGAAACTCCAATTGCCAACATTCTCCTCTGAATGCGAAAGTATATTGCTGACTCCCACTTACATAGGTATAAATAATCATCAGAATAAAATACGAGAAATTAGAGCTCGAACAGAGAGATTCAGGTATTCTTTCTTCCCGCGCGCTATTCGAGAATGGAATGGTAGAGGGATAGCGTAAAGGTGGTTCGATGAACCCTCTGCCAGGCACTTAAATGTGATTTGCAGAGTATCCCATGCAGATGTGCATTTCTAACTGCAGTAGTAAGCAGTTATAGTTTGGCGTTAATCGGTTTCAATATGGCGCAGATCGCGGCGGTTGGCTGCATACAGATGAAAGGAGCCGTACTCTGCTTACCCACCTGCAGTTTTTTTTTCTTTTTTTTTTTAATTCATTGCCACCCCTGATGGGGATGGGCGGGCTGCTTGAGAGCATCGTGAAGGCTCTATTCAACCATGTAGGTGTGTAATCTTGTTTTGGCTCTGTTTATTTTTTTTATTTTTTCTTTCAGGAGGGATAGTGTTTGTCCCAATTGGGAATATTCCGTGGGCATGGGGACAGCTCCGGTATTCACCTTACAGCCAACAGGAAACCACGGAAACCTGGGCCAGAGCTGCTGGTGGGTTGTTACCACCTCTTCCTGCTGTGGAAGTATTGTTTCTACCTGCAGCTGAGCTCAGCAGATAACGAGGTGAGTCAGAAGGAAGAATGACTGGGCTTGAGCGAGAGCCGTGTCTGACGGGTTGCGGTCTATCACGGCGACCGCGCATTTTCATGAAGATATTTATTTATTTTTAACTATTTAAGACCAGTGTTTACTCAAGAGAGTGATACCACTAGCAGAGGAAACTATAGGTGACTAGCTGAAAACCCGGCTTTGCCCGGGTATTTATTTATTCATTCCTGCTTTGAGTTAGTTCTTCTCCTATCCTTCCTCTCTCTGTCCATCTCCTTTTTTCTAAAAATATGCTATATTTATCAGAGAATAAATAAGAAATAAGGATGTCTAGCATAATGTACAAAATTATAAGTATCCAAACAAAGAAAGATAGTAATCCAAACACAAATGACATAAAATGCGTACTATCTCATATTGATTGTGTTATATATTGTACAATTGTATAATTTTGCAGGTATGTATTTATTTGTATAAGTGCTGTATGTATTTAAAGAAATTTCTTTTTTACTGCTTTATTTATTTATCCTTATGTTTGCTTATTCATATGCTTATCCTTACAGATAAAGACCTAAAGACATTGTAGCACGCATGGACCAAAGATATGGACTGTGGCATCACATTTCGCTAAATGTAACCTCCTTGCTATAGAGTCGCAAACGTCATCGCTGGCCTTCAGTGCGAATTTTTTTTAATACTTTGATGACTTTCAACCACCATATTTTCCACCCCACTTATAGCTATCGGCATGGATCTGCTATGGTGTACAACGGGAGACTTCGGACAACAATTACACACAGACCATTCGTTTGCGTTCTGTAGTTTTCGCTTCAAATCGAAATATAAACACACACACGTCGAATTTTATATACACCGATAACTTTCCATCTCAGTATACTCCACCCTTTTATCATTATCAACCATCAAGCAACAATGCAACCAATAAAACCATTATAAAGAGTAAATATAATTTTCAAAGAGTAATTATTGATCTACATTTCGCGGTATAAAACCGTGCCTAAAACTTTCCTCGGGTATAAAATAGTAACGGTACAAATATTTAAGTCTCTGCGTCTTGTCGTTCGGACATGATAAGCGTACACCGAACAGACATTCACACTAATATATATATATATATATATATATATATATATATATATATATATATATATATATATATATAGCTATCCGATCGCCATAAAATCGTGCCTAAAGCCTTCCCCGGGCACACATTAGTAACTGTACAAATTTTTAGCTCTTTGTGTCTTGTGGTTCAGACGTGATAAACGTACACAGAACAGACAATCACATTTATAGATATAGATTATCAGTGTGGTTTTAGAAGAGATAGGTCAACTAGCGACCTCCTGTTTACACTTCGACAGATGACTGAGAAGGCCTGGTAATATAACGTTGACATCCACATGGTATTTGTTGACTTCAAAAAAAGCTTACGACAGCATACGCTGGAGCACAATAACCAACGTCGTCATAGAGTCTGAATTTCCTGGAAAGTTATTATGCCCAGGTGTGCCTGGAGGAAACCTATTGCAAAGTAAAGACTGACACAGGAGTATCTAACGAGTTTCAAGTCAGAAAAGGCCTTAGACAAGGAGATGCATTATCCCCAGTACTTTTAATCTGGTTTTAGAAAAGATAGATGGGGAACACAAAAAAACTAACCCTGTTGGAATAAAGATGGGTCATAATAAAATACATCGCCTTGGTTATGCGGACGATATTGTCCTAATAAGTAGCAATAAAGAAGAATTGCAACGCATGACAAGCTCTTACAGAAAGATTTCAAAGAATGCAGCGTTAGACATCAACGAGAAGAAAACAGAGTACATGGTCGTGAGCAAGGCACCTAGTGACGGCAGTCGACTAAAGTTGATGATCTCACTTTTAAAAGAGTAGACATCTTCAAATATTCTGGAAGCATCAAAAGTGAACAGAATAAAATGTAAACTGGAATTCAAGCAAGGCTAGCAGCGGCGAATAAAGCTTATTTTGGCCTAAGAGATGTGTTACGCAGTAGAGCTGTTCCGAGAAGTTTCAAACTCAGACTGTATCAAAGTGTAATTCTACCGGTAGCTCTATACGAGTCAGAAAGCGTTACATATAGAAAAGCAGATGAACAAAAATTATTAGTTTTTGAAAGGAAAATATCAGGGACAATGTTTGGTCCCAAGAGAGTTCCAGATACACGTAGGAGGAGGATACTGAAAAACAAGGAACTGAAAGAGCTGTATCAACAGGCTGATATTAGTCAAAGGATGAAGAGAAGAAATGTGGGCTGGACATCTAATTAGGATGGAGGAGGAACGACTACCTTCTCTGAATCAAATGTCGTTTATAAAGATAATGGGACTTAACTGCGGGGTTATCAGTTCCTCAACTTACAAACTACTTATCAACTAACTTATACTAAAAACAACACAAACATTCATGCCCGAGGGAGGATTCGAGCCCCCGATGGGGAACGGCGTCACGCATCTGAGAATAGCGCCTCATTGCACTCGGCCACTCCGCCGCGGCATTTCCTGAATCCACGGAAGGAAGCCGGTCGCGGTGGCCGAGGGGACTGCGGCGCGCCAGTCACGGTCTGCACGGCCACTACGGTCGGGGGTTCGAATCCCCCCTCGGGCATAGATATTTGTGGCGTCCTTAGTGTTACCTAGTTCATAAGTAGTTAAGTCCCATAAGCTATACAAACATTTGAACATGGAGGGAAGACGAAAAAGAGGAAGGCCACGTATTAGACGGAATGATGACATCGATGATGATGCGGTGACTATGGGCCTACGAAAAGGAGAATGGAGTGTAAAAGCAAGGAACAGAGAGGACTAGGAGTGTAGAGAAGGCGTATGGTCTCCAACGCCCAAGCGACAGATAAGAAGAAGAAGAATTTAAGGCCACTGGAATTGTGAGTAACGAATGGCAGATAATGACTGGAACAGGCTGTACACCGTGTTTAAACACGTGTCAAATACATTGAGATATGGCAGTACTCATCCAAACAAGAAAGATAAGTGCAACAGACAAGGACCGGGAAACGCAGACTTTCTGACCTAAAATTTTGTGGTAAGGATTGTGCAAGGTTCGGTCGTTGCATTAGCGCTCCGTCAAATGCATCGGCAGGCTATTATGATGCCTTACATAATTCTAGCTCCATTATGTACGAGGTACGTCCAGAAAGTAAGTTCCGTTTGGTTATATAAAACAAACGTGTACATGTGCAAAAAATATATTTATTGTACAAAAATGTACAACTGTTAAACTACTTTTCTACATATCTGCCGAAATTTTGTAGGCACTTGTCATAGCGTGGCACAAGTTTCTGTATGCCTTCTTCATAGAAGGTTGACGCCTGTGTATTCAGCCATGTGGTAGCATGTTCTTTCAGCTCGTCATCGTTGAAGTGTTGACAGGACAAATTTTAGGTGTAAGAAGAGGATTTCCATCAAAAGGTGCCCGACCTCATGTGGCGAATGTGACCAAACAACTCTTACGGGAATTTCACTGGGACGTGTTTGATCATCATCCGTACAGCCCGGGCCTCGCTCCTAGCCACTTTCACCTCTTCTTACACCTAAAAATCTGTCCTGGTGGTCAACATTTCAACGATGATGACGAGTTGAAAGAACATGCTACCACATGGATGAATACACAGGCGGCAACCTTCTATGAAGAAGGCATACAGAAACTTGTGCCACGCTATGACAAGTGCCTACAAAATTTCGGCAGCTATGTAGAATAGTAGCTTAACAGTTGTAGATTTTTGTACAATAAATAATTTTTTCTGTATCTGTACACGTTTGTTTTACATAAACAAACGGAAGTTACTTTCTGGACGTACCTCGTAGTCTGCAGTCAGCTGCCTGATTCGAGTCCTGTTGCGGGCTAACAGAGTTTTTCCTGTTTTTGTGGTTTATGTCATGGTATTTTACCTTCTTAGAAAAACGAATGCAATCTTCTGTTTACTGTACGTACAAACAATGTAGATTTACATTTTCTCACTTGAAGCATTCGTTAGCCATGGCGGATATGACATTCCGCTGTGATTTATCAAATGAACATAGCGTGCAGCGTTTGAAAGAAGGTAAAATGCCTTGCTGACAGTGGCGTACAATGAGGATCACAAACAGACGCAAACTGACTGCGAACTCAGCGTCCAGCCACAGTCACTAGGCGGGAGTCAACAGTAGCTCAGGCAAAGCAGAGCGCCTCTCCGATAGGCGTCCACCATTACCGCGCTCATTTCTCTTGTGTATGTAGTTTGTAGAGCTTATGGGACTAAACTACGCGGTCATCAGTCCCTAAACTTACAAACTACCTATGAACTAGCTTATACTAAGGACGGCACAAGTATCCAAGCCCGAGGGGGATTCGAACCCCCGACCGTAGTGACCGTGCAGACATTTCTCTTGTTCTGGTGGTTACTACTACGTCTCAGATTGAAACTTCCTGGCAGATTAAAATTGTGTGCCGGAACCGGGACTCGAACCTGGGAACTTTGCCTTTCGCGGGCAAGCGCACTACCGACTGTGCTATCCCGTCACGACTCACGATGCCGCCTCACAACTTTACTTCCGCCAGTACCTCGCCTCCTACTTTCCAAACTTCACAGAAGTCCTCCTGCGAAACTTGCAAGACTAGCACTCCTGGAAGAAAGGATATGGTGGAGACATGGCTTAGCCACAGCCTAAGGGATGTTTCCAGAATGAAACTTTCACTCTGCAGCGGAGAACGTCTGTGAAATTTGGAAAGTAGGAGGCGAGGTACTGGCGGAAGTAAAGTTGTGAGGCGGCATCGTGAGTCGTGTCGGGATAGCACAGTCGGTAGTGCGCTTGCCCGCGAAAGGCAAAGGTCCCAGGTTCGAGTTCCGGTTCCGGCACACAATTTTAATCTGCCAGGAAGTTTCATATCAGCGCACACTCCGCTGCAGAGTGAAAGTTTCACTCACGTCTCAGATTATTCGTCCAACACGTTTTATTTTAATTTCGTACTAAAAATTGATGGGAGAAGAAATCGATCTCTGGCAGAGATAGACGATCGAACATTGAAGTCGGTGTTTGACAGAGCGATCGTACAAAATGTTCAAATGTTTGTGAAGGTTATGGGACTTAACTACCGGGTCATCAGTCCCTGAAAACTAGCTTATACTAAAGACGGCACAAACATCCATGCCCGAAGGGGGATTCGAACCCCCGACAGGGAACGGCCTCGTGCATCATAACATAGCGCCTCACTGCGCTCGGTTGCTCCGCCGCGGCGCTATCGAAGAGGGCAATAAAAGATATAACGGGCGGTTCGGTATTTCTCTGCCAGGCACTTAAATGTGATATTCAGAATAAATATGTGGCAGCGGCAGTTATACGTGTCGCAGCAGTCACAAGTATCCGAAAGGAGTCGTCACTGGTGATGAGAGCTCGCACTCGACCACTGCACGTCCTGTATGGGGTGGAAACATGCCAGCTCCCCATTTGCAATCTATTACGTATTTTGTAAATAAAATTATTATTCATTACTTTCCTATCGAGGTATGGAAAGTAAAGTACGTACTTCTCCCCACAAAGGCCCTGGACGCATGTCTCAAATCGTGCAGCCAATTTCGGTCTGCCCTGTTCGCACGTCCGTCTGGTTGGGGTACAGCCACATGAAAACTACGAATTTTGAATCTTTAGCAAAAATGGTAAGACATAGATTTCGGAACAAGGTTTTACAGTGTAAGACATACCCAGGGGCAGATATAGACTCTGACCATAACTTGTTGGTTATGAACTGTAGGCTGAATCTGAAGAAACTACAAAAAGGTAGGAAAATAAGGAGATGGGACCTGGATAAATTGAAGGAACCTGAGGTTCTTAAGAATTTCAGAGGGAGCTTTAGGCAACAATTGACAGAAACAGGAGAAAATAAAACAGTAGAGGAGGATGGGTAAAATTAAGAGATGAAGTAGTGAAGGTAGCAGAGGACAAAATAGGTAGGAAGGCAAGACCTACAAAAAATCCTTGGATATCACAGGAGATACTAAATTTAATCGATGAAAGGAGAAAATATAAAAATGCAGTAAATGAAACAGGCAAAATGGAGTACAGACGACTAAGAAATGAGATTGACAGGAAATGCAAAATGGGTAAGCAGGAGTGGCTAGAAGGCAAATGCAAAGATGTAGAAGAATGTATAAATAGGGGAAAAATAGATACAGCCTACAGGAAAATAAAAGAAATATTTGGAGATAAGAAAAACAGGACACTGATGGAAAACCAGTTCTCAGCAAAGAAGGGAAAGCTGAACGGTGGAAAGAGTATATAGAGGGGCTCTACAAAGGAAATGAACCTTGAGACAATATTGTAGGAAGGGAAGAGGATGTGGATGAAGATGAAATAGGAGATACTGTACTGATAGAAGAATTTGACAGAGCACTGAAGAACCTAAGTCGAAACAAGGCCCCTGGAGTAGATGATATTTCCTCAGAGCTACTGAAGTCTCTGGGAGAACCAGCCATGAGAAACCTGTTTCACCTGGTGTGTAAGATGTATGAGACAGGCGAAGTACCCTCAGACTTTAAGAAAAATGTTATAAACCCCATTCCAAAGAAAGCAGGTGCAGACAGGTGTGAAAACTACAGAACCACCAGTTTAATAAGTCATGGTTGCAAAATATTAACACGAATTATATACAGAAGGATGGAAAAGCTGGTAGAAGCCGACCTCGGGGAAGATCAGTTTGGGTTCAGGAGAAATGTAGGAACACGGGAGGCAATACTCACTTTACGGCTTATCCTAGAAGATAGATTAAAAAAAGGCAGACCTACATTTGTAGCTATTGTAGATTTGGAGAAGGGTTTTGACAATGTTGATTGGAATAAACTCTTTCAACTTCTGAAGCAAGCAGGAGTAAAATATAGGGAGCGTACGGTTATTTACAACTTGTACAAAAACCAGACAGCGGTTGTCAGAGTTGAAGGGCATGAAAGGGATGTAGTGGTTGGGAAGGGAGTAAGACAGGGTTGTAGCCTATCTCCAATGTTATTCAATATGTACATTGAGTAAGCTATAAAGGAAAGCAAGGAGAAATTTGGAGAAGGAATTAAAGTTCAGGGTGAAGAATTAAAAACATTGCGTTTTGCCGACGACATAGTAATTCTGTCAGATACAGCAAAGGACCTGGAAGAGCAATTGAACGGAATGGACAGTGTGCTGAAAGGTGCATATAAGATGAACATTAACAAGAGCAAAACTAGGGTAATGGAGTGCAGTGTAAGAAAATCAGGTGATGCTGAAGGAATTAGATTGGGAAACGAAGCAATCAAGGAGGTAGATGAGTTTTGTTACTTGGGCAGTAAAATAACAAATGATGGTCGCAGTACAGAGGATATAAAATGCAGAATGACAATGGGTAGAAAAGCGTTCTTGAAAAGAAGAAATTTGTTAACATCGAATATTGATTTAAGCCTAAGGAAGTCCTTTCTGAAGGCATTTGTATGGAGTGTTGCCTTGTATGGGAGTGAAACATGGACGATAAACAGTGCGGACAGGAAGAGAATTCAGGCTTTTGAAATATGGTGCTACAGAAGAATGCTGAAGATTAGGTGGGTGGATCGCGTAACTAATGATGAGGTACTGAACAGAATTGGGGAGAAAAGAAATTTCTGGCATACCTTGACTAAAAGAATGGATAGATTGGTAGGACACATTCTTAGACATCAAGGAATTATGAATTTAGCGTTGGAGGGAAGTGTATGGGGTAAAAATCGCAGAGGAAGACCAAGAGATGGATACAGTAAGCAGATTCAGACAGATGTAGGTTGCCGTTCTTATGTGGAGATGAAGATGCTTGCTCAGGATAGGGTATTGTGGAGCCGGCCGCGGTGGCCGAGGAGACTGAGGCGCTCCAGTCACCGTCTGCACGGTCACTACGGTCGGGGGTTCGAATCCCCCCTCGGGCATGGATATTTGTGCCGTCCTAGTTTGTAAGTAGTTCATAAGTAGTTTGTAAGTTTAGGGACTGATGACCCCATAGTTAAGTCCCATAGACTATACAAACATTTGAATTTGGTATTGTGGAGAGCTGCATCAAACCGGTCTCCGGACTGAAGACCACAACAACACAACAGCTAAAACTCTACCCTTAAAAACGACGCTATGCATGTTGCTTTGGTTGAATGTCCTGCGCTTGTTATTAGAAGTGTGTAGATTTATTTCTTAAGGGAAATGAAATGGATTTTATGAAATTTTATTTCTGTGCGGTTTCATAAGAACCCCTACGTGTGGAAGCTTCATTCTGTATTTTAATCTTTCTTCCTCTTGAGCCATGTTCCCGCACATGCAGCGTCGGCTTTGTTAATCGAATTTGGCGTGTTGATAATTACGGGGTGGCCGGATGCCCCCTGGGTGAAAAGTGTACTTCAAATGTCTACTAATAGTGGTGTATGTATGAAAGTGTAAAATGTCACAAAATGTTTGTGAATCGTTTAACTGTGGCGCGTCATGGGGACCAGCACGGTATTCACCTAGGGGGATGCTGAAAACCTCCTAAAAACCACATCCAGGCTGGCCGGCACTCCGACCCCCTTCGTTAATTCGCCGGGCGGATTCTAACTGGGGCCGGTACGCCTACGCGTCCCGGAAAGCGATGCGTTAGACCACACGGCTAACTGGGCGCGTTGATTTTGTACGTTAATGTAAGCAAATAAATTTTAGTACATCTTAAGCTCTCATACTTTTCTCCCAGAACTAATGCTTCTGTCCGAAACTGTAGCACAAAAATTAATTTTCGCGAAATAATGCCAATATTCGGATTTCCTTATCTCCGTAACTACAGAACATGCAGATTTACGGTTGGAGATAATAACAATGAATAATTTCGTAAAATGGGTAGAAGCAGACAATGTGTCGCAGTTTTTCACTTATTCTGAGAAAGCACAGTTTTCTGAAAGCAGTAACTTGGGTTCATAGAACTCTAACAGGTCCTAACATCATAACAAAACGTCAGAACCACAACACACTTTGCGATTTTATTATCCATGTTGAATGGCATAGAGAGAGCCACTTTTATTGTTTTTCGCACTAGGTAACCAGCGCATCTGCAGCACACACACTCTTGATGGCTTTCGGCCTCGTTCTGGTAAGCCGACCACTACATCTACATCTAAATCTACATGGGATACTCAGCAAATCACATTTAAGTGCCTGGCAGAGGGTTCATCGAACCACCGTTGTACTATTTATCTCCCATTCCATTCTCGAATAGCGGGAAGAAAGAATACCTGAATCTCTCCGTTCGAGCTCTGATTTCTCGTATTTTATTCTGATGATCATTTCTACTTATGTAAGTGGGAGTCAACAATATATTTTCGCATTCGGAGGAGAATGTTGGCGATTGTAGTTACGTAAGTAGCCCACACCGTAACGATAAGCGCCGTTGTTGTAATGATTCCCATCCCAGATCCTGTATCATTTCCGTAACGCTGTCTCCCCTGTATCGTGACAATACGAAACGAGCTGCCCTTCTTTGGACTCTTTCGATGTCCTCCGTCAAGCCCACCTGATAAGGATCCCACACTGGGCAGAATCAGCAGCAGTGAGGAAACGGCGGGGGATTCGGTGGAGGCTTCCATGCCCTACAGATCTCTTTATACTTAGTGGAGTTTAAAATGTTTTAATATATTTTAAGTAATTACAGTTTATTCTACCGATACTCATCTTTTCCACATAATACTCATCTTTTCAAAATTGCGATGTATGGGGGTTCTGCTCGCTGCAACATTATTCTCCTGGGGCGTCGTGGTAGAAATGAATACTAGATATATACAATTTTTCACTTCTTCTTTAATTTGAATCAAACTTCTTCTCCGCCAAAACAATACAAATTCTAAACATATACAAAGCATCAGAACGGTAGTACTTCCATTTCAAAACACAGAGTAACATAGCTTCCAGAGCACTTGACAAACGACCGAAACTCGAACTCCCCCACGCAAGGCGGCGAGGCAAATATATAACATCGGCAATAATGACCTTACATCACACATTGTTCATAACAATTGAATATACTAATTTACAATTAACAAACACATAAAGAAAACATTTCATGTACACAAAAATAATCACAATATAAAATGAAAACTATACATACAATAATTTTAGATGGCATATCTTTTTAAGACGAAATCTCGGTACTATTTGTTTCACAACAAAGAATAATGATAAATGTCAATTAATTTGTTAATGAGTACATCATACATGTTCCTAACGTATATTGAACTATCAAATCTCATGGCTATTCACAAAATATACTCAAAATCTCACGTCAGTCAATATATACAAAGAATTCAATATTGATAATTAATGTAATAGTCGAAATAACACAATTAGCTGGTCAACACAACTTGTTTATGAGCCTAACATATATACAATGCTATTTACTTTCATGTCTTTATGTTTTACAATAGTTTGTACCCTTCATCTGTCTATTTATTGAAGTAATGTACGATGGCAAAAGTATTGTTCATAGAATTATCTAGAAACGTCTTATACAAATCTCTTAATTAATGAAATCTATCACTTGTTTTAATCATAGTATTACCGAGACACTGTCCTACTTTGATTCCTAGGCTGGCTATTTCGTTTTTAAGTTCACACGCAAAATATATCACTATTGAACCACACGATTCCGGATCTGACGCTGACGGTATGGTAGGATGACATTGAGATGAGGGGGTCAGCAGTATATTGATAATTAATGTAATAGTCGAAATAACACAATTAGCTGGTCAACACAACTTGTTTATGAGCCTAACATATATACAATGCTATTTATTTTCATTTCTTTATGTTTTAAAAAAGTTTTTACCCTTCGTCTGTCTATTTATTGAATTAATGTACAATGACAAAAGTATTGTTTATAGAATTATCTAGAAACGTCTTATACAAATCTCTTAATTAATGAAATCTATCACTTGTTTTAATCACAGTATTACCGAGACACTGTCCTACTTTGATTCCTAGTTACATGCCGATTCTGTCTAACATATCGCAATGAGAATATGGTCGCGATTATTTCCCAGCTCTCCTGTTGCCATAGCGTGTTACTGCCGAGCCTGCTACGGTGCCACCCCCTGTAATTTGGATTTGGTAAAGTACTGCAAGCACCATCGCCAGTATTTGTGTAATTCCTCTGCCCAGGATTTTTCTTAATTATTTTATTTATGTTTGTCATTTCATTCTGGGGATCTTAGTTGCTATAGATAACTTCAGATTTCTGTGTAGATAACATCATGTTTATTGAATTTTCCAATCTTTTGGCTCAGACAGTCATCGCATTTTATTTTTTATTTTTACGAAAATTGTAAAATCTAGATATTCTTTGCTTTTCTATGGTTTGTCATGCTTACAATGTCATGGAAGTAAAAAGATGTTTGTTTGAGTGACAGGTTCTTGCGTGTATCCCTGCCCGATCAGTAAAATAAATTTCCTCGGAAAGCGAATATTTCGTTATGGACATCAGCACATTACGCCGCCGGAGTCTTGACGCCTGGAGCATACACAACCCGCACGATCCGTATGTTTCACACGCTGTCGCATTATGCCTCTAAGCAGCAAATATCTTCAAATCAATAAAAATCTCGATCCGATCGCTACCAAATTTCACAGGTACTCTCTCTGTGCTTACCTGAATATTGTATAATGATGTCATCAAAATCACTCCAGCCGTTTTCGAGTTGACATACTGACAAACATTTTTATATATAGAGCTGAATGCCAAAGGTATATTTTTAACATTCAGATAGTGTGCTAATTAATATTTCTGATAAAACTAATTTCCTTTTTCAAAATATTAAAGAAAGTATTACTATGTTTCACAAGTAATGTTAGGAATGTTTGTCCCTCATTAGTTTCTGAATCATTATCGTTAATTACAAAAGTAGTGTTGATAAGTCTATGTTGTTAAGTACGTAAATGAATTATTTTTAAATTAATATAATCAGTATTATTTACCTAATCTTTTACTATAGCCAGTTGTAATTGTTTACTTTTCCATTATAATTAATTTAATGTACATAATTAACAATACAGTAGAACCCCTCTAATCCGTCAGTTTCGGGACTGGGACCATGGTCGGAACCACAAAAAGGTCGGATTATCCGGAACATCTAATATTTATCGCAAAAAAATATAAGATGACATTTAGTACAAAAAATTAAACGATTTAAGAACTAAAAGACATTTACAGTAACATAAAAAGATGTTTTCTACACAGTGCTAAACAATATATTGACTAAAAAACTCTACACACACTGTATTGCTTTTGAAAGGAAAAACGACAAACAAATTACTGTAGAAACAAATCGGACACCATGACGAGTTTTCCAACGATCAATCCAGCCTTCACTGTCAGGAAATTTAATTACGGCTTCCAGTCTTTTGTGTGCAGAGCTAATGCTTTTTCTTTAAAAATTGCCCCGGATATTGGAGTTCCTTCTTACTTGACAAAACCACATCCACAGTGCGTTATCAAGCAGTCCAAGTTTAGGCTTTTTTTAACGTTTTGTGATTCTTAAGAGTGTTTTCACCATCAATTGTAAATGATTCAATGTCTTTCCGATTCTTCCTCCGATCCTTAATTGTCGTAACACCTACATTCAGTTCCTTAGCAATTTTTTGGAGCGATTCTCCTGCGTCAAGTCTTTGTAGCACTGCTAATTTTTTCATTTAGTGAAAGAGTTACGTGTTTATGTTTGAATGCAAACATGTTGAAAAACAGACAACTGTACACACAATGGATATAATAAGTACTGTAGAGAACACGGAACAAAGTAACCAACGACACTTTTTAATCCCAACAAAGGATAAAACTGCACAACAACGTACAGTATCACAATATGCACAGCGACAGACACCGCAACAATAGCCCGACAGGCGTCCAGTCAGTGACGAGTCGGCACAGGCTCGCGTGCCTGAGCATGGTCGGACTAACCGGAGTGACGGACCATCGAAGCTCGGATTAGAGACGTTCCACTGTACGCAACTTCCAGTATCATTGTTTGAAATATATAAATAGGATGCGTTCGCAGCATGTAACTGAGTATTGTTTTGTCCATTGTCTGAAGGACAATCGACGCACATGCAGAGTATTGTTTCTGCCGCGATCTGAGACACAATACACGCCAGCTTGAACTTCAGTTTTGAACAATTATGTACAAGATCTTCAGTGTTACTTGTATCGAAAGTATTTCTATCGGTATTCTGAATGGACTATTAATATTTGTGCCACATTAAGATGTATTCACAGAATATATGACTTCAAGTGCGAATGGCAAAAGCTGAAAATGTGTACACAGCTGGGATTCGAACCCGGGTCTCCTGCTTTCTAGGCAGTTGCACTGACCCCTACACCTCTGGAGATACAGTGATCACCGTACCTACAAGGACTAGCTATGCACGCCTCCGATCAGACACAAATTTCCAGCTTTATCCTGCCAACACTACTCAAACTATGTACTAATTCCAGTAAGAGTAAGGGCTCCAAACTTACCCCCCCCCCACTAACGAAAGGATCATTGACTGTCACTTCTGTATTATATATAAAGGGTGCTTCACTAAGTGTGTTTGCCTCTGTAACTAATAAAATAATAGGTGACGGGAAATTTTAATGCGGTAGGTCAACACAAGAAATGTTACACTATCAACATAGTTTATTGTATCATTTTCCAAAGAGTTACAGCACAAAGATATAATTTTTTAAATGGAACAATACTTTTTTCTATCGTGCATTGGGTTCGTTGAAACCAGCTGCGTACAAATCAATTTAAACTACATTCCCATCACTGTTAGTTTGGGAGCTACAACCCTTCAAAATTTCAGGGGCAGATACCACAAACGCTGCGCATAATGCAATGCGCCTTCTAAATGTGGTGAGGCCAAGTTGTAATGTCGCCGGTATCACGGAGCGAGAAGCTTCCTCGATGCGCTGTTATTCGTGTATGCCGTCATCCGATGTCAGTAACTGTGGTGTATTGAGCCCCGGTTGTTTGTGTGGCTCCAACTGTCGGGTATACGGCCTTGTGCGGCGACAGTCGGCAGTCTAACAGCGCATCGAGGAAGCTTCTCGCTGCGTGACACCGGCGACGTTACAACTCGGCCGCACCACATTTAGAAGGCGCATTGCATTATGCGCAGCGTTTGAGGTATCTGCCCCTGAAACTTTGAAGGGTTCTAGCTCCCAAACTAACAGTGATAGGAATGTAGCTTAAAATGATTTGGACGCAGCTGGTTTCAACGAATCCAATGCATGATAGAAAAAAACTATTGTTCCATTTAAAAAATTATATCTTTGTGCTGTAACTCTTTGGAAAATCATACAATAAAATGTTCATAGCTCCGCAGAAAGTGTAACATTTCTTGTATTGACCTACGGCATTAAAATTTCCCGTCACCTATTATTTTATAAGTTACAGAGTCAAACACACTTAGTGAAACACCCTGTATAAATAGGATACGTTCGCAGTATCTAATTGAATATTGTTTTGTCCGTTGTTCAAATGTTCAAATGTTTGTTAAGCTTATGGGACTTAACTATGGGGTCATCAGTCCCTAAACTTACAAACTACTTATGAACTACTTACGAACTAGGACGGCACAAGTATCCATGCCCGAGGGGGGATTCGAACCCCCGACCGTAGTGGCCGTGCTGACCGTGACTGGAGCGCCTCAGTCACCTCGGCCACCGCGGCCGGCCTTTGTCCGTTGTCTGAAGGACAATCGACGCAAGTTCAGAGTATTGTTTCGGCCGCGATCTGAGGCACAGTACACGCTAGTTTGAATTTTAGTTTTGAACAGTTACGTAAAAGACTTTCAGTGTTACTGGTGTCGAAGGTGTTTCTATCGGTATTATGAATGGGCTTTTGATATTTGTGCCACATTAAGAGGTACACCTTGAACTTTTGTATTCCACACTCGAACAGTATAAATTTGTATTATTGACATGTGGAATTTATTTACTTGGTTTTGGAGACTGTAATTTATGAGAATTGTACTGTGGAGATAAATGGGTACAATTGGACACCAATAATAAATCGGTAAAGTGTCAAAGAACTGCAAATCTGAGTGTTTCGTACGTTATTTGTAGTGGATTAGTTTTGCTCCATGAAATTTCATCCGGCCGCTACCGAGAGCAACGACAGGGCCGACCTTAGCCATGCAGGCGTCCCGGGCGAGTCACCCACTTGTCGCGCTAATGGGGCGTTCGTTAATTACGTGACGTGTTTCGGTGGGGGTGGGGGGCAGGAGTGTCGAACCGACTCCACCAAATTTCACGTTGAGGAGAAATCTCAAGTAATTTTTTACCGCAAAAAAGTGCAAAACTGGGTTAAATTAAGTAAAACATGCTTCACGTATATAATATGGCTAGATCCTACACAAGAAACATTATATAAATACGCTAACACGAAAATTGTGGTACAGATTACTAATTTATTCGTACAGGAAGGCCAATGAAAGCTACATAATTCGAAACATTGTTAGTCGTAGATTTCACGAATATAAATATTATGTGTGCATTTAGCCATTAAAAGTGGCAAAAATGGTAAAAGGAAGTAGAAATTTTCCTATCTATAGCTTGGATCAAGTTCTACATTCTCCAACAATCAGCTCACTGATTGGCTATTCGCCTCGACCAAAGACGCTGTAATGCAGCGCATCTGCAGTATTGCAATAATGTATTAAAATAAGTGAATATCGAAACATGGAGTGTTCCCAACTCACTTTCTTGTGCCGTTCAAATGCTTCATTTACGCAGTGATTAAGAGTGGTTAAAGGAAATGGATGTTTTCATATTAATGCCGATATAAAGGATGATGCGCCGCGATAGGCATGTAGCGATGCTCGGGTGGAACTACGAAGTCAAGAATGCCGATATAAATGATGATGCATTGGGAGAGGCATGTACTGGTGCACGGTGGAACTACGAAGTCGACATGTAGTCAGTTATGGGATTCTGAATATTGCAGTATCGAAATAACGTTATTTATTGGTGTTGTATAAATATGCAAACACCGAAATTGTAGTTCCATTTCTAATGAAATTTATATAATTCGAAAATGGCATGAGAAGTATATACTTCCGTTTTTATTTGTTGTTATTGTGTCAGGCATTTTCCTTAACATGTAAAAGATACCGTTTCATACCTCCCAGTATCGGTTAAATTTTACCAAATATCCCAGCGGCCTCCTATGATAATGTTGGCAACAGATGCTGAATAGTGAGAATCCTGTGAGTCTTCATTTTAGTCAGTCGCTTGACAACTCTGATGTTTTCTCATGGAATCTTCGCTTTACGAGGGCAATTATTTTTACTGAGCGGACGAGGGTACATACAAGAACCTGTCAACCATAAAGCAGGAACAGCATTATTTGTTTACTTCATGGTCTGTACGATACACTAATCGAGTCATTCTATGTGGTTCTAACAAATGGGCAAAGATTCTCTATCGTGTTGTTGATGTTGCCAACATAATCACGCGAGGCCGCCGACATGAAACGTAAAATTTTACTCCCAGGGACCATTTTCGACCACAGGTAATACTAGCACTTATAAATCCTACACAATAACACATATCGCGGCTATGCAAACATCGCATAGTAACACAGACAGTAGCCCCTCGATTGTTTCTCTAAAGATACACAAACTCTTTTTTTTCCGTCGGGAATGGAACGTAACACTCGCGGCAGCAACAGTGCTGGACACCAGGGCGCCTCTCTCGCGTGAAGCTGCATGAACAGAAGACCAGGACAGTACGCTCGGCTACAACTATAGGAACGTTCATTTCACGAGCGTTTTTATTATTATTGTTATTTACTGTAGCACTACTTCAATGATTGAAGAAGAAGTCTTTCAGACTAGTTCACATCTTCTTCACTTTTATACATCAAATATTACGAATAAAAGTATTATAGACTTATCGGTTAATAATGATATATTTTTATAGGTTTTTTTATTATGAAATAATTTTTCTACGCCCATTGAAGATTTTGCGTTACTTATACAGGGTGTTACAAAAAGGTATGGCCAAACTTTCAGGAAACATTCCTCACTCACAAAGAAAGAAAATATGTTATGTGGACATGTTAGAGCTCATTTTAGTATTTCTCTTTAAATGTAAATTGAAGTAAAATTGTAAATTTTCATAATCAACATGTGTTGGCTGACGAGATTCCGCAATCACGTCATCAACACATATTTTCTGTGAACGTTTGGGCAGGAATTGTTGTCTTGATTGGGCCTCATATTCTTCCACCTACGCTCACTGGAGCTCGTGATTTCATACGGGATACTCTACCTGAGCTGCTAGAACATGTGCCTTTACGACACAACATGTGGTTCATGCACGATGGAGCTCCTGCACATTTCAGTCGACGTGTTCGTACGCTTCTCAAAAACAGATTCCGTGACCGATCGAATGATAGAGGCGGACCAATTCCACGGCCTTCACGCTCTCCTGACCTCAACCCTCTTGACTTTCAAAATTCAAATGTTTGTATAGTCTATGGGACTTAACTGCGGGGTCATCAGTCCCTAAACTTACAATATACTTATGAACTACTTACGAACTAGGACGGCACAAATATCCATGCCCGAGGGGGGATTCGAACCCCCGACCGTAGTGGCCGCGCAGACCGTGACTGGAGCGCCTTAGTCCCCTCGGCCACCGCGGCCGGCTTGACTTTCATTTATGGGGGCATTTGATAGATCTTGTCTACGCAAGCCCGGTACCAAATGTAGAGCCTCTTCGTGCTCGTATTGTGGACAGTTGTGATACAATACACCATTCTCGAAGGCTCCATCAGCGCATCAGGGATTCCATGCGACGGAGGGTGGATGCATGTATCCTCGCTAACGTAGGACATTTTGAACATTTCCTGTAGCAAAGTGTTTGAAGTCACGCTGGTACGTTCTGTTGCTGTGTTTCCGTTCCATGAGTATTGTGATTTGAAGAGAAGTAATAAAATGAGCTCTAACATGGAAATTAAGCGTTTCCGGACACATGTCCACATATTTTCTTACTTTATGTGCGAGCCGCGGTGGAGTAGCCGAGCGGTCTAAAGCGTCTCGCTGCGGAGCGAGCGATTGCTCGCCGTGGAGGTTCGAGTCCTCCCTGGGGCATGGGTGTGTGTATGTGTATGTATGTGTGTGTGTGTGTGTGTGTGTGTGTGTGTGTGTGTGTTTTTGTCCGTAGGTTAGTTTACCTAGGTTTAAGCTACGGACTGACGACCACGCAGTTTGGTCCGATAGATTTAGAGACATTTGATTTGTTTGTGTGCGAGGAATGTTTCCTGAAAGTATGGCTGTACCTTTTTTGCATTTTTACATTTCGCGTAAAGATCACAAAGACAAGATAAGAGAAATTAGGGCTCGTACGGAGGCATATAGGCAATCTTTTTTTCCTCGTTCAATTTGGGAGTGGAATAGGAAAGGAAATGCCTAGTAGTGGTACAGTGTACCCTCCGCCACGCACCTTACGGTGAATTGCGGAGTATGTATGTAGATGTAGATGTAGATGTAACACCTTGTATATTACAAGATAGATTTCGAAAGCTGGTTCCCGCTTTGAAGTGCGTTATGTGTGTTCTGTGTCATATTGATGATATTTTCCATGTATGAGGTGCTGTACCGTTGTCTTTACTGTAACGTATAAAACCATACGCGAGTTTTATATTATCAATCATATTTACACACGTAGACAAAGCTTGCGTGAAACGTAAATGGATGGAGCCAATAGCAAGATTGCATTCAGCACGTTTTCTCTTCTCATATCCTGAATCCAGCGCGCGTGTGTGAGTTTAACGACGTACATTGATGAGATTGAATTATATTTTATTTTCGCAACATGGATGATTGTAAACTGTAATACTGATGGTACAGTACGGTATCGGTGTTTTTGGCCCACTTTAGGTTACGGTAGTAACACTAAAAGTGGGCTTTCGCGATCGTCTTTTGACAGCTCGAAACTTAAATGAAAATAACGGCTTTACCATGCATCTGACACGAAAATTGAATAACCGAATTTATAGAGAAGAAAACTCTCTACAACTTTGCTCTCTTGTGTTTTTTTTTTATATCTCGTATCGTTTCAGAGATATTTGCAAAAATAACGGCGATTTGAAGATGTCTGTCTGGCTGTAACGTGATCCAACTTTTTAGGTCGAACCGTTCAACCGATAGGCACCAAATTTTACAGACATAATTGTTGGCTACCAGGGACCAGAACCTCGCTTTTTGAAATATTTCGCCCGCTTTTTGAAATATTTCGGACAAGAAATACGTTAGTAAAAAACAAAACAAAAAAAAAGTTCGTAATGTAATTTTAATTGCAAATAAACCGTTCATCTGACGCGAAAATTGAATAAACGAATTTGTAGAGGTGAAATCCTCTACAACTTTGTTCACATTGTTTTTTCATATCTCGTATCGTTTGAAAGTTATTTGCAAAAATAACAGAGTTTTGACACCGTCAACTGAATTAACGAAAACGAGCCGTTCGCAGATGTCACGTGACATTCCTCCCACAGAAACCCTCTCTGGCATACGGCATCTCGCGTTGCGTATTTGATGATTTCCTTATTGTAACTTACACGTTTTCATTTCAAAGCAATGGCGCACTGAAGAATTAAAAAAAAAAAAAAAAAAAAAAAAAAAAAACGTAGTTCTTCGTACGATAAATGGTAATCTAGTGTCTACAAATGCCATATCAGCATAAGTGAACAACGGCCATCCATAGTATCAAATAAAAAGAACGGAACTCCCAACTCTCAGCTGTAGCGTAGTAGGCAGTGCGTTCGACTGTAACGGTGAATGTTAATGGTCCGAAACCCACCCCTACCTAATTTTTCTTTTACCAAAAGGGTTTCAGACACTATTATTAATTTTTTATTATTCAGATTATTATTTTTGTCCAAAATATTTACAAAAACTTATAAAACTACAAATCTAAGTGGACCGTAAAACACGTGGTGTATTATTATTTTTTTTATTTATTTATTTTTTTTTTTTTTTGCATACCTTGGCATACGCGGCGCCCCGGGCGGCCAGCCACGTCGCCCCACCCTAGAGCCGGCGCTGGCAACGACCAGCGAGAATATCTCTGCTCTACGACCCGGTAAGGTACAGGCTGTTTGCGTAGCACCAGTCGCGCCTATTGGGGTTGGCCGCGACCCCTTAAAGGGGACGGCACCGCAGGTCGATCGCCAGCGCATGCGCACTCACGGGCACACGAACGCCCAAGCATACGCACGTGCAAGCACACGCACACACACACACACACACACACACACATGCGCCGCAAGCGCACGTTAGCACACGTTCAATCGTATGCACGCGTACATGCAGGCACACTCATGCAAACACACGTGTGCGCCCATTCGCACCACACGCACACACACACGGCACACGGCCACTACGGTCGGGGGTTCGAATCTCCCGTCGGGCATGGATATTTGTGCCGTCCTTAGTGTTAGCTGGTTCATAAGTAGTTTGTAAGTTTAGGGACTGATGACCCCGTAGTTAAGTCCCATAAGCTGTACAAACATTTGAACAACATTTGAACATCTCTCCCCCTAGTCTAGGAAAACTCATATTTGTTAGTTTTCGTGACGATCAGTGAAACAAAGATTTTGTAAGATACTCTTTTCCATGCACCGTACAAAATTTATGTAAACAGTGACCTTTTTGTTTAAAGGGGACCTTACACGTTCAATGCTATTGTCAATATAATGACTATGCCTCAATAGATTTACGGTCTGCGCGTGGATTGACGATTTAAAATTGGCAGAGCAGTATTGATAAGCCACACATTTTCTGGTTTGACAATATTGTCCAGATGTTGAAACACGTCAACTGATTGTGTGGTCGTGTTCCATTTTGATTGATCCTTTAACCTAAAGTGTTTCTGCAACATCAATGTTATCTATCTGTGTGTTAATTATTTTATTATTTTTACGATTAATGCCCCTTGTTTATATATGTTTGTCCCATATTTATAAATGTTTCCACCTGTGTGATTGAACTTGTGTGTTGATGTGAAAAGTGTGCTTTTAATATTGACTGACTGCCGCGCAATTGTACCAAACTAATCTTGGACGAAAGCGGTGTCCGGAGACTTCTCTGGGAGTGGTTTTAGAGGGAATTGTCTTGGCCAGGTAGCAAGGGTTGATGAACACTATACTCTGAACGCACTCTGCATCGCTTTTAGCGCGCTCTACATCCGGTGAGTGACAGGGGGAGGTTTTTCTGTGGCCTTAGAGCTTCACTCTTCATTCTGGCTCCGACGACTGTGGAAGTAAGTACTCCGCTGAATGATGCTGAGGAGATGGCATGCTGTTAGGACTTTGATTCATTTGTGATCAGGCAGTCTTGGTTTTTCAGTGATATTTCTTCTGAGTAATTCTTTTGCTATGAGAGGCGAAGTGTTTCTTAATTTACAGAACATGAGTAAATTCAGGGTAAATTTATTATTTGCATTTTCATTCTGGTGATGATTGTTCAAATGTTTGTATAGTCTATGGGGCTTAACTACGGGGTCATCAGTCCCTAAACTTACAAACTACCTATGAACTACTTACAAACTAGGATGGCACAAATATCCATGCCTGAGGGGGGATTCGAACCCCCGACCGTAGTGTCCGTGCAGACCGTGACTGGAGCGCCTTAGTCCCCTTGGCCACCGCGGCCGGCAGTGATGATTGTGTGTCCAGTTTTGCTCAAGTTAAAATACACGTGTGTGGCCTTCAGCCTTTGTGTAAACTTGGTGTGTTTGAATTTCCTAGCTATTTTTTAACTAACATTTTCACATCACGTCTGTATATGCGAGTATGCTACATATTTCTTAGATTTTCTTGTTTGATTCCATCTTACCTGTCTTGTATGACCGATTGCACCACGTGCTTTCATAATGGTCGTTACTTTGGCCTTCAGCCATGGTTTTATTAATACGAGTTCTTGCATGTGCTTTACTTGCTTATTCAAGATTAATTTCTGTTTGTAAATGGTATGATATTTGGTCACACACCACGTGGAACTTAAGACTAGTGAGCTGCTGCCTCCCCACACATGCGTTCGTTAAGTGCGCAGTATATTTAAAAATTTGTGATCAAGACACCTGCCATCTCGTCAAGTCGCCGCCGACACTTCGTTTCGCTGCTGATTTCAAGTGTTCCCGGAGAGTGATGTATCGCTAAGCATTATGTGCATGAATGAATGTGCTTTCAGCTACCCATTGTGTGTTTGCGAATTTCCTCCCATGTTACCTTCATATTCATAAAGGGCAGAAACAATTTCATGATGGGCAGTAATTTTATGATTTAATTCACATTTGTAGAAGATGTGAAAATGCTTTATTTTGGTCTTGGATGACAATCGATACATTTGCTCGATTTTTGCACACAGAATGTATCAAAATAAACTAAAGCGCAGATTTGGTACTGCATCTCGTATCCCGTAAACTTGAGCTGTCAAATGCGTAAAAGTTGCTCACAATACACACCCAGGTTGGCAAATACCAGATAACATATTTAACGATTTGTCAAACCATATTACAATAATTTATTATGAGGAGATAAATTTTTAATCCAAATATATGTGTATTAGAAATATATGTGTATTAGAAATGAAGCAAGCGATATTTCAAAGCAATAACAGCGGAAAAACTCGGCTTTTCACAAGCTCACGCTGTCGCCGCTTGGAACAAAAATGACGGCGGGAGCTGTCGCCATAGCAGAAATTGATGCGCATACTCGTCAATATCCAGGTGCCCTAGCCGTGAGTGCGGGGCGCTGACCACGCCTCCCTCCATACCACATCCGGTGACGGCTGCGGGCAGAGGATGACATGGCGGCCGGTCGGGACCCCTTGGGCCCACGAGGCCTGTATGGGGCGGAGTTTAGTATACATGGTACAGAGCAAGAAATCTTAGGTACATATTTCGCTTAGTAGAACCAGTACCCGAAATCTTGTGGCCCTCAAAATGATTTCCAGTGGACAGCACATATAAAGAATGTATTTAGATCTTTCTTATCACTATTTTTGCACCGTGCAATTCCAACAACACTTCACATTGCAGTAAAAATGCGCCCAATTCCCCCCCCCCCCCTTTTACTTATGCAGATGTCGACACTCCTCGTGGGTGTATATCAACTATAATCCTTGTGGAGGAACAGCCGATTCTTCCTTCAGATTATAATGGAATTGTGTATAAAGGAATAAATTTCTTCAGTTTGATTTAGTCGGACTTCGACCCTGGCCATTGCACTACACTCGAATTAATAAAAATCTTCATTCATAGGAAAAAAGTCTTTTAAATATTCGCTGCTAGGTTCTTGTGCAAAATAATAGAAAAATAAAACTGTTCCAAAAATACTGTAAAAGTTCAAAATCTGGTACGCACTTTCGTTGAATTTTCTAAAAAAAAATCTTGTTGAAGATTTCCTAAGATAATCTTTTACTATTACAAATGTTGCTCACTGAATCAGTCGTAAAATATATCGATTCATAAAACTTGATCTCACTGTTTTCCAGTTAATAAAATTATTGCTGAGTCCCTAAGGTAAAGCAGTCAACAATCCGAAGATTGGTTTGAACACCAGAGTGCTTTACTAGGCATGGTCCTGTTTGGAGGTGGTATGCCGTTGCCTTTCTCCGACCTTCGAACTGACTTACCCAGCCAGTTATAGGGGGTCCTACAGCTTAACGTGGGTTCCGAACCACGGTGCTACTCAGTATTTTTCACATGAGCAATACTGCCAGAGGTGAAAGAAGTGGAAAGTGACAGATAAAAGTCCAAGAACCTGGCGGGGATCGAACCCGTGAGCTTTGGATTTGTAGTCTGGCACTCTACCACTGGGCAACAGAGGCGCACACACTGGTATAAAGTCGTAGAAATTCTGTTATAAGTTCCAAAAATATAAATTCAGTTCAATATGTAAATATCTTCTCTTCTTATCCAGTGCAATAATTATTTTCACACACTGGTACTGGAAGTAAAAGTTTACGTTTTTATTTCGTAAGTTATAAGTCCACGTAATATATAACATACAATCAGAACTTGCTCGTAAGGACTCAACATCAAGCCTGAAACTGTTTTTAACATAAAACATGAACATACTTTTTATTACAATACATTTTTCAATTTTTCTTGTTTCTATGATTGTGACGATTGGCAACGGAAGTACTCCAACAGGATCTTCTCTGAGCGTGTGGCTGTTGACCCGCGACGATTGGTGGCCAAGTACATCATCTTTGTCTTAAGCAGAGAAGATGCTATTTTCGTAGGTTGCTCTGTTGTCACCGCACATGAAACATAAAAACAACACATATTTCCTTTGAGAATGAAATACAACCAATTAAGACTAAACATTATTAACAACAACATATATAAACATGTTGTTTTACCTGCGAAACTGAGCTGACGTAAAGGTAGTTGCAGGGGATAATATTTCGTCCCACTACATCCTGTAAAGAAATTTGAGTGTTATTTTGGTTATGAGAGATAGGGTTAAGAAGACAACACACTGTAAGCAGTCCAACATACAGTGATGTAATTTTTCGCCAAATTCCATGAGGGACGCTGGGCAGGATAGAGGGATGGGAAAAAGTTTAATTATAAGTAAATTGATTTGATATCAAAACTGCGTCGGTAACGGCTCAGTTCCACTGATGGACTGTACAAGCAGTTGTTCGTTCCTATAACGGAAGGCTTTTGCTCCTCCATTAACGCTGCCACAAATGGTTTAAAAATGTCGTCAAAATAACGAGCCGAAGTCAGCGAACGATGAAAGCAGATGGGCCCAACCATGCAATGGTGTTTCGTGGAAGTGACGCGGATTTCCATTGCCCAAAGCCTGTGACTTTGTGTTTTGACGTAACCACTAAGAAGCCGCGGCGGAGTGTCTGTCTGTAAATCTAGCCGACCAAACTGCGTGGTCATCAGTCCGTAGCTTACGAACTACTTATACCTAGGTAAACTAACCTAAGGACAAACACACACACCCAGCGGCGGAGTGGCCGAGCGCATTACTCCGACGCGAGAGGCCGTTCCCCGTCGGGGGTTCGAATCCTCACTCGGGCATTGATGTTTGTCTTGTCTTTATTATAAGTCAGTTCATAAGTAGTCTGTAAGTTTAGGGACCGATGACCCCGCAGTTAAGTTCCATAAGCTTAACAAACATTTGAACATTTTTAACCACTAAGATGAACCCAGCCTCTACCAAACATAAAGAACAGATCTACGTCCAAGTCATTCAACGTTTCAGTGAACAGACAACTCATAAAATTGGAGACGCTTACGAGCATCTGCTTCTTTTAATGTAGTATTATCAGTATCGCATATTGTTGTCTGTCATCATATGCAACTATCTACAGAACATAGAAGTTGGGTTCAGGCGGTAAAATTATGTGTATGGTTTGCACATATTTAGGGCGCGATATGCTTTAATAGAAAAAAATTGCCAAAGATAGCTTTTTTGCAATTTTTTATTTTTTATTTTTGCACAACCAGTTTCAGCAGTCTATCTGTCATTATCAGGTGCTCTACAAACATACAAGGAAGAATGTAACAACAGCATAGAAAATTTTTACAATATATCTTATTTCCCTAATGTTATACACATACCATTTACATCAAACAACACAAACTTGTTGATGTTTATGGAGAGTGCTTAGTTTTAAAAACTTGCTTATTTCATCTTATATTTTAAAATACACGTCATTAATAGGTTCAGTGTGCTAGGAGACATTTTCAAATTAACGAACATACTCCATGGCATACTGGACGCCTTAGTGACCCGTATTTTAAAATATAAGATGAAACGAGCAAGTTTTTTTAAACTAAGCACTCTCCATAAACATCAAAAAGCTTGTGTTATTTGATGTAAATGGTATGTATATGACTTAGGCAAATAAGATTATTTATAAAAATTTTGTATGTAGTTGTTACATTCTTCCTTGTATATTTATAGAGCCTCTGATGATGGATGCTAGACTGCTGAAACTGGTTGTGCAAAAATAAATAAATAAATAAATAAATAAATAAATAAAAAATGCAAAAAAGCGATCTTTGGTATCATTTTTCTGTCTTCTAAAATTATGTGTAATTGGAAGCGAACTCCAGTGAGGTAAGCCAGTCCTGCTGCACTTAATGTTGTGAAGACCGACCAAACCTCGGAGAAAGAATGGAGGGGGCAGTGTGTAACTATGATGTCGACAGTCCGAATGAATGTTCCGCAGCTACATAACTGATCGAGTATCATTCTCCATTTGTACGGCATCGACTCCTGTACGAATACGATTCAGCCGAGTTCACTTCCTGCGAGGGAGATTCATGCTACCAACTTGAGTTTGAAGACTGGAAATAAGAAGTTTGTTTCTCGTCCATGCAACATCTTATGTTGAATATACTATTTGTTGGCTCGGATAAAAGATGAAATACAAATAACCGAAAATATACCGATAGTGTTGAAGAAGATGTTCTGAACAGTTTCTGTATGAGGTTTATTTAAATTCTAAATGTTCTAAAACCGTGCCCTGGCGACCGACGTCGGTCCGCGGTGGCGGCGCGGTAAGCGCTCTTCTGTACGGGGCTTTGGACACATCGATCGGCTGCGCGCGCATCTGCCCCCACCACGCCGCTCCCCCCTCCCTCGCGGCGTTACCGACCCACGCGGCTTCGGCCAGCCTTGGCGCGCCTGTACTGTCTTTGCTGACAACATACGGCTCGCTCCCGTTGTTCCCCTATCTGCACAGCTTCGCGCCGCCAGTGCGGAAGGCTGAGCCCGCGCAGAACACTGGCGCCAGTCGTGTCTGGCTGGCCTTGCGCCACTGGCCCCCTTCCGAGCCCTTTCAACCATGTACGCGTGTTGCCCTGACACATCGGATGACGAAAACGTGGTAACTTCGGTACCAGTGTGATACCCCTCCTTCCTCTGTCAGTGCACATAACTACACCCCAGATTACGTTTCTCACTCGATCTGGGACTATACATCGAATTGCTAATGAAGATAGGTTGCAGCACACCGATCCATGTCATGTAGGTTGTTTTGAGATCTGCGACTGTATTATAGACTTTTTGAAATAATTGATACTGCAGCAGTCACTTTTTACTAATATTGGCCAACTTTAGGTTACGGTAGTAACACTAGAAGAGGGCCTTTGCGATCGTCTTTTGACAGCTCGAAATTTAAATGAAAATTACGGCTTAACCATTCATCTGACACGAAAATTGAATAACCGAATTTGTATCGGAGAAAATTCTCTACAACTTTGCTCTCTTATGTTTTTATCATATCGTTCAGAGATATTTCAAAAAATAACGGCCAATTTGGGATGTCTGTCCGTCCCTAACGTGTTCCCTGTTTTTAAGACAAACAAGTATATTTCAATTTTAAATTAACACCGTTATTAGTGACCACTGTAAAAATTACGTGCTAAGTGTGCAACTATGTACAGCAGTTCGGGTTCAAATTAATTCTTGTCTTTACGTAAATAAATCTTGCACATTGGGTATCTTACCACATATCACTATGCATTTTTCTCATGTTGATTACCTGAAAAAAAAAAAAAAAAAAAAGGAACTTGGAGGGTAAAGAAACGTGAAAATTAGAGGCCAAATAATTTGGCGATGGTGCCAAGATTCAATATTTTCGAAGAAAGATAACTGTCGAAGTTTTGCATGACCTATGTCTGTGAAGTGAGGTATTTGATGATAAAGTAGTAGATGTTTTGTAGTGTAACGACTAGCGCCGTACTTGCTTCGGCAGTAATACATGCAGTATACTAAAATAGGAACGATACAGAGAAAATTTGCACGGCCTCTGCATAAAGGCGACACGCAAAATCATGGAGCATTACAGATTAGCGGAAGAATGTGATACTGTGAAATGGAACGAATTACTGGCGAAATCATTGATCGTTTCAAATTTTATTAGAAACTAGCTTCTACCCGTCCACTTTGATGTTCTTGTGTACGTGTTGAAGACCGTCGAAAGTACTATCCAGAAAACTGCTCATGGCCTTCAGTCCCAATTGTCATCACTTAAAGTTCACCTAAGCTGAGGGCTAAGACATTAATCACTATAGTTAACTGGCACCCTTCGGTTTAGGAAACAAGCCACCAAATACACTTAGAATGGAGCAAGAAAGGTGCCCTCAAACTAGCTATAATCCAAGTACTGATACAGTCCAACCGACGATTATCGTAAGCCGTGGCGGCGGTTACATCACATGTAAGTTTCAAGTGCCCAAGTTCACTCGAAATAAGCACTGCCAGCCGCTGAATAAAACAGATCAGAGACTGCTTCTGCAACACATCAATAGTAGGTTAAAACATGTTCAGAACACCTTCCTCAACACAACAAAGTTCACAAGAATTACGCCTCCACGCGCAAATGCTTAGACGCAAACAGAGGACGCACTAGACTGACCATTCTGGCTGCTTGAGCAGTCACAACTGCCACACATATACAATCGAGGTCACCGGTCCGATTTGCACGCCTGAACAAGACACTTACGCCGGTTACCGCCGAAACTACGAGCTCCAGAACCCAGGGGCACAATCAGAGCCAAGTATGTCCGAAGCAGTGGGGACACGCAGGATTCGAGCCCCCATACGTACCGACTATCCATTCGCGCATACTTCCCCGACAGGCGGCAGGATATCAGTGACCAAAGACCTCACAAAAACAAAGATAAAACTACTCCAGACAAACGAAGATATCGAACCCACAGTTCAATTTTTTTAGGAGAATATGTTAGAAACAGGGCTGTCTTGTATAATGTACAAAATTGAAAGTGCAGTATCCAAAGAAAGAAAAGTAGTAAGCAAAATACAAATTATATGTATTATTCATACATTCATTTAATTCAAAACTTGACTAATCAGTATTTGCTACTTGTTCTGGATCTAATATGAATAAATTCTTTGGTGAAGCCCCCTGAGCAAGCGGCATACAGATTTCCATGTGAGAAACATGGAGATGACAAATCCACCCCACAGTATTTAATAGATTGCCATGTGATAATTAATAGTAATAGACAATGGCAGTCTCACTGGAAACTACAGTCCCTTGAAGTTAGAAGTTATATCTGGCGGAAATAAAGTACATTCGTTGGATGTACCCTGTTTCATTCTCTTCCTTTCCCTGTAGCTCTATAGAAGTGGATTGCTTTCGCCTACAGCCGTGTGCACTTCAAAGTGGGTTCAATGTTGTCAAAATGACTGTCAGCTTTAAGGAATTTACTTAAGGTAAGTGGAATACAGGAGTGTCTAGTGGTAAATACTTAAATTTATTAAAATGTGTTGCATGAAGTGACGGGATATTACCCATCGCAGTATGTATGATCATATATTTATAAGAATTATATGTAGTACAATTGTATAATTGTGCACGTATTTATTCATTCGTATAAGTGCTATATGTTGGTAAAATCTGTTGCTAGTACAGTTATTAGTAGAGAAGTTATAGATTAAAACCTGATACGTGATACAGTTAGTAGTAAAGAAGTTATAGTCATGGGTCGGTTTTCCTTTAACATTAACTTACTGATTATGTCCTCATATCTCATGAAGTACAAGTCGTACTGTGACACAGTTTCGAAGGTAAATTAATCTGTATGTGGGAATACTATCAGTACAATTTCCTGCCAGTACAATGTGTAGTGTAGAAATTATAAATTGTAAGGTTGTACCGACTGCCGTAGTTTTATTCCATGAACAGCGAAAAAGTAATAAGGGAGAAACTTTTATTCCTTTCATCATTTTGATGTGGTTATCAGCGAGAAAAAAATATAATGGAGGTTTGGAATTATAAGTAAAGTTTGTTGCAGGCCGCTAAGTACTCTCATCCTCATACAGTGTATTAATAAAGTCTCGTCGCATGATGCGATAGTTTTTATGACTCCTATTGTTCATGAGGTAAATCTCCTGTACCATGTGTCGTATGTGGTTCTTATACGTATAGCATTGTTACATCGCGGTGGAATATGTGTACCAAATTTTGTTGAAATCGGCCCTATGGTTTAGGAGGAAATTCGTAGCATTTTCGCTTGATTCAGCTGTTTTCCGCGCATCTCATTGTTTATGACGTCGTATCTAGTGAACTATGTGTTATACTTGATCCTTACACTTACGGCGACAGTCCTCATGGATTCAACCTCGTGGATTGGAACAAAACTGTAGGTTTGTATGTAACAAGTAAGATACGGGCACTCTGCTTTACAGGCCTACTAGCTTAACGCCCGCTGCTTCGCATGCGTAGGCTGGTTGATCTGCACCAGTTGCTTCTCCCTCTTAATATAAACGTTCATAGATATAGATAAAGTACTATCATAATGAAATGTTGTGATACTACTTGTAGCCGCGGTGGAGTGGCCGTGCGTATTGAGGCGCCATGCTGCGGTGCACGCTGCTGTTCGCCGTCGAGGATTCGATTCGCCCCTCGGACATTGGTGTTTGTGTTATCCTTAGCATAAGTTCGTCTACGTTAGTTTAAGTTAGTTTAATTAGTTTGTAAGCCTTAGGGACTGATGACCCCGTAGTTAAATCTCTTAACATTTACAAACATTTGATTTTACTACTTGTAACCTCCAATGGCACACCGTAATAGTAGCCTGGACGGCTGCTGTGGATTAATATGCCAGTTTATTTAACCTTTTTAAACATGAAGAGAACTCGAGTTTGAAGCTCGTCTACTTGTGGAAATCAGGCAGCCTCGTCGAACAGGCGCCGGGTGTCTGCGCGTGACGTCAGAGGGGTGTTCCCGGCTGCCGTCTTCCTCTGTCGCTGAATACCGCCCACTGCCGCCTGCAGGCGCGGCCACACCGGGACAGCCAGAGACGCACAGAATACTCTGTTACCGGTTGGCCGGACATTGTGGAACTAATGTATTGCTTTACTTTTTCATATTTCGAATATTAGTTTCTAATAGCGCCTTTTTTCCTACAAGCGTCCAATCTTATCAATTTGTAGTTTCCCGTAAGCATTCCCATTCGCGGGAAACCTTTACTTTCAGTGCTCTGTACGACATGGAAAGTGGGAGTCGGACACATCTACCCTTGTGCCTTAACATCAGTGTAAGAAAGTGATGGATGTTGTAAGAATACTCTCAAAAATGTTGAAAAAATATATATGTATATATTTTGGAAATAGCCAGGTTAATAACGATATATTTTAAAATATTGCCTTGGTATTTTATATTATTTATTTAGTTTGGCAGATAGCTCAGTAAATGGATGAAACATAAACCTTCTCCGGGACGCGATTATTCAGGTCAAATTTTAGTTGAAGTTCTTGAACTGGTGCGAGCATTCTTACAAAGTAGTCCCACATAAATTTCTATAAACATATTCAATTGCAAATGAAGTCAATGTTGAACCTATCCTTTATATTAAAATTCTGAATATTATTCTCAGTTACGTATATCATCGAAACTTTAATTGAATGTCCAACTTGAAGTAAAATCGCAAAGTCTGAATTCAGTGAAGCTAAATGAAAATTGTCTTTTAACTTTTTAAGATATGGCTATCAGGAAACGAATTAATGAAATATTATTCACTTCTCACTCAGAATAATAATAACAGTAACTCTGAATACGTATGCACTTTGTAAGATACAACATTTTACCATACATTACCACAGAAGTTGGCGTAATTTTTATATAAGTCCAGTTTGGTTTTGCAGAGCTGAAATAGAAAATTATGTTTTTATTAAACCTTATTTTCCACCCATCCTTGCTTTATCAGTTAGGAATTCTATATTTGCCACGTAATGGCGGCGGTTGATGCAATCTGTGTCGTTAGCTTCTTGCTGAAACAAACGCTTAATGGCGTCCTTTAGCATTTCATATAAATGATCAGGATGTTTCCTAATTAAAAGTTCGTACCCTTATTTCATTTAATACATATATTTTAAGACTTTAAATATGTTCAATCACATTTACAGACCTCATTACAATATTTCTTTCATTTTCATCAAAAACAATCTCGTCACGATTATGAATCGACCAGCGCAAGGCACAACCAGATACAACAAGACGCAACAAGCTACAACAAGATTACTTTTTAACATTAAATACATTTATATATTTTAATTGTACAAAGATAATATTACACATTAAAATAATTATTCTTTGTTACGAGTGTATACACAGACACCTTTTGTTACATGATGCGTCTATATTAGTGGTACCACTAAACTTTTCAGTCGTCGATTTCGGTAAAAATTGGAAGGACATTATAATGTGTGTGTTTTACAGAGGCCCCCGAGCAGACTTCTCCGGACCACGCGGCGCGCAGCACTCCACGTGCACCACACGACCAGCAGCGCCAGGGCCAGTGGTAGCGGCCAGTCCGAGAGTTGACAGCCCAAGCGTTCGTCCGAGCGTCTTTCGCGGCCTCGGTGGAGTGTCTGGCTGTTACACAACTCTAGGGGTGGGCGGCATAACCGGAGGCTGCGAGAGGCGCGCCTGGCAGGAGGGAAGCCGTCTGGACGCATTAGCAGGTGGCTGAACTTACGGCGGCGCCACAGCTGGTAGGCAGACGATGACACAGCGGGAGGAGGCAAGACTCCTGATACTGTGCAAGAGGGCGGAATCCTTTCCGGGCGGAGGAGGGATTTCCGAGGCTGCGTCGGCCCGTGCCGTAACTATACACGGACCCTCCTCCGTCGCTCTGGCCGAGGTGCTCCTTCAACACTAAATGCAGACATCGATTCCGTCCGAAGCCGCGGCACAGGAGGACCGCCGTCGCCGTCGCCGCTGACGCTGCGGGACGCGGCAGTCTCAGCGTGGGGTGTGCCAGGCCTGCTGAGGCGCAAAAGAACCAGCGGGGAGCCGCAGACATCGCTCGCGACCTCGATATCTTGGAAGAGGGCGCTGGTGGTCGCTGCCACGAAGACCCAAAAAGTGTACTAAATTGGATCACAAATAAAGGAACAAATCTGCCTTTTCATTTCCATCTCAAAGCCTTTAATATGTTGAAACTTATGTTTTATGATATTTATTAAATATAATTTAGTTTTTGGATTGGTCGTGGAGATGGAACTGGGATTTGCTATCTAATCGTGTCACTGTATGTGTGACTTTGTTTGTCTGACTAAGAGTGATTTCTGTTGATAACAAACAATAGGTTACGTAAAAATCAGATTTTCCACACATAAGAAAAGCACATCAAATTCTTCGTGACTGTTACACACACTGGATCAAAAACTAAGCCCTGATAGTAAATTATGTTAATAAATAATTTTATTTTATTTTATTTTATGTTTTTTTAACGTCAAGCTCGTGCAACGGATAACTCAGTCGTGCATTGCTATGGAAAGAAGCTCTAACTGATCCGTTAATTACTTCCAGCCGCGGTGGAGTAGCCGAGCGGTCTAAGGCGCCTCGCTGCGGAGCGCGCGGTTGCTCGCCGTGGAGGTTTGAGTCCTCCCTGGGGCATGGGTGTGTGTGTTGTCCTTAAGTTAGTTTACCTAGATTTAAGTAGTTTGTAAGCTACGGACTGATGACCACGCAGTTTAGTCCGATAGATTTACAAACATTTGAACATTTGAATTTATTCCATAAATTACTTCAAAATGAATGCACCACTTTAATGAAAAAAGTCAACTATTGTGTATGGTGAAGTTAAGCTCTCGTTTCAGAAAAGCAACTGAGAGTGCACATCAATATTTTACTGTGAAATGAGGTGAATCCTTGTGATACTTCAAAGATGCCAATACCTTTACTGAGAAGTAAATTGAATTTTTGTAACAGTTGAAACGTACTGTGGTTGCCTCATTACACTTAGTTAAACCCTTCATTACCGTTGTTAATCACCTAATTACTTTATAAAAATGATCTCATGAAATTCTCTACTCACAGTTAATACAAGCACAGAAAATTTGAATTAACCCACAGAGAAGCACTCTACCTTTGATATTTCACTCATTGTAACTGCCCCATCATTATCATATTGTCAACTTAGTTTTCAACAATCCTATCCTGGACCCTAATTATTTTAGTGAAAGTCATATGTTAAAACATACACTCACAGAGCCACCACGTGCAAGTACGTTTGAGATTAACACTTTTACTTCACTTCAAAATAACTCACATCATTTAACTGTTAGTAAAACTTATTGGAGCAAAAATGGAAGTTTCTAGACACTACAAAATAATGGAAGAGAAATTTCATTATCACACTTATATTGAAAATTAAAAAGCAATATCATTACAAAAAACATATACATGTTACCTTATACATTCTTAGTCTGTACATCTTCATCCTATTCAGCAGTCGAGCTAACAGACATCCTCTGCCCACAGCTCACAGTTCAACCTCCTACTCCGCCCGCTACATTACAACAACAAGACACGACTGCCCATTCCCACCGTTACACTGCGACACCCAGCGCGCCACCATTACCAGACAGAGCAATAATGCTACCTCTCTGACCAAAGGAAGCTAACTATACAGTATATACTCTTTGACTTACAGGAATCTTATTCACAAAATAATAATTCCATCAGAATATTACAAAATATTAAATCCAACTGAATATAGACCCCTCGCAATATTACGACCTTAAAACATTTAACACGAATTAAAGGTAAGATGAAGTGGCATGAACAGCTGAATCTGTTTCACACTATATGAATTATAAAAGGCAAATTACGTATCAGAATGATATAAAAATTACGAAACTACAAATTGTGTATGAGAAAACTCTAAAGTAGGGAGTCTAAACTCTTCCTACACTGGACATGAGGCAAACGTCATGACCCACTCTACTACACTAAAATCTTTAATACGGTCACAATCAGTATGGTACAAAGGGACTTAAAAAGTTTATAAAACTAGATATCTTTAAACATTTAAAACGTTGCCAAATTTTGACATTTCAGATGTATCGGAGCTTATGTGGCACCCGTACCTGACGTTGTCTCAATTAAGAGGCAACGCCACAAGATATTAACTATAAAACAAAACTTAAGTATCCCGTGTAACATATCACATTATCCACTTATCGTCCAGGATGGCAAGAGCTGTATAAATTTACCCGTCCTTTGATTTTGCTGGTATTAACAGACCATTTTCTCAAGTTTGTGAAGCCTAGTGAGTTGTCAACGTGGAGGTAGTAATCACATAAGATACGTCAAAGAAGCAAAAGGGATAGCCTACCATTCGGATGGTTAGTTGCCTCACACGTCCAATATAACTGCGCTCCCCCTGAAAGTTATGGAAACTGCCTCCCCGAAGAGTCAAAGGGGTTGCATACGGTCAGGCGTTTACTTTCTACTGGCATTGCATCTCTTCAGAACAGAGGCATCAGGTGAAACTACAGTAAGAATTTGATGCCTGTGAGTCGATATTGCGTACCGCCGTAACGTTCGTTGACAATGCAGTTGAGCGCTGGTGTCTCTGCCGATATATAATATGTGCCATGGCGCCCCGACGGAAATTATGGCGTCGCACAACAGGTCTTGCAAACGTACCTCAAGGAGTGAGTTATGTTACTGTGTGACACCAGTGTAATACTTCGTAACTGCGCTAAACTACAGGAGAGATCTCCCTAATACAATAACACTAGCTTATATGCCCGTACTTTGCAACTGTTGATGACGGAGGGCCTTTTCAGGACGTCATTCGGTAAAAATAAAATGCTTATTGGATCGCTCTGTTAATAAACTCAGTTGTCCTAGCCAAGAAATCAAATGAAAGTCATTGTCCAAAACGATGTATCTTCATAAAGATGACGAAAGTAAAGTCATTGTCCAAAACGATGTATTTTCATAAAGTTTTTGATACAAAAAGTGAAACGAACCGAAATAAGCCAAGAAATGTCGTCAAGTATTTAATACACAAAGCGAAATCAGTAACACTATGTTCAATGTTTGTTGGTATTCGTAGACATAAGATTGCTTAATTCTGTCACACATGTTCGCTTCCTTGTTGTACTACCCCATACTTACTATGCAGCAGTGGTGTTTATTAGTTCTTTGGTGCACTACAGCGCCTCTATAGCTTGTTTGCTGTACTACAAATCCATACTTCAAGCATAACCTTCATCTAAAACAATTTCTTTGATGGCACTTTTATGAAACGAAGTTGCTCCATGCAAATCCGTGAAGTAGTTTAGGAGATTAGGTATTTCTAATAGATGAACAGAGAGTTTCTGAAAACACTTAAGATTGTGATGTATCTTTTTCCGTGATCTGATTTTGATGAAATCCAGCCTATATGTTGCCCCAATCTTAGTTCAAATTTCCTGTGAACACCGCCTTAAATGTGTCAGTATTTCTTAATACGTTTGAGAAACGTTTTAGAAATAGGCATATCTTCATTAATATGATGTAGCTTACATCATGCATCAGTTATATTCGCCATTTAAAACATTTATTTCATGATCATTGAAATCTCTGGACAATGGGCTGAGGCATGGAAAGCTGAAATGAAGTAGAAATATCACTAAAATTTTATTATTCTTATAGTTGGCTTTCTTTCCGTTAGATGCGCTATTGTCGCTCCAAGCGTGAGATAAATTTCCATAGCAGTTGCACATATACGTTGACTGTGGTAACAGTATGTAAATATATGGATTAAACACGGCGAGAATTTTATCAGTTTTATATTCATTGCGTTGAATCATAGCAACCAAGAAAACGATTTTCAGAAATATGGTAAATTTGAAAAGTCTAAGAGTAAGTCGTATTTTCAAAGGGTAACAATGCGATCGCTGCCCCGAACTTAACACAAACACCCGCAGCGCTATCTATTAGTTCTTTGCTGCGTTACGCCGTTCTTTCCAAGCATTAAATACATCTAAAACTTCAAATTACGATATATTTTACTTTCCTGATCTGATTTTGATTAAATGAATCCTATATGTTGCCCCAGGATATTCTCTATTTATCTGTGATACCCCTATGAATGTTCATTTAGTACTTTTTGGAGATTACCCTCTACAAATGGACACATGCCATTACTTTCAGAGAAATGTTTAAATTGTGACTTCTTACTTTTTTCGATCCGATTTTGTGAAATGAAGCGTTTCTGTAACCGCAAGATACCCTCACGATTCCTGTGAAAAACCCTGAAAATTCGTCTATTAGTTTTGGAGATGAAACAGAAAGATGGACATAACGGTTGTCGATGAAAATGTTAAATTGTGATGTTCTTCTTTCCGTGATCCGATTTTTATAAAAATGAGTCTATATGTTGCTCCAAAATACGCTGAAGTTACCTGTGAAAACCCCAAGCGAATTCGTGAAGTAGTTTTGGAGAAGTGGTTTCTAATAGATGAACAGACAACACGATGGTCTAGAAAATCACTTTATGATTCTATTTTGATGAAATCATCCCTAGATCCTGAACCAATCTTCGCTCATGTTTCCTGTGAAAACCGCATGAAAATTCGTCCAGTAATTTTGAAGTTGGAAGGGAACAGCGACAGGCCTACATTTACAGGTTTATTATTAGTATAGCTATGTTGTACAATTGTAAAATTTTGCAGGAATATATTGATTTGTATAAGTGCTGTATGTCGGTAAAATCTGTTGTGAATATGGTTAGTAGTAAAGAAGTAATAGATTAAAACGTGATGCTTGATGGGGCGATTTTCCATGAACGTTACTCTTTACGTCCTCATATCTCATGAACTACGTGTCGCACTGTGATACCATTTCGAACGTACATTCAGCTTTAAGTGTGTATTCTGTCAAAAAAATTTCCTGCGAGTACAATTGGTAGTGTAGCAATTATAAATTGTAACGTTATACCGAATGCCATAGTTTTGCTCCATGATCAGCGGAAAAGTAGTAAGAGAGAAACTTTTTTCCTTTCATTATTTTTATGTGGCTGTCTGCGATAAAAGTTTAATAAAGTTTTGAAATTATGTTTAAAGTTTGTTGCAAGTCGCCAAGTACTATCATTCTCATATAGTATATAGAGTCTCGTCGCATTATGTAGCAGTTTTTTGCGATTCCTATTGTTCATGACGTTATATCTCCTGAGCCATGTGTCGTACATGGTTCGTACTCTTACAGCAGTTGTTATTTTACGTACGAAATATGTGTACCAAATTTGGTTGAAATCGGTCCAGTGGTTTAGGACAAAATGTGCAGAATTGTCGTTTGATGCAGCAGTTTTCCGCGCATCTCATTGTTTATGACGTCATATCTCCTTACGTATGTATTGTAGGTGATTCTTACTACGACAGAGATTGTTGCCTGATGTTAAGGAACATGCGTACCAAGTTTGGTTGAAATCGGTTTAGTAGTTTAGGAGGAGATGTGGAACATACACACACACACAGCCTATTTTATATGAGATGTAAGATTCCACCAATGAAGAATGTCTACTGTCAAGTGTCCGATACAGAAATTTTTATCCCTGTCAGTGTACTTTGTTAAGCAACGTTACTCACCTGAAAAGATTATTACATTTACAATGGTTTTTTTAATTAGGACAGTATTCCCTTAAACACACACTCGGAAATTGTCACATATTCGGAAATTACTATCAAAATACGCTTCGTTCTTTTCGTTCTAATCAATTGTAAATGTAAATAAAACACAGAAACGTCGAACATACTTTTAATACATTCAGAGAAGTTCAATTAAAATGTAACGATGAAAGAAAAATTATAAAGAATGACAGGAGCCGAACCTATATGCACCTATCTGTTCACATTACGAATCTCCAACGCTATCCATTACACTACAAACTCATATCCCAGTTGGGGTATTGTACGTACTTATTACTCATCATCATTTTCCAATTCCAGTTTCCTGGGCGTGGTGTACAAGCGCTTGCCATCTCCTCCTGTCTTCATACACCTTCTGTTACAGAATATCTTACCATTTGTGTCCTTTCTCCACCACATCTGATCTTACAGTCTCTAGCCAGCGTTTCCTTGGTCTTCCCGTGGTCTTCTTCCTATGAGGTTGAGGGAAATACCTTTTAGCAGGTCTTTCACGATTCATTCTCATTAAGTGCCCACAGCACTGAAGTATAAGTTTCCTTATTATGCTGGTGACAGGAACCTCAATACCAGCTACTTTTCTATTCCTAATTTTATCTTGTCTGGTTGTTTGATTCATTGTTCTAATGAATCTCAAATGTTCAAATGTTTGTAAATCTATCGGACCAAACTACGTGGTCATCAGTCCGTAGCTTACAAACTACTTAAACCTAGGTAAACTAACCTACGGACAAACACACTCATCCATGCCCGAGGGAGGACTCGAACCTCCAGGGCGAGCAACCGCGCGCTCCGCAGTGAGATGCTTTATCGCTCGGCTACTCCACCGCGGCAATGAATCTCATTTCCATTGCCTGAATTCTACTGAGGTCTCTGTTTAGTAGGGTACATGTTTCTAAGCCGTATGTAAGGATTGGAACGAAATAGGTATGGTACATGATTGCTTTTCTTTTTTGGCATTTTATCATCCCAGAGAAGATACCTAATATGACTGTAAAAACTGGATGCTTTATGTGTTCTGTTGAGTATTTCCTGCTTTTACGGTGTTGTCTTTAGAGATCATGCTTCCTAGGTATTTGAAATGAGAAACAGATTCTACTTTGGCCCCATCTAGAAATATATTTCATGTTGTTCCTTGCGTGTTGATGGTCATTTATACTGTCTTTATTTTACTTATCTTTTGTCCGAAATTTTTGAATGTGTTGTTCTAATCATTCAGTTTCCTCTGTGCTTCAGCTTCTGTCGCACCCCATACCATCAAATCATCGGCAAAAACAAGGGCATTAGGTTCGCTGTCTATTTTCTCGATAGATTTTATAATTTTGTCCAATTCTATTAAAAATAGAAGTGGTGATAGGGCACTTCCTTGCTGAACACCTCTCTTTGTTTAGAAACATTCTGATGGTCCGTTGATTATCTGAACACAGCTATAACACGTTTGGTATAGCATTTTGACTTTATCAGTCAGATACTTTGGCATCTTTACGTTCTCCAAACATTTCCATATCTTGCTTCGAGGAACACTGTCATATGATTTTTCGATAACTAAACTTGATTAATTGCGTTGTTGCTTTGCTGCAAACTAATATTTATTTGTAAGGTAAGCGTTTTCCTGATTACTCTTAAAGGCTTCATATGATAACAACATACTGCAAGTTTAAGTTCACCATTTCTTGAATAGGCTGAATTTAAAATGGCACCTGTCACATCGTGCCGTGTATGGTCCCTGGTCTGAAACGGAAGTGGTTGTTTTTTCCGGCGCTAGCGTATACTCGCGAAGGGCTGCTGTGAGCCAGCGTAGCGCGGCAACTGAACGATCCGCTGCCCTGTCTGTCTGTGGTGTAGTCGACGACATCGACCCAGCCCAGGCAGGGAACGGGGTCGGCGCTGAACAGACGCACGGCGCGTCACATGGGCCGAGGGGGTAGGGGGGGGGGGGAGAGAGGAGGCCAACTGAAGGGAATGTGGGGCAAATAAATACCGCGCAGACGCCGGGCTTTCAGATAGGCATATCAAAAAAGTATCGCCATCAAATGTTTGAAAACCTATTGCACCAAACTGTTACAGTCATCAGTCCCTAGACTTAGGGCCGGTTCGCCCCTCTCTCGTTAATCTTCTCGTTAGTAAACGAGAAGACGCCTTTAACGTCCAGTTAAATGTGCTCGTTAAGTGCATTACGTTTGTCATTGCCAGATGCACCTCTCGTTTGCTAACCTAGAGAAAACTAGAACTAAATTTAAGTGCACTGTAAATAAAGGCCGGCCGCGGTGGCCGAGGGGACTGAGGCGCTCCAGTCACGGTCTGCACGGCCGCTGCGGTCGGGGGTTCTAATCGCACCTCGGGCATGGATATTTGTGCCGTCCTTAGTATTAGCTAGTTCGTAAGTAGTTTGTAAGTTTAGGGACTGATAACCCCGCAGTTAAGTCCCATAAGCTATTTGAACATTTGATTTGTAAATAAAGGGTTAGGGAAATATGTGCCAGTAAAGACAATTAAGGATGGAAAAGATCCACCGTGGTATAATAGTAATGTTAGAAAGCTGCTGAGAAAGCAAAGACTGTTGCACTCTAAATTAAAAAAAGAATACGCAAATGTTGACAGGCAAAAGTTAGTAGAGATTCGTGCGTCTATAAAAAGGTCGATGCGCGAAGCATACAATAATTACCACAGCCATACCTTAGCAAAACATCTTTCCGAGAACCCGAAAAAATTCTGGTCCTATGTAAAATCGATAAGCGGGTCAAAGCCCACTGTCCAGTCACTCGTTGATCATTCCGGAGCAGTAATAGCAGAAAGCAAACAGAAAGTTGAAGTTCTAAATTTAACCTTTAAGAAATCTTTGACGCAGGAGGACCGCACAAATGTACCATCATTTGATCAACGTACTAATTCCGAAATGGGGGACATAGCAATAGGTATTTACGGTGTAGAGAAGCAGCTGAGAGAACTAAATACGAAAAAGTCTGCTGGTCCGGATGAAATACCAGTACGAATTTACAAAGAGTATTCTGCGGCATTGACCCCCTACTTAGCTTGCTTTTATCGCGAATCTTTAATTCAGCGCAAAGTTCCTAGTGATTGGAAAAAAGCGCAGGTGACTCCAATTTATAAGAAAGGAAAGAACTGACCCACACAATTACAGGACAATATCGTTGACGCCAGTTTCATTTAGAATTTTGGAGCATATTCTCAGTTCGAATATAGTAAATTTTCTTGAAACGGAAAACCTTCTTTCTGTGAATCAGCACGGGTTTAGGAAACATCATTCATGTGAAACTCAGCTTGCCTTTTTCTCACATGACATCTTGCGAACCACGGATAAAGGGCAACAGGCGGATTGTGTTTTTCTCGACTTCAAAAAGGCTTTCGACACGGTGCCACACTGTAGACTGAGTATTTCTCAAGTGTTTCGGACCCGCAGCAGAGCAGTTCAAAGGAAGACATAGAAGCAGTTCAGAGGCGAGCAGCTGGGTTTGTTACTAGTAGGTTCGACCAATGCGGCAACTCAATTGGGGATCGTTGGAGGAAAGACGACGTTATTTTCGCGAAATTCTGTTGAGGAAATTTAGAGGGCCGGAATTTGAAGCTGACTGTAGAACGATCTTGCTGCCACCTACTTACATTTCGCGTAGTGATCACAAAGACAAGATAAGAGAAATTAGGGCTGGTACGGAGGCACATAGGCATTCTTTTTTTCCTCGTTCTATTTGGGAGTGGAATAGGAAAAGAAATGCCTAGTAGTGGTACAGGGTACCCTCCGCCACGCACCTTACAGTGGATTGCAGAGTATGTATGTAGATGTAGTTGTAGACGTAGAAAACGAGAAGGTATGATATATTTCCACTAATTTGGCAATAGAAACAAAATGAAATTGCCGCCTGAATAAACAGCTGTTCTCCGAATTTGACTATCAGGAAAGAGGTTAGCAGATAGCTGTTATTTGGCTCTATGGAAAACAAACGTGAAAGAAGCTAGTGCGAAAGTCATGTGTCCTTAGTAGAGAAATATAAGAACACATTGTAATGTAAAAATCCAGACTACGACATGGAAGGAAAAGGAAGCGACATTGTGGTAAATGAATTCAATACTGTCCATGGAAAATGTAGCATAGGAAAAGTGCTTAGGGCCTAGTACGGCAAAAAAAATGTTCAAATGTTTGTACAACTTATGGGACTTAACTACGGGGTCATCAGTCCCTAAGCTTACAAACTACTTATGAACTAGCTAAGACTAAAGACGGCACAAATATCCATGCCCGAGGGGGATTCGAACCCCCGACCGTAGTGGCCGTGCTGACCGTGACTGAAGCGCCTCAGTCACCTCGGCCACTAGTACGGTAACATAGTGCAAAGTGTATAGTACTTTAGTGCAAGCAACATCTGGCACATAGGCGAAAGTGCACTGTTCCTGTAGATCGGAGGAAGAAATCACATTTTAAGCCTTACACTAGGCGCAACAAGCGTAAGTAAATAATAAGCTTGCAGACATAAATAATGTATTCTGTTTTCTATTACGTCAGATAACTTACAAAATACATAACTATCTTTTGGACTCTTCAGATGGTCGTAAATATTCCTTCAGTCTTGATTGCAAATTATTTTAGTAATTAGTGACGCATTTCGCCCTTTAGCAGGGCATCGTCAGATCATCTGCGTGACAGAATTTACATAAAATAACGAGGCGGTTACAAACGGGTATAATGGTACATGGGCTTATTTTGTGTTAAGAACACGGTGTAAATGGTAAATAAAGCTTACAATGCGCTCTCCGTGGTGTGGCACCGTAAGTTGTTTTGCGGTGTTTCTATTTTTCTGGAATTTTTGGATTTCCTTGTCGCCCTACAAATGATCGGGTAAAAACGAATTACAGTTGGAACATACTCGGTAAAGATGTGACAATCATAAAACAGATTTTTAAGATTACCTAAATAGAAGCTGTGGTCTCTGGTGATACAAGATAAACCCATGTTTACAATTGCGCTCACGGGCGGTGGGCGGGCGTGGTGTGCTGCTCCGCCGACTTGTACAGACTAAGTAAGGGAATGGCTTCCTATGTCGCTCCCTACCCACATTCCCTTAGTCTGTACAAGTCGGCGGAGCAGCACACCACGCCCGCCCACCGCCCGTGAGCGCAATTGTAAACATGGGTTTATCTTGTATCACCAGAGACAGCCGCTTCTATCAAGGTAATCTAAAAAAATCGGTTTTGTGTTTCTCACATCTTTACCGAGTATGTTCCAACTGTAATTCGTTGTTACCCGATCATTTGTAGGGTGACGAGGAAATCCAAAAATTCCAGAAAAATATAAACACCGCAAAACAACTTACGGTGCCACACCACGGAGAGCGCATTGAAAGCTTTGTTTACCATTTATACTGTCTTCTTAACACAAAATAAGCCCATGTACTATTATACCCGTTTGTAATTCCGCCTTGTAATTTTGTGTAAATTCTGCCACGCTGATAATCTGAAGATGCCCTGCTAAAGGGCAAAACGCGTCATTAATTAAGAAAGTATTTAGCAATCAAGACTGTTTGAAGGAATATTTAATCTCACTGATTGCTGTACACCATGGACTGGAAGTCACTTCAGATGGTCGTGGAGTTTTTCATGCAGTGTCTCCAAAGTGACTTTTCGAAGACGATATCGCGTAACAAATTCTACATCATCCCAGCATTCACAACGATTTGGACAAACATAAATACGTCTATGACGCCTTATAAGGGTAATGACCTCTAGATCGTCCAAACTATTGACATCGTCGTCATTGTCAACCAACTATCTTTTCCAGCCATTTTCATCATACCTATTCTCACTTAATTAGTTGTTACGCATAAGTTTGTATTTTGATATCGCAACAATACTTTTAAGGTTATGTTGTCTGAAATATATCAAACTCTTCTAATTGCTACTGACATGGCTGGGGCTAGAAATATGACGATATAATTTTCCAATAAAGCTGCTTTTCACACTAGTTTTTCATACATGTAGTGCTTCTGTTATTTTGTTGGATAAATCGGTCTTTATCACATGAATATAGTGCGGTATTTTAGCGCTTTGGAATCCTGCCATTTTCATACAGAGTCTCACTTAACTGGTCGTTAGCCGTGTAACGAGCAGAATTTTTCTCGTTAACTCAACGGCCAGTTTGAGGTCTTTTAACGTCAGATTAACTCATAACGAAACATAGTCAAACGCATTTGTTCGCTAACAACAAGTTAAAATCTTAACTGGGACTTAAGGAGACATTGACAAACCGGCTCCAACAAACTACTTAGAGCTGGTTCGTCCAACTCTCGTTAATCTTCTCGTTAGTTAACGAGAAGATGACTTTAACGTTTAGTTAAATGTGTTGCTTAAGTGCATTGCGTTTGTCATTGCCAGATAACCTCTCGTTTGCTAACCTGCAGAAAACGAGGAGGTATATGTCGACTGTGTTTGCAACAGAACAAATGAAAGTGCCGTCTGAATGAACAGCTGTTCGCCGTATTTGACTGGCAGGGAAGAGGTTAGCAGACCGTAACAAACGTGAAAGAAGCTCGTATTTCACAAGAAGTGAGTGTGTGTGTCTTGCGGCCTTAATAGAGAAGTATAAGGACACTTGGGACTGACAAGTGGAACACCAAGAATGGTACAAACAAATTTTCTTGGGTCGCAGGTATGTTGTGCGGGAACTCCTCCAGACCACCAAACTAAAACGATTTGTTCCAGTGCGCCTTGGTTTCCAAGAAAATCGAGATCAAAGTCCAGCGCGTAACATTTGTATCTGTACTCAGTAAGCAAGGCTACGTGAGTCAACGTTTTGTAATTAGCAAGGCTCCGGCTCCGAATTATTTTTTTCCGACGATTGATTGTGTATAATTATATTTCTTTTTCCCATTTTATCAATTCTTATTGCAAAGGCAAAGTTATATCACATAATTACAGTTACGAGCAGATCTGTCGTGCTTTTCAACTTGGTCCTTCACCTGAACCATTACATGACACCCACAAATCGATCGCTTTGCTACCTTTTTCCGGGAGTATTTCAAACGAGATAGGAAGAATTTAAAAAAATAGTATGACTTCAAGAGCGCCTTTTCTCCCCCAGCGATCTGTCAAGGATGATTTGGGTCTGAGGAAGCCAAGGGTGTACAAGATTCCTTGTCAATGTGGAAAAATACCATTCAGGACATATGTGTTGAACATCAACGCCACTCACGTTTGCTATCGCCGGAGAAGTCGGAGGTTGCTGAGTGCTGTCTCGCTGAGGGACACAGAATGTTATATAATGAATCTCACACGGTTGCTTCAGCATCTCGCTACTGGGACTGTTTCTTGATAAAATACATAGCAGTGGCGTATCCACGATCGTGGCCTGAGATCATTCCGAGCTGACGTGATTTATTTATTTATTTAATGTTTTTAAAGGTTGCAGTACAGAATTGCGCCTTTACCCCTCTTTGTATTTGCTTTCCCCTCTCTCTAAGCAAGGTCTGGCGGGCTTCGAGGAGGGCCTGGGTGAGGGGGGGGGTGTGTGCAGCGTGGTCTTGGGGGGTTCCAGGAGGGTCTGGGGGGCTGCAAACCACTGTCCCCCTCCCCTGGATACACCACTGATCCATAGGGATCTGATTATCTGAGAATCTTATTAACAAAGACAAGGGCTATCTTCCAAGTAAAACGTGTAATCCTGTGGTATCAGATGTTAAAAAACAACGGTTTGCCTCAGTCATTTGAATAATACTTTTGCATCATCGATTATCGATTTCGCCGGTTTCTACTACCGGAGCGCTGGATGTTTTGTGCGCCACAGGGCAGCCACAGTTACTTTTCGCGCATGCGCTGTGGGTCTTTCGCGATTTATGAAAGAGCCGCCTATCGCACTGGGAGCTCCACCTCCAACCAAACCGCAACCCAACCTCAACAATCATAGATAATAAATGTAAGTCTTAAATAATAAATTTAAATATTGCACAGACCATAACTACTGTATGGACATCAATCAAACTCTCTCTCTTCCTTTTACCTAAACAATACAAATATCAAACATGTAATGTAAACTCTATCAAAAGTTGTTGTTGTGGCCTTCAGTCCGCAGACTGGTTTGATGCAGCTCTCCACGCTACCCTGTCCTGTGCAAGTCTCTTCATCTGAGAATACGTTCGGCAACCTACATCATTTTGAATCTGCTTACTGTATTCGTCCCTCGGTCTCCCTCTACGATTTTTACCCCACACGCTATCAAAAGAGCAAATCATAAACCAATATATGACAAAAAAACTCAGAATTGTTTCTATTTTTATACTTAGTAATTACTTTTCAACTTTAATATTTCCAATTTTTATATTATTTTATTTTGTTAGGGAAATCCAACATTTCAATGTAATTCTAATTAGTTATAAATTGAAAGAATTAAAAATTGTAAACCTCGACGCAAACGGCAACCCAGGCTCAACAATCTTACATATTTACTGTAAATATTGCATAGACTAAAACAACTGTATGGACACCGATCAAACACTCCCTTTTCTTTATACCAAAAAGTACAAAGTACAAACATGAAATGCAAGCTCTATCAAAACCGCAAATCACAAACTAATATATGACAAAAAACTCAATTTTGTTTATATTTTATACTTTATTACTTTTAATTTTAATATTTTCTTTTTATATTATTATACTTTGTTAAGTGAATTCAACTTTTTAATGTATTTGTAATTAGTTTGAAAGAAATAAAAATGGTTAAAAAAATGTACCCGCATCCTAAGGCCCAATAGAGGAATCAGCTTTCTAGTGGCCCGCCTAGTCCCAACAGGACTAGGATTGAAATAGGAAAAAAAGATGGGGACTCAGTTCGGCGAGATTGTGTACCAGCAAGCTCACCTGAGGGTGGCGGGCAGTTGCGCCGCTGAAATATTGCCTCTAGTTGACTTTAGTACCCGGCTGCAAATCCTAGAAGATTATAAACAGCCCTTTTAAATGTATTCCAGGCACGTCCAATAAGGTTCGTGTCTGCAGAACATGCTGTCCACTGTAATCTTGTGATGTTGTCAGGAACGAACGCAGTCACAAGGTATGCACGATGAGCGAGACGGCGTCGTCCAGTTAGACGACTGCCCCACCGAAATGCTGCCGATTCGGTTGCACTGTGGATGTCCTACCTGTACCATATAGCCGCTGTATTGCCTTCTACGGTCACCAGTGCCATAAGGGGGCCCAAAATAACGCCATCGCAAAACATCAGGCAACCGCGACTTCGCTGTACGGCGTGTCAAGTCGTTCAGACTGACCGGGCTGCCTCCAAAACGTCTCTGAGGATTGTCCGGTTGAAGTCAGATGGGAGCGTCAGCTGTGAAGTCTTAGGAGTCCATTCAGCATGCTGTTGGGCCAATCTACACTGCGCGGCACTGACTCTAGCTGTCAAAGCGCGATCTCGTCGCGGGCGTTACGTGTGGAGCTCCATGTCATCAAGCCTGTCCGTAGGTCGGAGTCATAACGTACGGTGTTGTTGGTTAGCCAGGATTGCATTTCACTTCTTAGAGAGCTAGAGGAAGGCGGTTTATTCTCTTGTTCATTGTGATTTGGAGCATTATCAAAAACAACAATACTTCTTGGAGGTAAGTCTAGCATAAGTTGGGTTTCAACATATTTTTGAAAGTTTTTGCTATCCATTTCTGACTGATAGACGAACGTTTAGGGTTTATAGTCATATATGAGAATTGCACGCGGAATGAAAGCCATGTATCCACCTGCGTGCACAACAATTAAACGGTGACCGGCACTTTTGTTTGACAACACTCCTCGCACACTATCACTATGCCAACATTTATTTACTGTATAATACGTGTGAATCCATGTTTCATCTAAGTAAACTGAAAGCGTAGATTTGCGGGAGCGGTGGGTAGTTGGTTTGTGCATGGATAGTCAGTTCAGATTCGTTTTGTCCACACACACACACACACACACACACACACACACACACACACACACACATATATATATATATAATTCGAATCAGAGGCTTAAGGCCCAACAAGACGGTTCAGACAAATGATGCAAGCCACAAGACCAAGTTGAGAAACCTAAATTTTTTGTAAGTTAATGAGGCTCGAAATTTAATAAAAGCAATTCTTTAAAATACAATAAAAAACACAATGAGCCCAGCAATTTAAGACAAAGTGTAAAATTCTAAATGAAGAGCAACCCTAAATGAAAACAGCTCAGCTTAATTATCAAAATCACACTAAAGTGGGGCTACAAAATTTAAGTGAACACAGTCCTTCAAGAATACCAGTTCAGACAATACACAGAAAATAACACTGCTGTTGGGGAGCTGGCTACTCGTTAATTTAATACTCCACCCACAGGTAAAACAAATGAGCTGACTGAAAAGAGGAAGGAGAGGAATAAGGTGCCCAACGGTCAACAAGAACTACAGCTCTGACACGAAGGGGCTTACACAAATGGATAAAACACCAAATTACAACCGCGGTATGGCGATGCCTCACGGAGGGAAAATTCCTGCAAGGAGAAGATAAAAAAAAAAAAAAAAAAAAAAAAAATATATATATATATATATATATATATATATATATATATATATATATATATATATATATATACCACACACACACACAAAGCTATACAACTACCGCCCGTGCAGATGCGAGCTAAGATAGGGGCACAAAGCAGATAAATTCCCCAGTTATGTTAACCGAGTTTATGAATACTTGCTAGTCAGAGCAAAGAGAATAATTCAATTGAACCGAACTAAAAATGCGGCATAACACATGAATAAACAACTAACGACGTAGACACAGGCAACGAAGGCCTCTGGGGAACGACCACCGATCCTGACAAATTCACTCACACAAATTTGCGGAGCAGGACTGTGTCAGTCACTTAACTTATTTACTTCTTACTCCAGGACAAGTGCAGGTAGGAGGAGGGTGTCAACCGACACCGGAAACATTTCATACATCCCAGATGAAAAGCGGCTGGATCGACGCGAGGAACAGCCGGGGCTGAGTGCGGAGTACCGGTTTCGTTTAGGACTCGATGAATGCCGAGTTGCCGTTCAAAACAATACGAACATTACTGTCTAATAAGATTTTTATTCTGTGTGGCGGAGGGAATTTGACGGGACTGTTTCACCAATTACACTGAAAGCTGGTGGATACAAGAATGTTTTCATAGACGGTGCGGGAAATAGACTGCGAGAGGCGAAAGAGGGGCTGAACAAAGAGAGAAGGGGGTGAGACGTACAGGGAGAGGAGGATAGTGGCTGAAAGCGTGGTGGGGAGCGGAAGGAGCAGGTGAGGGAGGGACTGATGGGCGAATTTAATGTCTAATGTAGGGGTGTTGAGGTGAAGGGGGGAAGAGGTTGAGAGAGACGGGGGGATGGAAGAGAAGGAGGTAGGGGAGGGGAGAGGAGACTGGTACAAGCCACGCCCAATTTTCAGCTAGTAGCACGTACAGTCGTTTGAAGGCAACAGGAGCCTCTCTCACCTACTGCATGGACATTGTTACGTATACATTTGACCAAGTATTTCCTGTTACTGTTTAATTGTGTCAGCAGCCCGTGTGTGTTGCCAATGTTATCTCTGGTATTAAATCAGCTCACGTGTTGCTCATAACTAACTCTGCACTGATGACTCATACAGTCATGTTACACACTTGCAGAGGTTGTACAGGTGACACTGTAGGCAAGTTTTACAAAGGAATCCGTGTCGGTAAATGTCAACTAATGACGCCATGTGCACTTACTTAAATTCGACAGCGTGAAACAAATGTCTCCTATAGCAAACAATCTTTACTTTTCAGTTTTGGGAAAAGTACTATGGACAAATAAACAAATAAATAAAATAAAAGGTAAAACAGTCAACAATCCGAAGATTGGTTTGAACACCACAGTGCTTTACTAGGCATGGTCCTGTTTGGAGGTGGTATGCCGTTGTCTTCCTCCGACCTATGAACTGACTTACCCAGCCAGTTAAAGGGGGACCTACAGTTTAACGTGGGTTCCGAACAACGGTGCTACTCGGTATTTTCACATGAGCAATACTGCCAGAAGGGAAAGAAGTGGAAAGTGACAGATAAAAATCCTAGGACCTGGCGGGAATCGAACCCGCGACCTTTGGATTTGTAGTATGGCACTCTACCACTGTGCAACTGAGGCGCACATAAATAAATAAAAATAAAAAAAGAGGGAAGAAGTTCGATACTGTGGAACACAGTAAAGTGCTGATTTCTCTTAAGTATGCATTTCGAAGCTCGCTTTTACTTGACATTTTTTGGTTGTTGTGACCTCGTCGTCTGTTGTTAGTACAATTCCCAGTCTGGTAGTTATGAAAGGTACTGGTGCAGGAAGTGATGTAATTTGTAACAACTATTCAGATTAATAATACAAGTTTTATTGGCTGAAATTTATGTTACTCATCTTTAGAACATATGTCTGTTTCTTCTCTCTTCTTGCTTCTCGCGGCGTCGTCCGTATGATACTAGCTGCGCTGTGACCTAGTTACTGCGTAGTTCGTAGCCGCGTTCTGACTTAGTACTGTCCTAGTTCTGCTTCGTAGCCGCCTAGTAACTGTCCAAGTTCTCACTAGTAATTGCCGTATTCCTGAATAGTAACTGAGTTGGTAGCTCGCTGGTAACTGTCGGGCCGTCCAGACGCATGTCGGTCTAGATACAGCCGCTTGTAGAGGGCGCGCATCTTCGGCTACTCCCTCCAGGATGCGCGGCGCCTGCTTGCTATTGGCTTTCGGTCGATCGCTGCCTTCTCTACGATCGTTCTCTTACGTCTGGTGTGTTGCGCTGACGTTACGCCACAACAGGTTAGGTCCTCAAGTACCACCCGAAAAACGATAAGCAAAGAGCTTGCAGTAGAAGAAATTTGTATCAAAGATGAATAAGTGCTCATGAATTTCCGGAAGTGCGTTCCTATGTCGATGAACTGTGAAACACGCTGTAGACACTAACTGGAGTTTTGTAGTTGTCGTGACACAATCAGTGTCCTAGTAGGTTCTAGAAAGCGTTCAGTCTTCTCATATATCAGGGTATGCGCTAGACGCGCCTGCCTTTCGCAGCAGCAGTAACCAGCACCACCTCTACAGAAGGTTTTCATAGCTGTTTGTCCTTTAAAAACATTTATCTCTAAATCACGACTTCCAATAGCAGACACTCGTAAAATGGCACAAAATTTAAAGTGTCAATAAAAACAAACAACACACAATCATTTTTCTTCACTATGGTCCAACTCTCACTAAACTTTTCCAAGCAGTCAATAAATTCACAAAATGTCGTAAATCTTCTCCTCTACTCAAGCTGTTCATATTTATTTAAAGATTCTGATATAGCTGCCGACAAAGCGGTGTTGTCCAGCCTTGTTCTTGCCTCAGGATCTTCTCTTTTAGTCTTGGTAGCTGTTAGATATCGAGGACAGTTAGGGAACAACCGATGGCATAGAATCAGCTCTCAGTCGAGGTATGGAGAGCGGAAGCACTATTTTGCGTACAGATTTTTCATCAAAACACTCCGTATGTTTCAAAATATCCTCTTTTGGGAAATGTAGTTCACATACCTGAAAGTTATTACGAAACTTCAGTTACTCTCTATTTCGAATGTATAACGCCTCATGTTATAATCTACAGTATATAGTACTACAGTTCGCTGCTCTACAACTACATCTACATACATACTCCGCAATTCACCGTAAGGTGCGTGGCGGAGGGTACACTGTACCAGTACTAGGCATTTCCTTTCCTATTCCACTCCCAGATAGAACGAGGAAAGAAAGAATGCCTATATGCCTCCGTACAAGCCCTAATTTCTCTTGTCTTTGTGATCACTACGCGAAATGTAAGTAGGCGGCAGCAAGATTGTAGTGCAATCAGCTTCAAATTCCGGCCCTCTAAATTTCCACAACAGAATTTCACGAAAAGAACGTCGTCTTTCCTCCAACGATCCCCAATTGAGTTGCAGGAGCATATCCGTGACACTCGCGCATTGGTAGAACCTACCGGTAACAAACCTAGCTGCTCACCTTTGAACTGCTTCTACGTCTTTCTTTAAACTGATCTGCTGCGGGTCCCAAACAATTGAGTAATATTTTTATCCATAATGAAAGGAGTAGCATTAGCCGTAAAATCTTTTGCTTTATTCAGGCAAATCGATTTAGGTTTTCCAAGAAACCATCTTCAATGCTGTCAGCAAGTTCAAAACAGCATTTTTGTGAAATGTACAATGACATTTACGTCTAACATATCCGTTGACAACATAGCTACATACAAGTGATATTATCTGTTGTCATACGAAGTCAAACTTGAGCAATACTCAAGACGTGGTCGTACAAGCGTTTTATATGCGGTCTCCTTTACAGATGAAGTACGTCTTCCCAAAATTCTCCCAATAAACCGGAGTCGGCTGTCCGCCTTACTCACAACTGTCTACTACTACTCTAGTACTACTTTTGCTACAGACTGACTTGTAGACCCAAAATCACAGCACAGTTAACTACTGTAGGATATTTATCCTAAACAGTATTAGTTGCCAACATGTAGGACTTCAAGTAATTCAAATGTAACATAGAAAGCGCTTTTGCATCAATGCAGCTATGAAATACTATATGCTGTAGTGACCGATTACAATTTATTCGTTTACTTCGAAAACACAAAACCAGTTCTGCTACCGATTACAGTACTTTACAGGGCTCCAAAAGGTACGAATGAATCACAGATGTATATAAAAATTGTTAAAATAGGGTGCACTATCGCATTTACTTACTTTGGAATATTTATTTGGTGAAAATACATCCCTATGAATGGCGGCACTCCACTTGCGACGAAGCTTTTCTTCCTTTGGCAACGAAAACAAATTGACCTCAGGTCCTTTTGGATAATTTCCTCTACAATAAGGAACAAAACACTTGTACACCATCGTGAAAACTCACTGAAACTGCTGTAGTCGCTGTAACGATACACTACAATTTTTTTGTTTGTTTATCTTTGATCAGCGATGCTTATCGCCTCCGGTTCCCTCTGACTCGCAATGCAACTAATTTAATTACGTTCGTCATTTTTTACTTCCGAACAAGCGAGAAGACGGAACCGTGATAGTAGTTTTACTCACTCTCTTGTCTGTATCCGATGTGTCAAGACGACTGTCATACCTGTATCCACTCATGGAAGTAAGAATAATGCAAGCTGTTGCTGAAAATATATTATTTAAATTTAAAAGCATTCCCTCTCCTTGGTTTTCATTCAAACCAAACTCCTCCGCGTCAAATATTTAATTTCTTAATGTTTTCAGCTCCTCGACGTCCGTATAATGTTCAGACGCCATTACAATCGCTTCGCATTGTCTGCAAAATTTCAATCACAATCAGTCATCCTTATACAATACTTTTCTTGATTTTAGAACCTGCAGTCATTTCTTTTGTAATTTCACGAAGTCCGATCATTTTTTATTTATTTATTTATTTATTTATTTTTATTCTATCATTACCAGTAACTTCATGTTCCACCCACGGTCACACGACAATGAAAAGCGAAGTGAACAGTCTGAACATTGATCTCCTACGAAAAGTACCTCGAACGTTTACGTATTAAATAAGTAAAAGTTATCATTTCCAGCTTCCAAAATACGAAGCGCAGGATCCAGCTAGGTGCTTTCCGTAAGTCTTATAAAGTGCTGTTGCTTGTATGGTGCCCGACTTTAATATGCAACCCGCGGTTTATTTGCTTTAATGTTCATCTTGTGCTGTACTTAAACTAAAATTATTTCAAATTCAAAAATTCGGTACCATCAATTCCTTGTCCAAAATATAATCGCGGAATCTACTTTAACAATTATGTCATCATACGAAGCAAGGGCAACGTTATATAGCAAAATCACAATAAGTAACAAACCCGAAACAGGCGAAGCCAACGGAAACAGCACTATACGATCCACATTCAGAACACCACGTGGCTGTGCCTAAGTTTTCTGACGTCACAAACGACTGATGACGTAGCGCAGAGGCCTCTTGTAGAGGTGGTGTTGCAGTAACACTTGTGCCCGGCTGTGGGCGGTGGCAGAAGCGCTCTTTCGCGACGGCGCCATACGTACACGTCATGTAGCAAGATGAACGGCCGCCCCCGCTCGTTCCTCAGCTGTCAGCTGAGTCCCGCTTTCAAGGAAAACCAGACAGCGCCAAGCACAAATGGAGGAACGTCACTTTTTTTATGTTTCCGCGAGCTCGGTGAATATGAATTAGGAAAAGCTGAGGCCATAGTGAACCTGCGATACATCTTAGAAATGTGTTGAGGGAAAGGCATACTTACCTTTAAAATGTAGTTATAGATTAAGATAAGGCTTCTGTGTTCCAGGGAAATGTAGAGCCAGAAATGGCAATACTTAGTGAAGAAAGCCAAACTTGCATTTATAGCGCATGCAGATATTGCGAAAGCTTATTGTATAAAACAATAAGCTCTTTGAAATTCTAAAGGCAGTAGGGATAAGACAAAGAGTATGTGCACATAGAAAACAGCAGTTTCAAGAGTTGAAACGTAGGAAAGAGGGTTTGGGAACTACCTCCCGGCGTTATTCTAGCTGAACAATGGACACGGTATAAAAGGAAAGCAATGAGAATTTTGGATAGGACATTAAAGTTCACGGAGAAGAAAACTCTGACCTATGCCGAGGACACTTTCAGTCTGTCAGCGGTGGCAAAGAACTTGAAAGAGTTGATGAACTGATCGGATAGTGTCTTGAGATAAGGTTAATGTAATACAGTTGGGCGATGCCTGGGGAAATAGATTAGGAACTGAAACAGCGATAATAATAGTAGCTGAGGTTTGTATGGACAGCAAATGTAACCGACAGTGGACCAAGCAGAAAAATGTTCAAATGTTTGTTAAGCTTATGGGACTTAACTACGGGGTCATCAGTCCCTAAACTTACAAACTACTTATGAACTACTTAAGAACTAGGACGGCTCAAATATCCATGCCCGAGGGGGGATTCGACCCCCGACCGTAGTGGCCGTGCTGACCGTGACTGGAGCGCCTCAGTCACCTCGGCTACCGCGGTCGGCAACCAAGCAGAGGAACTATAAAATTCAGAACGAAAATGTAAAGATAATCACTTTATGAAAAATAGCCCCATCATCCAGCTTAAATCGAGATACTAGGAAGATGAGGTTAGGTTGCAACAATATAAAGACGATCACCGAGCCGCAAGCGGATACTTAGTAAAGAGAATCAGACAGCCTTCTCTCTTCCCGAACAAGTAAACTTTCTGGCTGCCTTCTCTACGTGCCTGAGCCCGGCTCAGCGTGCGTTCTTATGATGGTGCAACCTGTCCTCATATTATTGCCATTCCATTTCGGACATTCGATTGTTAGATTATCTCTTAGTAAATGTTTAAGTTGTATATAGTAATCAATACTATCAAATCTTCTTTATTTGTTAATAAGAAATTTTTTTCCATTGTTGTACGACGGCTAGAATATAAGTGTTTTGTATCTGAATGTTAGAAACTAATCACCTATGTAAAGCCTCATAGTTTTAACAAATCACATTTTAAGACATAATTTCAAAATACCGTATTTCAGTATAGAAAACTGTGTACGACTGCATTAAAAACTCAGCGCTTAAGTTATTGGCAATACTGAAGGACACGATACCACAAATCTGGTTCGACCCGTGACGTCATTTGTGCGGACATACTAAGGATTTTTTTTTTTTTTTTTTTTTTTTTTTTTTTTTTTTTTTTTTTTTTTTTTTTTTTTTAAAGGGAAGCAACAACCTGAAACACAAAACAGTACTCATAAAATAATACTTTCCATTAGGCACCAAGAAACTTTCCTTTGTAGTAGTGTTCTGCCAACCAGTTGCCATTGCGAACAATCAACATTTTAAGTAATTAGTGTTTTAATTAAAACCTGGGGCTTGAGTACTTAAACATAAACTGGTTTGTGTTGTTAAAAGTAATGACACAATCGTAACGGAAGAAAAACGGCCAATGTTTGAGCATCACGACACTGTGACTTCATGGGCCAAAGCCGATGGGTGGCATCGCGTGTTTCATGTGAATCTTCATATTTTCTCGGTGTGTTTCAGTTGACCCAGTTATTTTATCACACAAGTGTTAACTACCTTGTAAAGAAGATTAATCTTTCTTAAGTAATGACTGGTAAAATCACGACTTTGCTTCTTGACCAATGAGTTTAACTCTGTTACAATGCCATCGGTGAAGAAAGTGATTTGGACTACTGGAGTGGACATCAGCAGTGTCCGATGTCGAACAAAAGAGTTCATTAACAGAGAACACGCATCCTCCAGTTGACATCTTTCGAGGAGGACGTACTAAAGATGTGTTTGGACAATTCACAATGAGCAGCGATGCCTGGGTTTTGGATACCATGGATACCATGGGTAGCTCCGAATAGTTTTGATGTCTGGGTTCGACGCTGCCGCAGATTAGTAGAAGTGTCTGCTGGCTATGTTGAACGGTAGCGCTGTGTGGAGGACACTTGAAGCTGGTCGGCGCTAGTCATTCACTACAGAATATTCGTGAGACAGAGGAGGTGCTACTTCTTTGATCTACTCTGGCTGCATGTTAGTTTATTTTCCGACCAGCAGAGTGCACACTCTCTCCCGGACAGAATCCGTCGTCCTGACGTCCCCGGCACACGGAACGGGATGGCTAACGTTAACGTGCCTGCTTTTTCCCGTTGAGAAGCCGTTTTCTCCCGTGAAACGCAAATTGAGTTCTGCGATATTTCGGTAACGTGCCACGTTAAGTCGGACCAATAGGAAGCTAGAACACTGTCTACGTCATGTTCCGACCTTTTCTGCTTCAGTTTGGTTTATTGTTTACTTCCAGCAATCAAATGTTCAAATGTCTGTAAATCTATCGGACCAAACTGCATGGTCATCAGTCCGTAGCTTACAAACTACTTAAACCTAGGTAAACTAACCTACGAACAAACACACACACCCATGCCCCAGGGAGGGCTCGAACCTCCACGGCGAGCAACCGCGCGCTCCGCAGCGGGGTACTTCCAGCAACATGGTATAATGACACGTTTTCCTTTCCCCGATATTATCAGAGAAAGTTTTGTATTTTTATATTATTTCGGCATGTTAAAATAGTTATCTATGAAAGTCAGAGAAAGAAAATTTAGGAACAACACTTTCAATTTTTTTGTAAGAAAGAAGACACTCTTGCTTTGTACTTCGTAGCGATAGCATCTTGCAGACTTATTATTTATTATTTTTTTATTATATTTTATGTGGCCGCTATTATGTACATTCAGGTAAATATATGTGATGTGCGCGTATCTTAAATGTATAAATAAACCCCCACCTCTCACTTAAATTCCCACTTATGAATTTTTTATTAATAATTTTGCCCTATCCTCCCTCCGCCCAGAATGTCTTTTTCAGCCTTGTTGAATCACCGCAACAATGGATGGCATAGTTTTTAGTTAATATTGAATGGTGATATTTCGTGTAGCCTGCCAGTCTTGTTTCAAAATTTATTCCATAATATTATCATTTACTGGCAATAGAACCTGCAGTCGATTTTCTTGTAAATTTTTAGAAGTCCGATGTATTTGACTTACGTAATATTCCTATCCGATTTATATCATGTCACTTATCTTACTTTACTGTTTGCTACACGAGTCGTAGTGTAATATTGACGAACTGCCATCCACTGTTCGGCGAGTGGTTATCATATTATTAAAATTTCATTTACAGCCAAATTTCAACCACCGATGGATCTATTGTTAAAGGTAACTGCTCGTCGATTCTTTTTGTAATGTTCTGCCTGCACAACACTCCACCGTTAATTAGCTTACCATTTCATTTAAATGTATGTAATAATTTTCCCCGTAATTTACTGATTGGGATCTTTCATAGCTTCTAACTTCAAACCATTTCCTTCTGTAAATTTGTTAATCTCAAAAATTAATAGCCAGGCTGGAACATTATAAAAGATTTGGCGACCGTTCACAGGACTTTCATTGTGGTACAAGTACCGTAAGATTCCGAATTTGCAGTTAGTTTATTAAAATAGATCTTAGCACTATATCGTTGTGTTACTCCATTGTCAACGTATTAATAGTTGTCTTTCTGATTTCATGCATCTACATCCACGAAAGTGAGACTGATCATTTTGGAAATAATTGTTGGAGAAAAAGTGACTACGCATATGGATTGATATTTTAATGGAAATAATTGTGACGAAAAAATTAAAAGGACAGACGGACCACAGTATCCAGACAAAAGACAAGGTAAGACCATGCCTGCACCGTTTCTGTAGACGCTTTTGACCTTCTTTTACTATTATTTGCTTGCAGAATATCAATTTCAGCTTTTCCGTATTTTGCAAATTTTTCCTAAGTTGTTCATTATTAGTTACCGCGTCAACAATAGAGCTTTCTAGAATTACACAAGATGGCTGCCGAACCCATCTTGTAGCCGCGATCCTCATCTTTTTCGCATTATCTGTGTTTTGCGAGCTGCAGTGCCGTGTTACTAGCATCTTTGGCTATAGGTAAACAGTGTTAGCTCACGACATCCGGATTTACATTCACTGTACGCATGTTTTGACATGGTTAGGACGCGAAGACAAGCTACCGATATGGATAGTATGCAAACGAGTAACATTGTAGGACAATCTGAGCAGGAATTAGAAAACGTTATGGAAGACAGGCGGATAGAAATTATTCGCGAGCTACGGACGTAAGTGACACGTCCGTAGCAGACGGAGGTACGTCTACTGTAGCTGTGCACTCAGATAGTGATCTACCTACCTTATGGTTTTCAAAATTCGAGTCAGTATTTCAAAATTTAACGCAGCAAGTCTCCATGATTAGCCAACAAATGACGACAAAGCAGGACTTACATAATAAATTCCAAGCTCAACAGAATGTCTTAAGACGCCTAGAACAGCAAAAAAAGGAAATCGCGGATCAAATGGCAACGAGAGAAGAAATCGAGAACAGATTTAAGCAACTCGAGGAAGCACAGAAAAACCTACCAGCTCTCATTTCTGACGAGGTGAGCAGACAATTAAATACACAGATAGGCAATCTTGAACAACAGGTAGCAGATGTAGAAGGCAAAGTTAACAGTAATATTTTGAACGTAGTTGATGAAAAGGTCTCCAGCATTGCTTCACAGCTTGATAACGTTTCGCAAACAACCAAAGCCCTTCCGACAGCCATTGAAAATATTACACAGGACTTGTCAGCACTCAGAATTGAACATGAAAATTTAAAAACTACCGTAACGCACATAACCTCTCAGGCAGAAGCCATAGTCAGTGAGAATCAGGCAAGAGTTCAAACCTTTTTGGAGCAGACCGAGGTACAAATTAATGATAAACTAGTACGTGATTTAAACTCTGTCATTCAAAACGTTGCTGCAAAAGTATATGAGGAGCACAGCACCGCTGTAAAGTCATTGCAGGAAGAATTGTCGAATGTAAAGGCTAGTGTACGAAGGGAATCCCGGACACAGACTGCAACTTCTGAAGCACGTACGAGACACGCATCACCGGTGACGTCATCTCCAGATAGGTACCATAACCGAGACCGTGACGCAAAACAGACTCATGTAGACGACGAGTGGTTTGACAGTGACAGACGCACAGTTATGCAACGCTCACAATCTCCCCGTCCTAGTGTTACCTCAATCCTGTTGGAAGAAAGTCTCCTCAAACATCACCAGTTTCCCACTTTTATACCTGAAAATAAATCCGTGCATCCTGTCATTTTTATACAATCCTTTCGAGAATTGCTTCCTGACACCTGGAGTGAGCGTAGGGAGATAAGGTTTGTAATGGGATATATTCAAGGTGAAGGGAATGTCTGGGCTTCAGGCGTATACCGCTACTGTGCCACTCTCAAAGAGTTCGAAAATGCATTTCTTAGCAAGTACTGGTCGGTGGGAATTCAGGAGCGTGTGAAAAATGAAATATACAACCCTCCACCCTTTAATGAGCGGAATGGCAGTTTAAGAAAATACTTTGAAAAGTATCTAAACAAAGCACGCTTCTTCGACGAACCAATGTCGCATCGAGAAGTACTTATAGTACTGATAGGACGACTGCCGACATACCTCAAACTGCAACTGGTACATATTCCTATATATAATCTGGAAGACTTCTTGTCGACAGTCGATTCGATTGACTTAATTTACGAAGATGACCGAGCTAGGAACGGGCGTGGTAACCACAACAATACTTATGCCAACGCCAGTCGGTACGCCAAAAGTAATGGAATAAATCAGCTGATGCCGCCACCGCCGACGCAGGCCAGCCAACAGTCGCGCACAAATACTCAGGCACCACACGTTAACCGCTATGACACAAACTCACAGGCTCAAAGACAAACATACAACGGGGGCGGTAGAAATTCTAACAGACAAACATACAGCGGGGGCAATGTAACAAGGCAAAGAACAGACAATAAGTACCATCCAGGGTATAGTAATAGAGAAAACAACTGGAACAATAATCGGAACGGGGCAGGAATTTTAACATGGTGAATACACAACAAAACACATACACAGGTAGACAATATCCGAGCCATCCCCCACCCAGTGACAATCGACAGACAGACTACGTGCCGGTGGCACGGATAACGACTGACTGCGGACAACAAACGACTTGTGGACCACCACAATCTAACGTGACAATAACTGAAGTTACGGAACCTGCCCAAACCGCATCAGGTACCCAAACAAACTGAAATCTCTCTTCTCACGCCCTCCGAGTTTGAGCGGTGAATCCAGTGGGGGCACACGATACTCGAGAGTTCAAATGCTGAGGTTTAATGATGGTGTAGACATTAAAGATGAATTGATGCAAGAACACACAACTTGTAGAAGGAATCTATCTGAAGTCTTACAAGCAAACGTTGTCATTGTGGTTGGTGGTATTTGTTTTAATTCGCACACATCCTAAAGCATCAGTTATACATAAGCATAATAAGAAGTGGCAGCATATGTATAGCGGACCGTACAGAATTGTACAGATTCCACACCGAGGCAGTTATCTTTTAGCACAGATAAACACTGGAAAGATTAAAGGTCTGTACCCACACAAAGATTTAAAATTATTTCACGCCTAATATGCACGTCTGTGTGCATTAAGCGGCATTATTTATATTTATTTGTGTAAGCATCAAACATGTCATCCGTCAGAACTTCACCGCGCGCGAGCAAGATCGCAGGTAAGTGCCTAATATTTATTGTCAGCTGGCACAATCATTCAATGGATAATAAGTAAACAGATGTAAGTTACCACACTTACACAGTTAAGGGCAGTTAAAGACTTAATAGCCATATATTTTGACGTGGGTAGTATTTTGTGTAGGAGTAATATTTTATATTTGCGTGTATATTTATATATGTGTTGCTTGGAAGAAGTAGGTGATATATTCCGGTTTGTGATCGGGAATCTTTATTTATTTATTGGACGTGGAGTGTACAAGCACACGTACCACTTATATGCATTATTACGCGACCAAATCTTGAATAGTCACTTATGGGGACAAGTAATGTAGTTTGTGGTGATAGGAGAGAGGAGAATATGAAATCTCGTTTGCCCACTAAAAATAATTTTTGCTATAACTATTTACGCTACCAGGGAAGGATACACCAAGCTATAGGGATTTTGCTAACTTTTATGCGAATGATCAGCTGACAAATAAACAAAACACGTAGAATCATGTTGCATGACAATACAAGCTTACACGCATAAAATCTGCATAAGTAAGAACGAACTTAAATTTTCTCCGCTTAATCGATGTCGTAAGCAACAACTGCAGACTATGCAAAGAATTTAAGATGCAGGGTACACACTATTTAATTGCTATATAAAGCGCTGTTTGACACTTAACAGAGATAATTCCTTATCACATCGTTAACTTAAAGATATTTTCTTTCCTTTATCACACTTCATTGATGTAAAATTTTTAAGATTTACTTGAGTAATGCAGCTGGTAGAAAAACTTATCATTTGTTTAGGTTATGCAATTGTTTTGTTTGACAAACCACACATTGCGAGAAACACATGAAATTTCACAACATAGCATGGTATGGAATATTTACTACTCAAACACCGTAGACTTAAGCCTAGATATAAGAACTTTTATTTCAGCAAGAAGAAACGACGAGTATGTGTGGCAGCCACCGCTGGAATTATTTACTTTAACAACTAACTCAGGAGGTGCATTTTAAATGAAAGATTTACTAACTTTTGACATGAACACAGAACGACGCAGGGACACACATACAAGAATACACACGCATATCTGAGTGCCATAAATTTATTTATAATTACCTATCTTTGCACAGATTTAAATTATGCATACAAGGGCAGGATTAGGCATGGTCGCGAATGTTCGAAGAATACGGATGGTGTGACAAGATGAGGACTTTCCGATGCTAGGATCGATGATTTATGCTTTATGTTGTTTGCTCGCGAATTGACGTTAGGAGTGATCTTTGCTGTAACGATTGTAGACTGATAAAATTGATATTCTGCAAGTAGAATTAGCGAGATTCCTCTAACTACTCTGTCCTCAGTCTTCCTTCTTTAACTGTACTTCTGCCGCACAAATAGCGCGAAATCTAACTTGTATCTAACACGACGGCCGGGCCTGATCTTGTCTTGCCTTAACTTGTATATATATATATATATATATATATATATATATATATATATATATATATATATTGTTGTGTGTATAAATGTTTATTGCCAATATTTTATGTGTGCCTGGATTACTTATGTTGATGAACACCAGGGTAACACAACACAGATTACGGATTTTAAAACGTTACGATAGGTGACACTTTAAAAAAGAAATCAAAACCAGTATTGCATAGCGACAATTAAGTCTGAAATGAATCACATTTAGACATATAATACTGCATAGAAGCGACGTGCAGAGTGTATCGGATAAACAAGGCTGAAAACAGCATTATCACAAAACAAACTGACATGAGCATAGGCAAACCACATATGGTCAATGTTATGCTCAATATCAAAGCATGCTTATGTATTTCGAAAATTGTAAAGATTTTTATATCTGTTAAATAGCTAATGAAATGAATTTTGTAAGAGAGATATGATTTTATGTGATTTGGATGTTAATGAGAGACAGTCCTTTAGTCAATGTCTTATTAAATCGAAACTATTTGGGAGAGAACAGTGAAGCTAGTTATTTGAATAGGACATGTGGATTAGGAGACCGTGTGAAACAGCAATAAGCACAGATGTGTTAAGTGCAGTGAAAGACGCCAACAAGTGATTTTATTATTCTTAAGAGACGTTCAACGACTTTCGCGCTACAGAAAGTGCAAATTTCAAACGTTATGACCCAGCGAAAAGACGCTGTCCAGTGAATTAACAGTGTTTAGAACAATTAAAAAAAATTAAAAGACTGGCCTAAGAGGACCGATAAATAAATTAAAGTGATAAATTAGTTTGAACAGTGCGTGATGGTGAATAAAGACGCATTCTAACGCCACCATAAACGCTCACGGGAATCAGTCATAAAAATAAAAAGATGTATAATGCGCACGCAGGACGTTTAATTGACGTGCTTACATACTGTGAATCAATTAATAAACGTACGCATATTAACAAGAGAACAGTGCCGTGTGATAATTCAGAGACACTGCTAGGTGATGTGAATTCCACGACACGTACGAACCTCGCCTGCTGCAGACAAACAGAGAAATAAACGTAATGTGGTTCTCACCCACCGGTGTGAAGTGTGGACCCTCGACGAGTGCAAACTGGACACTCCTTCCTTAAAAACACACCACACTGTAATCCCCAGTGTGTTGCAGTTTGAAACAGTACGATTAAAATTACGGAAGTCGTACCGCGCGATCCTGCCACGATGCAACGTAGGCATAGACTGAAGCTGAACCAGTGGCGCGATGTGACGTCATTACTGATTGTTGACAGCGCTATGCAAACAAAGCTCTTACAACACCGTCTAACGGACAATATTAATCAAATAAAAAATATGAAAAAATGTATGGACTCGCAGCAAGCTGCGTTAGCATTAATAGAGACTGAATCTATTCAGCGATAACAAAAATATTAATATAGAATCAAATCAGATACTTTAAAATGTTAGCATAAATTTAAATCAGATGACATAGTATGTAAGATATTGCAGATAATTTCTCCATTTCTTGTGACCCCATGTATTTATATGTATGATAGATAGTAAATTATGAAACATCTAACATTTTTGCCTTGAAAGATCGCATGTACGATCAACATGAATAATGATTCTGACCAATGTCTAGTATTCATGATAGGCATTCTGTAAATAGTCATGTATATAGCACCAAAATGTATATGTAGATAGGAAAGTAAGATAAATACTAGGCAAATAACCTGCTAGTATCAGAGTCATGGACATACGTCATTTGTATTAGATGCTATAATAATAATATCTGGCGTATGTTCATGTCAGTTTGTTCATTTTATCCTTTATCCACAAGAGCGCGCGCACACACACACACACCTCCAATAATCACAATTCAATCACGTAATAGCTTTTGTGAATGCACAAAAAAACACTCATGCACCAGACAACGTGTGAATGAAGGAAACTAATCAAGTGTGCATTCTTTGCAGGGAAAAAATTAATAGTTATCCTAGTGCAGTAGACATTGCTAACTCCAGTCTTTTTGTTCTTTTCATGAGCAAAAATTGCAATGAGACGGTGCAAGCGAGGGGCGCTGAACTGACGATTCATTACGGATCGCTGTTGCCCACGCGCATACTCCGTGCGCAATAATGGAAGCCGCTCGCTGCCGCTGCTCCCGCCTCCAGTACCAACGCAACAACCTCGAGCCGTCGCCGCCGTTACTGAAAATCAACCTACAGACAGTACTAAAAAAAATCAACTTCATAATCAATAAAATTAAATTAGATAGAACTTTCTGTACTATAGACATCCAGCGAAGTGAATAGACTGTAATACGACGAAACATGATATGTTATTGAGAAAACAATTCTGAAAAAGCGAATATTCCAAAAGACTGACCCACGTTGTACTTATGTTATGTGGATTATATGTAATTTACATTATTATCTTATGTAATATTCGATGTATTTGTGTTCTATGAAACTAGCCTTGACACAATGCTTGTTTGTCACGGCTATCGGATTCTGTATCATACCTCAGCCGTGCCAAAGGGGGCCGTATAATGACATGTTTTCCTTTCCCCGATATTATCAGAGAAAGTTTTGTATTTTTATATTATTTCGGCATGTTAAAATAGTTATCTATGAAAGTCAGAGAAAGAAAATTTAGGAACAACACTTTCAATTTTTTTGTAAGAAAGAAGACACTCTTGCTTTGTACTTCGTAGCGATAGCATCTTGCAGACTGGAGCTGTACTTTATTATTTTTTATGTAGCCGCTATTATGTACATTCAGGTAAATATATGTGATGTGCGTGTATCTTAAATTTATAAATAAACCCCCACCTCTCACTTAAATTCGCACTTATGAATTTTTTATTAATAATTTTGCCCTATCCTCCCTCCGCCCATAATGTCTTTTTCAGCCTTGTTGAATCACCGCAACAATGGATGGCATAGTTTTTAGTTAATATTGAATGGTGATATTTCGTGTAGCCTGCCAGTCTTGTTTCAAAATTTATTCCATAATATTATCATTTACTGGCAATAGAACCTGCAGTCGATTTTCTTGTAAATTTTTAGAAGTCCGATGTGTTTGACTTACGTAATATTCCCATCCGATTTATATCATGTCACTTATCTTACTTTACTGTTTGCTAATGTTCTGCCTGCACAACACTCCACCGTTAATTAGCTTACCATTTCATTTAAATGTATGTAATAATTTTCCCCGTAATTTACTGTTTGGGATCTTTCATAGCTTCTAACTTCAAACCACTTCCTTCTGTAAATTTGTTAATCTCAAAAATTAATAGCCAGGCTGGAACGTTATAATGGCTACTGTGTGCACTAACAAATGTGTGATTTAATTGAAGCCACGAAGAAAGAAAGCCCTTATATAATAAATATGTAATAGCAATATTGAAATACAGATGAAACATCGAAAAAAAAAAAAAAAAACCATGCAATGTTAACGTTTCGCTGTATGTAAATAACACTTCCAGACATGGTAGGACACAAAATCACCCCGAAAACGGCTAATTTATTGAAGTTCTTGAATACGATGTAGAGTCAGGAGAGCTTTTTTTTCGTTATAATAAAGTATGTTTATGAAAGTTGATGAAATACGCCGCGAGTGTAAAAGTGAAGTGACGTTTTGCGATGTTCTTTTGTTAACCAATGAAACCGAGGGAATGGAGTCAGTTTAGAGAAAAAAAATGCTTCCAGAAAAGTATGACGAAAATCTTCAAGTTTCAGTTTCTGTCAATATTGCTATTTCTATTGTTTTTTCTATTTAGAATTTCCCGCCCAAAACCTGTTAATTCCCGCGGTAGTCCCGTCGTAAAATTTTTATACCTTTTTCTTTTTTCTTTTTTTTTTGCTTACATTTATATTTGTGTAGCTATTTATTTCACGTTGTTATCGACGCCACATTACATTCGCATTGAAGTATGAATGTAGGTTATCGTCATGAATGGTTCTCCTGCCGTTATTTCGCCGCTGAATCCACTCCCGTACCCATGATCTTCTGCGGATTTTCTTCTCTCATCTTCGATAGTAGCTAATAAAGCCAAAAACAGCCAATTCAGTAGGATCCATTTTAAACACGTACTCTTCGACGCGTGTGCTTCGCGCTCCAAATGAGCTGTAGCAGACAACGATTGCGCGCTGAAAACTGTCGCTAGAGTTTATAATATTGTTTATAATATGATTCTTAAAATGTTTTGTTTCTGTATGTTTCATGTACGACCGAGGCGCCACAATCAACAAGGGCAGTGTCGTCGCCGCCGCAGCCAACATTACAGCAGACGGCCACTATTAAAATTTAAGCGGCAGCTACGGGGCTACGAATGCTGCTGCGCCTTCTTTATTGCCGCACTTCAATCGTTTCAAAGAAGAAAAGAAAAGAGTATTAGATTATAGTTAGTCTTGTTTGAGATTCAGTCCAAGCTATACATATTCACATTTCTTGCTAAACTGACACTGTATTAACATGAAGAAGAATAAATATTTGTTAATGTTGAAAGATATATTGCATTTATGAAGGTTTATTTATGATCGTGAATATTTTATAGCAAGAGAAATTTGATTCTTGCGAAGAATTTTCGACTTATTTCAGAAAACAATTTAATTCTGATTGAATTACTACTGATTAGCTGTGAATGTGACATTATATTTGTATTTAGTGTGAATGTGGAAAACCAGTGTTTAGAAGGCAGTGGATTATTAATGATTTTTTTAGTACGAGTTAAGGACAGTAAATAGAAGTGCCTTTGTTTAACTTTAATGAAATTTTAGTAACGGCTATAGACATTTCCATGCCCCGCTCGGACAAGAACCTTATTTATTTTTGATGAACTATTTAAAGGAATTATTCCTACAAATTTTAATTTATGCTGTGGTGCGGGATACTTCGGACGAAGTCTAGAGAATTTACACGGTTAGCTTATGGCAGTTGGTGTTGCTAGGGAGCTGTAAATAACTAGTCAACAACGTACTAGCAACTGATAAAACTTTTTCTAGTGTCAGAATAATTTCATGATTGGAGACTAAAGAAGAACATGAATAACAATAATAAACATCGCAGTTATCCTGTCGCCGTTCCACCACAACGCGCACCCTCTATAACTGCTACATCTAGGCCGACATGCGACTGGACGGCCCGTCAGAACTCGGTCAGAACTCGGCTACGAATTACAGTAACTAGTTTTCAGAGCAGCTAGCATCGTACAGAAGACAACGCCGTGAGAAGAGAGAAGAAACAAACATATGTTCTAAAGTTAAGTATTGTATTCTTCTGTCAACAAAATTTGTACTAACTGTTTTAGCTGACCAAGATCCTGCATCGAACTTTGCCTGACAACTAGAGCGGGACGAGTACTCAGCAAATGGCAGCAAGGATGATACAACATATGGGACTTAATTAAAATGTTCAAATGTTTGTAAAGCTCATGGGATTTAACTGTGGGGTCATCAGCCCCTAAACTTACAAACCTATGTACTAACTTACAATAAGGACAGCACAAATATTCATGCTCGAGGGGGGATTCGAACACCCGAGGGGAACGGCTTCGAGCATCGTAGCATAGCGCCTCAATGCGCTCGGCTGCTCCTCTGCGGCTTATGGAACTGCTGTGTCATCAGTCCCTAAACTTACAAATTACATATAAACTAACTTATGCTAAAGAAAACACAAACATCCATGCCTGAAGGAGGATTCGAAAACCTGACGGGAGCGGCCTCGCGCGTCGGAGCATAGCGCCTCAATGCGGTCGACCACTCCGCCGCGTCTTGCTGAATTTATTTGAAGTTGTGCAGACATAAATCAGTTAACCTCTGTGCTTTAAATAGTGAAAAAATACATCAGTTAGGTCAGTTTATTGCTTATCACAACGATTTCGACAATTTATTCGCATCTTCTAGTGCATTTGTTTACATAAGTACGGTACTTTTTCGACGTTTCAATGTGCACTGCAGTTGTCGTTTTTAGGTTAGTAATGCTCGGAAAATCTGTTAGAAAATATCTTAAGGTGTTAAGAAAGAGATAATTTTGAACACGGAAACCACTGAAAAGCGGTAGCACACCTACACCACATTTGCAGGTCACAGAATCACCACCTTGTTAAGGAACGCCAGAACCAGTAAGAATAATTTGTTGACAGACAACACCAGATTATCGCAAAGCAAAACAACGTAAGAGAGCCACTACAATAACATTACGATACGCCGCAATTCCGAATTGAATACATTTTTGAAGCTATAATTTACGCCTAATATTTCTGATAAAGGAAACTTTCGGTTTCCAATCAACTCAGTACATAAATTCCGAACTATATCCATATTGTGATATTTACTGTCTTCTGGGTGCTACAATCTCTTTCTTTCTTTCACTAAAATATCAGTTTCTTACGGTCAATATGTACTGTGTGAGAAAGTCGGTCGATTTGACCGAAGAAAACAAACTGATTTGAATTTCACCGACTGTCAACCGAAGTCTCTTAAGTTCGGGAGATGAGATCGGCTACACTGTCACCGTGGCCATAGTGCAGCACTGATTTGAAACGATCGGCCTTCTTCCGCCGATAGCGGTCGTCGGTAAAATCCGCCGACATCGGAGCCACTGTGACCACAGCATAGAGCACCTACTTCATGAAAAAGACAAGTCCGCCCACCTATCGACAGTTTCACAATTCGAGGAAAGATGCTTGCTTTTATGGGGAATCTCTATGTTTCTCGATTAGCGGACGTCAACCAAATGGCAAGACGTCAGCAGTAGGATGGATGTCTTACTTGAAGGTAACGCCGCGTTCTGCGGAACGTGTTAACATAACAAAAGAAAAGCGAAGAGGGCAGAGAGCGTTGCCGAGCTTGGGTAACGAGATGGCGCTAATCTTTCCCTATTCTCGACAAACGACGCTCCAGTACCACCTTTGTACGGAAATGTTCATTTATTTTTATTTTCATCGCATTAAGCCACAACCATTATTCGTAATAAGAGTTCGCTGCAGGAAACACGGTGACGTCAGCGCCGTAGCTACTAGCAGATTGCATTCCCAAGGTCTCTGCCATCGTGCGCAGTTTGCAACGTCGGTTCTTCACCTTCCAATTTTTTGCTGCCCAATTCGTTTGCCTTCTTATTCATTTCTTTGTTTCATTTCGACAACATCTTGCAAAGCCCCATGTTGTATAAGCTGATTAGGAATCCACGCATCTTCTTTATTTTTCCCTCGCACATGTGGAAAAATTATGTAGCTTTAAGTTTCAAGACATATGATTAATCTCTTTGCTTACATCAAAATTTTCACACACTTCAAATGTATCCTTGGAAAGCTTGGCGGAGAGTACGCATTTCCTATTAACGTCAGTCGGTCCTTTTCTTCTTCCACATATTATGCAATGACATAATTTTACAGGGAGATTACTTGACTTCCTCCTAAATATGTATGGTATGTAAAATCGTTGATTCTAGGAGGTCGGAGCTGCTTGATTTAGATCGTCGCTGGGTAACACGTATAAAAATCGCGCGGGCATGTTTTACGACCCATTTTAGGTTTTCGTGTTGTTTTGTGATAGGGCTGTCTGATGACGATTCGGATTATACGTCGTCTGCAAATAGCGGTAAGCCAAGAAACGTTCAACAGGGAAGTCGATAGAGAGGACGCCTCATATGGGCGCATCGGAAGTAATGTCGGGCTGTGTATCTCCCCCAGCGTCACAGTTTATCACACCGTTGTTCACTATGATCGCTTAATTCTGTACTGAACTTATGCTTATTGTAATTATTTTTCATTTTAATTGTTTTGTAAATATTTTTAGAAGATAATAACATGTTTCATTTATAAAACAGTACTGTAATTCGTTTGCAATTTTTTCGGCAATAAATATCACTGAGTCGCAATTTTTTGTCCCATTGACCCCAAAATTTGAGCACTTAACGCAAAAAGTTCAATAAATATAAAATGTTTTGGAATTCTAATAACAGTGAGCTGTACAGCAGTAATAAATTACAGAAAAACACTCATTTTACTCAGTGCACAGTTGAACGGAATGGACAGTCAGGTGAAGCGTATAAGGTGAATATTAACAAGAGCAAAACAAGGGTAATGGAGTGCAGTCTGAAAAAGGAATTATATTAGGTAACGAAACAATATGGTGGTAGATGAGGTTTGTTCCTTGGACAGTAAAAGAACATACGGCAGCCGCAGTGCAGAAGATATAAAATGCAGAATGGCAATGCGAAGAAAAGCGTTTTTGAAAATATGTAATTTACTAACATCAAATATTAATTTAAGTGTAAGGAAGTCTTTTCTGAAGGCATTTGTGGGGAGTGCTGCCTTGTACTGGAGTGTTGTTGTCGTTGTTGTTGTTGTGGTCTTGAGTCCACAGACTGGTTTGATGCAGCTCTCCATGCTACCCTGTTCTGTGCAAGTCTCTTCATCTGAGAATACGTTCGGCAACCTACTTGCTTTTGAATCTGCTTACTGTATTACTGTATTTCTTCTACCTGAACTTTAAATCCCTATCCATATTTCTCATTGCGTTCCTTCACTGCAAGCTCAACAGCATTGGGGAAAGGATACATCCCTGTCTTACTCCCTTCCCAACCTCTGCGTCCCTTTCTTGCCCTTCGACTCTAATAACTGCTGTCTTCGTTTTGTATAGGTTGAACATAACTCTTCGTACCCTATAATTTACCCCTGCTACCTTCAGAATTTTGAAGAGTGTATTCCAGTCGACATTGTCAAAAGCTTACTCCAAATCTACAAACGCTAAAAATGTAGGTTTGCCTATTCTTAGCCTATCTTCTAAGACAAGTCGTAATGTGTGTATTGCCTCTCGTGTTCGTACATTTCTCCTGAATCCGAACTGATCTTCCCCGAGGTCGGACTCCAGAAGTTTTTCCATTCGTCTGTAAATAATTCGTGTTAGTATTTTACCACAATGACTTATTAAACTGATAGTGCTATAATTTTCACATTTGTCTGCACTTGCTTTCTTTGGAATCGAATTACAATATTCTTCTAGAAGTCGGAGGGTACTTCCACTGTCTCATACATCTTGCATACCAATTGGAACAATTTTTTCATGACTGGCTCTCCTAATAATACCAGCAGTTCAGACGGAATATCATCTACACCAGGGGCCTTGTTACGACTAAAATCTTTTAGCGCTCTATCAAATTCTTCTCGCAGTATCATGCCTTCCTCAACTTCGTCTTTCATTTCTAGAATACAGCCTTCGAGTTCATGTATAGGCTCTCTATATATTTCTTCCACTGTTTAGCTTTCCCCTCTTTTACATCTGAGTTCTTGATATTCATGCAGCTGTTTTTCTTGTCTCCAAATATCTTTTATTTTCCTGTAGGCGGTATCTATCTTTCCCCTAGTTATGCATTCTTCTACAGTTCTACATTTGTGCTCTAGCCACTCCTGCTTTGCCAGTCTGCACTTCCTCTCAAACTCATATTTCAGACGTCCATACTCCCTTTTGCCTGCTTCAATTGCTGCATTTTTATATTTTCTCCTCTCATAAATTAAGTTCAGTACATCCTGTGTTACCTAGGGATTTATATTAGGCCTTATCCTTCTGCCTATATGATCCTCTGTGGCCTTCATTCACTGCCCTATCTCTACTGTATTACTTTCCCCCGTATCAGCCAAGCCTTGCCTAATGCTCCCTCTGAAACTCTCGACTACCTCTGGTTCCTTCAATTTGTCCAGGTTCCATCTCCTAAATTTCTACCTTTCTGCAGTCTCTTAAGTTTTAATCCGCAGTGCATAACAAATAAGTTATGGTCCGACCCCTGGATATGTCTTACAGTTTAAAACCTGGTTTCTAAATCTTTTCCTTGCCGTTATAAAGTCATTCTGGTACCTTCTTTCAGTGTCTCCTGGTCTCTTCCACGTTACAGCCTTCTTTCATGATGATTAAACCAAATGTTGGTGATCATTAAATTGTGCTCTGCACAAAATTCTACCAAGCGATATCCGCTTTCATTCCTTTTTCTCAGTCCATATTCACCTACTACATTTCCTTCTCTTTCCTTTCCTACTACCGAGTTCCAGTCCATCACAATCAAGTTTTCGTCTCCCTTAATTTTCTGAATGATTTCTTTTACGTCCTCATTTATTTGATATCCTCATCATCGGCAGAACTAGTTGGCATATAAACTTGCGCTATTTTGGTCGGTGTTGGTTTTGTGTCTATCTTTGCTACGATAATGCGTTCACTATGCTGTTCATAGTAACTTACCCCCATTCCTATTTTCTTATACATTATCATACCTACTCCTGCGTTACCACCAATTGATTTTGTATTTATAACCCTGTACTCACCTGACCAGAAATCCTGTTCATCCTGCCACCGAACTTCACTAATCCCTACCATATCTAACTTATCCATTTCTCTTTTCAAATTATCTAACTTACCTAAGCGATTTAGTGTTAGAACATTCCACGCTCCGACCCTTAGAATGCCTGATTTGTTTTTCTTGATGATTACATCCTCCCGAGTAGTCCCCGCCCGTAGATTAGAATAGGCGACTATTTTACTTCCGGAATATTTTACCCAAGAAGACGCCATCATAATATATTCATACAGTAGAGCTGCATGTCCTCGGGAAAAGTAACGTCTGTAGTTTCTCCATGCTTTCAGGCGTTCGCAGTAACTGCATGGCAGAGGCAAGTTGGCCGATGTTACAAGGCCATCTCAGTCAATCATCCAGACTGTTGCCCCGACTCGAAAGGCTGTTACCCCTCTTCAGGAAATACGCTTTTGTCTCGCCTCTCCACAGATGCGGTGTGTTTGCGCCTACGGTACGGCTATGTGTATCGTTGAGGCACGCAAGCCACCCCACCCTCGGCATTGTCTGTGGTTCATTCGGGTGGATACAGGAATGTAAGAGGCACTATAAATAGCTCAGACAAGAAGAGAGGCTTTTGAAATATGGTGCTACACAAGAATGCTGAACTAATGAGGAGTTACTGAACAGAATTGCCGAGAAAGGGAACTTCTGGCATACCTTGACTAAAAGAAGCGATATTCTTGGAAATAAATGAAACATGTCTTTATAAATGGAGGGAATGCGTGGGGTGAAAATCGCATATGGAGACCTTGAGATAAATACAGTAAGCAGATTCAAATGGATGTAGGTTGCCGTTATTACGAGGAGATGAAGAGGCTTGCTTAGGATAGAGTAGGGTGGAAAGCTACGTCAAACCAGTCTACGGACTGAAGACCACAACAACAAGAAAGAAAGGTGTAAATATGATGAGAATATTTGTATTTTGGATTTTATTCTTTCATTAGGTATAGACGAGAAAAAAGTATTGTTCGGATAAAGATAAAAATAATTATGTAAAGCTGTGTTGTGATGCAGCCTTACGCTCAATTTGTCACCGAGACGTCTTGTAAGTTATTTATTGTCAATGAGTCCATCTAAACTTCTCTTATGAGGAAAAATAACCAGTTTTATTTTTTAATTCGAACGTTTATCATTCCTACCTAAGTGAATTGCATTTTTGTGGAATTATAGGAAACGAGAAATTGTGATATTTATGTATTAGTGGATTCACTTTGCACACAGGCGAATTCTGTAGTAAGTTTTTGACTTTGCAGCAGTTGCAGCTTTGGCAGTAGTGTCACATATGCAGCTTACTTGCGAACTAGTAGCCCATAATTCAGATGTGGGAAATGAACTGCGACAGACATTATTGTTGAATTGAGACCTAAGTTGCAATCAGTAGCTTACACAAAATTTAATTCTTATTGTTCAGATAGATTCAGTCATTAATCGGTCAGTATGTTTCGTATTGCACTCAATGAAAAACGTATCACGGCCAGAACTTTTATTATTCGGTTGGTTTTTGGTCTAATCACTCTGATAAAGTTTTCAGTCAGATTAGCGACAATTTAATTAATGTGCAGAATCATTAACAGTCACCCATAACACACACAGCAACATACGATGCGATTTTTGAAGAAGCCAGTCACAGTTGACGCAAAATTTTATAGCAATAATTTTATTAATAACTTTCAGAGAAAAGGAACACATCTCCTATAACACCAACATATGGCACAACAGGAGGTTGAAGAATCTCGTCTCTATACCTCTGACCAATCAGAGCGTCACTTTGATTGACAGTAAGGTCTGTACGTCCGCCAATACTGCTTGCTGCCCACACCATTCGTCCACTACCACGATATGGTTATGTCACCTACACGCGGGAGCGTGAGCGCGCGCGCGCGCGCGCGCGTGTGTGTGTTATCTGTTCTCTCGGATATATCAGCACATACACCCCTGGTCATGAGAGGTATCCGCATGGCTGTAACGGATCGTGCAGCCACGTCTCGATCCCTGAGTCAACACATGGGGACATTTGCAAGACAACAACCATCTGTACGAACAGTTAGACGACGTTTGCAACAGCATGGACTGTCACCTCGGAGACCATGGCCGCGGTTACCCTTGACGCTGCATCACAGACAGGAGCGCCTGCGATGGTGTACGCAACGACTAACCTGGGTGCACGAATGGCAAAACGTCATTTTTTCGGATGAATCCAGGTTGTGTTTACAGTATCATGATGGTCGCACCTGTGTTTGGCGACATTGCGGTGAACGCACATTGGAAGCGTGTATTCGTCACCGCCATACTGGTGTATCACCTGGCGTGATGGTATGGGATGCTATTGGATACACGTCTCGGTCACCTCTTCTGAACAGTGGCCGTTACATTTCAGATATGTTACGACCCGTGGCTCTACCCTTCATTCGATCCCTGCGAAACCCTACATTTCAGCAGGATAATGCACGACCGCATGTTGCAGGTCCTGTACACGCCTTTCTGGATACGGATAATTTTTTCCAGATCTCTCACCGATTGAAAACGTCTGGTCAATGGTGGCCGAGCAACTGGCTCGTCACAATATGCCAGTAACTACTCTTGATCTCTCCGGGGGACACCACCTTGACGAAGCACTGTCCGTGCGGGTGGAGAGGCTTGCGTATCCGCGTGAAGCTGAGGGCTATACCGAAGGTAGAGAACCTACTGCCGGAAAGGCCTCAGCTGATGGATCAGACCAAGCGTGTCCCACAAAGTCCCGTCTTCCTTATCCTCTCCCAGTCCTTTCCCAATTCCTTTCCCAACCCAAGGTGTGATGCGATCCGTGCTGAGGGGTGGATGTGTCTCGAACGGAGCCTCAGGGATACCGGGTGACCTCCCTGAGTAAGTAGCCTTGCACCGTGCGGGGTTATCGTGGTGTGGACCATATAAATCCCCAAATCTCGTGGGACTAAGATGAACACGGAGAAAAAAAAATATTTTAAAAGAATCCGAGGGGCAATCTCAACCCCAGATACTCAGACATCGGGATCAGGACCGATGGAGTGCATACCTACTTCTCAGTCAGGGTCTAGACCTGAGCAAGAAGTGGGAACTGTAACAGAGAAGTTGGACCAGATTAGGATTAAGGCCTTGTCTGGGGCTCAGAGGAGGAAACTTCTCAAGGAACAGAAGCAAAAGGAAGCAAAAGAATGGCTTCAATGGCTTCCTAAACATAAGTGGTGGGAATCAAAAGGGCTTGTGCCCAAGACCCCCCAAAAGAAACTGCCTCAGGTCGAAGGGGATACACAGGCCCCCTCGACGTCAAAGAGGGGCAAGAGGGTTAGGGAGGAATCTAAGACTCCCTCCTCTCTGGACAGGCGTGATCCTAAAAGGCTGAGGCAGGAAATAGGGAAACAGACCTATAGTACTGCAGTCTCGGTCTTTAGAATGGCGGTTGTCCAAGACGGATACCCACTGGTAAGCATCACCTCGCAGCAGGGGGAGCTCGTGCAGATGGCCCTCTTTGAAGAGATTGGGGGGTCCAGGCTGGTCCAGGACCCAAATTCAGGAGGGTCTATCTAGATCGCAGTGGCCTCATTTTTGTCTGCGATGGGGAGCACTCAGCAGAATGGCCTGTCCTGACAATCACCAAGGCAATGATCAAATTGGAGCTACGTAACTGGCTCAGAAGACAGCACGTAGAATATTGGACCAAGGTCCATCAACAAAAACATGGCAAGGTAATGATACCAAAGCCATGTTTTAAAAGAAGCTCTGCAATCCTGGGCCTGAACAGGAGAGAGATTAGACTCATGGTTTCATTGCTGACAGGCCATGGGAATTTAAAAAAAAAACACCTACATACAATGGGAATAACAGACGAGGACCCTAAATGTAGGATCTGTGATGACGGTGATGAAACTGCATCACATCTAATCCTCGAATGCATTGCATTGGAGAATAAAAGGCACAGAATATTTGGGACAACCAGACCCGAAGAAATTGTGTCTAATAAAGAACTGGTAAAGGGACTCCTTGCACTGTTCAAGGGCATTGGTTGGCTTTACTAGATATACAGGGAGCGATACCGTACAATAAACTTAGTTTCGATGCGGGCAGTGGCGGGTTGAACCAAGACTGTTTTGGCTTCCCTGGAAAAATCAATCAATCAACTACTCTTGATGAACTGTGGTATCGTGTTGAAGCTGTATGGGCATCTGTACCTGTACACGCCATTCAAGCTATGTGTGACTCAATGCCCAGGCGTATCAAGGCCGTTATTACGGCCAGAGGGGGTTGTTCAGGGTATTGATTTCTCAGGATCTATGCACCCAAATTGCGTGAAAATGTAATCATGTTCTAGTATAATATATTTGTCCAATGAATACCCGTTCATCATCTGCATTCCTTCTTGATGTAGCGATTTTAGTGGCCAGTAGTGTATGTACAGTAGAGGTTATTTTGCTTCCCGCTCGCTGATAGAAGGAAGGGAAGAGACGCAAGGCGCATGGAGTGTGCAGCTTTGGACGGAACTCGCCAACGCCACGGTCGGTCGGTCGGTTTACCGCATGCCGTGCGTCTCTCGATTATTGATTTATGGGTTGCTGCAGTTGTGTACCGCAATTGTTTTGACAGATAGTAGTAGAGACCGAGCTGTGTCTATGACTGTATAAGCAGCGACATCTGTGCTTGCCGTGCGGTGGCTACGTGAACGCTGAACCGAAGACAACATAGACTGGCCACAGCGCCGCCATAGTTGAAGCCAATTGAAAAGATTGCCGCCATCTTTCAGAACGTCAGTGTCACGCCAGGTGAAACTGGGCGTCTGCTAACGCTTAATCATAGATTTTAAATTAATCATTGCCAGTCTTGATTTTTCCTTAATTTCTGGGCGACGCAATTCGGAAAATTCCCACTACCAATAGCATTTCTCGTTTACTCCTGCATCCTAAGTGTAATGTTTACAATCGTAGAACTGCTGCATTATTTGATGTTACTGTAATGTCAATAATCGTTTGTATTTGCCGACATATCTTCCCTATAAACACAGGCGAATTTCTTTAAAGTCTTTAATTACCTTTAGCCGGCCGCGGTGGCCGAGGGTATTGAGGCGCTCCAGTCACGGTCCGCACGGCCACTACGGTCGGGGGTTCGAATCCCCCCTCGGGCATGGATATTTGTGCCGTCCTTAGGATTAGCTAGTTCATAAGTTGTTTGTAAGTTTAGGGACTGATGACCCCGTAGTTAAGTCCCATAAGCTATACAAACATTTGAACATTTTTTTAATTACCTTTATTCTGCCTGAGGTTCAAATGATGTTTCATGCTTTGGAGTACATTACGTATTTATCAAGCTCTCCACAATTTGACTCTCCTTACAGCGTTTGGTTTCTGTAGGTGCTCAGGAAACGAAAATGGTGTTGGAATGGCATTTGGCATTTGTAAGCTTCCACTTATCACGCCTCATACTGGCTACCCATTGGGCTAGCAACTCCTTGTTTTTCAAAGGAAATCTGTATAAAGAATAGTTTAATTACAGTTCATAAACCTAGCCTACCTACCCAATGTTTAATACGCTTTTGTACACTATATAAACAACTGTCATTACATTAAAACACACCAAACACTACAGTCATCTGCCTAGTTTTTCAATGGTCGTGAAGTAAACATAATTTTGAACTTGGTAAATGCGAAAGTTAAGTATAACGAATGTTTATAGACGAATACAAGCTGATACACAACGACCTATATAATTACATATCTCCTTCTTTACGTATGATATTCCAACAGTTTTATCACTGTGGTAGCTGCAATTGTACGCCGAACATACAATGGGCTTCATTTACTACTAATAACAGCGCTTACACGTCAGTTTAGTTTACAAACAGAAGCGTCTGCTCACGCTGCTGCTTCACACTGACGTTCTCAAATATGGTGCCCAGTGTTGCTCAGTGCTGCCACCCAGAGCGCTGTAACTTGCCTGTAGCCTCTTTATGTTGTTTATATACCTCTTTGGGCTGAGTGCACAGGCCGGCGCCGCCATTTTGTGGCTCGCAAAACGTCCTCTGCTGTGGCTGGCACCGCCTTTAGTTGGCCTTAGCGTCTGGTGGAGACTTATTTTATAAGACCTATTTCATTAGCGTCAGTATGCAGCAGGGTTTTGGAACATATCATGTATTCAAATATTACGAATTATCTCGAACAGAATGATCTATTGACCCAAGGTCAACACGGAATTACAAAATATCGTTCATGCGAAACACAACTAGCTCTTTACTCCCACGAAGTGATTAGTACCATCGACAAATGATCTCAAATTGATTTCCAGAAGGCATTTGACATCGTACCTCAAAAACGGCTTTTAATCAAATTGCACGGTTATGGTATAACGCCCCAGTTTGCCACTGGATAGGGATTTCCTGTCAGAGAGGGCACAGTTCGTAGTAATTGATGGTAGGCATCGACTAAAACAGAGGTGATATCGGGCGTTCCACAGGGTAGTGTTATTGGTCCTCTGCTGTTCACTTACAAAAACGATTTGGGAGAAAATCTAAGTAGCTCTCTTAGGTTGTTTGCAGGCGATTGCGTCACTTACCGTCAAGTAAAATCATCTCAAGATCGAAACCAACTGCAGAACAATCTAAATAAGATAACACTATGGTGTTAAAATTGGCAATTGACTCTAATCCGTTAAACTTTGTTTACAAGATTAATCAATCAAAAGTGAAGGCCGTAAACTCCACAAAATACCTAGGAATTACTATTACTGCAGACATAAACTGGAAAGAACACGTAGATACTGTCGTATGAAAGGCGAACCAGAGACTGCCATTTATTGGCAGAACACTTAAAAGATGCAACAGACCTACTAAAGAGACTGCATACACTACGCTTGTCCGTCCATTTTTGGAGTATTGCTGTCCAGTGTGGGATCCTTATGAGTTGGGTTTGATACAGGACATCGAAAGTCAAAAGAAGGGCAGCTCTTTTTGAATTGTCACGATACAGGGGAGACAGCGTTACGGAAATGATACGGGATCTGGGGTGGGAATCATTACAACAACGGCGCTTATCGCTGCGGCGTGGGCTACTTACTAAACTTCAATCGCCAATATTCTCCTCCTAATGCGAAAATATATTGTTGACTGTCACATACATAGGTAGAAATGATCATCAGAATAAAATACGAGAATTCAGAGCTCGAACGGAGAGATCTCTTTCTTCCCGCGCTCTATTCGAGAATGGAATGGTAGATGAATACATGAAAGGTGCTTCGATGAACCCTCTGCAAGACACTTAAATGTGATTTGCAGAGTATCCCATGTAGATATAGAGGTCGGGTAAAGCCAAACTTCTGTTTTCCCGTTTTATTTAATTGGCTTTTCGACCTATGTCCACGTTTACCAGCTTTAATTATTTTTCTCATTCATTCATTAGCCGATGTGCCGACTCCACACAATCCAGTTTGCTATTACATTTTTAAAACTTTATTTGAATTATTTTAGTGTATTAGATTTTACAAAGTGTTTTCAGTGGTGCCCGGCATGGACAGTATGAAGTTATCAATCAGGTCTTGAGCGATATTTGGCCATTCTTCCATTCGTGCAATATTCAGTTCTGCAACCGTTCTGGGAGGTGTTGGTCAGGCTGTTATGCGTCTACCAAATGCATCCCAGACATGCTCAATCAGGTTTAGCTCCAGTGAACAAGCTGGCCACTCCATTCGTTCATATCTAGCAAGTTGTCCACCAGAATTGCAGCTCTGTGGGGACGGGTGTTATCGCCCACCAGAAGGAACCCATCTCCTATGGCACCAGCGTAGTGCACAACTAAATGCCGGAGGATCTCAGTGCAGTGTGTGGGACTAGTCGTGCACATGGTGCCTACTGGAGGAACAGGTCCCAGAGCGGGATGCGGGAGTCGGCGACTGCAGACAGGCCGGCTGAAACAAAAGCCGGCGGTGCGCTGCCGCGGCCGCATATGGCGTGGAGCACGCCCAAGGACCACCGGTTTTTCAGCTCCTGCTGTCGCCGAGCCGTCCAGGCCCGAGACCGGCTCTCCGCGGTGCCCTGTTCTCTTCATCTCTCAGTAACAATAGTAACCTCCGTCCTTTCCTACCTGCTTACTGTATCCGTTTCTCGGACTAAATGTTCAAATGTTTGTATAGTCTATGGGACTTAACTACGGGATCATGAGTCCCTAAACTTACAAACTAATTATGAACTAACTACTGCTAAGGACGGCACAAATATCCATGCCCGAGGGGGGATTCGAACCCCCGACCGTAGTGGTCGTGCAGACCGTGACTGGAGCGCCTCAGTCGCCTCGGCCACCGCGGCCGGCTTTTCTCGGACTTCCTCTGCAATTGCAACATCGAGCATCTACATCCACATGGGATACTCTGCAAATCACATTTAAGTGCCTGGCAGAGGGTTCATCGAACCACAATTATACTATTTATCTCTCATTCCATTCTCGAATAGCGCGCGGGAAGAAAGAACACCTGAATCTCTCCGTTCGAGCACTGATTTCTCGTATTTTATTCTGATGATCATTTATACCTATGTATGTGACAGTCAACAATATATTTTCGCATTAGGAGGAGAATATTGGCGATTGAAGTTTAGTAAGTAGCCCACGCCGCAGCGATAAGCGCCGTTGTTGTAATGATTTCCATCCCAGATCCTGTATCATTTCCGTAACGCTGTCTCCTCTGCATCGTGACAATTCAAAAAGAGCTGCCCTTCTTTTGACTTTCGATGTCCTGTATCAAACCCAACTGATAAGGATTCCACACCGGCCAGCAATACTCCTAAAATGGACGGACAAGCGTAGTTTATGCAGTTTCTTTTGTAGTTTAGTTGCATGTTTTAAGGGTTCTGCCAATAAAACGCAGTCTTTGGTTCGCCTTTCCCACGATATTATCTATGTGTTCTTTCCAATTTAAGTTTGAAGTAATAGTAATTCCTACGTATTTTGTGGAGTTCACGGCCTTCACTTTTGATTGATTTATCTTGTAAACAAGTTTGGAAAGTAGGAGGTACTGGCGGAAGTAAAGTTGTGAGGCGGCATCGTGAGTCGTGTCGGGGTAGCTCAGTCGGTAGAGCGCTTGCCCGCGAAAGTCAAAGGTCCCAGGTTCGAGTCGCGGTTCCGGCACACAATTTTAATCTGCCAGGAAGTTTCAAATTTTAACGGATTTCTTTTCGTACTCATGTGGATGACTTGACACTTATCATTTAGAGTCAATTGCCAATTTTTACACCATACTGATATCATATGCAGATCGTTCTGCAGTTGGTTTTGATTATCAGATGATTTTACTAGACGGTAAATGATGGCGTCATCTGCAAACAACCTAAGAGAGCTACTTAGATTTTCCCGTAAATCGTTTATGTAAATAAGGAACAGCAGAGGACCAATAACACTACCCTGTTGAACGCCCGATATCACCTCTGTTTTAGTCGATGCCTTACCATCGATTACTACGAACTGTGTCATCTCTGACAGGAAATCCCCTATCCATTCACAAATTTGGGGCGATATTCCATAACCACGCAATCTGATTAAAAGCCGTTTGTGAGGCACGGGGTCAAAAGCAACACCGTTTGGAGCGCAAAGCGCGCCGGTTTGACAGCGGAGAGCGTCGGAAGTTGGCGTCAAATGAACAGGCAGTCGGCCGGTGCGAGGCGATGGGGCAGCGACGGGGCCGCGAGCAAATGGAAAGCCCGCTGGTGGACGTGACGTCAGCTCCAAACTGCCAATTCTAGATACAACGCTGACACTATTAGAGTTACAGATTTGCGAATGAAAGAGGAGAACAACACAATCCAGATGATGCTTGACATCATTTATACACTACTGGCCATTAAATTTGCTACACCAAGAAGAAATGCAGATGATAAAACTGTATTCATATTATACGAGAACTGACATGTGATTACACTTACACGCAATTTGGGTGATTAGATCCTGAGAATCAGTACCCAGAACAGCCACCTCTGGCCGTAATGACGGCCTTCATACGCCTGGGCATTGAGTCAAATAGAGCTTGGATGGCGTGTATAGATTAGTGATTGGCGTATTGTGACGAGCCAGTTGCTCGGCCACCATTGACCAGACGTTTTCAGTTGGTGAGAGATCTGGAGAATGTGCTGGCCAGCGCAGCAGTCGAACATTTTCCGTGTCCAGAAAGGCCTGTACAGGACATGCAACATGCCGTCGTGCATTATCCTGCTGAAATGCAGGGTTTCGCAGGGATCGAATGAAGCGTAGAGCCACGGGTCGTAACACACCTGAAATGTAACGGCCACTGTTCAAAGTGCCGTCGATGCGCGCAAGAGGTGACCGAGACGTGTAAGCAATGGCACCCTATGGGGTGCCATGCCAGGTAATACGCCAGTATGGCGATGACGAATACACGCTTCCAATGTGCGTTCACCGCGATGTCGCCAAACACGGAAGCGACCATCATGATGCTGTAAACAGAACCTGGATTCATCCGAAAAATGACGTTTTGCCATTCGTGCAACCAGGTTCGTCGTTGCGTACACGGTCGCAGGCGCTCCTGTCTGTGATGCAGCGTCAAGGGTAACCGTAGCCATGGTCTCCGAGCTGATAGTCCATGCCGCTACAAGCTTCGTCGAACTATTCGTGCAGATGGTTGTTGTCTTGCAAACGTCCCCATCTGTTGACTCAGGGATCGAGACGTGGCTGCACGATTCGTTACAGCCATGCGGATAAGATGCATGTCATCTCGACTGCTAGTGATACGAGGCCGCTGGAATCTAGCACGGTGTTCCGTATTGCCCTCCTGAACCCACCGATTCCATATTCTGCTAACAGTCATTGGATCGCGACCAACGCAAGCAGCAATGGGGCAATACGATAAACAGCAATCGCGATAGGCTACAATCCGATCTTTATGAAAGTCGGAAACGTCATGGTACACATTTCTCCTCCTTAGACGAGGCAACACAATAACGTTTCAGCAGGCAACGCCGGTCAACTGCCGTTGGTGTATGAGAAATCGACTGGAAACCTTCCTCATGTCAGCACGTTGTAGGTATCGCCACCGGCGCCAACATTGTCTGAATACTCTGCAAAGCTAATTATTTGCATATCACAGCATATTCTTCCTGTCGGTTAAATTTCGCGTCTGTAGCACGTCATCTTCGTGGTGTAGCAATTTTATTGGCCAGAAGTGTATTAATTTTATTTCATAAGTTATTCAGAAAACTAATATTTATTCGCTCGGAAAAATCCAGAGGCCAAACTTATTGAAGTACAGTAACGAGCGAGGGCTCAATTGAAAGGTCTCATCAAGACGCGAAGTTTGGTATAACCATATGATCTGTAACATTTATATTGCGCATATTAAAGCTATTTTAAGGAGGAACTATAGTGAATTGTTAATAACAATTACTACAAGACAGATAAACAAATAGCGAGGCAGTGATAAGTTGCAGGTGACGAAAATACACATTGTGACCTGTTTAGAAAATATATTTTTGTTTATTTTATTTGTTGTCTTTGTGTAAACTAAATTAATTTGTTTATCGACCGTAATTTTTTAAATTTTTCAGCACAGTAATTCGGAACAGTGCATTGGAAAGACTGGAAAATTTACCTGAAAAAACACTTTACCTAAGTGATCACTTAAATATTCATTGTGCGATGACCGAAAGACTTATTTGTCATGCTGAAGGTACTCATTTGTTTAAACTTAAGATTTTTGGGCGTATTATTAGTGTTAGAAATTAAAGTATGTATTTGCACTAGAATCTTAGCGCGCACCTTATAATGCCGTTATATTAACATTTCAATCATTATTTAAAAAGTTTTTACTCTATTGGGAGAGCAAGTGAACCTCGTTAGGGGACGTATTACTGGAAAGAACCCACATACCTGGTATAAGGGGATGCCGCGAGCGACCCAGGATCAGTTGACGGCAGTTCAGTCTTGCTGGCAGACGTGTGTTGCGAGTGCAGTGGAATCGAGTGAGACGAAATGTGATGAACATAGCCGCAGAATCCGCCGCGCTGGATTCTGAAAATTTTCGGACGTGTGTGGACTTTTGATTTTGAACAGTTTCATCGCATTCTAACATGTTTGTGAATAGAACAACGAACTTTAATACCAATAATTTTAGGAATATTATCCAAATGATTAAATATTCATATAGCTATACTGTTAGCAATATTTGGGGCTCGACCTAATCATACCAGACGGAGTCTAACGAATTTATTGGTTCTTGCCAGACACAATCATGCAATGGGCAATAAACAATTTGAGTATAAACGCAAACCTCATGTTGTAGTCAGTTATTTAGTAGATCGCCCTAGTTAAACATTTCCTGACTTTGAAACTGAAAGTTTAGTTTTAAAAAATGTATAGTCTATGGACAGCAATAAGCCAAAAGTAGCAGGAATCAGTCAACCCCTAAGACAAAGTTGGTTAGTTTAATGATAAATTCACGATTCCTCGATTTCGAAGAATGTGTCCCACCTGTCGATGCCTTCTCTTACTCAAAATAAGCCAGAAATTTATTTTCTCCCCAATTCCGTTAAGCGCCTCTCATTAGTTGCGCCATTTGCCCCATCTAATCTTCACATTTGCCTGTAGCACCACATTTCAAACGCTTGTATTATCTTTCTGTCTGAACTCCTTATAGTCCACGTTCCAGTCCTCTTCAGCCCATACAAATGCTTTCACAAGAACTTTTTTACATTAAAATTAATTTTGGATCTCAACGTATTTCCTTTCTTCATAAATGCTTTTCTTCCCGTAGCCATTCTGCATTTTATATTTTCTTTACGTCGGCCATCAAACTTATTTTGCTACCCAAATGAAAACCTCTTCTACTGCTTTTATTCGTTCGTAAGCTAACCTAATTCCTTCAGCAACGCCTGATTTTCTTACACTGCATTCCATTACCCATGTTTTGCTGTTGTTTATGTTCATCTTATACGCTCCTTTCAACACACTGTCCATTCCGTTCAACTGCTCTTCCAGATTCTTTATTGCATCTGATCGAATTACAATGACATTGTCAAACCAGAATGTTTTTATTTCTTCTCCTTTATTCCTTCTCCAAATTTCTCCTTGTATTCCTTTACAGCTGGTTTAATGTACAGATTGAACAACATTGGAAAAAGGCTAAAAACTTGTCCTAGTCCCTTCTCATCCACTGCGTCCCTTTTATGCCCTTGTACTCTATTAACTGATGTCTGGTTTTTATATAAGCTTAATATAATTCTCCGTTCCCTATGTCTTACGCTTGCCACCTTCAGAACTTGAGAGTAATCCAGTCAACGTCATCAAAAGCTTATAACCTCACAATCCTTCAATACCGGCAGGTTAAAACAATTAAAATATAGTCAAGTTCTTAACCAGATAGCCAGATGGTTATAGACATCGTTAAATAGGCCGATAATGTAGTAGAATCTATAACAGAAACGTTGTTACACCACTATGATTTGCAACAACGTTCCATTGCTGACAAGAAAAAATTTGAAAAAATATATTAATATTTAATAAATGCAGGACAAACAGCATGCAATAAATAATATGCGTAAACAAATGATCTTACGGTCGCCGGATTAATTAGAAGTTAATGAAAACAAAGATAATTAGGGACCTGAAAATTAAGTAATTGGGCGCTGACGGGCCAAAGCAGGATTCAAAACACAAACTGCAGTTTTCTCACACAAATCAAATAACCAACACAGCAGCTGAAAACAAGGCAACAACATGCAAATAGCGCCAAAGAAAATTTAGTGTACAATTCTGATGCATGTCTCACCTTCATACTTATTATGCACAGCTTTCAGATGATCAAAATAAATAAATAACTGATCGTTTAACAGTTCCAAAATTACCTTCGTAATAGACTGCTTCGTAACTGAACAATAAAGCTTTAGCGTTACCTACATTTTCACTAATTTACCAGCATCCAATAAAAAAGTACATACAAATCTAGACCAGTTTAAGAGGAGCCTGAAATACTTAGCCACTAGTGGCCAACTCCTTCTACTCCAAAGAGCAATTATTGAATAGAACCAAATAATGTATGTATCTGTATTCATACTATCGTTATTATTTTATCAGCTTGTAAATAAATATACTATATTATCATTCGCGTAAATTCTCCTTACGGAGAGCGCTAAAAAAAGTCCCAAAAAACTTTCATTTCTTCACTTTGTGGTTTCGTTTGTTTGTCTGTTTTTTTTTTGTGGTATGATTTAAAGTCATTTCTTAGTTTTAGATTTTTTCTCTACAGATTTTAAGCTCTTACATTTGTTCTCTAGAGATGATTGATGTTTTTCAGGTCTTCTATGGTTTCTTTGTACAAAGATGTACCATATTTCGATGTAGAAATTATGTTGAATATTCGTTTTGTTAGTCTGGTGTCATTCATTCTGGCGATATGCATGAAAAATTTTGCTCTGCGTTTTCTCATGCCAGTGTGATTGTTTCCGCGTGTCTGTGTAGTTCTTAAGTGGGTCTCGTTTCCCAAACTTTTCTCTAAAAACTGCACCGCGGATTTTTCTCAGAATTTTCCTTTCTTGTGTATCAATCTCCTTGATTTTCGCCACACCTTTGGTGCTCGTGGTTTCCGATGCGTAGAGAGCTTCCGGTAGGAGTACTGTGTTATACTGTCGTAGTTTCGCGGCCGTGGAGATACATTTTTTATATTAGTGGGGCCAGGTGAGTTTATGAGCTATCTGTAATTTTGAGACTCTTTCTTCGTTCGCTTTCGTGTTCAGGTGTGTTTTTTGCATGGGTTTTCTTAAATATTGAAACTCACTGACTTGTAAAAAATTTTTCTTGCATAGTTTTTTATGGTAGTTTATCTGGTCATTTTGTATAAAGAATTTGTGTTTTTTCATAAGAAATTTGTAGACCAGTTTTCATGGCAATTGCATGGAGTTTTGGGCCCTCTTTAGGTTACGGTAGTAACACTAAAAGTAGGCCTTTGCGATCGTCTTTTGACAGCTCGAAATTTAAATGAAAGTAACTGCTTAACCATTCATATAACACGAAAATGAAATAACCGAATTTGTAGAGGAGAAAAGTCTCTACAACTTTGCTCTCTTATTTTTTTTCATATCTCGTATCGTTTCAGAGATATTTGCAAAAATAACGGTGATTTTGGGATGTATGTCTGTCTGTAACGTGCTGCCGCGGTGGAGTAGCCGAGCGGTCTAAAGCGTCTCGCTGCGGAGCGCGCGGTTGCTCGCCCTGGAGGTTCGAGTTCTCCCTGGGGCATGGGTGTGTGTGTTGTCCTTAGGTTAGTTTACCTAGGTTTAAGTAGTTTGTAAGGTACGGACTGATGACCACGCAGTTTGGTCCGATAGATTTACAAACATTTGAACAAATTTTCGTAACGTGCTCCCAGTTTTTAAGACGTACCGTTCAACCGATCAGCACCAAATTTTACAGACATAATTGTTGGCTACCATAGACCAAAACCTAGCTTTTTCAAATATTTCGGACAAGAAATCCGTTAGTAATACCAAAAAAGATCGTTTGCAATGTAATTGCAAATAAGCCGTTCATCTGACGTGAAAATTCAACAACCGAATTTGTAGAGGAGAAAATTCTCTACAACTTTGTTCCCTTATGTTTTTTTTTTTTTCATATTTCGTATGGTTTGAGAGATATTAACAGAAATTTTGACACCCTCCATTGAATTAACGAAAACCATCCATTCGCAGATGTCACGTGATATTCCTCGCCTAGAAGTCTCTGGCATACGCCATCTTGCGTTGCGTATTTGATGATTTTCTTATTGTAACTTACACGTTGTCATTTCAAAGCAATGGCGCACTGAATAATTAACAAAAACACGTCGTTCTTCGTACTATAAATGATAACCTAATGTCTAAAAATGCATATTAGCATCAGTTAACAACAGCCATCAATAGTATGTGATTAAAGAACGTAACGTCTAATTGTTAGCTGTAGGATAGTGGGCAATGCGTTGGACTTTGACGCTGAAGGTCAGTTGTCCGAAACCCGCCACTACACAATTTAATTTTCAAATGTTCAAATGTTTGTTAAGCTTATGGGACTTAACTACGGGGTCATCAGTCCCTAAACTTACAAACTACTTATCAACTACCTTATACTAAAGATGGCACAAATATCCATGCCCGAGGGGGGATTCGAACCCCCGACCGTAGTGGCCGTGCAGACCGTGACTGGAGCGCCTCAGTCTCCTCGGCCACCGCGGCCGGAATTTATTTTTCTTAAAAGGGTTTCAGACACTTTTATTAATTGATTATTTATCATTTAGATTATTGTTTTGGTCCAAAATGTTTGCAAGAACTTATAAAACTACAAATCTAAGGTGGGCCGTAAAACACGTCAGTGCGATTTTTTCTTTTTTTTAGTCTTTTCATTCCCATATGCTCTATTCAGCCATGTAGGTGTGTAATTCTGTGTTGGCTGTTTATTTATTTATTTTTTTTCAGGAGAAGGATATTGGGGGGGGGGGATAGTGTTTGTCCCATTAGGGAATATTCTGTGGGCACGGGGACAGCTGCGGTATTCACCATACAGCCAACAGGAAACCGCGGAAACCTGGGCCAGAGCTGCTGGTGGGTTGTTACACCTCTACCTGCTGTGGAAGTACTGTTTCTACTTGCAGGTGGGCTCTGACGCTAACGAGGTGAGTCAGAACGGAGAACGCAGCGGGCGGCTGTGTCAGAGCGAGCGCCGTGTCTGGCGGGTTGCCGCCAACCACGGCGACGGCACATTTTCATAAAACTATTTATTTATTTATTTTTAACTAGTTAAGACCAGTGTTTACTCAAGAGACTGATACCACTAGCAGAGGAAATTATAGGTGATTATCAGTTTGGTTTTAGAAGAGATAGGTCAACTAGCGACCACCTGTTTACACTTCGACAGATGACTGAAGATGCCTGGTAATATAACGTTGACATCCACATGCTATTTGTTGACTTCAAAAAAGCTTACGACAGCATACGCAGGAGCGCATTAACCAACGTCCGCAAAGAGTCTGAATTTCCTGGAACGTTATTATGCCCAGATGTGCCCGGACGAAACCTATTGCAAAGTAAAGACACGGGAGTATCTAACGAGTTAGAACAGGACTTAGACAAGGAGATGCATTATCCCCAATACTTTTCAACCTTTTTTTAGAAAAGAGAAATTTCATGAAGATCGGAATGAAACTGTAGATTTCATGAGTCTGTACGAGAAGTATGCACCGCCATGTACCTATCTCAAAATACTTTCTTATCTGACGTTTTCTACCTATAAACTACATTCCTTCCAAATTTCAGCTTCATCGGTGAAGTATTTTTCGAGATTTCGTGTTTAGTCATTGACTGAGTGTCCTATATAGATAGAGATTAAGAAGAGATCGCTTGATTTTGGATGCAATAGAATTAAGGGAGACCTGCAGACAAAAATAAATAATAACATGCAAATCTGTAATGCTAACTTTATTTGATACAAGGTCATGCTTGATGCGACAGTTTTACGACATCTACAGCAAAACTATTGTGGGCTGTAGACTTATTTTCGTTCCATCATTCTGTGTGTGAGTGTGGGGGGAGGGGATTAGTTACAAAACGCATCATAAATGTTCGAAATTACTTGCAAACTTTGTTGCAGATCTCTAACTACTCCCATTTTCCAATAATTGACGCATAAATCTGGGTATCCTCACGCGGTGGCCTCACATTATTTATGACATATCTACTAAGCTATGTGTCGTGCTCTTTTGTTTTTTGGTCATAAACATTCGTGGGTGTACCTGTTCACACTTCGGCAGATAACTGAGAAGGCCTGGGAATATAACGTTGACATCCACGTGGCAATTGTTGACTTCAAAAAAGCTTACGACAGCATACGCAGGAGCGCATTAACCAACGTCCGCAAAGAGTCTGAATTTCCTGGAAAGTTATTATGCCCAGATGTGCCTGGACGAAACCTATTGCAAAGTAAAGACACGGGAGTATCTAACGAGTTGATGCATTATCCACAATACTTTTCAATCTTTTTTTTTAGAAAAGATAGATAGGGAACACAAAAAACTAACCCGGTTGGAATAAAGATGGGTCGTAATAAAATACATCGCCTTGCTTATGCAGATGATATTGTCCTAATTAATCATTTGGTTGTCTGCCGTACGGCAGGTTTAGACTGCATAGCCCTCCATGCTTCTCTGTCTTTAGCGACCATCTTCGTTCTTTGGTACCCTCCGAGAGATTTGCTGACGTCATCCAGCATCTGGAACCTGCTTCTACCCCTCCCTCTCTTTCCCGGAACGCAACCTACTATTGCCTCTACCGGAAGGCAATCTCGTCTTAAACTGTGTCCTAGCCAGTTTAGTTTCCTGTTCTTTATCGTCAGCAACATCCTCAGTTTCTCTCCAACACTACTCAGTACTTCTTCATTTCTGACTTTATCGATCCAGCTGATCTTCTCCATCCTACGCCATATCCACATTTGACAAGCTTCAGTTTTCTTCTCTTCTTGATTTCTCAATGTCCAGTTTCTGTTACATACAAGGCAACACTACGTATTAGAGATTTAAGCAATTTCTTCCTTAATTCTTTGTTTAAACTACTGTTAAGAGTCTTCTTTGCATCTGGAACGCTTCTTTCGCCAGAGCCATTCTCACTTTGATGTCTTGTTGACAATTCATGTCTTCCTTAATCCAACTTCCCAAATACTCGAATGCTGTCACCTGTTCTATGACTTCTGACTCGAACTTAATTTTCACTTTTCTTTTCTTTAAACCTATGACCATGCTTTTTGTTTTCTTTTTATTAATTTTCATGCCATATGCTGCACAGGCTTCACTCACGTAATTTAGCATTAGATTCACTGTATCTTTATTTCCTGCAAATCTTAATCAATTTTCCGCCCACCTATTCTTACGCCTCTTGTCCCATCCAAACTTCTTTCCAGCACTTCCTCCAGATAAATGTTAAATAAAATTGGCGAGAGACAACAGCCTTGTCTGACACCTCTCGCAATCTTACTGTCTTCGGAGATCCAGTTACATGTTTGTACTCGTACCTTCTGTTTGCGGTACAGATTTGCAATTAATCTTCTTTCCTACCACTTTACTCCCTTCCTTTTAAAGATGTCTAAAAGCTTATCCTACTGCACTCTATCAAATGCCTTTTCGAGATGTATGAAGACAGCATACACTTCTTTTTACCCTTTTCAATGTATCATTCGCAGATAGTTCTTAGGAGTCCAATTGCATCTCGTGTTTCCTTTCCACTTCTGAAACGATATTGTTCCTCTCCAAGTGCTTCTTCTAGTGTTGCATAACTCGAAGAAGTACTTTTGCTGCTTTCGATATTGGGCTGATTGTCCTGTGATTTTCACACTTTTTAGCATTATTGCTCTTTGGGATTAGAGAAAGTCTTCTGGCCACTCCCCTTTGTCATAGATGTAGTTGCAAAGAGAGGTCAACTCACTTTCGACTTTTTCTTTTAAACTCGTCAAGATTTCGGCTGGAATGTCATCTACACCACACGCTTTGATGTTTTTAATTTCTCCCAGTGCCTTTTTTACTGCTGAACGTAAGATGGTATCTCCCTTTTCATCTTCGTTTACTGATTCTTCCTTCTCAGTCTTCGATCCGCTTCATAGAGTGTATCAATGTATTATTTACATCTGTCCTGAACAGCAAGTGGGTCACTTAATAGAGTTCCATCTTTCCCTTCTATTTCCATATTAGTTTTGCTCTTTCTTTCCTGAAATACTAATTCTTTGGCTTCTCGATACATCTTTTCGTACTTGCCCTCTTTCTCCAGTGTCTCAATTTCTGAGCAGATTTATCTTGCCCATATTTTCTCTGGCCTGATCAGTTACTTTTCTCAGCTCGTTGTTCAGTCTTCGTCGCGGCGGAGCGGCCGAGCGCATTGAGACGCTATGCTACGATGCGCGAGGCCGTTCCCCGTCGGGGATTCGAATCCCACCCTCGGGCATGGATGTTTGTGCCGTCTTCAGTATAAGCTAGTTCTTAAGTAGTTTGTAAGTTTAGGGACTGATGACCCCGTTGTTAAGTCCCATAAGCTCTACAAATATTAGAACATTGTTCAGTCTTCTGTATTGCCTTTTTCCTTCATCAATTTGGGAGTTTTTCCATTTTCTCCTTTCTGCCATCTTCAAGACTACGTCGTCGGCAACCCATGGTTTCCTTCTCCTCTTGCACTTCATCCGACCAACAACTTCTCTACTTCTCTACTTCGAAGTGCGGCAGTCGGAGGTGATGGTTGAATGTGTTGTGTGCCTGTGTGATTGCGTGAGTGTTCTGTTTTCTGAAGAAGGCCATGGCCGATAGCTGGATGTGTTGTATGTGTGTGTCTTTTGTATGTGCCTGTCGCAGCTCGTCGCCACGTCTTTGCGGTGAGTTATAAACTGTCCTCACTGGACTTTCCATTATTATATTATAACTGATCATTTAATAGTTCTAAAATTACATTCGCAACAGACTGCTTTAACTCAAAACCAAACTTATAGCATTACCAGTCGTAAGTAGCGAAATACGAGTCAAACTAGTTTTACATTCATTTTTTGACAATGACAAATTTTGAAATAGTTAAAGTGAATACTGAGCATTCGAAATGAAACTTTGGCAATTGACTGGAATAATTTTTGTTAAGGCAGGCACCATTATATCAGTCGACAAGAATGATTTTATTTAATTTCATTTTTTTTTCATGAGTGGCTCTCCTAATGAAATCAGCTTTTCAGACGGAATATCATCTTCTCCAGGGGTCTTGTTTCGACTCAAGTCCTTCAGCGCTCTGTCAAATCCTTCTCCACTATCATATATCTTACCTCATCTTCCCCCACTTCCCTTTCTAGAATACTGCCTTTGTATAGGCTCTCTATATATTCCTTCCACAGTTCAGCTTTCCCCTCTTTACTTAATACTGGTTTTCCGTCTGAGTTACTGATATTCATACAGTTGTTTTTCTTGTCTCCAAATATCTCTCTTATTTTCCTGTAGGCGGTATCTATCTTTCCCTAGTTATGAATTCTTCTACGGTTCTGCATTTGTGCTGTAGCCACTCCTGCTTAGCCAGACTGCACTTCCTGTCAGTCTCATTTTTCAGACGCTTGTACTCCCTTTTTCCTGCTTCACTTGCTGGGTTTTTATATTTTCTCCTCTCATCAATTAAGTTCAGTATATCCTATGTTATCCAGGGATTTCTATTAGGCCTTGTCCTTCTGCCTTTATGGTTCTCTGCTGCCTTCACTACCCTCCCAGAGCTATCCATTCTTCTTCTACTGTATTACTTTCTCCCGTTTCAGCCAATCCTTGCCTAATGCTCCCTCTGAAACACCCAACCACCTGTGGTTCCTTCAATTTGTCCAGGTTCCATCTCCTAACTTTTCTACCTTTCTGCAGTTTCTTAAGTTTTAATCTGCAGTTCATAACCAACGAGTTACCGGTTTCGATACACTTAGGGTATCATCATCTGGTCATTGAAGAAAGGTTCATTCAATTACAGTTGTTTGAAATATAATAATATCAAATATGATGTAGCAATAATGCCATAAGTTAATAAAGAAAACTCATACTTTGTGACCTATGCTTTCGTGTTTTGAAGGCGCATGACATTAAAATGGTACGTCAATCATAAAACATTGACCAATAGTACGTCACACATAAAACGGTTAAAATACGTCAAACACCTTCTCCATTGTGTCACGTTGACAGAGCGCCTTGTTACAAGTAATTAGCGGTGTCAGGCTTGCAGCAAAGATACTACTGCCGCCATAGTGTGCTGCTATGTGTAATCTTGTATACGCTTACTACCAACGATTATTTGTGAAGATACTAATGCATTTTAAGAAACCTGTTCTACTTCACAACATACTTGCCAATAAAAAGATACATAGGTATTACAGATTTCAAAGTAAAATTCGGCCATAAAAGCAATATGCACCTATGATTAAACGTAATCACATATATGAACTGAAATATATGATCCAAGGTAATTACATATATGGATTTAAAACATACGTATTGCTACCTATACATTATACAAAAACACTATAATTAAAACACAGAATATAAACTGTTTAAAAATTGGATACAAAACATATATTTTAATTGTTTGGTTATCTCAGGGTCTAGGTGAGACCATTAGGAGGAGGGGGAATGTGGGGTATTCGACTGATTTATTTACATGGTCATGAAGTATTAAACCACTAATCATATAAAAATGTACAAATTAATATGTGTCATTCCAAACTCATTTAAAAAACGCAACCTATGAAAACAAGTATGAACCTGAGCAATAACCTTAAAAATATATACACATATATTTCTTGACATATACTGCAAACACTATGTATAGGGGTTACACACATAATGAAATTACATCATAAGTATACCAGCTGAAAAATGCTCCTGCCGGAGCACAGAAAAGGCGAATATTTTCTCTGACACAAAAGTGTGGAACCAGCTGCGTCAATCCTCATTCCGACTTCCTCACCAAACATTTTGGCATGCGAACATATTCGTGCACTTTTAGCGCATAACTTTGTAAATACTTTTGCCTAGTTAAGCCGTCATAGTCAGCAATGTCGTATCAATGTCAGTGTCTATATATGTCTCTGTCCGTTTGCTGTCTCTCCCACTGCCGCTTTCTGTCTGTGTCAAACTTTCAATGTCCTCATCCCTTTCCCTCGCCCTTCCTCACCGCTGTCTATTTCTGCCACGTCTTTCTGCACCATTGACGTTGTCCCATTCACTTCCTGTCCTGTTGCCAGTATCCTTCCTTTCTCTGAATCGGCTTTCATTGTCTTCAACCACGATTGTCTCCTTTACACATATGTCCATGTGGATGGTTTGCTTGGGGTTTAACCTGTAGACCGGAAAACTTTAGCACGTTGGTACTGGGGATGGGAAAAATTGGACAGATTGTTTCGTCCTATAGTATTAGAGACCCGCACGCTCATGCTTTATGTGTGGTCTCCATTCGTCTCAATTTCCCACTGTTTTCTCTTTTGCTCCAATTGCTACTATCCTGCATCTGTCTTAGTTTGTTGTTGCCAATGTTCCTGACTTCCGACATTTTCGCTTCCCACTGCTGTTTTCGTGCATATGCCTTTCTCCTGAACTGACACTTTCTCTGTTCCATCATTTATGGCTCTCTCTGCCTGTTGCACTGTCTCTGTCCTACTCACATTCAGCCGAAAAAAGCACGAATATGTTCGCAAGCCAAAATTTTTGGCAAGAAAGGCGGAATGAGGATTGAGGCAGCTGGTTCCACACTTTTGTGTCAGAGAACATATTCGCCTTTTCTGTGCTCCGGCAGGAGCATTTTTCAGCTGGTTCCCGTCTTTTTCCTGTTACATCAGAGTGTACTGCTTATATAACATGAAATCAATGGTGAATAAAATTTGGATAGTATTTTATATTACAAAGCTTTCTGGAATCATAATATTAGAACCCATCGTAAACATTTCGACGATTTGCCATGAATAGAATTGTAGATTTGCCAACGCACACAGTTGGATCTTTTGATACCAAAAGTTATGATTTTTGTAGCGTATCGCGATAACGAATACACATTTCCAAAAACCGATTTTCCAGAAAAACACCTAAACAACATACACATAACATTTTAGTCATTTCCTATTCCTCAAGATACGTTACCTCACAATCAGAAATAGCGTTTTTGAACCTATTACTGTCGCGTGATATCATCTCAAGAACCACATAAGACATCAAACTTTAAACATAATTTCGATATGTAATCTACATTTCATACACAGCTATGTGTAACCTAAAATCAACCATACGAGACGTTTACGCAATGTGTTTTTACCTCTACAAACTCTTTAAAATATGTTGCAATAGTTCATTCAACCGGATGCTGCATATAAACTGTAAAGTAAACGAAAACAAAAATCACCCCTTCATTGAGCGAAGCTTTCAATGTTTAAGATGTACAAAAATCAAATTATTTCGCCGAGTACGTTTTTCCAAATCGCATGGTAAGTTTCAGAGCTGTCCGAACGCCGTCTTTTAGCACAATACGCACTTTTTCTGGAAAAATATCACGGTTGTTCGGCAGCTAACGGGCTAAGATTTACGAAAACTGAAAACTGAGGTTTATAGATAAATGTCTGCATGATGTATTGTAAGTATTTGAACAATTTTCTATGGTTAGTTACTTAGATGTTTGCGATTCACGGTGCTAAAACGGCTAAAACTCGGGTTTTGTGATTTTGTGCAAAACTATGATAAGTTTCATCCTCTGGACCTCGGTAACGGATAACGATATCGAAGAAATTTAAAACCGGTCTCGAAAATATCATCGTAAGAACATATGGTAAAAATGTCTAAGATTTGCAATGAATGGAAAGTATCGAAGTGACCATCCCCACAATTCGTTTTTTCTGGTACCCAAAAATCATGGTATTTTTGCGACTTTCTCAGGAACCACCCATGAATGAATGGTGCTTTTGTAAGCCGTTTAAAGCCCTAGACTACATGTCATGTACAAAAACCAACTAATTTTCTAAATTTGGATGGGCTCCACGAAGTGTGTAACTTTGAAAATTTTGACGATATACTGTATGACGGCTATAGTATACCCATTCTTCTAATATGTACACAAATGATCACTAGGCCAACATCTATCCAGAACACTTCACCCTTTCACTCTGAGATGAATGAAACCTGAGATATGGGCCCCTAAAGAATCGCAAATTCGCACGCGCCGTTTATGAACATATTATTACCGCGCATGGCAGTATTAAAAATGAGCCATGATCAGGAAAAAAAAAAAAAAAACCTTGTACACAGTGTAAAATTGTAGTGTGTGTCAACGTTTAAAATAATTCTACAATGGATAAGTTTATATAGTAGATAGATATAATCAAAATAACATCAGATGTCCACAGAATGGCTGAATTGTAAATTAGTCCCTCGCTATCCTGCATTGAGACATCATTATCGTCAGGAGCATTTTGCAGTGCTAATTTGTAGGTTAATTCAGTCGTTTCGTATGGTGATGTGTCGTAAGGACGTGAATAGGGTCCGGATTTTTTTTATTTTATTTTTTTTTTACTTTTTTTAAGATATATTGATCAAAGTTTATGTTACTAAAATAGGTAGCCACGATACCTAACAATCCATTGCACAAGGTCTATGTACCTTGATGTCAGCCTAGTACTGCCAGCCACTCGTAATTTTCGTTCTAAGAAACTGTGACTAAGAATGTATTGTGAATGTTTGTGAATAAAACAGCCACCATATGTGTAAAAAATTGTGGCAGTGATACCACTTCTTATTTAAGTAGAACCTAATTGTTTGGTAAGTCTAACTTTGAAATAAGTGTTTTGCAAGCACAAATAAAAATGTTAAAAAAAAGAAAAAAAAGTCAGAGAAGGCTAGAGTAATTGTCGCTGCAGTAATCACGCTCCATTGCAGTCACTTGTCTGCAGTAAGCGGTGTTGTGCCTAGTGAGACGCAGGTGACGATGCTTTCTCGCTTGACTACTGGGAAAGGTTCTAAAACCCGACCCAAATACTGGAAAGCAATCGTTGGAAACACAACATTGAGACCGGATTACAGATCGAAAGTTTTCAGCAATACTTATGACACAACTGAAAACTTTCCACTCTAGTTTATTAGTAGCGTTATTGAAAGTGAGTTGTTAATGTGTTACGTTTTGTAATAAATATCACGACCTTATCTAGTTGATCTGCTTTAGGAATATGGCCGGCCGCGGTGGCCGAGGGGACTGAGGCGCTCCGGTCACGGTCTGCACGGTCACTACGGTCGGGGGTTCGAATAAGCAACACGATCAAATCAGTGAAACGAACGGAGAACAGGACCAATCACCACACCTTGCCAAATGCTTAGGCAACACACCAAGGTGCCCCCCGTAACTGGGTCGACACGGGTAAGAGAAGACAATTAAAGCGAACACTAATTCGGACCAAAATCGAACATGGAGGAAGAATTATTTTCGCGAAGACATCCCCGGATCCCCGTTGCGGAGAGTCGAACCCGAAGAATGTTTATTTCCGATACCTGAAGAGGACGTCACTCTTCTGGCATCCTTCCAGAAGCATATATTAAGTTCGATTTATTATATTTCGTATTATTTGTATTTATATTTTTTATATGTTCCAAAGAAAATTCAATATGTTGGCCATGTGAATCCAATGACCTGAAGGAAGGCAAAACAAATAAATGAAATTAATTACTCACCTAAAATTCATTTAAATAAAATCCTGGTGGGAGACAGTAAGGTATTTTTTTCTTAGTTTATTTTCTTTAACACGCTGCGAAAATAAATAAATAAATAAATAAAAAATAGCGTAGGGGGAAAAAAGATAAAAGAAAAATTATAACATTATTTATATATTAAAAAAAATCCCCCCTCGGGCATGGATATTTGTGCTGTCCTTAGTATTAGCTAGTTTGTAAGTAGTTTGCAAGTTTATGGACTGATGACCCCGTTGTTAAGTCCCATAAGCTATACAAACATTTGAACATTTGAATTTTGTAGGAATATGAAATGACGCGATAAGAATAAATATTAGTGTTCCCGTAGAACAATGAATAATTCGTTTCTCCTTTTCTTGCTACCGTACTTTTATATACTAACAATCCAAATATTAATTACGATATTGTGCGTGAAGTTTATACACTATCGTGTTCTCCTGATTCCGTGCCAGAACAATAAAAAAGTAATTATCAGTATTAAACCTGGGCTTAAATAATACAGTTTATGTATGTTCCCGAAACGTATATGAGAATCGCTACAGTATCACACGCAAAATAGTGGGACGAATGCGTAAATGCAACTTCACTGCATGGGAGAGTAGCTCGTAAATTGGATATAGCGCCCCCAAGCGGCGAAACGGTTTTCCTCGACTAATCACACTTTCTACCTTCTATTCGTTACAGAGAAAGTGAAGAAAGTCAGATCAACCTCCAGGAAAGAGGAAACATAGGTGGTGGAACATAGTATCCGATCAAGTTGTCGAAGATACGCTTAAAGCATGCAATAACATCAATAGCCATAAAACAACAGAAAAGTGGCAAAATTCTGCAGAGGTCCGGAAAAACATATGTAAAATTATCCGACAAGAAAAACGAAAATACGACGATAAAGTGTTAAACGAAATAGAAGAAACCTTCACTAGGACCAACACCCGTAATTTCTACAACACCTTCAGAGAATGTTTTTCTTGCTATTAACCTTCTAGCTTGTGCTTCCAACGACCTGATGGATCCCTGAAAAATAATACAAATAATCATTGTGAAATTCTAGTTAAATACTTCAGAACACTTCTCCACTCCGAAGAACCATATGAAATACTCCAGTGTCTCCTAATCAAATTGCTTGCTTAAGGAATATCGCCGCAGTTGTGAGATTGGATTCGTGATTTTCTGTCAGAAAGGACATAATACGCTATAATTGATTGAAAGACATCGAGTAAAAGAGAAGTAATATCTGGCGTTCCCCAGGGAAGTGTTGAGGTTCCCTACAGGTCCTTACCTTTATAAACAATTTAGGAGACAATGTGATCAGCTCTCTTAGACTGTTCGAGGATGACGCTCTCGTTTATCGTTTCGTAAAGTCACCCGAATATCAAAGGCAACTGAAAAATATTTAGTAAGATATATGCATGGTAGAAAAATTGACAATTGACACAGACAATGAAAAGGGTGAAGTCATCGATATGAGCAATTAGAGAAATCCGCCAAACTTCATTTATTACATACATCAGGCTGTCAATTCAACTGAAAACCTAGGAATAACAATTACGAACAACTTAAATTGGAAAGAACACATAGAAAATATTACAGAAAAGGCAACCAAAGGCTACGCTTCGTTGGCAAAACACTTAGAAGATGCAACAGTTCTACTAAAGAAACAGCTTACGCAACATTTGTGCGTCCAATTTTGAAGTATTGCTGCGCCTTGTGGGAGCCCAAAAAGTGGGACAGACGGACAATTTAGAGAATTTTCAGAGAAGGGCAGCTCGTTTTGTGTAATGCGATATAGAGGAGAAAGTGTCACGGAAATGATACACGAATTAGGATGGAAATCATGAAAAGAAACGTGTTATTCGATGCGGCGAGATCTGCTTGAGAAATATTTTTCAACACTCTTCAGAATTCGAATATATTTTGTTAGCACCCATCTGCGTAGAGAGACTTACTTATCGTAATAAAATAATAGAGATCAAATAGAAAACGGAAAAGGTGTTACTTTTTCCCGCGTGCTATTAGAGTCTGGAACGGTGGAGAAATATCATAACAGCGGCTTCAGTGTGCGTTCCAGAGTATTCATGTAGATATGTAAATGTAGAAATAGAGCACCGGGAGAAGATGGAAAATTGGCAATAAAAACATAACACAAAAAATTCACACAGTAATGTCAGTTGCTGTTCTGGTCTTCAATACAGAGACTGGTTTGATGCAGTTCTCCACCCTGCTCTATCCTGAGCAAGCCTCTTCATCTCCTCATAGGAACGGTTACCTATATCCATTTGAATTTGTTTACTGTGTTCATCTCTTGGTCTCCCTCTGCGGTTTTTACCCCACACACTTGCATCCAAGGCTAAATTATCGATTTCTTGATGTCTATGAATGTTATATATTTATGAATGTGTCCTACCAATCGATCCCTTCATTTAGCCAAGGCATGCCAGAAATTCCTTTTCTCTCCGTTTCTGTTCAGTACCTCTTCATTAGTTAGGCGATCCATCCACCTAGTCTTCAGCATTCTTCTGTAGCACCTCACTTAAAAGCCTCTATCCTATTCGTGTCCGAACTGTTTATCGTCCATGTTTCACTGCCGTACAAGGTAACACACCAAGAAAATCTCTCTTTTTCAAAAACGCTTTTCTTCCCATTGCCATTCTGAGAATGGATTTTATATCCTCTGTACTGCGACCATCATAAGTCATTTTACTGCCCAAGTAACAAAACTCATCTACCACCTTTATTGTTTCGTTACCTAATCTAATACCTTCAGCATAGCCTGATTTTCTTTGACTGCACTACCCTTGTTCTGTTCTTGTTAATGTTTATCTTATACACAGCGTCTAACACACTGTCCATTCCGATCAACTGCTCTTCCAGTTCCTTTGCTGTCTCTAACAGAATTTTGTTAACCTATGTTGTAAGATAAATCGTCAAGTGAGTATTGCCTTCCGTGTTCCTATATTTCTCGTGAGTATTGCCTTCCGTGTTCCTGTATTTCACCTAAATCTAAACTGCTCTTCCCCGAGGTCGACTTCCCGCCAGTTTTTCCATCCGTCTGTACATAAATTCGTGTTAAAGTTTTGCTACCATGACTTATTAAATTGATGGTCCTATATTTTTACACCTGTCTGCTCCTTCTTTCTTTGGAATAGGGAATATTAAAGTTTTCTTAAAGAATGATAGTATTTAGCCACTCATACATCTTACAAACCAAGTGAAATAGTTTTTTACTGGCTGGTTCTCCCACAGATATATTTCTGAGGGAATGTCGTCCAATCCATTTAGGTCTTTGAGTGCTCTATCAGGTTCTTCTCTCAATATAGTATCTCCTATTTCATCTTCACATACTTCCTCTTCCCTTCCTACAATATTGTCTCTAAGTTCATTTCCTTTGTAGAGCCCCCCTATATACTCTTTTCATCTTTCAGCTTTCCCTTTGCTGAGAACTGGTTTTCCATCTGAGTTCTTTATACTCATAAAGCTGCTTTTCATATAGGCGGTATCTATGTTTCCCCTATATATATATATATATATATATATATATATATATTCTTCTACAGACCTGCATTTGCCTTGTAGCCACTGCAGCGTAGCTACATTGAACTACCTTGTCAATCTCATTTCTTAGTCGCCTGTACTCCAGTTTACGTGTTTCATTTACCGCATTTTTATATTTTCTCCTTTCATCAATGAAATTTAGTATTTTCTGTGATATCCAAGGATATTTTGTAGGTCTTGTTTTCTACCTATTTTGCTCTCTTCTGCCTTCACTATTTCATCTCTCAATACTACCCATTCCTTATCTACTGTATTATTTGCACCCGTTTCTGTATATTGCTCTCTCTGAAGTTTTCAAGAACTTAAGGTTCCTTCAATTTATCCAGATCCCATCTCCTAATTTTCCAACCTTTCTGCAGTTTTTTCGGTTTCAGCCTACAGTTCATAACCAATAGGATATGGTAGGAGTCTATATTTGCCCTTGGGTATGTCTTACATTTTAAAACCTGGTTACGAAATCAATGTCTTACCATTATAAAATCTGTCTGGTACCTTCCGGTGTCTCCTAGTCTTTCACGCGTACAACCCTCTTTAGTAATTCTTAAACCAAGTGTTTGTTATGATTAAATTATACCCTGGAAAATTCTACCGGGCACTTTCCTCTTTCTTTCATTTCCCCCAGTTCATATTCACCTACAGGTTTTCCTTAGCTTCCTTTTACTACTACCGAATTTCAGTCTCCCATCACAATTAAGTTTTCCTCTTCCTTAGTTGTCTGGTAATTTCCTTTACCACTTCATACATTTCTTGGATCTCGTCATCATCGGCAGAGCTAGTTGGCATATAAACCTGTACTACTGTTGTCGGAGTTGGCTTCGTATCTATCTTGACAATGATAATGCGATCACTGTGTTTCTCATAGTAGTTTACCCGCATTCCTATTTTCTTATTCATTATCAGTCCTACTCCTGTAATACCCCCAACTGATTTTGTATTTCTAATCCTGTACTCACCTGACCAGAAATCCTTACTATATCTAACTTCGCCGGCCGCGGTGGCCGAGGGGACTGAGACGCTTCAGTCACGGTCTGCACGGCCACTACGGTCGGGGGTTCGAATCCCCCCTCGGGCATGGATATTTGTGCCGTCCTTAGTTGTAGGTAGTTCATAAGTAGTTTTTCAGTTTAGGGACTGATGACTCCGTAGTTAAGTCCCTTAAGCTTAACAAACATTTTTTTGAACTTATATCTAACTTCAAACTATCCATCTCCTTTTTTAAATTTTCTAACCTCCGTACCCGATTAAGGGATGCTTCATGCAGTGTATTGTTACGGTTGGAATAAGGTGTATGGTTTCAAGATGAACGAACAAGTCCAAACTAGTTACCAACTTCTCAATAGTGCAACTGTGACGAAAAAAGAAAAATAAATGGTTTTCATTAGATATCCAGTCGCTGATCTTGCCCCATCTTCAAGATGAATTTTCATAAACTTGGATTTATTTTTTAAAGTAGCTGTCTACTGCAAACGAAGATACTAACCTACACGCCGGAACATCAGATAAATTTATAGCATCACTGGACCTCCTATATCAAAGTACAGGCGATGATAGTTGATCCATCCTAATAATAATAGTAGACACAGCGAAATTTAGTAGACCCTCTAGAGGTCAAAACATTCATCAAAGAAATCGTCTGCACTATCATCCTCTCTCTTGGAATAGTATTACACAAACAAAAACGTTTAAAGACGAAAGTAGTGCACCTTAGGCCTCACAAATGACAGCATACAGTGCAGGAAAACGCGACAATGATAATTATACTTCTACGCATTAACATGCAAACGCAAACTAATCCTAAAGACCTCAAATGTCCAAGAGTTCGCTAGATTTACGGAAACACCACTCAATTTTCGGTGTTCTTATTAACCCAGAAAGGCACGGCTGTAAGCGTATATTACAACCTCCAGTCCAGTAATGCCAAAGGAAGAGATAAAAGTATCCCGCAAACGCCTGTTATAAATCCATAAGGTGAATACCAATAATTTTATCGAAACCAGAACTCGTGATTCGACAAATAAATGTATTACTCTGCAGTTCGACGTCAATTGTTTACAGTTGCCCTATACAGCCCCCTTCCAAGGGAAAGTCATGGGCAGATACTAAGTGCTGGCACAGTTCCATTTTGTTTAAAAAAAATCCCAATGAAAGCGTGTGGGATGCCGAAATCCAGGAGATGAAAGTCACCTATAGAAAGCTGGAGATTTAGTTTAAAATCGGCTAGCCTCACTGATTTACTAGAGATGTTCTCCAGTGTCTTCTTGCCGAGTTTCTCCAGTATTCCGGGTGCTCTCACAACGCCGCCGCCAGGTACGAGAAATGGTAAATTCACATTGTCTCTATGACGAGCTCGTCGAATTTACTATGCGAGGCCTCGCTCATATGAGAGTTATTTGATCTCCCACCTCGAAATACCTCACAAAAGTATCATTTGGGTATCATCCCGGAGTCTTGCTAGCACAAGAAACGCTGGTAGTGGTGTGAATTTCCTGATCAGTGGCTTGATTTACCCTAAAACTCGGACGATCAGTCTATCTCTATACCACACATCTCGAAGAATACATCTGGAGTCGAAGGATGTGTTGTATCTCTCACCCATATGTTGGTTATTTGGTCTTTCGCCTAGAAATATCACTCAATTTGCAAAACTAGTCGGATTGGTACTAGGACATGATCTATTATTTGTGATGTGAATTTTTGTGCTCAGTAGCTAGATTTACCCTAAAACCGACATTGGGGTGGATCTGTTGCATTTTAAGTTTTTCCTGCCTCTGCACAATTTATCATGCTTTTGGTTGCGAATATAAGCAATCTAGGAATATTCTTCTATAGACAGACGGTTGACCCTTCGGTGGTGTGTGTAGTTGACTCTTGCGAGTTGTCTGTTGGTGTCATAAGATACCTCATACTGCTTCTGCAGTGTTATCAATGTGCGCTGATGCGTCTGTAGTCGAAGATATGATTGCCTAAAATACGATCCTGTATGTATTCTACAAGGTTAAATTAAATTGGTCTGGATGGTTAATACTGTTGACTGTTTTTATTATAGATATATTCTGTAATGTGGGTTAGTGTATACGATATATGTAATAAGAGTTCAGTAACGAAGCGAGTGTTCTCTCTCTCCATTGTGTGTTTTTATCGGGTTCTTAGAGGTACGCTGTGTGTTCGTAACATCTGCATCGCCTTCTATCTGGAAAACACAATCGATGATTGTTCGAGTCTGCGGTTAGTATAGTCCTGACCCTAACTAGAGGCTTTTATATTCTATAAACCATCAGCTGTTTATTATTTCTCAAACTTCTACCGGTTTCGGTTGTAAACCATCTTCACGGAATACTATTAAATAAAAATACAGAAACAGAATTGTACAGAAGCTGAAGTAAAATACATTATATAACCCAGTAGTTTCATATATTAAGTACTTACGAACTAGACAGACAGATTAAACAGGTGCATTATATACCTCCTTATGCATACTGGCATGCATGTCACACAATAAAAATAAATAAGACGTCACTAGGCATCAAGTCTTGATTAAAAACATAAAAGCAATGCCAGGCTGTGTGATGGTGAACCAAGGTCTATTACAAGAGAATCTAACAAAACTATTGAACACATCAGCCAATAAGATAAAATTAGCGATGATCATACATGGTGTGAAAATGATATATCTTAGGCAACCATCATAGGTTATATCTTTGAGAAGGTGTCATGGCGACATGTCACAGAAAGCAGTATGTAAACATTACGAAAATAACAGGATGGATTATGAAAACAATAAAAATGTGTAACAACAACAATTACCTGTCAAAGTATAAAAGTAAGTGAACAAAGTATACATCAAAGACCTAATGTTAGGAAATAAAGCAAACCTAACCCAATAACAGGATCGTAAAATTGTAATTAGGTAGGACAGAGGCTACTTATGAGCATAGTGGATAACACAATATGTCAACATTATAATACGTATGGATACATCTTTCAATGAACAAGATCTGACATATTATGAACAAGAACAAAGTAACATTAAATGAAGTAAACTTTAGGCTACGTAACATAATAGCTAAAGCATAAAAGCGACAGGGTGTCACAATTACATAGTTCAGGGTGTGCGCGATTACATTAAATATGGATATAGCATCCAGTCACATAAAAATGTAATACAAGTATGTCAAAAAATAAGTGCATTAATTTGACATGTAGACCTCAAGCTTGTAGTACACACGATTAAGTGTATATAACAATTATGTATTGACACATATCTAACAGAACAAAGGTACATAGGAAGATTTATTAAGATAGTATGTAATTAGCCATAGGGTTGCATATGAATAGATAAGGAATGTATGACGATATAAGTGTATATACATCTGGCCATATAAGTCAATGGCTTATTATACAGGTTAAGCAACTGTAAAATCTGTTTAGACCAATATGGTCATGCATTATTAAGAATAAGTATCTAGGCTGCTAACACTAACGGATGAGTCCTATCTAACAATGATATGTAGGGATGCATGAAATAATAAAATATTGACATAACACAAAGTAACATATCATGGGTATCAATACATACGCATGAGAATCATCATTGAGGAGAAAATAGGTCGTAACACATACAGACAAAATAAAAAAAAGGGTGCACATATATTACATAAGATGTACTAATGAAATAAGTGAAAGACCATAACTGGTCTCTCACTGACATATTGGGATGTATCCATTGGAACCGTTATGCATTAAATAATATGCTAAAAGTGCAGTTGAAATGCCACACAGAACATGGGACATTAGTTTGGGGGAACAATTCATATTCAAGTCGGGTACAGAATATATTAGTGAAGTACATAGTACTTGGGTTACAAAAATATCAATTAGACAAAACACTTTAATATAAAACAGTCATAGTGAAAATAATTATGAGGTTAGCAGTATGGTAGAAACCACTGTTGCGTAAAGATATAATCCATCAGAGGGGTGAATGGTACATGTGTTATTGTATTGGATATATAATGCTAACCATTTAATATGTTGGAGATATGTCACATTAAAGGCTATTGACAGGATGTCATAGACAGCAACATAACTATAAAATAAAAAGGTAGTTACAAAATGTTACACTAAAATGGTACTACCGGAATAAAATCTTTTAGCCGCGAGGGAGTAGCCGTGCCGTCTGGAGCGCCACGGCCTCCCTAAAAGTAGGGACTGATGATCCCGCAGTTATGTCCCATAAACTTTACAAACATTTGAAAAACTTGTACAGACGGTGTAACGATACGTATAGCAGGATAGTACGAAATGAGAAGCACTATATAATGAGACGATTTTTTTTCGCTATTTCATACTTTTATTTTTTATTTTCTATTTCATAAAAAATAACTTAAAAATTTCATTGGCAATACATTTTTAATTGCTGTTGAATCTTCCGGGTTATATGGTCGTGGTCCAAGAAACCATGGACTGTGGCACTTCAGAGTAGGTAGTTACGCTTTTATCTTTGACCATCGACTATCGAAAGTTATGTTTTATCTTTGACAAGGCTTATCTCTGCTGCCCACGTGAACAGTTGACCACACCCCCTTTTAGACAGTATTTATACCGCTCTCCGACGCCCGACTCGTCAGTCGACAAGACTCACTGCTACCAGTAGCATCTCTCACGATGTCCAGCGCAGTTCTGGACGAAACGTCAGGAGCAGATATGTTTCTTGGACCACGACCATATAACCCGGAGGATTCAACAGCAATTCTTTCAGCCGGTCGTGAAAGCCTTCACTGCATGAATAAATTTTTAGATTCGTTGACATAGATTATCGATTGCATTAATTTAAGTTCATTATCTCTGATTAAGATCTCTGATTAAAACAACGGAATGTCTGTGGCTGTTGAATTGTCTTTCTTTAAGTTAGTAGTTAAGTAGATCCGATGCTGTTCGGTAAAAAAGATGTGACAGTGAAGCTGATGATCAATTAAATTTTAAAGTGGAAGTGTTTTTTTTTCCTTTAAAAAATTGTGAATTAGTGCATTTCAGTGTTACATTTTTAACTAAATCAAGGCCTTAAAGCAACAAGTGCCCTCGACCTTCAGAAAGGGAAATGGTAGTGACGAGTTTAGCCGGAGTAATTAACAATATCCATGAAGAAAAATTTTGAAAGGAACAAATATCATTTACCTGGAAAAACTTCCTGGCAGATTAAAACTGTGTGCCGGAACCGGGACTCGAACCTGGGACCTTTGCTTTTCGCAGGCAAGCGGTCTACCGACTGAGCTATCCCGATACGACTCACGATGCCGCCTCACAACTTTACTTCCGCCAGTACGTCGTCTCCTACATTCCAAACTTCACAGAAGCTCTCCTGCGAAACTTGCAAGACTAGCACTCCTGGAAGAAAGGATATGTTGGAGACATGGCTTAGCCACAGCCTAAGGGATGTTTCCAGAATGAAACTTTTAACTCTGCAACGGAGTGTGCGCTGATATGAAACTTCCTGGCAGATTAAAATTGTGTGCCAGAACCGGGACTCGAACCTGGGACTTTTGCCTTTCGCGGGCAAGCGCTCTACCGACTGAGCTACCCGACACGACTCACGATGCCGCCACGATGCCGCACTGTCAGTGGTGTCACGATAGCTCAGTCGGTAGAGCGCTTGCCCGCGAAAGGCAAAGGTCACAGAATCGAGTCCCGGTTCCGGCACACAATTTTAATCTGCCATGAAGTTTCACATCAGCGCACACTCCGCTGCAGAGTGAAAGTTTCATTTAGGATCATATACCTTTTCATAAATGAATTTTTGTACATCAAGAAAAAAAAACTTTTAACTAAAAGAAATTATGACAAACATCGTCTTTCTTTTACCGCAAATTATTATTATTTTTCCTCTGATTATTAATTTTTTTAATTGTTACATTATAACGGTTGTAGAAGCAGACGTCAGTGTGTCGGGAACTGGGCGCGAGAGAAGTTTATTTTACTGACAAGGAAACTATATGGGCTAGAACAAACATATCTGTATGAACGTTTGGTTACAGGATCTCTACGTACACCTCAGTGTGCTGGTGGGTGTCGTTTTTCTGCAAAGCTCTGCAACCATGCTCTAGATAGCACTGTAGATGTAATTGTAGACGCCATACGTAATGCAGATATCTTAACTATAACTTATATAATAATCATCGTATATGTTCTCTAGCGAATTGTCATCAAAAGCCGTGATGATAGTTGCAACTAACTTTCTTCCCGAAAGACTGTTCGTATTCACTGCCACTGCTTCCATCGCCTCTTCCCGCACTTTATCGTAACACCACCGCTTGCAATGAGTTGTTCGTCATTATCATCCCTATTATCATTATTATTAGTTTGTAACTACAGTATCTAACTTATGCTCATATTTCTGTACCATAACAGATACGAGAAAGCATGCAAATGATTCATCTTCTACACTAATACCATCTTCACGAAGAAGGGTTCTTCGTAACTTCATCTCAACTGATCGCAATACATTAGCAGGATTGATTAGCAATCGCTGTCCCATCTGACGCTTCACCACAAAAATAACATCACAAAACGAAACTTCGGAGGCACACAGCACCGTCCCTACTGGCGAACCGACAGGTCAAAGTGGAATGCGGCATGGCACACGCAGAGGCCTCTACATCTACATCTACATACATACTCCGCAATTCACCGTAAGGTGCGTGGCGGAGGGTACACTGTACCACTACTAGGCAGTTCCTTTCCTATTTTACACCCAAATGGAAGGAGGAAAAAAAGAATACCTATATGCCTCCGTACGAACCTTAATTTCTCTTGTCTTTGCGATCTTTACGCGAAAAATGTAAGTAGGCGACAGCAAGATCGTACTACACTCAGCTTCAAATACCGGCCCTCTAAATTTACTTAACAGAAATTCACGAAAAGAACGTCGTCTTTCTTCCAGCGATCCCCAATTGAGTTGCCGGAGCGTATTAGTCGAACCTACCGGTAACAAATCTAGCTGCTCGCCTCTGAACCGCCTCTATGTCTTCCTTTAAACAGATCTGCTGCCGGTCCCAAATACTTGAGCAATACTCAAGACGTGGTCGTAAAAGCGTTTTATACGCGGTCTCCTTCACAGATGAAGTACATCTTCCCAAAATTCTCCCAATGAACCGAAGTCGGCTGTCTGCTTTACTCACAACTGTCCTTACATGTTCGTTCCATTTCATATCGCTCTGCAATGTTACGCCTAGATATTTGAACCACGCGACAGCTTCAAGAAGCTCACTGCTAATGCTGTATTCGAACATTATAGGATTGTTTTTTCTACTCATGCACATCACCTTACATATTTCTACATTGAGAGCTAGCTGCCATTCTTCGCACCAACTAGAAATTTTGTCTAAGTCATCATGTATGCTATTACAGTCAGTTACAGACGACATCCTCCCATACACCACAGCATCATCAGCAAACAGCCGCAAATTACAACTTACTCTGTCCATTAGATCATTTATATAGATAGAAAATAATAGCGGTCCTATCACACTCACCTGGGGCACGCCTGACTATACACTCGTCTCTGATGAACACTCGCCGTCGAGAACAACGTACTGCGTTCTGTTACTTAGGAAGTCTTCCAGCCAGACACAAATCTGTGAATCTATTCCATAAGCTCGTATCTTAGTTAGCAGTCTGCAGTGTGGCACCGCGTCGAACGCCTTTTTGAAGTCGAGACAAACACAATCCGCCTGTTGCCCTTCATCCATGGCACGCAAGATGTCATGTGAGAAAAGGGCAAGCTGAGTTTCACATGAACGATGTTTCCTAAACCCGTCTTGATTCATGGAAAGAAGCTTTTCCGTTTCAATAAAATTTACTATATTCGAGCTGAGAATATGCTCCAAAAATCTACATGAAACTGATGTCAACGATATTGGCCTGTAATTGTGTGGGTCAGTTCTCTTTCCTTTCTTATAAACGGGAGTCACCTGCGCTTTTTTCCAATCTCTAGGAACTTTGCGCTGAATTAAAGATTCGCGATAACGGACGACTGTAGAGTTTTGCAGATGCGGGAGTATCACTAGTGCAATAAGGGATCTTTACAATATCCCTCATACGATTTTGGTGTCTATGTGTTTGTTCGAGCCCAAGTACTTTCCTTGTGAGTAGTCATAATGTACATAGATGGTCAGAACGGCGAGGTTACTCTGCATCGTGGAAGCTGGCGGAAACGCGTGGGCCGTTGCACTGGGACGCAACGCCGGGCAGAGTGGGGCTCTGCTGCTGCTGCTGCTGTTTGCCGTGATGGATGGTGCTGAGGCGTCGCCCACGGCCGCCCCTGGTGCTGAGGTGGTGGTGGGAGGCGGCGAGGACACGCGACTATAAGGGCCGCCGACGCACTCGCCTGCTGTCAACGCGAAGTCGAGGACGTACCCGACCGACACACGACACACGACAACAGCTGGGGCACGAACTGAGTTCTTTGACTCCTGCGGCGGACGACGCCCCGGAACTGGTCCACAGGACCACGTCCTGGCGTTTCTCCAGCTTTTGCAGACACCTGTGTGTCTTGTTGACCTAGCACTCCCGAAAAAGGGCGCGGCTGAAAACATTTTAGTCACAGAGTGTTCAGGTCCTCAGTTCAAAGACATTACTTAATCGTTAGTAATTACTTCATTGCTGCAACGAAGCAGTCTTTGAACTGAAAACTAACGCGTGATCAAAAAGTCAGAATACTAGGTGCGTCCAGAAAGTAAGTTGCGTTTCAATTTACCTCCGCTGCAGCTCTGCGATTGCAGTTCAGCACATGCGCTGCATACGATGTGTATCAAGGAGAAGAACGTGCGTCATTTGGAGATCGCTGACAGTTACGTACGCTTTGTTGTGCTTGTTTGAAATGTCGCCGTTGATTGAAAATCCCGCCGCCTGTGAAATCAGGTCGGTGATTCGGTTTCTGAATTCGAGGAAAGTGAAACCAAGTGAAATTTATCGGCAAATTTGCGATGTTTACGGACCATATTCGATGAGTGATTCGATGGTGAGAAGATGGTTCAAATGTTCAAATGTTTGTTAAGCTTAACTACGGGGTCATCAGTCCCTAAACTTACAAACTACTTATGAACTACCTAATACTAAGGACGGCACAAATATCCATGCCCGAGGGGGGATTCGAACCCCCGACCGTAGTGGCCGTGCAGACCGTGACTGGAGCGCCTCAGTCCCCTCGGCCACCGCGGCCGGCTGAGAAGATGGGTCCGACAGTTCAATGGCGGGCGTAGTGATGTGCACGATGAAGAACGAAGTCGGCGTCCACCTTTCATTACAGAAGAACTGGTTCACGCGATTGATGACAAGATCCAAGAAAACCGTTGGTTTACAATTAGTGCTCTCGCTATGGACTTCCCCCAAATTTCACGATCACTGATGCATGAAATTGTTACCAAACAACTGAAATTCCGTAAACTTTGCTCACGTTGGGTACCAGAAATTCTCACTGAGCAACACAAAACACAACGGTCGGGTAGTGCACTTGAGTTTTTGACTCATTATGCTGAAAGCGTCGAAGAATTTCTGAGACGGTTAGTCACAGAAGATGAAACATGGGTTTCTTACGACACCCCTGAGAGTAAGCGGTAATCAGTGGAATGGAGGCACACTTCATCCCCACCAAAGGTAAAGCCGAAGCAAATCATGACACCTCGGAAAATGATGTGTACAGTGTTCTGGGAGGGAAAAGGCATCCTACTCATTGACTTCTTACCGCGTGGTCAAACAATCAAAGCAAATGCTTATTGTGAGACACTTCGGAAATTGCGCCGTGCAATTCAGAATAAGCGCCAGGGACTGCTTTCAAAAGGTGTTGTTTTGCTTCACGACAACGCACGACCACACACTGCAATTGTGACGAAAAACCCCCTACAGGGATTTGGCTGGGACGTGTTTGACCATCCTCCGTACAGCCCTGACCTCGCTCCTAGCGACTTTCATCTGTTCTTATATCTCAAGTCTTTCCTTGGCGGTCATTACTTCACCAATGACGACGAGCTGAAAGAAACTGTTTTCAACTGGTTGAAGTCACAGGCGGCAGATTTCTATGAAGAAGGTATACAAAACCTGGTGCCACACTATGACAAATGCCTGCAAAATTTCGACAGTTATGTGGAAAAGTAGTTTAAGAGAAGTAGAATTTTGTGCAATAAAAATTTATTCTGTATCTGTGTACATTTTCATTTTATTACCAAACGGAACTTACCTTCTGAACACTCCTCGTAAATTTGAAAACTTCATAAATCACGGAATAATGTAGATAGAGAGGTAAAAATTGACACACATGCTTGCAATAACATAAGATTTTATTAGAAAAAAAGGAATTGTTCAAAAATGTCTGACAAATTGGCACTTCATCTGATCAGAAAAGCAATAATTAGCATAACAAATTAAGACAAAGCAAAGCCGGCCGCGGTGGCCGAGAGGATTGAGGCGGTCCAGTCACGGTCTGCACGGCCTCTACGGTCGGGGGTTCGAATGCCCCCTCGGGCATGGATATTTGTGCCGTCCTCTTAGTTAGTTCATAAGTAGTTTGTAAGTTTAGGGACTAACGACCTCGTAGTTAAGTCCCATGAGCTATACAAACATTTGAACATTATTTTTTTGGCAAAGCAAAGTCTTGATCAAAATTATGGGAGTGCATTTTCTTATAGTAGCTTTCAAAATCAGCGTAGGCTTGATGGGAAGTTTTGTGGAATATGTTTTAGAAGTAATCACTATTGTCCACATTTTTAATTTTTCAAGGTTGTATGCCTTCTTAAAGTAGCTCCTTAAAGCTAAATTAAAATGCCTACTCGTAGGCGACGAATATAATTTCTTAGATATCATCTAAAAATTTATTTTGTGTTACTGAATTCCATCATTTGTATTCTATTCTAAAGTAACAATAGAAAATATTTTATAACAAAAATCTTACCTATTAATTTTTAACACCGTTTCTATTACCCGACATTTTCACAAACTCGGCCAACTTTCGGTCTACATTAGACCGAGTTTTCGAGATTCAACTGTATTGTAGTAAGTACTATTAAAGTAGAGTTACACCATCATTGTGCTATCTATGTTATGTGGTACATAATTCAGAAGTTTCTGAGAAAAAGGGACATTTATACTGAAAAATATCATTTTGAGAAAATTACTTTTAAAGGAAAAAATTAATATACAGCGAACTGATAAAAAAAGTTAGAATCCTCCTGGATGGCAGTTTTCATCTCCTTCTTCATCTTCCTCGCCGACTGCTGCCCTCCTTCTCTTGGATCTGGCTTCTTTCGACATATTTTTGGTTGCAATCTCTGCCTTCATGATTCGCAGTTGGTATAAGACCATCACACTTTTAGTGGTGTTGTAACTATTGTGTACGCCAAGATGCTCCAGAATCTGCAGTTTTCCACAACAGCCATCATTAAAAGTGAGAAAAGCATCAAAAACACCAAGTTCAATGACTGAATTTCCAACAAACCCAGAAACTAAAACACGGTTAGTGAATAACTGTTGTTGTCAAACAGAAACAAATTTACGGTTCGAAGAGTTTCCTGCGAAGTAGTGTAGGCAACTTACGAAACGGACAGTTGTCTATAAAACAAAAGAAACCTCAGCCTTCTGGACTATATAGTTCCAGCGAAAAATGCCTATATGCGAAATAATGGAAAAAAAAATTCTCAGGAATGACAGTGCATGATCATTTTCAAATATTTATTTAAAGGAGCAAATAATGGAATATTTCAATAGAACCAGCACCAAATTAAGCATAAACATCCACATTGTCATAATTTGCTTAAAAGTAAAAATGTGAAATTTGGTCATTTTGGGCGGTACGATTTCCCTTAACCAAACGCAAATGATCGGAAATGTTATTGTTGTTGTGGTTCTCAGTCTGGAGACTGGTTTGATGCAGCTCTCCACAATACCCTATCCTGAGCAAGCCTCTTCCACTCCACATAAGAACGGCAACCTACATATGTCTGAATCTGCTTACTACATCCATCGCTTGGTCTTCCTCTGCGGTTTTTACCCCACACACGTCCCTCCAACGCTAAATTCACAATTCTTTGATGTCTAAGAATGTGTCCTACCAATCGATCCCTTCGTTTAGTCAAGGAATGCCAGAAATTCCTTTTCTTCCCAATTCACTTCAGTACCTCCTCATTAGTTACGCGATCCACCCACCTAATCTTCAGCATTCTTCTGTAGCACCACATTTCAAAAGCCTCTATCCTCTTCCTGACCGCACTGTTTATCGTCCATGTTTTACTCCCATACAAGGCAACACTCCACACAAATGTCTTCAGAAAGGGCGATGTTAACAAATTTCTCTTTTTCAAGAACGCCTTTCTACCCATTGCCATTCTGCATTTTATATCCTCTGTACTGCGACCATCATATGTTATTTTATTGCCCAAGTAACAAAACTCATCTACGTCCTTTATTGTTTCGTTACCTAATGTAATTCATTCAGCATCAACTGATTTTCTTAGACTGTACTCCATTAGCCGAGTTTTGCACTTGTTCATCTTATTGTCACCTTTCAGCACACTGTCCATTTCGTTCAACTGCTCTTCCAGGTCCTTCGCTGTCTCTGACAGACTTAATATGTCGTCGGCAAAACGCAATGTTTTTAATTCTTCCCCCTGAACTTTAATTCCTTCTCCAAATTTCTCCCTGGTTTCCTTTATAGCTTGCTCAATGTACAAATCGAATGACATTGAAGATAGGCTACAACCCTGTCTTACTTCCTTCCCAACCACTCCATCACTTTCACGCCCTTCAACTCTGACAACCGCTGTCTGATTTTTGTACAAGTTGTAAATAACCTTACGCTCCCTATATTTTACTCCTGCTTGCTTCAGAATGTGAAATAGTTTATTCCAATCAACATTGTCGAAAGCCTTCTCCGAATCTACAAAAGCTAGATATGCAGGTTTGCCTTTTCTTAATCTATCTTCTAGGATAAGCCGTAAAGTGAGTATTGCCTCCTGTGTGGCTACATTTCTCCAGAACCCAAATTGATCTTCTACATCTACATCTACATACGTACTCCGCAATTCACCGTAAGGTGCGTGGCGGAGGGTACACTGTACCACTACTAGGCATTTCCTTTCCTATTCCACTCCCAAATTGAACGAGGAAAAAAAGAAGCCTATATGCCTCCGTACGAGCCCTAATTTCTCTTATCTTGTCTTTGTGATCTTTACGCGAAATGTAAGTAGGCGGCAGCAAGATCGTACTACACTCAGCTTCAAATTCCGGCACTCTAAATTTACTTAACAGAAATTCACGAAAAGAACGTCGTCTTTCTTCCAGCGATCCCCAATTGAGTTGCCGGAGCATTTCCGTGACACTCGCGCATTGGTCGAACCTACCGGTAACAAATCTAGCTGCTCGCCTCTGAACCGCCTATATGTCTTCCTTCAAAGCGATCTGCTGCGGGTCCCAAATACTTGAGCAATACTCAAGACGTGGTCGTACAAGCGTTTTATACGCGGTCTCCTTTACAGGTGAAGTAAATCTTCCCAAAATTCTCCCAATAAACCGAAGTCGGCTGTCCGCCTTACTCACAACTGTCCTTACACGTTCGTTCCATTTCATATCGCTCTGCAATGTTACGCCTAGATATTTGAACGACGCGACAGCATCAAGAAGCTCACTACTAATGCTGTATTCGAACATTATAGGATTGTTTTTTCTACTCATGCGCATCACCTTACATTTTTCTACATTGAGAGCTAGCTGCCATTCTTCGCACCAACTAGAAATTTTGTCTAAATCAACCTGTATGCTATTACAGTCAGTTACAGACGACACCCTCCCATACACCACTGCATCATCAGCAAACAGCCGCAAATTACAACTTACTCTGTCCATCAGATCATTTATATAGATAGAAAATAATAGCGGTCCTATCACACTCCCCTGGGGCACGCCTGACGATACACTCGTATCTGATGAACACTCGCCGTCGAGAACAACGTACTGCATTCTATTACTTAGGAAGTCTTCCAGCGAGTCACAAATCTGTGAACCTATTCCATAAGCTCGTATCTTCGTTAGCAGTCTGCAGTGTGGCACCGCGTCGAACGCCTTTTTGAAGTAGAGAAAAACACAATCCGCCTGTTGCCCTTCGTCCATGGCTTGCAAGATGTCATGTGAGAAAAGGGCAAGCTGAGTTTCACTTGAACGATGTTTCCTAAACCCGTGCTGATTCATGGAGAGAAATTTTTCCGTTTCAAGGAAATTTACTATATTCGAACTGAGAATATGCTCCAAAATTCTACATGAAACTGATGTCAACGATATTGGCCTGTAATTGTATGGGTCAGTTCTCTTTCCTTTCTTATACACGGGAGTCACCTGCGCTTTTTTCCAATCACTAGGAACTTTGCGCTGAATTAAAGATTCGCTTTAAATGCAAGCTAAGTAGGGGGCCAATGCCGCAGAATAGTCTTTGTAAAACCGAACTGGTATTCCATCCGGAACAGCAGACTTTTTCGTATTTAGCTCTCTCAGCTGCTTCTCTAAACCGGAAATACCTATTGCTATGTCCCCCATTTCGGAATTAGTATGTTGATCAAATGATGGTACATTTGTGCGGTCCTCCTGCGTGAAAGATTTCTTAAAGGTTAAGTTTAGAACTTCAGCTTTCCGTTTGCTTTCTTCTATTACTGCCCCGGAATGATCAACAAGTGACCGGATAGTGGGCTTTGACCCGCTTATCGATTTTACATAGGACCAGAATGTTTTCGGGTTCTCGGAAAGATCTTTTGCTAAGGTATGGCTGTGATAATTATTGTATGCTTCACGCATCGATCTTTTTATAGACGCACGAATCTCTACTAACCTTTGCCTGTCACCATTTGCGTGTTCTTTTTTGAATCGAGAGTGCAACAGCCTTTGCTTTCTCAGCAGCTTTCTAACATTATTATTATACCACGGTGGATCTTTTCCATCCTTAATCGTCTTTACTGGCACATATTTCTCTAACCCTTTATTAACAATGCAATTAAATTTAATCCACAATTCCTCTACATCCATAGTCCCGGAATTAAACGATGCCCATTCATTTTCTAAGTGCGATCGTAAAATTTGCTTGTCGGCTCTTCCCAACAAAAACACGCTCCTAGCCTTCTTGATTGGTTTATGAACTTTGGTCACCATCGACGCTATGACGATATCATGATCACTAATTCCTGTCTCTACACAGACATCGTTAATAAGGTCAGGCCTGTTTGTGGCTATAAGGTCTAGAATATTTCCATTGCGCGTGGGTTGCCGGTTTAACTGCTCAAGACAGTTTTCCCTGAGGTCGGCTTCTTACCAGCTTTTCCATACTTCTGTAAATAATTGGTGTAAATATTTTGCAACCATGACTTATTAAACTGATGGTTCTGTAGTTTTCACACCTGTCTGCGCCTGCTTTCTTTGGAATAGGGATTATAACATTTTTCTCAAAGTCTGAGGGTACTTCGCCTGTCTCATACGCCTTACACACTAGGTGAAACAGTTTTGTCATGGCTGGTTCTCCCAGAGACATCAGGAGCTCTGAGGGAATGTCACCTACTCCAGGGGCCTTGTTTCGACTTGGGTCTTTCAGTGCTCTGCCAAATTCATCTCTCAGTATAGTATCTCCTCTATCATCCTCATCTACTTCTTCTCCCCTTGCCAGCTGGGGTGGCTGAGGGGACTGAGGCGCTCCAGTCACGGTCTGCACGGTCACTACGGTCGGGGGTTCGAATCCCCCCCTTGGGCATGGATATTTGTGCCGTTCGTAGTATTAGTTAGTTCATAAGTAGTTTGTAAGTTTAGGGACTGATGACCCCGTAAGTAAGTCCCATAAGCTATACAAACATTTGAACATGTCTTCTCCCCTTCCTAGAATATTGCCTCTATTTCCTTCGTAGAGCCCCTCTCTATACTCTTTCCACCTTTCAGCTTTCCCTTCTTTACTAAGATATTCATAGAGCTGTTTTTCTTATCTCCAAATATCTCTTTTATTTTCTTGTATGCTATATCTATTTTTCCCCTATTTATACATTTTCATGAGAGATATCATGGCGAAATTAATTTGCGAGACAACACGTTGTTCAAAGATGACACGATAGAAAATACAGCCTCTTGTGAAGTGAGGAAGACGATGAAGCAGTGCAGAGCGTTGCTGAGACCAGGCAGCCATGCGATCAGATGGGCGAGGAACATCTGGAGCCCAGGCCGCCGCTCGTGGACAGCTGTGGAGGCGCGGGGTCAGCGGGCCCACGCAACACCACCTAGAGACAAGGCCTCACAACAGGCCGTGCTACATCACACTGACCAGGCCGCGGCCACCAGCTGAATGGCTGGCCGATGGGGCACGCCCACTGCCTAGTAGCGAGCAGCCAGTAAGCTAGCGGCTGCGGCCTGGTCAGTGTGACGTAGCACGGCCTGTTGTGAGGCCTTGTCTTCTAGGTGGTGTTGGCCCACGCCGGCTGCTAACAGCTTCAACAGTCTGACAGACCACCACCTACTAGAGAGAAGCCCACGGCGCTCTCGCGTGACGTCAGACAGAGTAGGTTGCGCGCGCATAGCTGACTGGGTAGTTGCTGGGGCACGGCCCACTATGCCGAAGCAGCCAGCCAGTCAGCTATGCGCGCGCAAACTACTCTGCCTGACGTCACACGAGAGCGCCGCGGCCTTCTCCTCTGGGTAGACGCTGGGGCACGGGCCACTATACACAAGCAGCCAGCCAGTCAGCTATGTGCGCGCAACCTACTCTGCCTGACGTCACACGAGAGCGCAACGGCCTTCTCTCTAGGTGGTGGTGGACAGACGCCCCGGCGGAACTGTGTTCACGGCCAGATCGTGTCTAAGGCTTTCGACAATACTCGCCGCTACTCGACCGACGCACGTGACTTGGCGTTCTCCAGTCGCGGCTGCATGTTCTTAACGCCCGCTGAAGTGGGTAGGCGCCACGTAAATACACGAAATGAAAGAGTACGAAGAGAAGCAAAAGTTATAGTTTGAGACCTGCACGGATAAAAACAGTGTTATCCGCACCACATCCGTAAGGCTCATATTCGCATCCACGGCACTTTATCCGCATCCGCAAGATCGTTATCCGCATCCGCAGATATTAAAGTTTTGAATGGGTAATACTAATAGATAGCAGTATTTAAGACCATGATAGAGTGTCATTTCTGCAACAACGTAACTACTTTTGACGTCTCGATGCGGTGGAACCGGGGTACGGGCGATGATAAAACTGTCATTCAAGTCCATACTAAAACTTTCTGTCAGATTAAAATTGTGTGCCGGAACCGGGACTCGATCCTGGGACCTTTGCCTTTCGCAGGCAAGCGCTCCACCGACTGAGCTATCCGGACAACTATACTTCCGCCAGTACCTCGACTCCTACTTTCCGCGAGATAGTGGCGTAAGTAAAGTTGTGAGGCGGCATCGTGAGTTGTGTCGGGATAGCTCAGTCGGTGGAGCGCTTGCCCGCGAAAGGCAAAGGTCCCAGGTTCTAGTCCCGGTTCCGGCACACAATTTTAATCTGCCAGGAAGTTTCATATCAGCACACACTCCGCTGCAGAGTGAAGGTTTCATTCAAGTCCATACTAGTTTAATAAAAGTTGTAACTAAACACGATTTAAAAAAAGTTTGAACCAACTTTCAGAGTTGGTTGTTAGAGAGCCGTTTTAAATCTTCTCTTTAGTTAAATAAAATAAAATAAGATATAAGGTCCTTGTACAAGAGGGGCAGGAAGAACTAAGTTTTAACTATTACTGTATGTTCACTCTCAAAATCTATCACGTGCAATGTAAACTGATATCGATCTTTTTAAACTCTCACATCGAAGTTCACTATCTGCTAATTAATGGTTAACGTCCTTTAGTTACCACAACTGTAGATAATTCAATAAACCTTTCAGTTGTCTTCTTGACGGACTTCAATGCTTCCAATGAATCAAAATCATCTTCCTCCAATAATAATACACATATTAAATAAACTTTATAATAAACTCAATTTGACTTCCAAATAACACAGTGACATTTATTGCCGTCTGATACAATGTGTGTCAGCTAAAGCAATGCTCGTATAACACGTTATCTCCCAACGGCAATCAATAATGAACCAACATTTTACTTTTTCTTTGCAAACGATCGACGCGCGGCGTAGAGCTTTTAAATACCCAGGCTGAATCGTCCATCATGTTTTGAAATGAAATGTTTGTATAGCTTATGGGACTTAACTACGGGGTCATCAGTCCGTAAACTTACAAACTACTTATGAACTAGCTAATACTAAGGACGGCACAAATATCCATGCCCGAGGGGGATTCGAACCCCCGACCGTAGTGGCCGTGCAGACTGTGACTGGAGCGCCTCAGTCCCCTCGGCCACCGCGGCCGGCCCGTCATGTTTTTCCCAACATGGTTGGAATTGCGCTGCACTAACAGCGTAGAGGCGCATGCCCTATCATCTTTCACAAACGATTTCGCAAAAACTGATGACCCAGTAGTTTGGTCCCCTTTAAATAACAACAACAATTTATATCTTCAACTCCGTTTCCGATATACTCTTTCCCTTTTCTCTGTAAGTGTCCATATCACCTTAATTTACTCTCTTGTATCTTTTCTCCATGGGTCCCACTTTCACAACTCCTCTAACAAATTCATTTCTAATTCTGTCCTTTTTTGTTACACCACACATCTACCTCAGCATCCTCATTTCTGCTACTTCCATCTTCCTTTCCTGGGCTACTGTGATTGGCCAAGTCTCTGACCTATGTATCATAGTAGGCCTTACCACCGTTATCTCCGTCTCTAATGACCAAGCTGTCGATGGATAATTACACCATAAGTTTCCTTCCTTCCTTCTTTTCCAAGGGAGGGAGGCTAATCGCACTTACATTAAGATATTAAGCAAACAAGAAGGCGTAACCCATTTGAGTAAATCAGTGGATTGCTTAAGATAATTAATTTTTTTCTTTTAAATAGCAAGCAGGTAGCAATGAACAATTTCAGTAACTTAATTACATTAGGGTCCAACTAGCTTAGGTTTCAACACACACGCACTTGGAACTAACAAATAAAATCAATTAACAACACCAGTATCTTGACATAAATTTAATAAAATCTTTCTATTAAAACAAAACATCTCCTATCACCTGAAGCACGAATGGTTGAGGAACTAACGGTTTGGTAAAGACAGCAGGAATGGAAGGATTACAGAAGGAAGAATAGACAGAGCAGAACAGATAAAATTTTAAATTCAAAGGGACTGCCTAAATTACAACTACGGGTGGGCAGGAAACGCCACGCAGAGGGACAAACAAACTCACTGCTTCGAATAACGCTTGTCCCCCCGGGCAGGTAGCGGAGTAACAAGCGGGCACTCACCAGAGAAATTAGCCAGTCACGCTTACGAAGCATTGAATTAAATGAACAATCATTAATGAACAGAAACAAGGTTCTACAACCTCTTACCACGACTATCAATAGCCAATTCACCGGCCATCAATATAAACAAATGCAACGTAGACGTTGGGGTTCAACTGCCAAGCCTACTCAGAGAGACGAACAATACACAAAACTGCAGAATGACGCGAGGCTCCCACTAGCAGTCCACGGACAACGCTGGGCGCTCAAAGGAACTGACGATAAACAAGTAGTACTCATCTTAAGAACTGTTGAGTCATGCAGTTACTCTACGAAGGCCGTCAGTAGGGGATTTCATTACCATGATGATGATTACACGATGATGAAATCTCTATCTATATAAAAGCGAAAGGAAACTCATTCACTCACTCGCTCATTCAATGCCTAAACACGAAATCTCAAAAACTAATTCACCTATGAAGCTGAAATTCGGCAGGAATGTAGTGTAGAATGTGGGTAGAAAGCTAAGAAAGGATTTTGCGATAGGGCCGATAGTTCAGGAGATATGACGCCACAAACAATGAAAACTTCCCTGTCTTGTGGCACGTGATAGTGTGACTTCATCAGTCCACTATTCGATAAGGAGAGAGCGACTTGCAACAAATTTTAAATATAATTTCAAAACTTTAGGAAACTTTTTCTCGCTGACATCCTCAGCAAAATACTGAAAGGAGAAAAGGTTGCCTCTTACTACTTTTCGGCGTTCATGCAGTAAAATTACGGCATTTAGCATTACGTTACAGTGTATTACTCTCACATTATTAACTGCATTCGCGAGAAATGTTACGGAAAGCATACACACATACCACTGAACGTACTTGCCAAATTTTATCATAGTGCGATACACAGTTCACGAAATATGACGTCATAAACAATGAGATGGGAGAAAAACTGCTACATCACGCGACAGTGTTGCACATTTCCTCCTGAAACACTGGACCGATTTCAACCAAAATTGATACACATTTCGTTACCGTGACGTAACAGTTCGTGCAGGGTTAACAGTCACATATGCCACATAGTTCAGGAGATATGATGTCATAAACAATAGGAATCGCAAGAAAACTGCCACATATGCCACGGTGCTTTATTAATACACTGCATGAGAATGAGAGTACTTAGCGTCTAGCAAAAAAATTTCATGATAATTTCAATTTATATTTTTCTCGCTGACACTCTCAGTAAACTGATGAAACAAAAAAAGTTTCTTGCTTACTACTTTTCCGCTGATCATGGATTAAAACTACGACATTCGGTATGTCATTACAGTTTATAATTTCTACACTACGAATTGTAGCCGCAGGAAATATTATACAGTATTCAAACGTATATCTGAATGTACCTTCGAAATTGTATCACAATACGACACGTAGTTCGTGAGATATGAGCACATAAAGAGTAACGTTCATGGAAAATCGCCCCATCACGCACCAAGTTTTAATCTATTACTTCTTTACTACTAATTGTATTCGCACAGATTTTACAGACATATAGCACATATACAAATGAATATATACCTGACAAATTATACTATTGTACAACATAAAAATCAATAAATACGAGATCTTGCGAGTTTTATATGTCATTTGTACAGGGTGTCCAGAAAAGGGCTCCCTGATTTCAAAATTAAATATCTCGAAAACAAAGATCGATAGAGGGATGCAGTAAATGGTATGTTTATTGTGAAATCTGTGAGAAGTTTATACAGCAGTTTGAAATAATAGTTACAAAAGCTGCTAACAGATAACGCTGTACGCTGTACAGCTCATATCAGCATACATAAGTGAAATAATCGTATGAAAACACTCTTTGGAAACAATCACATCACAATGTTTTCAAAATGTTCACCATTGGCACTACAGAGATGGCGCAAATGAAGAATGAAATTCGCCATCACATTTCGCAGTGTCTCAACCGAAATGGATTCACATGCCACAGAGATCGCCGATTAAAGCTCGTCCAGCATGGCAGGATGCTTCGGGTAGATCATGTCTTTCACTGTGCCCCCCCCCCCCCCCCAAAAAAAAAAAAAAAAAAAAAAAAAAAAAAAAAAAAAAAAAAAAACCACAGGGAGTCAGATCCGGCGAATATGGAGGCCAATCCATGCTTGCACAAGTAAATTTGCCTCTGCCTCCGCAGCTTCATCTGTAAAGGAGACCGCGTATAAAACGCTTGTACGACTACGTCTTGAGTATTGCTCAAGTGTTTGGGACCCGCAGCAGATCAGTTTAAAGGAAGACATAGAAACAGTTCAGAGGCGAGCAGCTAGGTTTGTTACTGGTAGGTTCGACCAACGCGCGAGTGTCACGGAAATGCTCCGGCAACTCAATTCATTGGGGATCGTTGGAGGAAAGGCGACGGTCTTTTCGTGAAATTCTGTTGAGGAAATTTAGAGGGCCGGAATTTGAAGCTGAATGTAGTACGATCTTGCTGCCGCCTACTTACATTCCGCGTAGTGATCACAAAGACAAGAGAAATTAGAGCTCGTACGGAGACATATAAGCATTCTTTTTTTCCTCGTTCTATTTGGGAGTGGAATAAGAAAGGAAATGCGTAGTAGTGGTACAGTGTACCTCCGCCACGCACCTTACGGTGGATTGCGGGGTATGTATGTAGGTGTAGAAATCCACCAATCGCTTGAAGGAGCCGAGATGACCTCCGAACCCAGAAGACTACAGAAATTATTTAGGAATGGACAGCGAAACACTTGATATACTGTACTGATATATTGTACTCACTCTGGAGCCTATTATTTCAGGTGCAAGAATTCCTACAGCGTGATTTAACTCGCTTTGAGAAATGCACATTACGAATTCATTTTTGTTTATGTATGGAAAAAATGCAAGAGTATGTGTTGTTGCTGTTGTGGTCTTTATTCCGGAGATTGGTTTGATGCAACTCTCCACAATACCCTATCCTGAGCAAGCCTCTTCAACTCGACATAAGAACGGCAACCTACATCTGTCTGAATCTGCTTACTGTATCTTGGTCTTCCTCTGAGGCTTTTACACCACACACTTCCCTCCAACGCTAAATTGACAATTTGTTTATGTCTAAGAATGTGTTCTACCAAGCGATCCCTTCTTTTAGTCAAGATATGCCAGAAATTCCTTTTCTTCCCCATTCTGTTCAGCACCTCCTCATTAGTTACGCGATCCACCTACCTAATCTTCAGCATTCTTCTGTAACACCACATTTCATAAGCCTCTATCCTCTTCCTGTCCGCACTGTTTATCGTCCACGTTTCACTCCCATAGAAGGCAACACTCCACACAAATTCCTTAGGCTTCAATCAATATTCGATGTTAACAAATTTCTCTTTTTCAAGAATGCTTTTCTACCCATTGCCATTCTGCATTTTAGATCCTCTGTACTGCGACATCATTTGTTATTTTACTGCCCAAGAAACAAAACTCATCTACTTCCTTTATTGCTTCTTTACCTAATCTAATTCTTTCAGCATCACCTGATTGCACTCGATTGCCCTAGTTTTGCTATTGTTAATGTTGATCTTATATGCACCTTTTAGCACACTGGCCATTCCGTTCAACTGCTCTTCCAGGTCCTTTGCTGTCTCTGATAGAATTACTATGTCGTCGGCAAAACACAATGTTTCTAATTCTTCACCCTGAAGTCTAATTTCTTCTCCAAAGAGTATTCGATGGAGGAATTCTTGAGTACACAGAATTCTTTCGTGTTTCAAAGAATGTACAGATAAATCCAATAAGTATCGAAGAAACTATAAAGAATTTAAACTTCGATTTCTTGGGTGATGGAACCTTTTCACTGAAAGAATTTTTTTAAAAACCTTATTCTCAACCTGAATTAGATCTCTAGAGATTGTCACGTGCTAGAAATGTCGTGTAAAATGTTTTTGGTACAATTATGTCACGATTTCGAATGCTGCATACATCAATCAACATGAAGAGTTGAAAAGATAAATTATAACGTTCGGGCCATCTGTGCGTTGCGCAATTTTTACGTAAACGAAGCAAAGACTACATTTCTGCCACAACACTGGATGGTAAATGATGGTGACTGGCGAAAATAATGAGGTTGCAGTGTGCAGTGTCAAAAAAATCCAACAATTAACGCTAAAGACAATCGAGACGCTTATAAGACATATTTTGTAGGAGAAGCAAGAGTACTCTGGCAAGAAGAGATCGTGGAAGAGCCTAACTTGTTTGCATTACACAAAAAATATGTTTAGTAAACGATGTCATATTGTTGTCATATTTTTCTGGAAGTTATAATGTTGTAAAATCACTCTACTTCCTGTACACTAACTATGTAAATATATAACTGTTTGCTCATTTTTTCACGTAGTTGTTCACTGTATTGACTGTTGTTGTTATGGTGTTTGGTTTGAAGACTGGTTTGATGCAGCTCTCCACGCTATTCTATCCTGAGCAAGCCTCTTCGTCTCCTCATAAGAACGGCATCATACATCCATTTGAATCTGCTTACTATATGCGTTTCTTGGCCTCCCTCTGCATTTTTACCCCACACACTTCCCTCCAATGATAAATTTACGTTTCCTCGATGGCTAAGAATGTGTCCTACCAATCGATCCCTTCTTTTAGTCAAGGTATGCCAGAAATTCCTTTTCTTCCCAATTCTGTTCAGAACCTTCTCATTAGTTACACGATCCACCCACGTAATAATCTTCAGCATTCTTCTGTAACACCAAATTTCAAAAGCCTCTATCCTCTTCCTATGCGCACTGTTTATCGTTCATGTTTCACTGGCATAGAAGGCAACACTCCACACAAATGCCTTCAGAAAGGACTTCCTCAGGCTTAAATCAATATTCGATGTTAACAAATTTCTCTTTTTCAAGAACGCTTTTCTACCCATTGCCATACTGCATTTTATATCTTCTGTACTGCGACATCATTTCTTATTTTACTGCCCAAATAACAAAACTCATCTACCTCCTTTATTGCTTCGTTACATAATCTAATTCGTTCAGCATCACGTGATATTCTTAGACTGTACTCCATTACCCTAGTTTTGATGTTGTTAATGTTGATCTTATATGCACCTTTTAGCACACTGTCCATTCCGTTCAACTGCTCTTCCAGGTCCTTTACCGTCTCTGAAAGATTTACTATGTCGTCGGCAAAACGCAATGTTTCTAATTCTTCACCCTGAAGTTTAATTCCGTCTCCAAAGATTATTCGATGGAGGAATTCTTGAGTACACAGAATTCTTTCGTGTCTCAAAGAATGTACAGTTAAATCCAACAAATATCGAAGAAACTATAAATAATTTAAACTTCGATTTCTTGGGTGATGAGACTTTCCCACTGAAAGAATTTTTTTAAAAAACCTTATTCTCAACGTGAATTAGATCACCAGAGATTGTCACGTGCTAGAAATGTCGTGTAAAATGTTTTTCGTATAATTATGTCACGAATCGAATGCTGCATACGCCAATCAACAAGAAGAGCGAAAAGATAAATTATGCCGTTCGGGCCATCTCTGCGTCGCGCAATTTTTACGTAGACGAAGCAAAGACTACATTTCTGTTATAACACTGGATGGTAAATGATGGTGACTGGCGAAAAGGAGGAGTCGAGTTGCATAGCTTGCAGTGCGCAGCGTCAAAAAATCCAACAATTAGCGCTAAAGACAATCGAGAAGCTTATAAGAAATTTTTTGTAGCAGAAGGAAGAGTTCTCCGCCAAGAAGAGATCTTGGAAGAGCCTAACTTGTGTTGCATTACACAAAGATTGTGTTTAGTAAATGATGTCATATTGTTGTCATATTTTTCTGGAAGTTATAATATTGTAAAATCACTCTACCTCCTGTATATTATTTAAATATATAACTGTTTACTCATTTTTCACGTAGTTATTCACTGTGTTGGCTACCACCATCAATTGCATCCACGTTACCTCGTCGTTATATTTGTTATCAGTTCCATTATGACCTTCACAGTTACAGACCGTTTCATCCACACCCACAGATACGTCCACGTTTGAACCACTCGCACTTGGCAGCTCCTGATCCACAGTAAATAAAAGCAAGTCGTAGAAGGCTCTTTACGCCAAAAAGTCTTTGGACCAGCAGCGAGAATCTGCCATGATCGTCCTACCGACAACAATACGCGTATGTCTGTAAAACTGTATAGTATTCGCGTCGCGCACTGTAGGCCGCTAACGTAAGAGCAACTCTGCTCTAGAGCAGCAGACGAGACGCACGTGAACGCCAGACACCAGGCGTGTACGTGTGAAGAGAAGGCGCTGGCGGGTTGGAACGTCGGCTAAACGGCACGAGTGTCACTTAAATGACGCTGCGCTCACACGGACGTTCTTGCGCGCAGATCTGCGTGACTCGCCGTAAAGCGCGCGATTAGCCCTTTAGTAATAAAATTATTTTTATGAATACTATAATGGGCTAAGAAGCCATAAATAAAATCATAGTTTCAATCTTGAAAGTGAGAGCTTATCCTACGGGTATAAAAAAATTAGTGGTAACTATTGTTCCCACCGAACTTTACAGTAGCTGGACTTGATAATTTAAAAAAAAATCCTTTATTTTTTAGTACAAAAAGCTTATTAAACATTTGATTTATTTTTATATTAGTTCATATTGCCTACTGAGTTCACTAAGGTGACGCACTATGGAACTTAGAGAAGCATGGTGCCACACACAAAGGTACAAGACAGTTTCTACACATTATTTTGTTCTCTTTTCTTTGTTTTTGGTGCTACATTGGCGGTACCTTTTGTTTGTAGTACCTTTTGTTGGCAAATGAGTTCCAACTTTCGCCAGACGAACTTCAACTGGAACTCCAGACACGCCTCCTTTTCGTGTCTGAAAATGAATGTGCCTTCCTCTTCGCTTACGACTTTTGAAGCCGGAGATGAGCTGCCTTGTCAAATGCTACCTAAATGTTACATGGTCTGCTTCTGTAACTTCCACATAATGTAGACATTGACAACTGCCAAATATACAAGGAAAAAAAATTGTCTGTGCAACCACTTCCATGAACGACGACCTACAGCATAGCTTTCTCGCAGCTGATCAAATCGATTCAGCCCTCCCATTATTTTATTGTACTCTGCCACGGCCAGTGGACAGAATGCTTCACTTCTGCTTCCATCTTTTGTTCAAAATCTGCGAAGTGTTTGGTGACTCAAAATCCTCATCAGAGTCAGCATCGTCATCTGAAATTTTTACATCTTTTGGTAAAGTGTAACAAATTCTCAGAACATCTTCTGGCATGAATCCAGGCCAGGTCCGGCGTTAGGGGGTAAGCGGGGCAAAAGTACCCCGAGCCAAGGCCCCCGAAGTGCAAGTTTTCATGCATGAAATGCAATTTAATACCCGCACTTTGATTTTGAACCAAAGGCCTGGGGGGAAGGGGCCCTCATTGAATATGTGGGCTCAAATAAGTTTATTTTTAGCCATATCGAATATGAATGCTACATGTACGAGATGCTTGTACGAATTTTATACTTCATGCTCCTCGTCAAGTTCTACCTTCGCATACTAAGTAAGCTGCAGTGCTCGTTCTGTCATGCTTAGGACGACGTTGTAGATAATGTTTACGTTTCGCCCGTTTTAAAACTGTTTACGCTTTCACTTTTGTTTGCTTGAGAAGGCGGCCGGTTGGCTGAGCTACTGTGCGGATAAAAAAAGGCTTCTATTGTTGTATTTTGTTTTGTATTCTGGCTTGTCACTGTAGTGTTCAGAAGTAAGTCAAGCTAAATAGTCTGTAGCACACTGTCCGTTACTTTGTGGTTGTCTAGCAAGTTACATTTTCATATCGTTGCACCACACAGGTTTACAAGATTTGTTGTATTGGAAACGAATGACCTGAGTGGAACAAAGTGTTACAGTGCTTCATCAGGTTATCAAAAACGAAACCGTAAGGCTAAAAAAGACAGTGCTGCGAAAAAGGGACAGACGTTGCTACTCTTTGTGCCACTCGATAAACCAGCGGTGTTGGTGGGAGTTTGTGACACTTGCGGGGAGTGACACTTGCGCGGAAAGGGAATTTGTAGACACTTGCGCGGAGACCCGGACGCTGCAGGTAGTGAACAGGGTGTTCCAGAAGTAGAGATACACCACCCCTACTACTCGCCCTCCAGCCGCTACCTGTGCCGTATTCAGGGAAAGGCCCACCGAGCGAGGTGGAGCAGTAGTAACGGCCCGGAGATATCACAGCCTCATTCAACAGGGAGATAACACGTCATACAAATATCACTCGATTTACAATACAGCACCATGTGAAGAGGAATGTGATGAAATCAGAATTGAGCGCAACTGTTGCTAACTAAAATTTCGGATTTACTGCATTTTGAGTCAAAATTCGCATCTATATTCGCATTTATCGCAAATGCGAATTTTTCCTGTCCCTAGTAATACCTCTAAAATAAACAGCTGATCAAGGCACTAAAAGCAAGGGCAGATCTTTGGGTGTATTACTACAAATAACTAAAACACAATTTGAAAGTGGAATTATATACAATCTCATTATAAATGTTTTTTGTAGGTGGTTTTGAGCAGCTTTTAAATATGTTAGGAATAATGTAAAGCAGTCAACAATCCGAAGATTGGTTTGAACACCACAGTGCTTTAAGTCTGGCACTCTATCACTGTGCAACCGAGGCGCACTAACATAGCATTATGAAATATAGACAGCTACACCTTATGTTTATTATGAGATATCGATTACGGCTAATTTCAGGTCATCTTCAAGTCTCAAACAACAGGTGTTACTTATGCATTTTTCCAGTGGCACTCATAACCTTTAAGTGTTTACACACGCCGGCCGCGGTGGCCGAGAAGACTAAGGCGCTCCAGTCACGGTCTGCACGGCCACTACGGTCGGGGGTTCGAATCCCCCCTCGGGCATGGATATTTGTGCCGTCCTAGTTCGTAAGTAGTTCATAAGTAGTTTGTAAGTTTAGGGACTGATGACCTCGTAGTTAAGTCCCTTAAGCTTAACAAACATTTTGAATTTGAATACATATATAGCTCTCGGTAAAGTGGAACGGTACGATGTCGTTACGTAGCACAGCACAGCCGACTGGAAACGCAGGAGAAGTGCAAACAACGTTCTCTCCTCAGAGGTATGATTAGGTTCGACGTAGACTTCTACAACATACAGTCTACACGGCGAAGATTACACCAAAAAATTTAACGTTTCGTCTACTTTGGCGATAGCAACCAAATTTTAAAATCGTGTCTACTATGTAAAGATGTAGCAACACAAAACGCTTCAAGTCCAAAACTTCACTGATTTTCGAGTTGTGAATTTTTAATATGTTTTTAATGTTATTACAGAAAAAACATATTTGGGACTCACACTACAATTTTCATATGGCAGTATTTGTAGGTACATTCACAAGACATAAGACAACGGTTGTGTGCATTCATCTCATGAGAAATATCAATCATTTGTTTTCAGTGTTTACTTGAAATTTCTCTTTTAAGTTTCTTTAATTATTGGTACTTAAATGTGGTTATGAAATAAATAAATTACGTGTATATGTGTAGTCTTATGCGGCCAAACTACTTAGATCATTGGTCGCTAGACTTACACACTACTTAATCTTACTTAAAATAACTTAGGCAAAGTACAAACAAACATACCTATGTCCGAGGAAGGACTCGAACCTCCGACCGGACAGGTCGCGCAATTTGTGACACAAATTACATGTTTGATAATATTAATGCATAGAAGTATGAAATCACGTCAAGGCTACTTCCTGCAAAAATTTCGACAAAAAAGAGTTGGCACTGAGTTTAGAAAAAACAAAATTCTGGTTTATTGGATTTTAACATTTTATCAAAAATTAAATGTTACTACAAGAGATACAGCCGTTCAAATTTACGGGCACCATAACGTTTTCCCTTTCTGAGTAAATGAGCTGCTTCTTATAGTTTCAACACCTTTTTCTTGAATGTTCTGAATATAAATCTTCACACTGACTTCTTGAGGAGGAGAGTGATACGGATATCTGATTGTAAACCACTGCCTATTACCTTAGACCTTTTTGACTGTACTGAACAGTAGTTCCGCGTATTCCGTAATTTATATTTATACAGTTAACAGGCAATGTAATTTATAACCAACTATTGGCTGCCAATTTCGCTTCATTTTACCTGAAAGTCTTGCAACTTGTTTCTCCCTGTTGGTTTATTCCAAGTTCGGAGTAAAAATGGTTCTATATGACGGTGATGGAAAATAGAAATTATCTTTAGCATTTTTCGGTGTGTGACATTCTCTTACACATTCCGTATTTCATATATTTCTTAGATGTATTTGTAATTCGAATACAGCCAAATCGTTTTGGGGTCTACGAATAAACGCTTTAAGTATGTAAAAATACTCATTGACTGATTATTAACGTTTTTTAATTGAAGGTTTAAGGTTGCATCTCCTATTAAAAAGCATAGTAGCTATTTTTAAAGAGATGGAAGTTGCGTGATAGTGGGGTTAACTACATAGCGGTCAATTACATCAACGTATCTGTGCAGGATGCCTAATATATTTATTGCTTGTGTAGGTGTCTTGATATGCTTAGTGTTCTGAATAATATGCTTTTAGGAGGTATGACTGTGGAAAGTCATAGTCTTGTAGTAGCAGAGACTAACTCTCCAAACATTATCACTATTAAAATACCTTCTTGTTTACAGGAGGAACACTCAACGGATTAATATGTAGTTAGAACAAGTCACTATATTGCTCTTCAGCTTGCAAAGAGTTGTGCAATTTCACTGATTTTCGTGTTATATTGACAGTGTGGAATCTTGACAACAGCAGTGTTAGACTTCTTGGTGGGCCTGTGCCCAGGAAAAGCGATTAGCCGCCCCAAGGGCCCCGGGTTCCGCGCAAGTGTCACTCCGCGCAAGTGTCACTCCGCGCAAGTGTTCCAACCCCGTTGGTGGAGCCCGAAGGACCTGGAGATGACGTTGAGCCTTCCTTAATTGAGGAAGAACGTGAGAAGAACTCTCAGAGACAAGGTACGTCTTTAGTTAGACAGTTCCACTTACAACATGTTAACCTTCAGGCTGGCGCGCGTTGTAACATTTACAACAGGGACATTTTTAAATAAAAGCAAGCCTGTGCTGAACAAAATGTTTTTTTTCCAGAAAGTAGTTCACATTCACTGTCATCGCCTTTTCAAATAAAAGTTTTTGCACTTTCAGTTCTTTTGATAAATATGTAGCTACTTAAACTGACATACGTTCATTTTCATAGCACCGTCCACAGACAATTTTTCTCAGTGTGCTATTTACCAGCAAAGTTATTACATCTATCACATTTAATTGAAGTGGAGGAATTTTTTTGACGTCCACAGGTAAACACGTCCTGTGTTTCTTTGCCTGAGGTTCAGGGTGTTGATCTTCGGAAGTCAATCCTTATAAACCAAACTGCATAAGGAATATGGTGAGATCGCCTGGCAATGATTTGAGTTGAGCCCTACTATCGGATTTTTTATTATGGGCACTCGAGTTTAGGTGTTAATTACAAGTGAATCAATGGGCCTATCGCAAAATGAGTTATACCAATATTTTCATAGTTTTTTCTGCGTTGTGCTATATGGAGCAATTTGGTTTTAAAATTCAATATATATTTTTTATTTTCGATTGTAGTAAGGATTGTGCAGTTTTCGGCATCTTTGCTAAGAACTGTTGACTTCGGAATTGTATAGCCTGAAACATATTTGTCCGATGTTAGTGAAATTTTAACAGGCAATAGGCTCATATATTGACATTGGAAATCTCAAATTACGGTATTTTTCAGTTATTAATAAAAAAAAAACACTTCTTGTGATTTTTCTAAAGTAACTTTTTCTCGGCCCAGGATAAAACAGAAATGTCTCTTTTGTGGTTTTAAGAAGCTTCAATTGCTGTGACTGTACAGTGTGATACGGATCTGAGACTGGTTGTGTGCGCGTGCGATCTCGCGATTAACAGTGATCACCACTGTGAAAATGAGTGCAGCGTTGACGCGCACTGTTCGCTAACTAACCCGCGTTCTTTCCGAGCCGCAACAATTACACCTGGTCATGGCAACATAGCAACTGATTCCTCTACTAATCTCGCTTCTAATCGCACGGTCCAACACGCACACTATCTCCCTTACTCATTATAAAATCCATATCACACTGTATGGTCACAGTAATTGCAGCTTCTTAAAACCACAAAAGAAACCCACCCATTCACCCAGACAAGAAAACTGCGCGACCATATTTTATAGTTGGAGATACGAGTCGCAGCCAAATTGCCACATACAACTGATAACCAGGCAGGCAGCCATATTGCAGTCACGAATCGGATGCAATCCATGACATTGTCTGGGATTTCCACCCGATCGGCGATCAGCGACCGATCACTGCGATTTGCCCACACACGAACAATCTACGAAGCAATCGGTGGCCCATGCGATGGACCGCGATCCGTCGCACGTGTGTGAACTGAAACAAAACAGCAAAAGAACAGATTAAATTCACACCAGCAGGCGCGTGTTATACTTTTTACAACATTCGATATCTCGTTGCTTACAATTCAGAAAACAAACTGAGAGAGCTAAGCAAAGGAACTGGTGCGTTTGAACACTGTTAAGTAAGCATCGCCGGCCGCGGTGGCCGAGGGGACTGAGGCGCTCCAGTCACGGTCTGCACGGCCACTACGGTCGGGGGTTCGAATCCCCCATCGGGCATGGATATTTGTGCCGTCCTTAGGATTAGCTAGTTCATAAGTAGTTTGTAAGTTTAGGGACTGATGACCACGTAGTTAAGTCCCATAAGCTGTACAAACATTTGAATTGAATTGAGTAAGCATCAGTACTGGAATACACTGCAGTGGTGGCGCAATATCTCAAGTTTAAGGCATCGATTAGGCATAAAAACCACCTTTGCTGTGCTTTTTTACAACAGTGCGCCCGCTCGAAGGTTAAGCTTGTTGTCGTTTAGGTACGTAAGAGCGACCCTCTCGTCCAAAAATTAGTACAATTTTTCATAATTTTCCAGATGTTGGTATGCATCGGCGGCGCAGAGATGGGATCAAGAGAGAGACGACAGTAAGGATAGCATCTGCATTCAGGAGGAGTGCACACTAACACGTCAAATTAATAGTCATAGTATTAGAGCAAGTGACAGTGACAGTGAGGAAATTGTTGCAGAAACTGAATTTATTTTAACGGCTACATCGACGGGAAATGAGAGGCTTTCAGATTTCGATATCGGTCTGTGGAGTGAAAAAAGGCACTTCAACAGTTTAGAGGTAGCAGAAGTTGTTACGCGAAGACCTGTGAAAACATCGAAAAGAATGCCGCGGGACCGAAAAAGTAATCAACCTTTTCCTTTAAGTATGTTTGAGAGGATCTTAAAAAATGGGGAAATTTCAAAGAGAGACTGGCTTGTTTGGAGCATAGAAAAGGAAGAACTCTACTGCTTTGCTTGCCGATTATTTTCGCGACGCAAGGATGTCTCTAAGTTGACTTGGCTCTAGGTAATGGCTGGAGGTTATCAAGAGGCTGGAAAAAGCTGGAAAAAAAGTGAGTGAGCATGAAAGCAGCGCTGATCACAAAACGTGTAACTTAGAATGGCGCAAATTAGAAAATGCGCTAAGTTCCGCCATAACAAATCTTTAGACCGAAACATTTTACGACAAGAGCAGTATTGGATTGAAGTACTGCATCGCGTAATCGAAGCGATTCTTTTCCTCGCGGAAAGAGTTTAGCTCTGAGAGGTGAAAATGACTTAGTCGGAGATCGTCGGATTGGCAATTTTTTGGGCCTCTTTTTTTTGGCGAATTTTGATCCAGTTATGAAAGCATTTAAGAAAAATTGAAGCGTCGCAAAAAGGAGGAAAACGCATGGTTCATGCAAGATGTTCAGAACGAATTTGTTGAAATAGCTGGAGACTTTGTTTGTCAAACTATTTTAACAGAGTTGAAACGTAATACAGTAAATATTTTTCTGTTACAGTAGATGCGACTGCCAATGAAGCCCAAACAGAGCAACATGTTTTTATACTGCGTTACGTTTCTCTCGAGGAACAAAATCAATAGAGAATTGGAGAGCATTTTCTCGACTTTGTTGAGTGTTTCAACAAGACAGGTCAGTCAATCGCTAAAATGATTTGCAATGAGCTTCAACGTTATGGCTTACAACTTACAGACAACTTACGACAACGGGACCAATATCAGTGGCATCTGTCAGGGAGCTCAAGCGCTTATATTAAAAGAAAATCAGTTGGCAATTTTTTCTCCTTGCAGTGCTCATTCATTAAATCTGTGTGGCGTCCATGCTGCGGAGTGTTGCGCGGATGCAGTAACTTTTTTCGGAATTGTTTCGAAAACCTATAATTTTTTTTCATTCTAGTCCCCAAAGATGGAAAGTTTTAAAGGAAAATATTGGGTCATCCCTTCACGGGCTGTCGGGAATGAGATGGTCTGCGAGGACAGATGCAGTGCGTACATTTGCTAAGAATTTGCCAGGATTACAAAACGCTGTTGATCTTGCTTTTAACTTTAATATGACCGCAGAGGCAAGTAATGAACTAAAGGGTATTCAGAAGTATTTAAAATCATTTCTGTGTGTCTTGATGTCTTCAATGTGGTACAAACTACTAGCTGCTATAAACTTATGTAATGTTGTGCTTCAAGCAAGGGAAGCTGCAATAGAAGTTGAAAGTACCAATGTGGAGAGTCTAGTGGAAGAATTAAATACATTTAGAAACCTTTTGGATACTATTTACGCAGAAAGTTGCAAGGTAGCAGAAAATATTGGTATATCACCTAACTTGAATGTAACGATTCGCGGCACAGAGATACGGAAAGGCAAAAGAAAATGCTTCATAGATGAGACACCAGATTTAAACCTGAGCCCAGAGGACAGTTTTAAACTAAATGTTTCAATGTTATTCTAGATACAGTTCAGGGAAACTTAACTATAAGGTATGCTGCCATACACAAAATGATGCACACATTTGACTTAATGTGGCACTACGTAAGCCTAGATGATTCTACACTCTCAGAGCGCGTAGACTGTTCAACTGTTTGTAAATCTATCGGACCAAACGACGTGGTCATCAGTCCGTAGCTTACAAACTACTTAAACTAAGGTAAACTAACCTAAGGACAACACACACACCAATGCACCAGGGAGGACTCGAACCTCTACGGGGAGCAACCGCGCGCTCCTCAGCGAGACGCTTTAGACCGCTCGGCTACTCCACCGCGGCGAGCGCGTAGAATACATGGCATCATTGCACAGCATATACGTTAATAAGCAGGATTTAAAAGAAGAAATTTTGGAGTTAAAAATATTCATGCAGCTAATTTTGGGTCTCAACCACTTATCACTCTCCGTCTTCTCAATGCTCTTCAAAAGTGCAATTTCAGTAATATCTTTCCAAATATAATGGTAGCCTAACGGATTTTCCGCACTTTGCCCGTTACTGATGCCCAAGCAGAGCGGTCATTCAGCGTTCTTTCGAGAGTCAAGAATGTTTTAGAACTACAATGAGGCAAGAGCGCCTTGTTGTAATAGCCATGATCTCAATAGAGTCAGAGTTAGCCCGCTCATTAGATTATACTGCAATAAAAGAGTTCGCATCTAAAAAAGTTAGAAAGAAGGTATAATTTTTTAATGTATTGAATGTATATAAATTGTGAGCATTAAAAGATTTCTTATAAATGCGTTGTTTGACTTTTTGCATTAAAATTTACTGACTTTATCCAAAAAACGAAACTTTGAAATGAAATATTTTGGGAAGGGGTGTAAATGATTTACCCGGGGCCCGTAATTCCTAGTGCCGGCCTTGATCCAGGCATTCTAAGCAATAAGAAACAAACACTAACTTACCTTGTAATATTTATGTAATTTTCATTGATATCCATCAAATATACACGAATACTATCTCCCCCCGTAAATATAAAAGTAGACAAATACAAGTCACACGCAAAAGAAAAGCACTCTATACAAAAAGCGCTGTTATGGACGAAACAGTCGCTTGTTTTCCCGCGAAAACTGCGCTTCTGCATAGACTAACTAACAATGTATAAATACAACCAGCCGGCCGCGGTGGCCGAGCGGTCTGCGGGGTGCCAGTCACGGTCTGCACGGCCACTGCGGTCGGGGATTCCAGTCCCCCCTTCGGGGATGGATGTTTGTGCCGTCCTTAGTATTAGCTAGTTTGTAAGTAGTTTGTAAGTTTAGAGACTGATGACCCCGTAGTTAAGTCCCATAAGCTCTACAAACATTTGCACATTTTAAATACAACCACTTTCGCGTGCCTCTTGACTATCTATATTTAGTTAGCACACTCTAACAGAGATGGTAGCACAAGTTAGAAGTGAAGTGAAGTGAACTTATAGCGAAAACAAATAAGTGAGAACGATAGTTCCACTGGTCACTAATAACCAATAGCCCTACCCCCGGGTGTGGTGGGGTGCGCACCAGAGCACTTTACTCACCATGTATCGAGGGATTATTCAATCTCGGCTTGACTATGGCTGTCATCTGTACCACAATGCACCGAAGGTTCATCTCACGAAACTCGATACACTTCAGTATAGAGCCATCCGAACCTGTCTTGGAGCCATACGATCGACCCCCACCAACGCCCTTTTAGTGAAAGCTGGAGAGATGCCCTTGAGCATTAGGCGCCAAATGTTGTCAGATAAATGCTACTTTCAAGGAATGGCTTTCATGGACAGTTCAGTCTGCAGAAACAGAGACACCATTTATCGACTATGGATTGCCTCTTACAGAAGGAATATACCTCCAGCCATTTGTACCAGCTTCGACACTTGGTCTCCTATGATACGTTCTGTGCGATGTTCACCGCATCCGCCTCCTTTTGAATACGATCTACGAACACTAGGCTGCCAGATTCCAGTCTTCTATTTTAAGTTTCCAGTGTTAGGAAGTAACACTGTTAATAACGGATTTAGTCGCCTCGTTGCAGAACAGTGGCCTGATTTTCTTTGTGTATATACAGATGGGTCCAAAATTCCACAAGAAGAGTGTACTGGATGTGCCTTTTTCTGCCCTCAGATTCAGATTCGGAGAACCTTCAAACTACCAACGAATACCTCTATAATTACTGCGGAGACAGTGGCAATTCTGGAAGCACTTAAGCTTATTTCTACCACTTCCTTCCCGAAAATATTAATTGTGTTTGACTCTCAAAGTGTCCTTCAAACCCTACAACACCGGAGATGGAACAAAAACACCAACAGCTATATTCTGGATGTGATTTCGGCATATATTCGCTGTACAAATACGGGACGGACAGTTAATTGACTGTGGGTGCCTCCTCACGCTGGTATCTGCTATAATGAGGAAGTTGATGCATTGGCAAAACAAGCGGCATCCTTAGGCACTGTCTTGGACCTACAACTACCATACACAGACTTCTTATCTGCGGTCAAGGACTACGCAAAACAACAGTGGCAACAGATGTGGAACGTTTCCCAAGAAACGAAAGGCGCTTCTTACGCTGTGCTGCAACCTCAGATTTCTACGCAGCCGTGGTTTATGAGGACTCATCTGGACCGATCCGCGATTTCTACCATTATTCGTCTTCGCTTCAATCACGCCTCTTATCCAAAACATCTACATCGGATTAACATCTACGATTCGGCGGCATGTGAGTGTGATCCTGAAACGGAAGCTGATGTCAACCACAACCTGTTCAGGTGCCCCAAATTTGACCGAGAACGTTTGAACTTCCTGCAGACATTGGCGAAGATGGGATATCCCCTTCCCCAGTCAGCTTCTTCCCTTTTGTTTACGAAAGACATTCGTGTGTATAAAATCATAATTAAGTTTATTAAGAGCACTGTACACAATCTATAAGCATCAAGTGTGTTGGTAATATAAGGTTTTGCTTGTGAATATTTGAAAATGTTCCAACATTATTTAAATTGTAATGTAATGCAGTTTTCGCTTTGTTTCCACTTTCCCATTTTGACAAAATGTACTTCTGTTTTGTCTATTTAAATATATGTACATTTCCTCTGTGTGTTGTAGATGGCCACATTGAGTTAACACTCAGAAGGCCAAATAAATGATAAAAAAAGAAGAAAATAGCCCTACCGTGTGCGACTGCTGGGACCTGTCAGAAGGGTCGGCCACTGCCGCACTAGGCGAGGCAGCCCACGCTGACTCAGAGCTGTTATCAGCAGCGGAAACAACTCCAACCTGCTGCTAAGGCGTAAAGAGGCGTGGTTAACATTTGCGCCCCGCGGGCGGAGTACACTGTAGTGTCGGCAACGGAGCGAGAGAGATAGCTGCGGAAACAGTGAGACCGCACAGCACTGTTCTGCGCTGTGGAGTGTCCCGAGGTCAAATCCGATGTAAACGAAGCAACAGAGGAAGCGCAGCTCTGTAATGTGGTCGAAGAACTGTAAAACAAGTAAAGCATTTACTGCTTACCTAACAGTGTTTCTATGGCAGAATCACTACGCGAAGCTTTAGAAAATATCCAAAATACAAATCGAAGAAAGACTTAGTAATTTTGTGACCCAAATTTGATTCTATTAGTGTTGTAATGCACAGTAGGCTTCTTATGAAAGATATATGTATCTTAAATGAACTAGTATCATAGATATTCTATTTTAAAAATAATTTTATGTAAGGGCTGTAGAATCTCATTCTTAATGATAAATATGTTTTGTTAAAACACAGTTAAAAAACTAACAAAAAACAGATTTTAGGTACATTTTCCCCCAGTTCCTCTGAAAAGATGCATTTGGGGCACGAACCATTTTGACCTATCCACTACTTCCCCCACCATTGCAATATTGCAATGCCCACAGCATGTGTGGGAGTTAGTCGTCTATATGCCAAACGCTGCAAGAGGAAAACGAAGGAAGGTTTTTTTTTTTTTTTTTTTTTTTTTTTTTTTTTTTTTTTTTTTTTTTTTGTAACGCAGTGGTGATGGCAATGTCGTAAAGTACTTTTACAATTGGGATTTTAGCACCAGTATATATTTGCTACCTTTTTTCATTCGGCAAACCAATATTCTTTAATGAAATAAGCACATTACGCAGTATTCATATCATTAACAGAAATGCATATCTTACTTGAAAAAAAAATGCATTAAGATGTTTAACATATTTAGAAGCCTTTACTGAATTCCTTAAAGAGAAAGGATTTTTGAAGAGCACGCACCTTTTCTGTTCACCGTCAAAGAAATCCTATTGGTCGGCATAACTCGACTCCTGATTGGCTGCTCAACATAGACTGGCCACAGCGTCGCCATACTTGTAGCCAACTGGAAAGGTTGCCGCCATCTTTGGGAATGTCAGTGTCACGCCAGGTGATACTGGGCGTCTGCTAACGCTGAATCATAGGTTTTATATTAACCATCGCCAGTCTCGATTTTTCCTTAATTTATGGGCGACGCATTTCGAGAAGTAATTCCCACTACGAATAGCATTTAACGTTTACTATTGCGTCCTAAGTGTAATATTTACAATCGTCGAACTGCTGCATTATTTGGTGATGTTACTATAATGTCAATAATTGTTGCCGCGTCGGAACGGCCGAGACCATTGCGGCGCTATGCTACGATGCGCGAGGCGGTTCCCCGTCGGGGGTTCAAATCGCCCCTAGGGCATGGATGTTTGTGACGCCTTTAGTGTAAGACACTTCATAAGCAGTTTGTAAGTTTAGGGACTGATGACCCCGCAGTTACGTCCCATAAGCTTAAACAACTTTTTTTTTTGACAAAACACATCTACCAACTATATTGTTTCGTAACCTAGTCTAATTCCTTCAGAATCTTCTGATTATCTCACACTGCATTCCATTACCCTTGTTTTCCTCTTGTTAATATTCATCTTATACGCTTCTTTCAACAAACTGTCCATTCCGTTCAACTGCTCTTCCAGATCCTTTGCTGTCTCTGACAGAATTACAATTTCATCGGCAAAAAGGAATGTTTTAATTTCTTCACGCTCAACTTTAATTCTGTCTCCAAATTTATCCATTCTTTCCTTCACAGCTTGCTCAAAATACAAATTGAATAACCTTGGAGAAAGGCTACGACCCTAACTTACTCCCTTCCCAAAAACAACATTCCTTTCGTGCCCTTCGACTCTATTAAGTGCTGTCTGATTGTACAAATTGTAAATAACCTTCCGTTCCCTGTATTTTACCCTTGCTGCCTTCAGAATTTGAAAGAGAGTATTCCTGTCAACATTGTCAAAGGCTTTCTGCAAGTCTAGAAAAGTTAGAAACGTAGGTTTTCCTTTCTTTGATCTATCTTGTAAGATAAGTCGTAAAGTGAGTATTGCTTAACCCAAACTGATCTTCCCTGAAGTCAGTTCCTACCACCATTTTCATCCTTTTGTAAATAATTCATGTTAAAATTTTGCAACCATGACTTATTAAACTGATGGTTCTGTAATTTTCACATCTGTCTGCGCCTGCTCTCTTTGAAATGGGGATTATTATATTTTTCTTAAAGTCTGGGGGTATGTCCCCTGTCTCATATATCTTACGCACCAGGGGAAATAGTTTTGTCAGGATTGGCTCTCCCAGAGACTTCAGTAGCTCTGAGGGAATGTGGTCCACTCCAAGGGCCTTGTTTGTATTCCATTTGCCTGTTTCATTTACTACATTTTTTTTCCTTTCATCGATTAAATTTAGTATTTCCTGTGATAGTCAAGGATTTTTTGTAGGTCTTGCCTTTCTACTTATTTTGTCCTCTGCAGCCTTCACTATTTCATGCTACTCATTCCTCTACTAGTATTTTATTTCTCCCTATTTCTCTCAATTGTTGCCTCAAACTCCCTGTGAAATTCTCGAGAACTTCAGGTTCCGTCAGTTTACCCAGGTCCCATCTCCTTATTTTCCTACGTTTCTGCATTTTATCTGTTTCAGCCTACAGTTCATGACCAATAAGTTATGGTCAGTGTCTATATCTGACACTGGGTATGTCTTACTGTTTAAAACCTGGTTCGGAAATCTAAATCTTTTCATTATAAAATCTATCTGATACCTTCCGATGTCTCCTGGTCTTTTCCATGTATACAACCTTCTTTCGTGATTCTTAAATCAGGCGTCTATTGTGATTAAATATATGTCCCTTGCAAAATTCTACCAGGTGGCTTCCTCTTTCATTCCTTTTGCCCAGACCCTATTCACCTACTATTTTTTCTTCCCTTCCTTCTCCTACTACCGAATTCCAGTCTCCCATCACAATTAAGTTATCCTCTCCCTTAGTTGTCTGAATAATTTCCTTTACATTTCCGCATACATAGCTCCTCATCATCGACAGAGCTAGTTGGCATATAAACCTGTACTATTATGATCGATGCTGGCTTCGTATCTATCTTGACTGCGATAATGCGATCACTGCGCTGCTCGTAGTAGTTTGCCCGCGTTCCTATTTTCTTATTCATTATCAAACCAACTCCTGTAATTCTCCCAAATGATTTTGTATTTATAATCCTGTACTCACCTGACCAGAAATCCTGTTCTTCTTTGCTCGAACTTCACTATATCTAACTTAAATCTATGCATTTCTCTTTTTAAATTTTCTAACCTCCCTACCTGATTAAGTGATCTAACATTCCATGCTCCGATCCGTAGAATACCAGAGTTGTCTTGCCTGATGATCACATCCTCCTGAGTAGTCTCCATCTCCTTATTTGGCTACCTTTCTGCAGTTTCTTCAGTTGTAGTCTACAGTTCATAGTCAATAAGATATATCTTCTTCTCCTCAATTCCAAAATATTTATTGAACCTAACCTACACAGGGAGAAATGATCATCCTAATATGTAAGAGAAATTAGAGATTGTACGGCACTTCAGTTTACGTTCTTCCCACGCGCTGTTTGGGAGTGGGACAATCTTGAAATAGTGACAAATTGATTCGTTGCTGCCTCTGCCTCTGCCAGGCACTTCAGTGTGAACCGCAGTACTCTTGTAGATGTAGCTATACTGTACACTGTTTCTTAGGCATTACCTGTCCTATAATTATAGTATTTTTAAACTGAATATAACAATCACTATTGTAACATGTAAGAAAAATTCAAGAAAAGTAATGGCCTGTCACAAAAACATTTCCTGTCTGGACAAAAATAACTACAAAACTGTCAGGGTGGAGACGTTAAATACACACGTTAAGATTGTATTCAGCCTTAGTGGCAGATGTAACTCACCGCTGATACGTTATTACAGCCGCACTGTCAGTGACAGTAGGTCACCAGAAAATACGCCAGCCCTTCACATCAGGCAATCCAAGAACAGTCCATAAAAAACCCGCTCCTGAAACCGAAATACTGCCCCCAGCTCGAGCATTCCTGCACAAAACACCACTCGCTATACTGACGAGGCACCGCCATTATTACACTGTTACTGAATGCAGGAAATAGTCGTTCAGCTAATTTCGAATCGCTAAACTGCCTTCTATATCTACAAAAAATAAACACGTGGATATTTTTCTACGGACATTTTTTGTACTACTATTACGACACGGAATAACTCTGTGAAGTCTGAGCAGGAGAATTTGCCCTCAACTTCTACATGTTCAGTAACCTAAGACAGAAATACTTTGAGCGACCATGGCATTACCTTGTAGAGACCTTCCAGGTATGGCGGTTCTCCAGTAGCACACAGAAAGGAGTTGCAAGCCTTCTTTAAATAACAGGTTCCACGCCACGTCTCTGAATCTTCCACTATATGATGCGGTCCAGTACGGTCGCTGTCTCTACATCTACATGAGTACTCCACTAGTCACATTTGACTGATGGCGAAGGGTTCATCGAGCCACTTTTATTATATTTCTCTACCGTTCTATTCTCTAATAGCGCGTGGGAAAAAAGGACACAGAAATCTTTCCATATCCGATCTCATTTCTCGTATTTTATTAAGATGATCACGTCCCCCTATGTAGCTAGCTGATAACAACATATGTTCTCATTAGAAAGAGAAAGGTGGTGAAGGAAATTTCGCCGCAACGAATAACGCCTTTCTTTTCATCATTTCCACCCTAACTTCTGCATCGTTTCTCTCCCCTCTATCGCGAAGATGCAAAACGACCTGCCCTTTTATGTACTTTCTTTAAATAAATGGGCAGCAGTACTCCAGTATAGTTCCACAAGTAGGCAGTTTCTTTAGTAGAACCGTCGCATCTTCTGCCAGGGACATGTTGTTTGGTTCGCCATCCCTACAATATTTTCTATGTCTTCTTTCCAATTTAAGTTCTTCGCAGTTGTTATCCATAGAAATGTAATTGAATTGACTGATTTGTTGTGTAATTATAGTTTAACGGATTTCTTTTAACGCTCATATGGATAACTGCCAATTTTAGCACCATTCAGATAACTCGTCTAAATCATTTTGCAGTAGCTTTTCATCTTCTGGTAACTTTACTAACCAATAAAGGACAGCATCATTCGCGAACAGTCTAAAAGAACTGCTCATGTTATCTCCTAAACCGTTTATAATGTTTAGGAACAGTAGGGGCCCGGTAACCCATCCCTGCGGAACGCCAGATATCACTTCTGCTGTGTTCCACACATTCTCAATGACTGTGCAATCGAACGTCTTGGAGTTCATGACAATTAATATAATATTGTTATTTTCTTGGGAATGTACGTAACAATATATGTCTGTTAATTTTTCATTTCTATATAGTATAGCTGTATACTAGACAAAGAGATAGGCTGTCCCCATTACTATCTTACTGTGAAAAAGATAATTACAGGATGGGGAGAGCCAAAGTTCGGTTAAAATATAGATCATCGATTAAGTTAGGTAGGAGAAATATTACATTGCCTCGCTTTTCAGATAGTCTAGCAATTTTAACTACGGAAATCACCACAGCTCAAAAACAAAATTCTTAAAAAAATGTGTGCATGAAGTAGGACTACAGATAAAAAGGTAGAAGCAAAGCAGTCAACAATCCGAAGATTGTTTTGAACACCACGGTGCTTTACTAGGCATGGTCCTGTTTGGAGATGGTATGTCGTTTACGTTGCCTTCCTCCGACCTGACTTACTCGGCCAATTATACGGAGACGTACAGTTTAACGTGGATTCCGAACCACGCTGCTACTCGATATTTTTCACACCTGCAACATTGCCAGAGGTGACATAAGTGGAAAGTGACGGATAAAAATCCTAGGATCTGGCTGGGATCCAACCTGTGGATTTGTAGTGTGGCATTCTACCACTGTGCTACCGATAAACAGTTCTATATACATAACTACAAATATCATTCAAAAAATTGTAAAATATGACGTGCCAGCAAAGTTTTTGAATATAAAATATGGAACAATAAAAAAAGGTATCGCAATTTAAATACTTTTAGGAAATCGTACAAGAAAACGGCCTGGAAAAAGTTGCGAACGAAGTTCGCTGTCAAAAAATGGCATCAACAAGGTTGTCAAAAAATAGTAGAATTATACAAAAACGGAAGTAAGGGCACAACTATGCCGATTAAATGGATCGATGCGACTAAGAAAGATCTTAATGTAGCCAGTATAAGTGAGGTAGACAGAAAATCATCGACACAAAAGATATTTGATTAGAAAATTGGTCAGAGGGAAATTAGAAAAGGGACTGGAATATCGTGGTCGTATGAAAGAATGAGACTTCATTCTGAAAGGAAGAGAGAGATTTCAGCACAAAGGATGGCCAACCATCAATAGCGGTACTGACTGATTGTGAATTCCTATTGGACTTAAACGTGAATAATAATATTGTAATTATAAATGGCTGTAGTAGTAGATCCACTCTTCGAAGTTTATATCAACTTTTATTAATCTCTGTAAAACATGTACGTAACTCTAAGCAGTGGAGTGGGGAGAAGATGGCAGTGATGTGGAAACGTAACTGCACATACAAATCTGTTGACAATAAATTGTCTTTCAGCTGGCGTTCATTGTTCTGATGAGTTTTTAAATTCCTTACTCTGAGATTCATACTATAAAATATGATTTACGAGGAAAAATACATACAGTGAAGCAACAGTGAGCGGGAAGTAAGAAAATATAAGAATGAATATTAACATTCCACATAATGAGCTATTTATGCACGTAAACGGATCGGGTGACATTCAATTATTAATCTGATTTTCCCAAAGGCAGAAAAGTAACCTTGTTTCTTACGTGAACCATGTAGAAGTGCGTGATTATTACGGAAAAATCCTGAATTTCGTTAAACGGAAACCGAACTAGTTTGCATACGAGTATTTTGACTTTCAGATCTGTTTCCGCATGCTTTAAAGCTTGGGGAAATGGTACCATTAATTACTACAAATTTAATTAAACATGAGTTCAGCATTCCAGATAAGTAATGGCGTGCCCATATGCTAAATCGACCATTGACCCAACTACCCTCACCTCTGCTGATACAAGATGGTCGGGGAGAAACTGCCTCTGCGTGCAGACCACACCGTAAGAATTTATATGGAGTGAACGTTCTGTTGGATGTTACAGAAATTTTGCACCAACGTAATTGCTCCAAGAAGTAATAGCTGCAGATTTTAAATGTGATTAAATCAGTAATTTAAACAGATCCAGTTCAAATGTACATTTAATTACGCATACACACATCAAGGACATCTTCATCCGTGTATGTTATAAAAACGTGTATTGCGTGTGTGTGTGTGTGTGTGTGTGTGTGTGTGTGTGTGTGTGTGTGTTTTCCACATCTCCTCCTGAACCAATGGTCCGATTTCAACGATACTTGGTACGTTTCTGGCACATTAGCTATGGTGGTGGTGGTGAGAACCACATACTTTGCAAGGGGAGGGGCGGGGAAAAAGAAAGGTAGCCCGCGACGCATCAGTAAACAGACTTTAGTCACCCACTGTGTGAGAACGACTGCACCTAGCGACATGTAAGAAATTTTATTCACAATTTCAAACCTTTGCGAAACCTCTTCTCATTAACATACCATACAAAATGATAAAAGGAAGCAAGTTTAGCGTTTACGACGTTTCCTCTGTCCATGGAGTGAAGCTATGACATTCGGTTTCACAATACAATGTATTACGTCTACTAAATGTATTCGCGACACTTTTGTACGCGCATATATCACTTTCTAAATTGTGTAGTTGTAGAAACCACAGTTCAGTATATGTGACGTCGAACGGATTGATCTTGGTGACAACAAAACTAAAAGGGAAATTTCGCTGCAGACACAGGTGAAAAGGATAGGGGACATTGTGTCTCGACTGAACAACGGTATGAAAGAAACAAACAAATGAAAAAAATTGAAAAATCGGTATCGCTAATTCAGTAAGTAGTTTTAAATTTACTTAATTTGTCCTGAAATTGATGGAGGAAAGATCTGGAATTCTCCATACTTACCACCTCCAAACAGGACCATGCCTAGTAAAGCACTGTTGTGTACAAACCAATCTTCGGATTGTTGACTGCTTTACCCTACGTAAAATTTTCTACTAACTTCAAATGTTGTATTAGATTTATTATGATCACAATATGAAGGGTGATTTATGTATTGAAAATAGAAAGTTTAGTATCTTTTTAATGTTTACAATTAAAAAAAATCCTGTGTACCGACTCCAGTTAAAGGGTGTTAAAAGGAATGAAGCGTGATTTGGGATTAGTTTCACTTCATCTTGTTAAGTAGTTCATGAAGAGGTATCACATGTTAGGCCCACTGTCACTACAGAAGTTGCGTTCAATACGCCGTAAGCATGCCTTAATTGAAAATTGAGGTGCGGATGAAAAGGAGGTAAACAAACAACAGTGACGAAACAACGGCGGAGTGAAATCCAACCTCCCGACCAAGAGAATGTCAGAGTAGTATTAAAAGTTATTATGTCCTTTAGAAAGAAAATAAGAAAAAAAAAATGTATTGCGAAAAGAATAAACGATAAACAACGAATGACAAAGAGCTCAATATAATTACTGAGAAGACTCGAAGAATAAAATATATAACATGGTTGTGTAGGAACGTATTTCATTTACATGGCACGCAGTTTAAGCTCGGACATTTTAACACAAAGATATAATTGACTTTTATTGAAATGTACTTGAAAATAAAGGTTACGTAAGTGTTACGGCATTGGTCACTTGTTAAGATGTCAACTTATGTTTTATCCCATTACATGAACCTTCTGTGAGACATTTGATTCTGCATTCGGATGATTGCGATTATTTTCGTGACTTGGTGATATTAAGTCTGCGAATGCTCGTCAGAATCACTTTTGATTTACTAGCTCACTTAGCAAAATGTATAGTGAAGAGAGATTGAATGTCAAAAGGTTTCAGGCTTAATGAGTGGTAACTATACTGATAAAAAAAAAAAGAGCAGCCTGCACACTGTAGCCAGGCCGCCCCACAGATGGGGGAACTGAAAACATCAGAAAAGGAAAAGAATAAACTCTCAAAACAGAAATCGTAGGACTGTAATTAAAAAGCACGCACCGCACACGAACCCCAACTCTATCCCAATTAAAAAACATTAGTAGGAGAATGATTCAGAAGACAATAATCTTAGGACTGTTATTAAAAAAGTATCTTACACGAAACAACAAGTTCATTGTAACCAAAAACATATATGCGATACACTTACATTTATACTTAATCTCCTTACATAGGAACTGTAGAAAGAAATTCGGCACAGCTCGCATTATTAGCCAGAGTTAAAAACCAACAAAGATAGCTGCTTCCGTCGTTATGGGCCGGCCGCGGTGGCCGAGCGGTCTGGGCGCGCCAGCCACGGTCTGCACGGCCGCTACGATCGGAGGTTTTAATCCCCCCTCGGGAATGGATGTTTGTGTCGTATTTAGTATAAGCTAGGTTATAAGTTGTTTGTAAGTTTAGGGACTGGTGACCCCACAGTTGTCCCTTAAGCTTCACAAACATTTGAACATTTTCGTCTTTATGATTTTAGCTTAAAGCTCTGGTACTTTCCCCAACACTGCCACCACAATTTACAAATACAATTTTTCCTGTTGGATAGTTTTAATTTTGATACATGTCGCATGTTCTTTTCTTTTCAGTGGATAAAAAAAGCAGCCCTTGGTCGCAAATTAAAAATCTTTTAACCTGGTTTCGGCAGTGACTAAGATTGCCTTCATCAGAAATTAGTAAATAAAACAAGTCACATAATAAAATATACTACTCAGCTGTAAAGCTTATGTCACAATGTTTAAAAAGAAATTTTGAGAAAATGCTAGCCACTATGGGCTGCACACCTGCCACTTAGTCATTGCCGAAACCAGGTTAAACAATTTTTAATTTGCGACCGAGGGCTGCTTTTTTATCCATTGACGTTGTTAACGGTCGCTGACAATAGCTGCTATGTTTGAAATTTTCTAATTTCTTTAGCCTTGTTCTCGCACTCACAGTGTCGGCTTTGTTTACTGGATTTGGTGTGTTAATATTGACAGGGTGACCTTCCTGTCGCCACCCCATGCCCCCCGAGAGGAAATGTGTACTCCAAATACCTGCGTATAGTGTTACACTAGCTTAAACCCGCGGCTCCGCTCGCGTGTTCGTTGATTATGATAGATAAACTATCTTTCAGTAGTGTGCTATGAGGTTTTGGTTTTGAAGGATGAAATGAAATAAATGTTCAAATGTTTGTTAAGCTGAAGCGACGTAACTACGGAGTCATCAGTCCCTAAACTTACAAACTACTTATGAACTACCTACAACTAAGGACGTCACAAATATCAATGCCCGAGGGGGGATTCGAACCCCCGACCGTAGTGGCCGTGCAGATCGTGACTGAAGCGCCTAGTCCCCTCGGCCACCGCGGCCGGCGAAATGAAATACAATACCTTCTTTAGAAACAAACATTTTTAATCAACATTATCAGGAAAGTAAGTAGTGTAGATCAAATCACACGTAAAAAGCACTCGTTTCGAAGAATGCAATCACGAAATTCAACAATAATGATTGCAATAATATCACAGATCGATCACTTGATGTAATGCGTGAAACGTCAAATCGATTTTTTTTTAAAGAGAGGTATTAAAAGAAATTTCTTTTTTACTGCTATATTTATTTATTCTTATATTCCCTTATTCGTATGCTTATCCTTACCGAGAAAGAGCTGAAGATATTTTAGCATGTATAGACCAAAGATACGGTCTGTGGCATCACGTTTCGCTGTATGTAACCTCCTTACTATAGAGTCGCAAACGTCATCCCTGGCCTTCAGTCCTAATTTTTTTTAAATATAATTTGACGACTTTCAAGCACCTTATCTTCCACCCCCTTATAGCTATCGGCATGGAACTGCTATGGTGTACAACGGGAGACTTCGGACAACAATTACACACAGACCAATCGTTTGCGTTCTGTAGTTTTCGCTGCAGAGCGAAATATTAATACACACACAAACGTAGAATTTTATATACACCGATAACTTTCCATCCCAATATACTCCACCCTTTTATCATTATCAACACTCAAACAACAATGTAACCAATAAAACCATTTTCAAAGAGTAAATATAATTTTCAAAGAGTAATTATTGTTCCGCATTTCGCGTTATATTCTTCAAATTACTAAATATCTATCAGATCGCTATAAAACCGTACCTAAAACCGTACTCAGGTATAAATTAGTAACTGTACAAATGTTTTAGTCTCTGCGTCTTGTTGTTCGGACGTGATAAGCGTACACCGAACAGACATTCACATTTAATATATATAGAAAAATAAGTATCCGATCGCCGTAAAACCGTGCCTAAAGCCTTCTCCGGGTAGACATTAGTAACTGTACAAATTTTTAGCTCTTTATGTCTTGTGGTTCAGACGTGATAAACGTACACCGAACAGACATTCACATTTATAGATATAGATGTGTGAAAGTGTAACGAAATGTTTGTGAATCGTGTAACTGAGGCGGGACTTGGGGACTATGGCGGATGTGGAAAACCGCCTAAAATCCACATCCAGGATGGCCGGCACTCCGACCCCTTTCGGACGGATTCAAACCGGGGCCGGTACGCCTCCCCGTCTCGGAAAAGCTGTGCGTTAGACCACACGGCTCACCGGGTGAGTATACGTGTTGGATGTTATTGAAGTCAAATAAAAAATGTAAAGTTTTCCAATAGTGGGGGACTGTTTCCGGCAACATCACACATTTTAAGCGAATTTCCTTTTAATGTAGTATGAATGTATAACACACATACATAGGTGGATATTGTGCATTAACAGAAGACTGCACATCCGTAGCCGTGAACGTGTCTGATTGCTGGATTACTGTAGAATTTTCTATGTCTTATCGTGCCCCTGGTATTTTTTCTGCACTATAAAGCTTTTTAAGACAATATTGCAGCTGACGTTATCGGCATTCTGCCAGCTCAGTGACTTTTTCGTGTGTTTGGTGTTCGTATTTAAATTAGAGATGGGCTATGGGCGCGCTTGAGAGACGCGCGACGTTAAGGCAAATTCTCGAGAAGTTCTCGAGTAGTCTCGAGAAGTTGTCGACAGTACTGCTCTCTGGATGCTGAGCGAAGCTACTGTACAAGGAAGCATTGGGACCGAGGAGACGCAATCATTTTCTTCTCTACGTGCGAATTGGAAATTGTATTTTTTACTCATAGCTGTCTGTACATGGCTTTTTTTAAATTTTATCAAAGCTAGACTTATGGGTATCGAGGGAGTTTCCGCGATCGTCATATGAATAAAATTCTTGAATATCAGTCTCCAGATCGGTTTTATTTTCTAGAACATTACCGGTTTCGGGACAGCTGCTCATCTACAGATCTGTTAACAAATGTTACAACTGAATGTAAGCTACTATTTACAAAGTGTGATATCCTTCAAAGTTGAAGTCCGATACAAAGAGCAGTGTAGTAACAGCAATCGCACAGCATTTGGAACGCATGCTGAAGACAATAAACACCAAGTTAGGACTATATAGGCCAGTCGTCAGGTATGTTTAGGTCCAAAAACATTGCAGGAAGCTGAATTTTTGGTATGTTAAATGTAAACGAAGGCTTCCGCGGCCGTTGTCATTGTATATAAAACTCTTCTGGGTTTTGGACCGCATCGTCAAAATATCAAACACTTCACCGACGTTTCGGCCACTATTGCAAGTGGCCATCTTCTGGGTGTTACATTTACTGCTGGGTGACGGAAAGCTGGTGTCTTAAATACTAAATGTTGCTAGTTGTTATTGGTGGTTTCAGTTCTCTTTCATTGGTGTTTACTTTGGTATGTTGTTAGGACATATTAAAGTAGTATTAAACCAAGTTTTCAGCTTCGAAATCCTTTAGCTTAACTTTTAAAAGCCAAAAAAACATCGAAAATTTCGGACTTTTTCTGGTTTTGGCTTATAACTCGTGAAGGGTGGTATTTTGGCGATAAGTCACTCACACCTTTATTACTGTAGATGATATATTCTAAAATTTAAGCCCAACCGCAGCTCTGTAAGTCTAATAGTTCCCGAGATATTGGACTTCAAAAATCGACATATTTCTCCAAAAAGTTCAATTTTCCGATTTCAGTCATCTTTCGGCTAGAATATTGGCTCTAATGATGATCTCACGGGGAAAGTCATACAAAACAAAGTTATAGAGCAGTTATTTAGCTTTAATCTAAGTACAGAACGAAGTCCATAGGCCCAATAGATTTCTAGTTATCGTTAAAAAACGAAAAGTTGGAAAAACCGGATTATTCAATAAACTGACCCAGATGAATATGTTAAAGATGATTATTAATGCATTGTATATAAATAGGTTTTTTAAACACTGTTATCAGCAAATATTGAACAGAGAATTTCCTTGAGCCTACTTCCTGCCATTATGGCACCGATGGCCCCCATGAATGACAGAGGAGGTGAAAACCTCCAAGCTATGTTGACGAGCTGAGGATGCTGGTGGCTCTCCACAATGTCTCGGGCTTTCAAGTACAGTGGTTAATCGTAGGTCACAAAACATGTTTCCTGACCGTAGATGCTTTTTCTTTAACTGGCTTCCAAAGGTGATGTTAAAAAAGTTCGTAGTCGGTTGGGGGGAGCATGGATAAAAGGGAGATATACAATCTTTAAACGTTTGTAAGGAAGATCTTCTGTCACTTGGTCCATGAATCCATTCCATCCTGGGATGCCTGACATGCTAGTTGCTTTTCCAAACAAACACAGCAGGTGTAGGGATTTTAGCAAAATGTCTTCAGCGATTTTCACTTCGTTAATTGTAATGGCTGACAAGCCAGATTTCTTTCTAATAGAAGAATGTTTATTGTGTGTGGCAGTGTGTTAACCTGATAAGACTCTGCAGAAACAGACTTCAAACTTGGTATGTTTTTGTTTGGGTGAACGGATGAGTGAGGGGTCATGATCATTATACCACCCATTTCATGGAACGTATTTTCTCCATAAATTGTGTTAACAATTACATCTGCATTATCGAACACAAACTGCGTAAAAGCTCCTTTGTCAAATAGTTGGGTCACTTCTCCACGGAGGATAGCGGAACTTCCAAAACGCATAGCCTTCGTATATGTAGAAGAAATTCCCATGCTGTGGTGAATTTCAACAAGGTGCTTTGATCCAAATTTTCTATACAAATAGGTTCCAAAGCTTATTTGAATTGAGGATATGAAAGATTTGGGCCTCGTTGCAGCCATGATTCCATGGGCAAATCCTATGCACTTCTTTTTCCACTGTTCGAGAGAAGAACTTTTGTTTTTCAGGATAATTGTTCAAGCAACAGTTGCAGAGAATCAGGAACCGATGCTCTTGCGTCTTTTAAAAAGTGACGGGGGATATTGAGTAGTTTCAAATGTTTGGGAACGAATGTCTTGCAGGATAATCTCTGCTGCAGCTCTGACAACTCTAAGCCGCTCTTCAGCAGGATCGCTAAGTGTCTGATTGTACCACTTTTCATAAAGAATGTTTTGTCCAATGTCTGAACATCAAGACTGGGCTGATTGTACCACTTTTCATAAAGAATGTTTTGTCCAATGTCTGAACATCAAGACTGGGCTGTGATACGGACCAACCTGCGCAAAAATAATTTTTCTCCCTATCGCCTTTTTAGATGAGCTTGAACACTTGCAACTGTTGGTTTGTAATTACCTGTGAAGTTCTCTGCAATCAAGTCACTTATGGAAAATTGGTTTTCCTTTCTTGTTTCTGCATGGTATGCATATGTACACTCCATACCCTCGATAAGGAGGGGATGTTCAGGACGCCCTCGTTTACCTCATGCACCAGTAGATCGCGACAAGGAGTGCAATTTTAGGTAGCAATGTTTGTGGTACTTACCGCCAGCAGTAACAAGTTCACTTATACATGAAAGACACTGAAGAATCTGTTGTCCCAATTCACCAGCTTGTCTAGCTTTTTCCGTAATAGATTCTTTCACTTATAGTGTTTCCACTTGATGGAGTTCATCCCGTAGATATTAAGGCAATTTTATCAGTTTTTCGAAATATTCCTCGGAGAATTTTTCACCAAAAAAAAAAAAAAAAAAAAAAAAAAAAAAAAAAAAAAAAAAAAAAAAATTAAAATAAATAAATAAATAAATAAATAAAAATAAAAATAGGACGCCTTGAACCCGACGTACTTTTCAGCCTTTCCCCACGCGAAAACGATGGTTAAGCATCTTCTCGCTTGACAGATGCTTTCACATTACTTTCCAGTGTACCTCTTCCTACATGCGTCATGTACGGACAATTCGTTTAAATTGCACAGAAAACCTCATGTTTCTTTCAAGCCCACGTTTCTGACACACTTTTATCACCATCTAAATTCAACGCTTTTTTACTGTCACTGTTCCCTCTCCAAGCACTTCCCAACGACCCCGAAACAAACATCCAACGGGGGTAGCTCCGACATATTGTAAAAAAACAAGTACTTTAAACACCACCACGAACGAGATTTAGACGATTTTTGTTTCAAACGTTCTTCATAGATCCTAATACGGCCGTTTCTAATGACAGACTGGGTCTAGTGAGGAAGACCTCGGAGACAAGAAGTTTGGGAAGGAGGACAGAACACCCGCTGGGTCACAACTCGGAGTGAGGGCCTCGCTACTAACGAAAGTCCCAGTCCCTCAATGGCTGACCAATATTCACAAACGAGGCTTTCGTTGTTTTTACAGCAATACATTCTTTCAAAAATATATTGGTATGCACTAACACATAAATTACATATTTTTATATACAATGCGTTAATAATCATCGTCAATGAGAAATTCCTCCTTTTTCTTTAACATATATAGGATAAGAGGACTGCAATTCATCTGGGTCAGTTTATTGAATAATCCGATTTTTCCACCTTTTCGTTTTTTAACGATAACTAGAAATCTATTGGGCCTACGGACTTCGTTCTGTACTAAGATTAAAGGTAAATAACTGCTCTATAACTTTGTTTTGTATGACTTTCCCCATGGGATGATCGTTAGAGCCAATATTCTAGCCGAAAGATGACTGAAATCGGAAATTTAAACTTTTTGGAGAAATAAGTCAATTTTTGATTATCAGTATCTCGGGAACTATTGGACTTACAGAGCTGCGGTTGGGCTTACATTTTAGAATATTTTATCTATATTAATAAAGGTGTGAGTGACGTTTCGTCAAAAAACCACCCTTCACGAGTTATAAGCCAAAACAAGAAAAAAGTCAGGAAATTGCGAGGTTTTTTTGGCTCTTAAAAGTTAAGCTAAAGGATTTCGAAGCTGCAAACTTGGTTTAATACTACTCTAATATGTCCTAACAACATACCATTTTTTGTCTACGACGACTGGCCTAATAGGCGAACAAATGGAAGTGCTGCACAGGGCACCGAAAAGTTTCCATTTAAATGTGCTTCAAGAGCTTGAAGTATATGCGCACAAGGATAAAGACCCGCACAAACTTCTAAATGAGTCGACAGATTTATTGCATAAAAGCTTTTTTGAAATATTTAAAGACGTTTTGTGGCCTTGCCTGGAATGGAACGCACTGCCAAACACCAGCTACGGCGGCCCTCAGCACACTGGCGGCGGTGAATGGGACACGGCGAGGCGGAGGAGACCTGGGCGACGCTGCTGCTGCCTGACACACTCAAGCTTCATCCAAAGACGCTAAAGAAGACAATGTCCACAATTAAAAATATTTAACCCCTTTTTTAGAGATTTTCTGTAATATTTTAATATTTAACCATGTGAATTTCTTTATAACTTACTTAAATATTTACTTAAAATGTTATTAATATGTATTCAGAACCCAATGTTATCATATTTCTAAGTCCTCTTATAGTTTGACAGCTACGTATCTTAATTGTAACTGCTATTTTATACCCTGAATACTTCCTTACACGTTGACTTCAGAATTGATTTTATATGCAATTCAATAATTACTTATTGAGAATAATTTTAACGAAACTGATCCCACCAATCACATGATTAATGGGAGCACATTATACAAGGCCTCAGGAGGCTACTGTATTTTCGTAACGACTGTGAACATTCGTTCATCACGTGACAGGTTACTCTGTAACTTCATGGAATTGGTATGTCTTTCATATTTATTTTCCATTAACTTTTTGGATATTATACTTTGTAAATAGTAGCTTACATTCAATTGTAACATTTGTTAACAGATCTGAAGACGGGCAGCTGTCCCGAAACCGGTCATGTTCTAAAAAATAAAAGCGATCTGGAGACAGATATTCAAGAATTTTTTTTATTTGTACTGTATTAGTGGTAGTGATACTAATAATAGTAGTAGAATGTTTCGCAGAAGAAGAAAATCATAGGACTATTAATAAACATGTATTTCACACGCAGCGAAAAGTTCATTCTTCCTTAATAGGAAGGAAGGAATCTTAGGGTTTAACATCCCGTCGACAGCTTGGTCATTAGAGACGGAGCTAACGCTCGGAATTTGGATAAGGATGGGGAAAGAAATCAGCCTTGCCCTTTGGAAAGGAGGCATCCCGGCATTTGCCTGGAGTGATTTAGGGAAATCACGGAAAACCTAAATCTGGATGGCCGGCGGTAGATTTGAACCATCGTCCTCCCGAATGCGAGTCCAGTGTGTTACCACTGGGCCACCTTGCACGGTTTTCCTTAAAAGAAGCAAGCATACCGCATTTATTTATGCTTGAATGAGAAAGAAATGCAGCCACATATTACAGCCAATATCTATTTGCGAACATTTATTTATAGTAGAAAAAAATTCGACAGAACACAACAGTTTCGTCTGTTTTTATTTCCGTCCTAATTTCAGCTTAAATCTCTGGTACTTTCTGAACACAGCTACCACAATTTGCAACTGCAATAGTGACCGGTGGTTGTTCTATCCTCACATTGTCCAAGTAAAGTTTTCCTATAGTGACGGACTGTTTCCAGAAGTATCTTTTTTATAGAATGTTTTTCCATATAGTATGAATGGATAACTTACACAAAACCTTGGGTATTTTGTCTGGCTTTCATTAATGGAAGAATGCTGTTCTCTATTCGTGGATGTATGTGTTTGATTGCTGGCTATTATGCGTAATTTTAAATGTCCTATCACTATTGTTGCATGTTTTGCTATTTTATTTATTTATTTCGTTATTTAACCTGACCAGATTAGGGCCTTAGGGCCCTCTCTTACATCTGACCAGGAACAACATAAACAAAGGATTTAAAAACAAAAAATAAAGTATTAATAATAACAATATATATTAATACTAATAATAATGATGAT